>JAAALK010000080.1:95242485-95322998 GCA_019279435.1 Zizania palustris
AAATTGACACAATAAAATGATGCAGAATGATGCATAAATTATTCCAGTCACTGCATTTACATGACAAGAAAAACTAATCATTGTCCCCAAAACGTTCCCGGTCAGGCTGAAACAAGCATTACAACAACAGCAGAAATTTTCTTCATATATCAATTCTGAATATAATATGTTGTATCACTCCCTCTACCAAGTTCATTTTTGTTAACATACGTTGTGCGGAAGCAAACTACTTCTACACTGTTCTAGAGCATAATATAAAATCTGAATGTTTCTAAACTTTTTCTGGGAACAAGTTAATATGCTTGAGGGATGAAAAAGAGGATGCCCGAAAGGTACTCACCGGTAAGTATGAAGTGGAATCAACAGGACATCGGCGGTGTGCGCTCGGGACGGGGATGGCGGCGCGGGGTCCGGCGACAGCGACGTGGGCTCCGGCGGAGTTCGGCGCGACGACGGCGACGGGTTCCGAGGGTGGCGGCGCGGGCTCCGGGACGGGGATGGCGGCGTGCGTCGGGGATGGGGACGGCAGCGACGAGGGGTCCGGGTACACCGACGCGGGCTCAGGTGATGGGCTTCGAGGACGACAGTGACGTCTCCGAGGTGGCGGCGAGGGGTCCAGGGACACCAACGGCTCCGAGATGGCGGCGACGGGCTTCGGGGACGACAACGACGGGATCCAATGGTGGCGGCGCGGGCACTAGGAGCGTCAGTAACTGGCAGGAGAAGATTAATGGTTAGGGTTTTCAGATGCGGGAGCAAAATATTTATATAGGTGGATTAGCAGTGGCGGGCATGCTGATGTCATCCTGCCCGCCACTGCTATTTTCCCTTAGTAGTGGCGGGCATGCTGACATCACCAGCCCGCCACTACTAATCCGCCCGCCACTGGTGCTCGATGCCACTGCTAAAAGGAATAGCAGTGGCGGGCTGGTGACGTCAGCATACCCGACCGCCACTACTATGAGAGGTGGGGGTTATCTAACATACGTTGCGATACATTTCGAGAAACACATTGTAGCGCAGTGGTGCGGGGGTTGCTTTTGGTGCCATGCGGTTCGAGGTTCGAACCTTGCTGCCGGCAGGCGGTTTGAGGTTCGAACCTTGCTGCTAGCATCCAAACATTTTTTTTACATTTTCATGACTTTTTTATTCATGTTTAAATTCTAGTTTGAACTTGATTTTTTAACAATAAAAATACATCATAACTTATCAAATTTAAAAAATTGGTATTTTTCTGCCTCACTTTACTTTTTTTTATTTCATTAAGAAACATGAGATTCTCCGGGGATGCATTAGGGTTTAGAGAAGAAATGACTGAGGTTTGAAAGCAAATTCTAGTTTGAACTTGATTTTTTTAACAATAAAAATACATCATAACTTATCAAATTTAAAAAATTGGTATTATTCTGCCTCACTTTACTTTTTCTCCCTTAGTTTACTGTTTTATTTCATTAAGTGTGTTTTTATGATCAAAGTCAAAATAAGTTCAATTTGAACTACAAGACATGAAATAATTCACCAAAATTTATAGAAAACCATATTCATGTTTTGACTCTATAATTAGTTATTATCCAGTAAATTTAAAACCATCATAAAAAATGTAGGTTTCCACATCACTCGATCGACAACTTGTATTTTTATAGTTTTTTAATCCTCAAAAAATAAAATAAAGTCTAAAAAAGATGAGACTTGTCATGTTGTTATGATATGATCGATCCATAGATGTTGTCATAAAAAATAATTTTTTTTCGAGAAAATAATCATGTAGGGCGTTAAGAAACCTAAGATTCTCCGGGGATGAATTAGGTTTTAGAGAAAAAATGACTCAGGTTTGAAAGCAAAACCTATAGTTGATTCTTCCTTTGAACTTGAAACTTTTTGTACAATAAAAATACAACACCAATATTCTAATTGCAAAAATTGGTATCTTTCATTAACAGAAATTGGTATTTAAATGCAAAAAAGTCCACGTAGAGGTAGGGATTATCTAGCATACACTGCACAAATAGCCGAGAAATACTTTGTAGCGCAGTGGTTCGGGGGGTTCTTTGGTGCCATGCGGTTTGAGGTTCGAACCTTGCTTCCGACAGGCGGTTTGAGGTTCGAACCTTGCTGCTGGCGCCAAATCAACATTTTTTTCTGTTTTGTACTTTTTTAAATTTCAGCACTTTTTTATTGATGTTTAAATCCTCGTTGAACTTGAATTTTTTTTAACAATAAAAATACATCATAATTTATCAAATTTAAAAAGTTGTTATTTCACTCGACTTAGTGGTGGCGGGCCGATGACATCATGCGACCGCCACTACTAAACGGATAGCAGTGGTGGTCTGGTGACGTCATCCTGCCCGCCACTACTGCCTCTGGTGGGGTTATCTAGCATACGTTGCCACTCATGTCGAGAAACACTTAGTAGCACAGTGGTGCGGGGGTTGCTTTGGTGCCATGCAGTTCGAGGTTCGAACCTTGCTGTCTGCAGGCGGTTTGAGGTTCGAACCTTGCTGCTAGCATCCAAATATGTTTTTTACATTTCTATTCTAATTTTCATTACTTTTTTATTCATGTTTAAATTCTAGTTTGAACTTGATTTTTTAACAATAAAAATACATCATAACTTATCAAATTTAAAAATTTGGTATTTTTCTGCCTCACTTTACTTTTTTTATTTCATTAATAAACATGTACAATAAAAATACATCATAACTTATCTATAGTTTATTCTTCCTTTGAAATTGAAACTTTTTGTACAATAAAAATACAACACCAATATTCTAATTGCAAAAATTGATATTTTTCTCCCTTAGTTTACTGTTTTTATTTCATTAAGTGTGTTTTTATTACATGTTGTTACTATATGATCGAGACTTTGTAGCGTGGTGGTGCGGGGGCTCGCTTGACATATCATGTTTATTTGAAAGAAAGTAAACAAACACAAGTCCAGGCTGGGGAAACCAGCTTACACATCGAAACGCACTACTGGTCAAACCCAAAAGAAAGATATGGTTTGGAGCTTCTTCTTCTTCCTCGGCACAAACCCAACCTATTTCTGGTTAAACAGATTAAAAGCCTCAACTTGCCAATCCTCAACCAAATCGGCATCATCAGGCAGTCTGAACTGCTCTCCATGTTCCTGAACAAGAAAATACACGTGGCGGCGATAGTGAGAACAACTTATTATTAATGATTGAATTGGATGATTAAAAATATAAAATTTGCATAAAAAGAGCATCTTGCCTCCTTCCTCCTCTTGCTGCCGCATTGCTCTACATGCTTCCCTTTTCCACCGCTAGCCTCGGCATGTTTCCCTCTACCACCGGTTGTCTCATCATTCTTCCGTCTGCCAACACTTACCCTATCTGGTTGCGGCGATCGCGAGTCGTCCTCCGAGTCGGAGTCCATTATGAGAATCACTTTCTTCGCCAAACAACTGCAAACTATACCATCATCTACCTTATGTTTACCGCATTTGCAAACCTCACACACGCCACTTGATTCAGAGTCTGAGGATCCACTGTTTGTTGGTTCAATCTTAGGAGGAGTCATCTGCATTTTTTTGTCACATTGATATAATATTAAAAAACCCTATGCTAGTAATATTATAGTACATTAAAAAAACATTATTTTTATAGTGGAATTTTTTTTTCTCAGAAATTTTTTACAGTACATTAAAAAACATTATTGTTATAGTGCATTCTACTAGTAATATTATACTAAATTATATTATCACGCATAAATTAATATAACAATCCTCCATCATTTTAACCCTAAGCTCGAATAAAATAAGACCAAAGATAGGTTAATAATCATTTACTGATCGACTGGATGGCGGCGACGGGTGGCGCCGACGGGCACCGAGGAAGGCGGCGACGGGTGGAGGGCAGCGGCGACGTGCTCCGGGACGTCGACGGCGGTGACGGGAGCAGGGGGGCGACACGGGAGTTTAGGGTTTAGAAAATGAAACTAGGTTTTCGGACGGCGGGAGTGGAAAGTATATATAGGTGTCTTAGTAGTGGCGGGCATGATGATGTCATCCAGCCCGCCACTACTACCTCTGGTGGTGTTATCTAGCATATGTTGCCACTCATGTCGAGAAACACTTAGTAGCGCAGTGGTGCGGGGGTTGCTTTGGTGCCATGCGGTTCGAGGTTCGAACCTTGCTGCCTGCAGGCGGTTTGAGGTTCGAACCTTGCTGCTAGCATCCAAACATGTTTTTTACATTTCTATTCTAATTTTCATTACTTTTTTATTCATGTTTTCTCTTAGTAGTGGAGGGCATGATGATGTCATCCAGCCCGCCACTACTAATAGAGGTAGGGATTATATATATAGCATATAATACTCTTCCTACAATGACGTGAAACACTTAGTAGCGCAGTGGTGCGCGGGGCTCCTTGGGGCCATGCGGTTCGAGGTTCGAACCTCGCTGCCGGCAGGCGGTTTGAGGTTTGAACCTTACTGTTGGCCCCAAAAATTAAATATTTTTAAAAAATTTCTATTGATGTTTAATTAAATCCTCATTTGATCTTGAAAATGTTTAATAATAAATGACATAATTGATTTTACAACTAAACATAAATGATCTAGCCTTGCACTAATTTTCCATCGCCATTGGTGCGTAGATAAGGAATCACACTGCCAAATGACAGTTTTGCTTCAACCACATTGATCCTTGATATGTCAACGAAAAACGGCACCTCATCAAACTGATTGTATTCTTCTTCGTCTTCGACTCCATCAACTCCAACAATTCTTTGTTTTCCTGGAGCAACGATGTATTTTTTCTCATCTTTAGGATCAAGTATGTAAAATACTTGTGCCACGGATTGAGCGAGTATCCAAGGGTCATCTTTATAAGCCACCTTATTAAGGTAAACTATCGTAAACCCGTAATCATCCACCTCCACACCTTCTGGATGTCTGACCCACTGACACTTAAATACAGAGATTTCTATAGAGTTCCCGTAGTTAAGTTCCCACATTTCTTCGATGTATCCATAGTAAGCATTCTTTTGTCCAGTGTTATCTTCTGCTTCTCCTCTGACACCACTATTTTGGCGCTGACTCTTTTGATCCTTTGCTTTGGTATAGAATGTGAAACCATTGATGTCATACGCTTGCCATGTTTTAACCATGCTCAATGGACCGTAAGACAATTTATTTATCATCATCTCTTCGTCAGTTTCATCGATCGAAAGGTTTAGATCCCTCAGCCATGATGTGAAATAAATTTTGTGTTCTTTCATAATCCATTGTTCATCGTGATCTTCATTCTTTTCACGAAGCTCTTGCAGGTGTTGTTCAACATATGGTCTCATAATCACCAACTGATGCATTACACTGTAATGTGATTCTCTTATTGTTTGGTAACTATTGTCTCGTATGATTTTCCTGCCTTTAGTTCCTTTACCGGTGAGTCTTCCGTGGTGCCGGGACACGGGAACTCCTATTGGTCTTCCATCTCTTATGTAATCTGCGTAGCACTCAATGACTTCCTCAGTCGTGTAGCCCTCTATCATGGAACCCTCTGGATAAGCACGATTTCGTACGTAACCCTTGAAGATAACCATTACACGCTCGTACGCATACATATTGTGCAGGTACGTTGGACCGAGAACAAAGATTTAGTCTGCTATATGTATCATATAGTGCTCCATAATATCAAAATATGAAGGAGGAAAGCACATCTCAAGCTGACACATAGTCTCCCTCATTTGTTTACGTAATTCATTTAACTCTTCAGTGTCGATCACCTTCTTTGATATGACATTGAAGAAGTGACACATGCGTGTTATCACCATCTTCAGAAATGAATGTTTGACTCCTCTTACTGCGATGGCGAGGAATAGCCCAAGCATAACATGACAATCATGAGTGTTGTAGCCGCTCATCCTCAAATCTGCTACGGAGACAATATTCTTTATATTCGTTGAGAATCCTGTTGGAACTCTAATTCCATGTAGACACCTGCAGATTGATCTTTTCTCGTCAATTGTGAGGTTATAGCTAGCAGCCGGAAGGAAAAATTTTCCATTGGCCCTTTCCTGTGGGTGAAGCTCGGGTCTAATTCCGAGAGTTTGAAGGTCCCTTCGTACTTTGAGTCCATCTTTTGATTTGCCCGGTATGTCTAACAAAATACCGATAGTGCTTTCGAAGACATTCTTCTCAACGTGCATTGTATCGATAGCATGACCAATCTCCAACTCCTTCCAATAGGGCAAATATCTAAAGAAGATCGACTGCTTTTTAAATGGAGCGTCCTTTGAAATTTTTTCAGATTTCTTCCTCTTCTTTCCGAAAACAACTTTGATATTCTTTACCATTTCGAATAGAAATTTGCCATCTCGATTTCGTGGAGGCTGTCCAAGCTCGATTGTACTGTCGAAATGGTTCCTATTTCTTCGATATTTGTGGTTTTTTGGTAAAAATCTGTGGTGTCGCATATATATCGTCTTAACGAATGATGGAAGATGCATAGATTCTGTCTGGTCCACACACACTACACATGTTGTCTTTCCTTTAACCTGTCCTGTTAGGGACATGCGTCCTGGGTTGTCAGCTATGGTGCAAAAGATTATGGCTCTTAGATTGAAGTGCTCTTTCTTGTGCTCATCCCACACACAGACACCATGTTCCCATAGATGTTTCATATCCTCCATCAAAGGTTCTAGAAAGATATCAATGTCATTGCCAGGTTGTTTTGGACCAGAAATTAGAGTAGTGAGCATAAGGTATTTTCTTTTATGGCACAACCATGATGGAATGTTGAACAAGCATAGAAAGACTGGCCACGTACTATGTGGGTTCCTCATCTCACCGAAGGGATTCATTCCATCCGTGCTAAGTCCCATCTTGATATTTCTAGGATCGTTCGAGAAATCTGGATGGGCCAGGTCAAATGATTTCCACTGCCTAGCATCCGCAGGGTGCCGAAGTTTTCTGTCCTTCTTTCGCCCAGCGAAATGCCAGATTAATAGTTCAGCATATCTAGGATTAGAGAACATACGTTTCAAGTGATCAATCACCGGTAGGTACCACATTACTAAGGCTGGAACTTTCCTCTCCGTCTTTTTTCCAGGATGGTCTTCAATAACATTTTTATTCCTCTTCTGCAACCTCTTATTATTCTTCTTCTGGTGGTCATTGTAGTCCTCCACACAGTCATTTGGACGTTTGTATCAACTCGCGTTGCACCGCGGACATCTCTCTAACAATCCATACTCTTTTCGATATAGGATACAGTGGTTCGGGCATGCATGAATCTTCTGAACGCCCAAAGTCAACGGACAAATCATCTTCTTTGCTTGGTATGTATCAGATGGTAAACCATTGGGTTTTGGCAAAACCTTTTTTAGGAGTTGTAAAAGATCTGAAAAACTAGTGTCAGACCATCCATTGCTGGCCTTCAGTTTCATAAGCTCAAGAATTGTGTACAACACAGTATACTGCTTATCGCATCTGTGGCGTTCCTCGTAAAGAAGATTTTTTGATGCTTTGTCAAGTGCTTCAAAGTTATCGTATCCTTTGGTTGTAGGTCTCTACAACAACACCTCAGGCGCAACATTTCGCATCAGTTCCTCCACATCAAAGGCGTCATCATCATCATGTTGATCAACATCATCATGTGTTATGTCGGATGTATGATCACAACCTCTTCTATGTTGATGAGCATCTTGCAGCACATCAGAATCTTCAGGAGGATTTTGGCCCATCTCACCGTGTTTCGTCCATATATAATAGTTCTTCACGAAACCATTTTTCAACAAGTGAAATCGTATGGTTTCACGATCAGAACACGGATACATCGCTTCGTTTTTACAAACTTTACAAGGACAATATATTGCCTCTTCACTCTGACAGGAAGCATATTGTGCGGCAGCTTCAGTAAATTCAGTTACTCTGTTAAAATATGCCACCACATCTCCGTCGTTGGACGAGTACATCTAGGACCTGTGCTCCTTCTAAAACATATATTATTTGAAAAAATATTAATAAATTCATTATTGTTAATTTTAGTAATTTACAAATTGAAAATATATTGATTTATTATCGCTCATAACAACATTAATTAAAAATCCTCAATGCTTTAATTAAAACTACTTATTAAGCAGAAAAAATTATTAAATAATTTAACTATATTGGTTTCTCTCTCCAAACAACATAACTCTAGATCTATAATCATAAATCAAATTAAAAAAGAGATTAAAATGACGTAAATCAATATACAAGTGATGAATAATTGTGAGGAGGGTCATATTTGTTCATTTGGGAGAAGGTAACACTGTAAATGGAAAATTATTTGAAAATTTCTATTCACAAACCATAAATTAGTAAAACGCTAATAACTCATTGTATACATGATTAAATACAAAATAAATGTGAGATTCGGCATGGATTTACCTCCTAGAATGAAATCCTTCAAAAGAAACGAAAACAAAGCCTCCCCCCTCTTTATCTAGATTTTTGTCGCCATTGTACGGACAAAATTAAATGCGAACTGCGGTAGAGCTCGGGGAGGAAGAAGCTGCGCATTTATAGCTAGAATAGTAGTGGCGGTCGCAAGTGATGTAATCAATACTTTAGTGGCGGCCATATTAGCAGCGGTGGGAAGCACCAGCGCCCGCCAATGCTATTGGTACAATAGTGGCGGTCCGGGATGACGTCAGCACCGACCGCCACTACTTTACCAACAATAGTGGCGGGCGCCGGTGCTGCCGTCAGCACCAGCAACTGTAGTGGCGGGCATCTAATGGCCCGCCACTACAGTGGTTTTGCCCAACGCCACTACAGTGACGATTTGTAGTAGTGTATACCTTGGACCCGTTCACATGTAAGATTTTTTCTAAAGAATAAACCTTCAATTCCGTAATATCTTCAACTTGTGGTATTCATCTAATTAACCTCATGCCCCATTGCAGGTGAAGAAAATTACAATGGAGACCAGCAAGAATGGACAATGAAGCATAGTTTATATTTGTTAGTGAAATAAATTTAGAAATATTTGTGTGATAATCACTGTTTCTATGTTTCTTTATCAAGGCAATAGTCTTGTTCACAATAACTTAATTACTACACTAGTTGGTTCTAAGTACTCATCATATCATTTATTTGCAAATTATTATCCAAATAGAAAATCTACTTTGCTCACTTTTTTGGTTTCATATTATGGCCATTTACCTACATACAGTATACCATGCACTTGGCACATTTCATGGAAAGGTGTGGACAAGAGGACTAATGTTTCAATGGTTAGTTTTTTCTTTACCATTCTTGGCTTCCTGCCATTTAATTTCATGTTGATCACCAAGTTACTTATATTATGTTATTAGCTTCCATTCTCTGTTTTCTTGAATAATTGAAAATTGTCCGTATAACTTCAACAGATTATATTTATTTATCACCCCTCATTTGTTAGACCTCACAGTTTTTTGATAAACTCATTCTCTGATCCACTCATATGTATAAGTTTCTTTGCTGCATTTCATCCTGTCCTGAATTGGCTCCAGTTGAATTTATGGTTATTTGCTAGGTAAGACAGTTGATTTTTCTGCTATTAGTACACCTGCAAATTCAATATTTCTTTTCCCCTAAAATATGTTGATATCTGAAAGATACTTCATTTCGACTTCCACTTTGCATTTCCCTACCTATGATTTATGGCATTGGTTATATACTAACACATATTAAGAAGTTTTCAGGTCATAGACGATTCTGTACCAATTATTTCTATGGTACAATGTGTGATGTCCTCGAGTGCAGCTAAAGGAGAAATTTGCTATGTACAAGAAGCAAAAGCCATGTGTTTATAGGGAAAATATTCACACTGAAATGATGAGCCAACACTCCTGGTGAATATAAGATAAACCAGCTGAAGTTTTGTTGAACAAGAGTTAAACATATGTTCAGTTTTGAGAAGCTTTTGTATTTGCCACGATGTGCATTGCTTTCTTAGAATATTTATGCATATGTATTAGAAATATTCAAGGTTATGATACAGAGTTGTCAAATGAAATGAAATTATTAGCAACTTTTCCTTATTGGCTTGATACTGATCAAGGGAATGCAATAATGATTGACTTCAATATGTAGTCTTTGTGTATTCTGATTGGTCCATATTTTTGGTGAAGCAAATAATTGTTGGTCAATTATTTCCAATAGATCATTTATTTATAAAACATTATCTGATAATAAAATATAAATATATATTACAATTATGTATGCAAATAAAAAATCATTATATATTACTACACATGAAAATATATGTATCTATAAACCATCTCTATAATTCTTAATACACAATATGATGTAACTACTAAATGTGTCTATATCCATAGACGCGTAATTGTAATTTATCTATAATATTGTTTCTACATTTGTTAACACGCATTGTGGTGTTAATACAAAACGTGTCACCTGCCATATCATCCGCCATGTCACGTGCCACGTCAATCGCCACATCATCTACCATGTAATTTGCCACATCATCTGCCACATCACGTGCCACATTATCTGTCACGTCATGTTCCGCGCTCTACAAATTCGTCTCTATACTTATTACTGCGCAATAAGGCATCCTTATAAAACACATCTATATTATTATACATGATTTGTATATGTATCTATAAATTGTATCTACATTTATTAACGTGAATGAAATGTCACAATACTACGTAACTACACCACTACAGACATTTTATATATGTGTCTACTAAATTGTATCTAACTTTATAGATATGCAAATAACGTGTTTATAGATTGTCTCTTTCTTTCATAGCAACGCATAAATAATTCATCTCTACAACGTCTGACGCGGTACGTACGAAGACGCTTCTAACACGCTTTATGAACGCCTGTCTATATTGACATAGAGATGAAATAAAGCATGTCTACACCCTAATTCTGGCGTAGCTACAGGGGGAGTTTTCTAGTAGTGCAAGTCTCAACCAACTTCACCCTCCGCTCCTTTTCACCGGCGTAGGGGCTTCGAGAACCTTCTCCGCAGCCCGGACAATTTGTTCCGAAGTTAAAGTCGCACGCAGAGCTGAAAGATAAGATGTCATTTAATTAAGTCATTACAATAAAATCAATATTTGTATGTGAGATACTTTGATGAAGGATATGCAAAGAGCTTACCTACAGAGCTTGAAGGAATTTCCCTAAGTCCCCCCCTCTGGGTTTTCTTCAAAATTGATCGGCCAAGCAGCCATCAGAGGAGGGATCCGAAGCCCGATGAACTCCTCTGGCAAGTCGCACATGCTCATGCGACGACTCATGGAGTGCAACAATCCAAGGCGGACCTAAAGCTGGCTAAAGTCCGGTTGGACCTCCGCCTCCCTCCGGTAGAAGATATCCTCCAAGGGCCCCGCCAAGGCACAATCCATCCCTACCTCAGCGTAGAACCAACGAAGAATCCAGTTGGAGTACCAACTGTCATTGATGGCCTTCGCTGGGAACTGATCCTGGAACTCGTCGCGAAGTTGGAAGTTTATGTTTCCGAGGGCAACTACCATCTTCTCTTCTCTGAATCCAGTAAAGGTCTTCGACTGGCACGAAGCTTTGTGAAGGGCTGCAAAGATCTCTGCCCTTCCAGCGCACCCTTTGGCCCACATCGCCTCTTTGAAGATGGCCAGACGAGCAATCACATTGGGGGAAAGTTGAGGCAGAGTGATATGAAATAGCCTCACAACCTCGGAGAGGAAATCCACCACCGGGAGTCCTAATCCAGCTTCGAAGAAAGCCTCGAACACCACCACCTCTCCAACGCGTGGTGTCGGGATCACCTCCTTCCCAACCTGGCGAACCTTGACTCCGGGCCCCATCTTCCTGGCGATTGCCGCAGCAATCGACTTCTTCGAGCATGATGACACCCCCAAGCTATACGATTGATCCGTATACTTGGAAAATGCCAGACGGAGGTCGTGAGCACCGGTTGGGTGAGGGTTATCTGAAGGCCCCACCGTTGTAGCCACTGCCATCGCTTGCTGTTGGGCCAAGGTCGAAGTAGGGATGGTAACCTTGTGACTAGTCTTTGCCATCAAAGAAAAAGAGTGTTTGAGAATATGAGCTCGGGAAGAAGAAAGATGATGTGTGAAAACATTCGGTAAAATATCCGAGATTTATTTTTACTTTCCTATTTATAGCGTGAGGATTCCTTGTACTATACATTACAGTGCACCGTTTGGTTGCCCTATTACGTCTTCGATGCCGTCATAACTTGCAGAAATGCTTCATGAGAAGTTACAACCGACAGAGATGGAACGACCGTTAACTTCCTCAGAGAGTAACGACTCTATTTATGAGTCTAATGGCTCTGAAGACTAATGGCTATATTAGCTCCGCAAGAGATCTATCTCCGAAGCCATCTTCTTGAGTGTCTCCGCACAGAATTTGGTCCGAAGACCCTCTACCTCTGAATGTTTCTAAGGATGGTAAAGTTTTTCAACCTCCTTTCTAAATTCTAAGCATGAAATTATTTCTTGCGTATACTGCCCTCTTCACTGCATAGGTAATTCGGAGATAAGTATTTGAGGGGATACTGTTGGGGGAAAATATTTCATCCTCTAGAAGTCAAGGAAACTTCCATGTCAATACAAGCATAACAAACGAAGTTAGAAGCTTTGGTCTCCGAAGATCCTAAAAGCATCTAGGCTTCGCTGTATTCGGAGCTCTCTACAGCGGAGACCTCCTTCAAGGCTTCGGTACAGCAGAGACCTCCATCAAGACTTCGGCGCAGCGAAGACCTCCGTTAAGGCTTCGGCGTAACAGAGCCTCCCGAAGCCTCTTCACCAGAAAGGGTATCGCCAGCGAGGATATAAGATTTATCTTTTCACTGATTAGACTATTCTTTTACTCTTTTACCCCTATGAAGAATATTAAATTGTATCTTCTTAGTCGATTGTAATTAGAGGGTAAAGAATTCTTTTCCCTATGTATTTGGTCTATAAATACCCCTTTTCACTCTGTAAAGGGCATCGAATATGGAGATATTCAATATACACTTCGAACTATCTCAAGTTATTATCCTTCTCGGAGGCTTGAATAGTTTCCTCAAACAGACACTTCGTTTGTTAAACACTAAGTTCTCTAAACCTGTTAGCGTAATCTTTTACGTCAACAATGGCGTTGTTCACACGGTTCAAGCAGCACAAAGGCAAGTGACAACACTTCAATGTTCTATCACAGACTTAATACATGTTGTTGCAACCTTGCAAACATCGTTTGATCGTCAACACAACCAGCGACATGTGGATGAATCTGATGATGATGGAGAGACAAGTGTTTATAATGATCAGCATGGCCACAACAATGGAGGTCATGGCAACAGAGGCCATGGCAATGGAGGTCATAGCAATGGAGTCCGTGGTCCTATTCGTTATCTAATGTTTTATTCTGATGTTGCAGCGGCGAACTGTGCAGATGATGGACTAGGCAAACCAAAATTTTCTATACCCATGTTTGCAGGAACTACTGATGTTGAAGAATACCTCACTTGGGAGTTAATGATGGAAAAGTTTTGGCGCCTACATGATTATACAGAGAATAGAAAAATAAAGTCGGCATCTTCTGAATTTGTTGGTTATGCTTTGCGTTGGTGGGATAATCTAGTGCATACCAGACAGGAAGATGATGAACCAACAATTGTTACATGGAGAACTATGAAGGAAGTCATGTGTGATCATTTTTGTCTCTCGCAACTATATCCCCTCTCAATATGACAAATTGAAGACTTTGAAGCAAGGTGTTATGACTGTGGATTCTTATTATCAAGAGATGGTGTTGATCATGCAGCGAGCTAGAGTACGTGAACAGCCCGAGAAGACCATGCAACGTTTTCTTTTAGGGTCAACATACAAAATCAAGCGCATTGTTCGACATCACAAATATGATGACATGATAGATTTGTTACACCAAGCATGTGAGATTGAACTTCAAATTGCCGAAGACATCAAGGTTGCTTGTCGTTCTATTGCAGCTAGAGGCCACTTTTCTTCTTGAACGACTAGTGGAGCGCATTTTCCAAATAAAAAAGGTAATGTTGGTCAAAAGGATTTAGAGTATGAGACATGTGATGATGTTATTCTTGCCTCTAAGATTACTTTGGGGCCAATGCCAATGCAGCAAATAGTGGATGAATCTCAGCAAAAATTCGAGTTGAATTCTGATATGACAGAGTTTCGCAAGGATCTCACTTCTATTCCATGGGAGCTCATGTGTAGGGGTGAGATTTTGATTACTAATGACATTACCCCTCCCTCTCTTGGTGTTTCTACTATTTTGCAGAAATGTTGTGATGCGTTTCCGGAGGAGGTACCTATTTCTGAAATTCCTTTATCACGAGATGATTTTGATGCTATTCATTATGATAAAGAAGAGTTGTGCAATGCTTCACTTATATCTATTCCACAACTAGTGAATGAACATGTTGATTTTGCTGTTGAACATTTAAATGATTTTATATATGTTGTTCACATTGCTAGTCAAAAGGAAGAACAAAAATTGTTATCTTCTTTAAACACTTTGGGGTTATATTGAATTTGATAATCTTTGTGAACTTAGTACGTTAAATGAGAGATTACTCACTAGAACTGACTTGCCATGTCCTTCTCATATCACTTTTCATGTAATTGACAAATATAATGATAAAGGAGTATACTTTGTGCATAGAGTTTATATATGTTCTGATTTGAAATTGCGCGTAAAGCCTAAAAATAATGATTTAGAGCAAGGTGTTTTAACTAATCCTATTATCTCGAGACTCTTGTTTTGATTTAAATACACAAGTTGATTTTCAAGAAGGAGAGTGTGATGAGCTGTTCAAAACACCATAGTCTCCTCTCTTTTCATCAAGGGTGATTCATCACTTACACTTGAACAATGAAATGCTAAGGTGAGTTGGTTTCCTCCTAGTCTCAACATAAAGAAAGAACAAGTTGTTGACACGGAAACGTGCCCCCGCACTTGGGTCAGTCCGGCGATCCAAAAGTGCATGGATACTTAGGGACAGGCCTAAGCATGACATAGAACTGACGCCGCATTCCGACTACCCTTAATAGTGATAAGGGGGGTAGAGTCTCCAGGCAACCAAATTACACAAAATAATCCAATTAGCCGAAAGAAATAGTTTAAACAAGTTAAAATCAGCAAACCAGTTGGAGCCCTCCTGGTTCGAAGTCTGATGCGAAGGATGTGCCGAAGGGTACCCTCGGCGTCTGGTGCGAAGTGCTCCGCCGAAGGGTGCTTCGGCGTTCGGACTGATCCGACCAAAGGTAGACTCCGAACGGATCTGAACATGGTGATCACCTCCGAACAGCAGGGTTCGGCGTGCGATCTCCGATGCAGCGAATTACAAAGTAGTGACGCGGAGGCCACACGTGGGCGCAACTTCGTCTGGTGCGGAGTATGGTCGTGGCGAAGCTTGCGACGAAGTGTGTCGGTCGAAGCCTGTTGTCGAAGCCTGCGATCTTGTCCAAGGGTGTCCTGGGGACCTCCGGAACCGATCTCTCAGCTCCAAACACCTCCGGAGAAGGGGCTCCGAACGTGCGAGGCCTGCAACAGAGACGATGCGAAGTACCAATTCGGCCTTAGGACCGAATCTTATGAGGTGTTGCACGGGTGGCGAAGGTAGCAATCTATTACGCAGATTAGCAGATACATCACAAGCGAAGTAACAAGGCGATATCAATCTGTTACGTAGATTAACGGGGACTTCACATGCGAAGTACCAAGGCTTACCACTGTTCCGTAGCGGCGGATGGAGGGCTTCTAGGCAAACCCACGAAGAGGTACAGAAAAGTAAAGGTAAAAGTAAAGGTACGCTCAAAGAATAGCTTTGGTTTGGTTTGAGTTGGGGGGCTCTCTACACCGGCCATGCCCCTCTATTTATAGGGGGGTTAACTCCTAATCTATTCTGCTATTAATCCAGCCGGATAGAGATTGAGATGGCGATGCAAACAACTCTATCTCTACCGAGGTGGGCTTCGGCCAAGCCCGCCGAGGCCTGCTCCTCGGGCCGAAGCTTCGGTAGCGTGGGCTTCGGCCAGGCCCGTCGAGGCTGGCTCCTTGGGCCGAAGGTTCGGTAGCGTGGGCTTCGGCCAGGCCCACAGAGGCTGGCTCCTCGGGCCGAAGCTTCGGTACCGTGGGCTTCGGCCAGGCCCATCGAGGCTGGCTCCTTGGGCCGAAACTTCGGCAGCGTGGACCTCCGAAGGCTTCCTGGCCGAAGCCCATGGGTTGGCTATAGGCTTTCGGAGCCCATAGCTCGGTGGGCTTCAGCCCGGTAGGGCTTCGGACAGACCCTGGACATGTGTACTTTCGACCCAAATCACCAAAAATTGATATTTTGATAATTTAGCCATTACTGTCATTTCTTGCTATCAACACATGCCCCCCTTCCTTTCAGTGAACTAGTGAACTAAAAGCACAATGAGCTGAAGACGATATCACCCATATCGGCTTTTCGACACTACTATGATGTTTGCCACACACTTGGGAAATACCTTTTCAAGTATCTTCCATTCAAGGCTCTTCGAAACCGCTCTCCTTGCAGGGATTCCAACACGTATGCATTGCCGGGCGCGATTTCGGCTACCTTAAAAGGACCTTCCCAACTAGGTGACCATTTGCCAAATTCGGGGCTCTTCATGCCTAAAGGCAAAATCTTCTTCCATACCAAGTCTCCTATTTGAAACAATTTTGGTTTAACCTTCTTATTGTAGGATCTAGCCACTCTCTTCTTGTCTACTTCTATGGCTTCTAAAGCTCTTAGTCTCTTATCGGTCACTTCCTCCAGATTATCCTTCAGAAGAGCTTCATATTCATCGACCGATAAGCCATCTTGCTTCAACACTCTTAAGGAGCCAAGATCTATCTCTACAGGCAGAACGGCCTCTTGTCCATACACCAACTCATATGGACTGACCTTGGTGGCACCGTGCTTTGCAATCCTACAAGCCCATAACGCCTCAAAAAGCACTTCATGCCACCTTTTAGGAAACTCCTCAATTTTCATCTTAATAAGCTTAATCACGGTTTTATTACTAGACTCGGCCTGACCATTGGCCTGAGCATAGTAAGGTGAGGAGTTTATCAACTTAATGCCATAGTATTCGGCGAAGTCCCTTACCTCTTTAGAAACAAATGAACTACCTTGAACCGTAGTATGATGTGTTTTAAAATAAAATTGTGTACCTCATTATGGGTCATGTTCTTGAGAGGTACAGCCTCGGTCCATTTGGTGAAGTAATATGTCGCCATCAACATGAACCGATGCCCCTTTGAGGAAGGAGGGTAGATCTGGCCGATGAAATCTAAACCCCAACCTCGAAACGGCCATGGCTTGACAATAGGATTGAGCAATGAGGCAGGGGCTAACTGGATGTTGCCAAACTTCTGACATGCCTCACACCCTCGGTAGTACTTGAAACAATCTTCAGTCATAGTCGGCCAATAAAAACCCGCTCTTTTGATCATCCAACTCATCTTTTGTGCCGACTGGTGAGTGCAGCAAAGCCCCTCATGGACTTCTCCTGTAGCCACCTGGGACTGCTCATGATCTAAACACTTCAATAGCACTCCGTCGATGGTTCGGTGATACAATGTGTCATTTATCAACACGAATTGGAACGCTCGTCGCCGAACCTTCCGATCAACCCTTTGGCTAGGGTTTTTCAAATGCTGGACGATTGGGACTCTCCAATCGCCCTCACAGATTTCAGAGGGCTTCATTGGTACACCTTCTGAAAAAATTTCTAAAACACCGACTTTGGGGTGCCCCCCCGAGCCCTTCTAGCTCCTGCCGAAGCCTGGCCGATGTGGCCGTTCGGAGTGTGTTGGGTCGAAGCCCTTCGGAGGGTTCGGACCCTGGAGAGCCTTCCCTGTCCGAGAGGCTTCGGACTATAGGCTCCAGCATGCCAGACCCTTCGGTGGGCGTAGCACTCCGGTCTAGAGGCTCCGGCGTGCGGTGCCCTTCGGTGACCCGAGGGGTTCGATCCGAAGGATGCGCCTGTCTAGCATCACGGGCTTTGGCAATGAGACCAAACATTGGCTTTCCCAATACAGAAAATTTCCCTCTCTTGACTTGGTAGCCAGATGCTTGCTGAGCCAAATCATTAGCGATTGAATTGGCTTCTCTTGACACGTGAGATATTTTGAAATCATCAAAAGTAGCAACTATGTCTACGCATTTGTCCAAGTAGCTATTCAGTAATCCATTAAAACATTGAGCATTCTTGGATACTTGTTGAACTACTAATAATGAATCACCATACGCGTGAACATGTTTAGCACCTACCGACTCTAGTAGCTCAAGACCTAGCAATAAAGCTTCGTATTCGGCTTGGTTATTAGTGGAAGAAAACTCTAGTCGGGCTGAGGTTTCAAAGCACATACCATCAGGTGATATGAGAACCACTCCAATACCATGGCCATTCTTGCAAGCCGAACCATCAAAATAGATTTTCCATGGCACTACCTCAACTAGAGCAATAGCATCACTCCAGCTAGCATCTATGTGATGATCAACTATAAAGTTGGCTACGACTTGGCCTTTCATCGCTCTTAGGGGCTCGTAGGCCAAATCGTACTCAATCAACACGTAAGCCCACTTTCCGATTCTTCCACTTAGAATCGGTTTCTATAACATGTGGTTTATAACATCGGTTTGGCAGATGACAACACATGTGGTGGGGAGAAGATAATGATGTAACTTGGTGCACGCGTAATACAATGATAAACATAATCGTTCCACAAACGCGTACCTGGTTTCGGTGTCCAGCAGGCGGCGGCTCAAGAATGTGATGATGTACTCTTTCCCCTCCACCTTCTGGGTTAGCACGACTCCAATCACGCTATCTTCAGCGGCGATGTATAGCCGAAACGGAATCCCGACCTTGGGTGCTCTCACCACGGGTGGTGATGACAAGCATTCCTTGATCTTCTCAAAAGCACTTTGCTGGCTTGCCCCCCAAGTGAACTCGACTTCATTTTTAGCCGGAGTATGGGGACAAAGGCATCAATCTTGCCAGACAAGTTCGATATAAAGCGACGCGAATAGTTCAACTTGCCTAGCAACTTTTGCACATCCTTCTTGCATGCCGGCGCCGCAATGTTCCTAATCTTCTCTAGCCTCTTAGGATCAATTTCTATACCTCTCTCATGAATCATGAAACCTAAGAACTTGCCCGCCGACACACCAAAAGCACACTTGAGTGGGTTCATTTTTAACCCATATTGCCGCATCCTATCAAAAGCAACCTTCAAATCAGCTAAATGGTTTCCCATAGCGTCCGATTTGACCACGATATCATCGATGTAAACCTCTAACATGACTCCTAACAAGTCGTGAAAGATCAAGTTCATAGCGCGCTGATACGTGGCGCCGGCATTTTTCAACCCAAAAGTCATGACGACCCATTCGAATAAACCAACAAAACTAGGGCATTGAAAGGCAGTCTTATAGACGTCCTCTTCGGCCATAAAGATTTGATTATAACCGGCATTGCCATCAGGAAAACTTAGTACCTTATGTCCTGAAGCATCATTGATTAGCATGTCGGCTATTGGCACTGGATACTTGTCTTTTGGAGTGGCTCTGTTCAAATCCCTGAAATCAATGCATACTCGTATCTTGCCACTCCCTTTCTTCTCTACAGGTACAATGTTAGCAACCCATTCCGCGTACATGCATGGCCTAATAAATTCAGCCTTAAGTAGTCGTTCCACCTCTTCTTTAACTCGGTCATAGATGGCCTAATTAAAGCGATGGGGAGGCTGCTTATAAGGCCTAAATCCGGACTTGATGGGTAACCGATTCTCCACGAGCTCGCGGCTTAACCCTGGCATTTCGCTATACTCCCATGCGAAACAATCGACATACGACTGAAGTAAATCTATTACTTCAGCCTTTTCATCGAGCCGTAAATGTTGGTTTACAAAATTCGGCCTTGGTATGCTACCATTACCTATATCAACTTCCTCCAAGGGATCGGACGACGCAAAACCTTGCCCTAATTTTTCTACTTTGCTAAAGTCCTCGATGGCTTCGGCAATACCGTCTTTATTAGACCGATACTGTTCCACTCGAGACTTCAGCCAATCTAGATTACTCTTGCTAGACATGACTACTAATACAAAAATAGTCGTGCTACTCCAGCCGGCTTTACAGACACTGGTACAAATCGTCCTCTGAATACACTAACAAAGTCATAATCCAAAAGATCTCTACCTGATAGACACTCTACTTTGTTATGGACGGCATCAAACGACACATCGGCCAAAGATACTTGGGCCGAAGTATCCGCGGGGATGACCCCACCTCATCGCCGTCCCACTGTATCAAGCACTGGTGTAGGGTAGAGGGGATGCAACAGTTCGCATGGATCCAGTCGCGTCCGAGTAGCACACTATAGTTACCTTGTACATCGACGACGAAGAATGTTGTCGGCAACGTTTTGTTGCCCACCGTCAACTCCATAGAGAGTACTCTCTTGGTCTCGGATCTCTCGCCGTTGAAGCCGTTGAGCATCAAGTTAGTCTTCTTCAAATCATCTTTGTCCCTACCAAGTTTCTTCAACAATGAATAGGGCATTAGGTTAACAGTGGCACCGCCGTCGACGAGCATCTAGGAAATCGGCTTCCCATCGATGTGACCCCTGACATAGAGGGTCTTTAGATGGCGTGCTGAGTCCTCGGGTTTCTCAAAGATGGCGTTGCGCGGACCGAGGTTCAATTGAGCGACCTCAGCCTCGTCCCGCGGTGGTGCGAACTTGGCAGGTAATGTGACAATGTTGATGTCCATCGCCTGAGGCGCGGGCCCCTCAGGTCGTCGTCGTCATTGCTCGTACTAGGAGCTGGGTTGGTTATCTCAACCGGCTTCTCTCTCCACACCTGCTTCATGGCTAGACGAGGGCGGATCTCTTCGAAGATGGTATCGCGCTTGGCCTCAGCTACCTTCTCGCGCATCTCCTATGCCTGCAGCCTTTATAGGTGTCTCTTTTGTGATTTAGACATGCCCGGAGGAGCCCAAGATGGCTGCGGCTTGATGCCTGGCGCTACTGTTTGACTCCTGTTAATTCTAGCCGAAGTGTGCCCTTCGGCCTCGGGCACCCTGTGTTCGAAGGGGGCTTCGCTGCGAACCCCATCGAATGGACCGGCCTCGTTCGGCTGATCGAACCAGGCTTCGGCGCGGAGTCCGGCTGAAGCATGTGGCTTACCTCCGTCAGCCCTCGGCAACAATGTCTTCGGGATTGGGACTTCTTGAGACCCAACCCTGATAGTTTTGGCTTCTGGCTCCCTGACTTCGGCCTCCGCGTGTTCACACCCTTCGGCTTCGCTCTGCAGGGTCTAATTCGGAGGTACCACAGACAGTCTGTGGATAATGCCCACCTCCACTGCATTTGTTTGCCCCTGCCATCCATAATACTCCGAAGGAAAACAAGGCATAGGGTTAGTATGCGGAGGGTACCCTGACCCGGATACATATGGGGCCCACGGGGTCCCCGCCCAGTCATACGGCGGAGGCATCGGAGACTCTAGTGGCCTCGCCCACTATGAGCCAAACCCGTCACCCGAAGGTGGGTTCGGCCAAGTCGAAGGTGTCTCTGACCACACCAGCGAAGGATTCTGCCAGGCCGGAGGTATGTTCGGCCAGTGTGGGCCGAAGCCTCCCTTCGAAGAAGTCCACCATGGTGCGGGGTTCGGCCATTGGGGGCCTAAGCTGTCGCACGAGGGACCCGACCAATGTGGTTCGAAGTTGTCGTTGCATGGGGTGCTTGGCCATTGTGGCTCAGAATCACCGTGCGGAGCACCAGGATACCGCGGTCCGAAGCCTTCACGCGGAGGGTTCGCAACCTTTGGTCCGAAGCCACCCTTCAAAGGTCTTGGACCCTTCGGCCGTTTTAACTTGGCGTGCGGACCTGTTTCTTTGGCCCTCCTTTGATGCTTTCTTAACAGCATGTTATATGTTACCTTTGGCCTCTTCCGAGCCTTAGTCGAAGGGGTATTGATGTTCTGTTTTCACACTCCTACCTCGGGGTTCTTCGGTATGAGTGTGTGAATGCGTGGTTCTCCAACAATCACATCTTTCCCTTTAGCAGACTCGACATGTTCTGGCCGAATCAACACCTTCTTCTCGCCGAGGTCGACGGTGTTGACTGGAAAAGGATCTTTGTCCATCTTCATTTTTGGATCATGGTCTATCTTCAATCGTCCTTCTTCTATGGCCGATTGTATCTGCCGTCGAAAAACATTGCAATCATTAGTATTATGAGAATGTGAATCATGCCACTTACAGTATGGATGCTTCTTTAACTCGTCGGCAGGTGGGATAACTTGACCCTTAGGTTGCTTGAGAAGCTGACTCTTTAAGAGGAAATCAAATATTTTATCACATTTAGTCACATCGAACGAGTACTTGACCTCATTAAGTCTACTCTTTGTGGGGGATGGTCGTAGTTCGGAGCAAGTGACGGGTTTGTTTTTAGTGTTGGTAACCCATTCGGCCGCGTACATGTCGGCCAAATCCTCCTCCTCTGACTCCTCCTCATCAGAGCATTCCATGATGTGGATCTCGGCCCTGGGCTTGCTAAATGTCTTAATAAATTTCTTATCTTTGGCTCGGCCTTCTTGGACCAGAGCCTGCTGCAGAACTTGGCTAACTTCTAAAAAGTTTTGGTTATGTAAACTTTCTTTAAGTTCGGAACGCAACCCATTAAAAGCTAATTTTGCCAAGTCCCTTTCTGAGATATTAAGACTAAAACATCGGTTTCTAGTATCCCTGAAACGCTTGATATACTCAGAGGCGCTCTCACTAGATTTTTGCTTAACCGACGTCAAATGCGAAAGCCTAAGTTCTGTTTCACCCGTGTAGAAATAATCATGGAATTTCCATTCTAAATCGTCCCACGTGTGAATGGAGTTCGGCGGGAGCACCGAAAACCATGTGAAAGCTGTGCCAGATAGTGAGATAGAAAATAGTCTAACCTTTAGGGCATCTATGCCGCTAACCTCTCCACACTGTGCAAAAAATTGACTAACATGCTCTAGTGTGGTCCTGCTACCCTCGCCATCGAATTTAGTGAACTCAGGGATCCTATAGTCGTGGGGGTAGGGTACTGTATCAAGATGATCGGGGTATGGTTTGCGATAAACTCTAACCCGTCCATTGGGCACGAAGCCGGCACACTCCCTAAATAGTGCGCAGACCCGCTCATCTATTTCATCTTGGTAGCCTTGTTTGCATGCGCCTCTCATGTGGGGGCGCAACACGTGGTGGGATATCGGCGTGTCGGCCATGTGCTTCTTCCCTATGCGCTATTTGTATAAGGTGCTCGTGTCCGGGCGCTTGCGCTGGTGGTGCGGGTAGCGCGGGTATCGGTGCAGGTGTTGTGTGGTATGCAGTATTAGTTTGACCATAGGTATGATGATTGGTCTCGGCCATAAGTGATGAGGCCGGAGACATGTTTGTCGGAGGTGCACTAGCTATAGGAACTGGGGGTACGGCCTTAGTGAAGCCGAACCTTCTAAGAGTTGCCTCTACTTGGGAGCTGACTGCCGAATCCAAACGGTTGGCTAGCGAAGCGCTAACGGCCTGATCGACTGATGCGGCTATCTTTTGCTCAATTTCT
This sequence comes from Zizania palustris, assembly GCA_019279435.1. Classification (NCBI taxonomy): domain Eukaryota; kingdom Viridiplantae; phylum Streptophyta; class Magnoliopsida; order Poales; family Poaceae; genus Zizania; species Zizania palustris. The sequence continues at coordinate 95,266,101 of JAAALK010000080.1, forward strand.
AAAGAGGATAAACAAGGCGATACCAGTGTTACCTGGACCTGAGCGAGGTCGGGGGTGACGATGTCGCGCTTGATGAAGCCTGCACGTGTCTTGATGTAGCCACCAAGCATCATGTCTTGGAGCGCTTTTTGCTTTGCCTCGATCTCTGCTCGGTCTTCTGCGGGGATATCTTCAAGTGTAGGTGACATTATGTTGCGGTTGTTGATATCCGCGCCTCCTATTGCATCCATTGGCGGTGTAGTCATAGTAGTCGAAGTACATGTACCGGTGGCCGATGTAGACGTACTCATCATGTTGGCGTAGCTTGTCCCCAAGCGGAGTCACCAAAAAGTGTGTTGACATGGAAACGTGCCCCCGCACTTGGGTCAGTCCGGTGATCCAAAAGTGCATGGATACTTAGGGACATGCGTAGCACCGACGCCGCGTTCTGACTACCCTTAATAGTCATAAGGGGGTGGAGTCGCCAGGCAACCAGATTACACAAAATAATCCAATTAGTCGAAAGAAATAGTTTAAACAAGTTAAAATCAGCAAACCAGTCGGAGCCCTCCTGGTTCAAAGTCTGATGCAAAGGATGCACCGAAGGGTACCCTCGGCGTCTGGTGCGAAGTGCTCCGCCGAAGGGTGCTTCTGTGTTCGGACTAATCCGACCAAAGGTAGACTCCGAACGGATCTGAACACGGTGATCACCTCCGAACAGCGGGGTTCGGCGTGCGATCTTCGATGCAGCGAATTACAGAGTAGTGAAGTGGAGGCCACGCGCGGGCGCAACTTTGTCTGATGTGGAGGATGGTCGTGGCGAAGCTTGCGACGAAGTGTGCCAGTCGAAGCCTGTTGTCGAAGCCTGCGGTCTTGTCGAAGGGTGTCATGGGACCTCCGGAACCGATCTCTCAGCTCCGAACACCTCCGGCGAAGGGGCTCCGAACGTGCGAGGCCTGCAACAGAGACGATCCGAAGTACCAATTCATCCTTAGGACCGAATCTTGCGAGGTGTTGCACGGGTGGCGAAGGTAGCAATCTATTACGCAGATTAGCGGATACTTCACAGGTGAAGTAACAAGGCGATAGCAATTTGTTACGTAGATTAACGAGGACTTCACAGGCGAAGTACCAAGGCTTACCATTGTTCCGTAGCGGCAGACGGAGGGCTTCCAGGCAAACCTACGAAGAGGTACAGAAAAGTAAAGGTAAAAGTAAAGGTACGATCAAAGCATGGCTTCGTTTTGTTTGAGTTGGGGGGCTCTCTACACCGGCCATGCCCCTCTATTTATAGGGGGGTTAACTCCTAATCTAATCTGCTATTAATCCGGTCGGATAGAGATAGAGATTGAGCTGGCGATGCAAACAGCTCTATCTCTACGGAGGTGGGCTTCGGCCAGGCCCGCCGAGGCCTGCTCCTCGGGCCGAAGCTTCGACAGCGTCGGTGTGGCGCCCCGATTTACCGAAATCGGAACATTATTGAATTTCATAAGAAAAACAATAATACAAGAGGTTCATCATGCGAAAATCATACATACGACAAGTATTCATGGTGCGCAGACCATATTTATTACATCAGGATAAAAATTAAATAAGAAAATAAAAGCATGACGAACGCTCTCTTCAGGATCATTTTCTTGACTGGGTCGCTACTCCAGACCATCCTCCTCGTAGTACGCAGCCTCTGAAGTGTTTGTCCAACGGGTATGAGTACAAAAGTACTCAACAAGCCACCGCAGATGCAAATAGTAATGCAAGGTAATAACAACGGAAGGATAATGGCAAAAGTGCGGAAAAGTACATTTTCAGTTATTGCATTAAGTGTAGTCAATTTTTATCATGCATAAATGTAAACATGAACATTAATAACATCATCTAACTCGAGGAGTACGTTTTACCTCCTCGCTCAATAGTCCTTACATGTCAAACCATCATGCACATACATATCAAAAGTAATCTAACTGTGGGATGTCACGCAACTCGCCCTTGACCGTGGGATCGGCTTTTCGAAAAGATTTATGACTCTGATCAGAGATGTACTACTGTACCCACAAGGCACACACTCATCCCAAACAAGATGACCCATACCACTGGAACTCGTGCCAAAACCTCAGCATGAAATGCTCCAAGCGATAACCACTCGCTCTAGGTTTCGCCGGCGCGCCGGGCCGCATCCCGGCTAACGTCGCACCCCCTTTTGCGCCACGTTGGTACAAGCCACCCGCAGGTGCTGCTTGAACCATCTCCAAATGGTGGCCTCGATTTGGAACACACCATACCTTAGTTAGGACTTACCCATTAGACTTGTGGTTAGTACGGAAGTGTATTGCAATGGATCCCGCAGACCGGTCCTTATAGTGCCCCGAGTGCTACCGACCAATGCCCTAGCTTGCACCCAGAACCCACCATGCATTCACTCACAACCACAACTCATCACCGACAGAATTCCAAGGATAAGAAGTAACGGGGATCATATAGTAGAACCATCTTGATACGACTCATTTTTATCCTATAGCGATCGTGTCAATACATTGGACACTAGCTAATAATACTAATCATATGGTGACAAGGAGATTAGGCGAGATAGCATGGCTTGGGTTGCACATCAAGGTCGGGGGATCCTAAATAAAGATATTGTAAGGGTTCTCATTGGACTAATGCATGTATAACCTATGTGTTTTAGCGATAGTTTAATAAAACAGGGGTTCAATATGCTCAAAAATGTTGTAGGTGACTTGCCTTGTTCAGCGAAAGGCGAGGGAGGGACTTCCGGGAAGTATTCCGGCTCCTCGGCGGCGTCGTAGTCTTTCCAATATAAATAAAGTGGAATAAATACAACATTCAATTAAACAATATAAAATCACACAACAAGCACATAGGTTTAAATTGGTTTAATTTAAAGGAAATCAAGTTGTTAAGTTTCTGAAATTTATTTTATAAATAATTTTAGAAGTTATTATAATGAAAGGTTGTCCTTTTATAAAAAGGGGTTTTAAATGTGAGTAGCCTCATTTTAAGTCTCCCAATAAATTTTTAAAATGAAAGTTTTATGGACAAATTAGTGGTTTTCAGTATATGAATAGAAAGGAATAAATATAAACTTTACTGAAGTTTAAATATTTGAATTTACATTTTTACCCTAAGGGCATTTGAATACCTCTTTAATTAGTCATGAAAAATCCAAAGTAAACATATTGTTTTTATTGAACTAATGTGTAGAGAATAAAATTACAAAATTTCTGGAATTGAAATGATAATTTTTGGAGTTCAAATGTGCTAGATATGAATTTTACAAGTTTAAAACAGTTTCTGGAATTTATTTTTAAATTTAAATCGCCTCGGGTCCACGGTGAACCCGCGCACTGTGCGCGTGGTCCGGTCCAATCTGGACCGTTGGATCTAGATCCAACGCGCGAGAGCGAGGCGGGGGCGTTAAGTTATCGCGGACGGCCAGGATTAAAACACTGAACTAGTACGCGATGGACGCTCCAGATTAAACGAGGGTTTTAAATATAAACGAACGCGCGAGATTAAAATGTAACGTTTCGTCCACATCCGATGGTGCGGATTAGATCGCGCACGTGGGGTTATAGGCATCGTCAGATCACGATCGCACGGCCGTGATTAGATCAGACACGGCACGGGTACTCAGCCCATGCCGGTTATCTTCTCCGATGACGGCGAGCGGGCCAGAGGCCACGGCGAGCGACGGCGGCCCTAGCTAAGTCCTAGAAATGGAAAGAGGATGCCTAGGGGAACACGGGGATACCTTAGGCGAGGCGAGCGGTCGACGGAGCACGGTCGGCGACGAGGGTAGACGATGGAGAGGTTCGGGTGCTCGACGGCGACGGCGATCCTGCTGTCTTCTTGGCCAACGGAGGCGTGGCCGAGGTCGTGCGGTCAGCGACGGTTATGACGGTGGCGACGGTGTGGACGGAGGCGGTCCGAGGCGGCGGCGAGCGGTGGCTGAAGTACGGCTGGCGGTGTTGCGCTAAAAACCGAAATGCGAGCGCTCTATTCGTTCTCAACGCAACCGCGCGTGCGGGCTGGACGCGGTGGAGGTCAAGGGCTTAAATAGAGGCGTCGGAGGGGCTCGGGGGGGGATCGCATGCAAGGAAAGCCGAGAGGAGGTCTTTTACTCGCCGGCGAGGTCTCGGCCATGCACGGTGCTGCGTTCCCGTGGGCTTAAACACGTCCCTTAACGCGATTAAATGGGCAGGGGGCTCGGGGTGCATTTAACCGGCGCCAATTGAATGCGGGAGGGGCCAGCGAGGTGGATCCGAGGCGGGGTCATCGGCCGGCGCGATTTGGGGGCGATGGCGGGAGGTGGACGATGGGTCCGATAGGTGGTCCAAGGCGGTCAGCGGGTGCGAGCGTGCGCGGGTGGTGGCTGACAGGTGGGGTCGGGCTCGGGCGCGAGAGGGGATCGGTTGGCGCCGACAGGTGGGGCCGGGGTGTCGGGCGCGCGTGCGAGGGGAGGGGGCTCGCTGACGGGTGGGGTCGGGCTATCAGTCCGAGGCAGACGAGGGTAACGGGCTGGGCCGGCCGGGAGAGAGAGAAGGGGGGAGAGAGGCCCGTTACTGTTTATAAGGTTTTCTGATTAAAATTAATTACAGAAAATGGATTAAAATATTTGGGCTACTTCCAAGGTTGGTAAAAATCTGTAAAAATTATCAAAAATATATCTTGGCCTTGGGATCATATACAAAAACTTTCAGCCCCTGGTTTGGTTATTTCATCTAGGTTGTAGATCAAAATGGTTAAGGAGGGTATTAAAGGTATTTCCAAAATTAATAATTCCAGAAAAAATATATTAATTGATATTTTTATTTCTTTGAAAATTTGGGGTGTTACAGTCGGCTTCGGCCAGGCCCGTCGAGGTTGGCTCCTCGGGCTGAAGCTTCGGTAGCATGGGCTTCGGCCAGGCCCGTCGAGGCTGGCTCCTCGGGCCGAAGCTTCGGTAGCATGGGCTTCGGCCAGGCCCATCGAGGCTGGCTCCTCGGGCTGAAGCTTCGGTAGCGTGGACCTCCGAAGGCTTCCTGGCCAAAGCCCATGGGCTGACTAGAGGCTTTCGGAGCCCATAGCTCGGTGGGCTTCGGCCCGGTAGGGCTTCGGACAGACCCTGGACATGTGTACTTTCGGCCCAAATCACCAAAAATTGATATTTTGATAATTTAGCCATTACTGTCATTTCTTGCTATCAACACTGGTGATATTGCACAATGATATCTTTTTTACTAGGAGCTACAATGACTACCAATACAAGAACAAACTGAGGATTGTTTGTAGCCAAGAAGGAGAGAATGATGAGGACATCACAAGCTGGGATATGACCATGCTTATGATTTATAATAAACAACCCAAGATGCATGCATTCTATATTAGATTTACATTTTATTTATTTGAACAATGTACGCTACACCATGAATTGTGTTGCTATTTAATTACAGAAATACTTACATGGATAAAGCGACATGTTGAGAGCACATCAAGGCAATGGATCATCGTGGAAGTTGATTGGGGACCATGTTAAGGCCATCCAAAGATAATATACAACTTTGGGACATTACTTTTGTGCCAAGAGAAGGTGGAGATAAAGTTTTACACGTCTTGGACTTGGACTCGAACTACAGGGACAACACCATATTAAAACATGCTACACCAACAGATTATGTTCGAGCAGATCGCAATCACCAAAACAATATGTGTTACTTATTCGGTCTGAAGCCCATGGGCCTTGTAACCGAGTTGTGTTCATCTAGGACTCTCTTTAGATGACCCCCACACGTCCCTAGACTCCCAAATACCCCTATATATATAGATGTGGCCAACCCTAGCAAACTTGGTTGTTTATTTTCGAAATTATATTGATTTAGATTGAAGTGCTATTCTGCCTTCTACTATTCATCATGAATTCCTCTTTGTTCGATCAGGAATTTTACCTCCACCACTTTGTTTTGATCTGGTGGGATTGCTACTGGGAAATTCAAGTGTTATCTGTTGTTCCATTGGGAATTAGGAGATAGCAGCACCGGTCATGGCCGACGACTACGTGCGCAAGTGTGTGGTGTTGCGAATATCTATAGGGTTGACATCGGTTGCATTGGCAGTAGGGGAACAACCGGATAATCGTCAGCGTCTCACAAGTTATCCTCCATCTACATCAATCTCAACGAGAAGATTGGGTCACCCCATATCAGAAAATGATGGTGAAGTAGATCAGATTGTTAGTAAAGATGAAAGTGGGGCTGTTGATTTTTAGCAATTCCAAAAGATAAGTATATTTTTATTGTGGATAATGTTGATCAAATGGTGCGTGATGTGGAGGAACAAGTTGCATATTATAAAGGGAGTTTGCCTAGTTCCAAAACCTTGTATGAGACTCAAAAACACTGATATATCCTAGCTGCAAAGAAAAGTGCATGGTATTATACACTGTCTTAACAATGCTACAAATGAAGGTGACATATGGATGGTCCGATGTGAGATTCAAAGCATTACTACATTTGTTGAGGGACCTGGTGCTAAAAGAGAATAAGATTCCTACCACCGTGTATGGTGCTTAGAAGATCGTATGTCCTCTAGGGTTGGATATAGAGAAAGTACATACATGTATGATTAATTGTGTTCTGTTTCATGGAGAGTAGTATGCAGACCTTGACAAATATCCAACATGTGGGACACATCAATTAAAGAATAGAAAAGATGATGATGAATTGGACAATGGGTGTAATAGAAGGAAAGTTCCGAGCAAGGTGATGTGATATTTCCCTATAATCCCTCGTCTGAAGCGGATGTTTGCAAATGCCAACAAGTCAAAACAATTGAAGTGGCACAAAGAGGGTCATAAGAACGACTCGATGATATGACACCCAACAGATTCTGCTCAATGGAGAAATATTAGATTTGCCAAGCACTATGGGCACGATTCACCTATCTAAGGTTTGCTAATGATTGCAGAAATATTAGATTTGCCATGAGTACCAATGGCATGAACTCTTTTGGTAACATGAGCAATATGCATAGCACGTGGCAAGTGTTATTGTCTATATACAAACTTCCCCTTGGCTTTGTAAGATGCGTAAATATATCATGTTGTCGATCTTGATCTCTGGTCCTAAAAAACTGGCAACAACATTGACGTGTACCTCAGTCCCTTGGTGGATGATCTGAAAATTCTGTGACACGTAGATGTTGAGGTTTGGGACGAGTACATGCGAGAGTACTTCCAGCTATATGTCATGTTGTTTGTAACAATAAATGATATGCTTACTCATCGTAACTTATCTGGTCAAGTCAAAAGGAAAGGTGAATCGTGCCCATAGTGCTTGGAGATAACATCAAGCACATGGTTGAACCATTCTAAAAAACGGTGTACATGCGACATTGACGATTTCTTCCAATGAAACACTCATACAGAAGAATGAATCTACAGTTTGATGGTTCTGTAGAGAAAGGAGGTCCTCCTAGGCATTTTAGAGGCACATATGTATATGACTAGGTAAAGGACATAAATGTTATACTCGGTAAGCGAAAACGGTCTTCCACAAGTTGTGATGGAATGTGGAACAAGCAATCAATTTTGTGGGAGCTTGAATATTGGAAATATCTCGATGTTCGTCATTCTATCGATACAATGCATGTGGAGAAAAACGTGTGTGACAGTCTCCTTGGAAGAATGCTAAATATGTTAGGCAAAAAAAAGATCACGAGAAAGCTAGAGCGGATATTGAAGAGATGGGTTTACGACCGGAGCTACATTCACAACAGATAGATAGAGGAAAGTTCTTGCCTCCATCTTGCATCAACCTTTCTAGGAAGGAGAGGAATGAGTTTTGTGAATTTTTACATAGCATTAGGGTTCCATCAGGTTACTCATCGAATATCAACAAACTTGTCAACATGAAGGAGCTTCAGATGGTTGGTGGAATGAAGACTCACGATTGTCATGTGATGCTGATCACTCAAATGATTGATATTGGAATAAAAAATATGTTACCGGTGGGGGTAAGAGAGGCAATAATGAGTCTGTTTTTTTTCAGTGCAATTGGATAGAAAATACTCAAACCAACAATGCTAGCAGAACTAAAGAAAAAACAATACTTGAGCCTCTCTCTTCTTGAGATGTACTTTCCTCCATCATTCTTTGATATTATGGTACATTTGACCTCACATCTCGTCAAAGAAATATTATTCCTTGGACCTTTTTTCTTGCATCAGATGTACCCGTACGAGAGATACATGAGTGTTCTAAAAAATATGTTAGGAATCGTTCTTCACCCAAGGGTTGCATCGCACAAGGTTACTCTAGCGAGGAGGTAGTAGAGTGGTGTGTCGAGTACACAGGCCCGAAACCCCAATTAGTGTGCCTCACTCTCGCCATGAGGGTAGACTAGTAGGTCAAGGGATCTTGGGCAAGCAAACAATTACTCCAAATCAAAAGGCATATGACCGATCTCATTTCCTCATGTTGCAACAATCGAGCGATGTGTAGTCATACATCATTGAGCACAAGAACATGCTATGTGCAGAGAACCCATCTCATATCAAAGCTTGAATCGTAAAACAACACATGAAAATGTTCAATACCTAGTTTCAGGATCGGATCGTATGATCGAAAACAACCCTAGTGAGCGAATCGACCAAACAGTTAGCAATAGGACCTATATATATTGTTACAACATATCGAGGTTATCATATAAATGGGTATACATTCTACACAATTTATCAAGATAGCAAGAGCACAAACCCGAACAACGGTATTCGTATTGATGCCTATGATAACAATGATGTAAAGAGCACATATTATGGTCAAATAGAGGAGATTTGGGAACTTGACTGCCTAGGGTTCAAGGTACCTATATTTCGATGCCACTGGGTCAATGGTACAAAAGGCATTACGGTTGACAAGTATGAATTCACAAGTGTAAATCTAAGTCAGGTCAGCTATAAAGACGAACCTTTTGTGCTCGCTAAACAAGTTTCTCAAGTTTTCTATGTTCCTGATACGACAAATAAGAAACTTCATGTTGTCCTAGCTAGAAAGAGACGGATTGTGGGTGTTAAAAATGTGATTGATGAGGACGAGTACAAGAAGTTTGATGAGATATCACCTTTCGCCACCTCAATTATGCCACAAGTTAAACCATATGAGCAAAATCCATACCTGCGCTCCGACCATTCTAAAGGATTGTACGTTAAAAAAGTGAGAAAACAGAGATGTACATGTGTTTAAAAGTGTAAAGTTTAAATTATATATATACATGAAAGTGTTGTACATGTAGTGTTCAAATACTGAGATACGTGGGTTATTTGTAAAAGTTGTACTAATTTAGGTATGTAATATATATTTGCAATCTGTGTCATAACTTGAAAATTGAAAGTACTACTGATTTAGGTACGTAATATATATATATGTGTGTGTGTGTGTGTGTGTGCAATCCGTTGTGCCATAGCTTGAATTCTAGAAATACTACTCATTAGTCACGGGCAACAACTACTGCCCATCACTAATGAGCATTACTGACGGGAAACAATACTACCCATCACTAAAGATTATTTTGTGAAAGTACTATTTTGATCTCATTACTGCTGGTAGTTAGTGGAGGTAAGTAGATGACCTATTAATTGCTATTTTCATCCTTTAAATATACTGGTTGCTTGCATTTTGACTTCAAAACATTAGTGTTGGGGGGAATACTTCATCCCCAGGACTTACAATATTAAGAGACAAAGATAACTCATAAAGTTCTAAGTCCAATATTTGTCTCCACACTAACGAAGGGTTAAGGCCGAAGGGTCCATCCAGACCCCAGTTCGAAGATACCCTCTGAAGGCTCCATCTCCGAAGTGGGAAATAGCAAGACTGACAGGACGTCCGTCTTATCTATCTTCTTCAGACATACTTTACCATTTTAGCCCTATTAGGGCGTACCGAAATAGTTTCCACTATGTCAGTTGTAATTGAGGGGTAAAAATGTCTTTTCCTTAGATTTTTTACCTATAAATACCCCCCTTCTCACCCTGTAATAGGCATCGAATATTCAGATATTCAATACACAACTTCGAACTACTTCGAGCTATTATCCTATACGGAGGCTTGAGATAGTCCGCTTCACAAACTCTTTGTTTGTTAGTTCTTAATCTTAGAGAACCTGTTAGCGTAATCTTTTACGCCAACAGTTGGCACCGTCCGTGGGGAACTTAGTTATAAAAGCTAGTTCTCTGCCACTGACTGCACTTTGAAGAGCACTTGCAGAGGGATTTTCGGAGTCTAAAGATTCTGTGCACCCTTCGGTAAGGGGCTTCCAAGTGTAGTTCAAAGGTCTTTTCTCGTCTTCCCAAATCACTCGAAGTCTTCGGTCTTCGGACCTTAACTTCGTAAGCCATGCCTCCCAAGCGGAGCCTAGCCACCGATCCTCCCCGAAGGTCCCCTCGGACCAACGGTGCAGGACCCTCAGCCATTCCACAAATTCCCAAAGTGGTCATCAGACCTCGAGCACCCATAGTTCCCCGGGCAGCTCCCTCGGTGCTTCGAACTAATTATCCTAGTTCTCAAGACCCGGAGGTCCCCTCCGGAGGAAGCGAAGACCTTCCTAAGGATGTGGCTACCCAGGTAGCGCAGCTTCAGAAGGAAGTAGCAAGGTGGAACCAAGAGGCTGCAGATAGGCTTCGCCCTCAAGCCTTCACTCGTGCTTCGGAGGTGCCTCAAGACGACGGTGCTGATAATTATCCCGAAACTCTTCGAGTCCCAGAGGATGCCGAGAACGCATCCTTCGACGACAAATCTCCACGACATCTAGACTTGCAGAAAGTGCCCTTCGACCCTAGGTTCAAAGCCTCGAAGTTGCACAAATACTCCGGAGGGTTCGACCCCGGAGAGTTCTCTCGTTCTTATGCCTTAGCAATAGAAGCCAGTGGAGGGGTGCGAAACACAATGGCAAAATGCTTCCCCCTCGTATTGGAAGGTGTGGCTCTCCGATGGTTCTGGTCTCTAAATCCAGAATCAATCAGGTCATGGGAGCAACTAAAAAGGAAGTTCGTGAGTAACTTCTAGGGTATGTTCATAGCCCGATGTCCACGGGAAGCCTGTTCCAGGTGAAGCAGCAAGTAGGAGAGACCCTTCGAGAGTACTTTACACACTTTGCCCACACCAAGTCTCAGATTAAAGGCTTGTCTACCTCTTCGATAGTAGATGCGGCACGCCAAGGGGTGTTGAACCCAGACCTCCTCAGCAAACTTCACCGAAAGCCGGTGTCATCTATGGCACAGCTGATGGCATACTTCGAATAGTATGCCAAGGCAGAAGAAGGCTGCCTCCAAAGAATTGTGGTGCCTGCACCAGTCATTTGAGAAGTGAAGACGGAGATAGAAGTCTCGACTCCTCCGCAAGCCCCCCTTGATAATCGCTTCAATTATCATAGAAGGAGAAAGAAGCACTTTCGCTCCGAGGTATTAAATATTGCACCCTCTGCCCCGAAGATGCCTTTCAACTTTCAACAGGCACAAGCTAACAAGGCTAGTACCTCGAAGCCTCAAGAGAAGACGGCTGGCAGGCGCTAGACTTTCTTCTGTTGTGTACATGGCGAAAATAGAAGCCATGACACAAAAGATTGTAAGTCCATATTGACCCTTCGGGCGAGTATTTAGGGCGAAGCTCATGGCGAGGTACTTCGGATCGGGCCCCTCTAGCAGTACATTCGGAGCCTGTATAGGCTGTGGTCCGTGCCAGTAATCCTGAAGCACCGATACAGCTCCCAGTGGCCAACATTATGCCACCACCGAAGCAGGAGGATCCCCAAGATTGCGGCAAGCGAGTGGTCCTCCCTGTCTCCGGAGGGGGGACCCTTGGTAATATGTCAAAGCGGCAGCGGAGGGACTATGTTCACAGAGTAGGGCATATAGGGACCTTGAGCTCAGCTGCAGAAATGCTCGAGTTGTCCCATGTACCTATTTCTTTTACTGCCCATGATGCTGCAGGGGTGAAATTCCCCCATGCTGACCCCCTAGTTGTTTCAGCTAATATAGTGGGAGTTGAAGTCCGAAGGATATTGGTGGATGGTGGAAGCTCCGTAGATATACTCTTCGTCCAGGCCTTCGACCAGATGTGCATTCCCCGAATACACTTACTTCCGACAGCTCGCCCACTCCAAGGTTTCGCAGGTCCTCCTCTCGATGCCCTCGACCACATAGGTCTCGAGGTTGCCTTCGGAGAGGGGTCCCTAGCTAGGGTTGAGGAGGTTATCTTCGATGTCTTCGACGCCCTGTATGCCTATAACACAATCAAGGAAAAGGTAGTACAACTCATGGCATTAGGATCAGCTGACGGTGTCGCAAGCGCCAGATTCTTTGAGCCGGAATCAGTGAGATTTGATCTCAACTGAATATCGACCTCTAAGGCCTTGAGCTTACTAAAAAGCTCTGCGATGGTCAAGGTATCATAGGACGCGCTCTCAACAATAGAAGAAACCTTGATCTCCCAGATCTTAGGGTCCAAGATATGGAGGACCTTAAGCGCCTGCTCATGATCCGAGAACAGCTGATCACGCTCGGCCTTGTTAACGTGAAGCTTGTTAATGATCAATTGAAAATGACCAAACAAAGCCTCAACCATCTCACCCGGCTTCTGTGAGAAATTTTCAGACTCACGTCGGTAGGTCTGGTAGAGCCTAGCCTTGACTTGAGCTGTCCCCTCATGATGTGCCTAGAGGGTAGCCCAGATCTCTCGAGCAGAGGTGAGATGGCTAACACGCTCAAACTCACTAGGACCTAGACCAGAAAATAAAATATTCACCGCCTTACTATTATTTTGATGCTGGGTAACTACATCTGCAGCAGTATCCGCAGCAATAGTCGTTATGGTGAAGGTAGGATGAACACAAATCTCCCACATGTCCGAGCTCTGGCTCATAAGGTATGCTCGCATGCAAGTCTTCCAATAAGTGTAGCCAAAAGCTTCTAGGGACGGGATTTTACAAGAAACATCATGGTCACTACCTTGGTTTAGAATCGGTTAAGATATTAGAAAAACCTAACCTTGCTCTGATACCACTTGTAGGACCGAAAGTAGCGACCAAAGGGGGGTGAATGGGCGCCTAAAAATTTCTTGCTAAACTATATCGAAATCCCAACACCCAACCAACACAACTGGACAAACAATATTAGTAAAATAAATTACTGGTACTATAGTTGTCTACCCTAAAAATGATCGGTGTCCTAATTAAAATGATATTAGAGCCAAACTAAAAAGAATCACTGCAGTATATAAAATGGGTACTAGAAATATTTAATATCCTAATAAATTGTTCATATTGTAGTCCAAAAATAAAATACTAATTAACTGAATAAAATATGGATCACCCAAAAATTAATTCAGAAATAACCAAAAAAATATTTCACGCGAGAGAAAGAAAAATTATTATGACTAATAAATTTTTCTTTTCTTTTATATGAGCAGATTAAACGGATCTATTTAAATAAATAATACGAGATAACTAATAAGCAGATTAAAGTTTAACGACGAGATTAATTTTTAATTAAGAACAGATAACTACGAGATTATTATTTTTCAGCTAATTAAAATATGGATGAATGTTGGTTTAACTAACCAGCTAAAATATAGGAGATTAAAACTAATTACCTGCATGCCGATCTGCGAAAAACTGAGTCGTGGAAATCTTCATTGTCGCCGACCATTTACTCGCTGTAGCTCCTCCTGCCGCCGTGCGTAATGAAGAAAGGAAATAGAACTCGTGGGGCACGTGATGAAAGACAACACCCGTGGCAGATTTTGCTTCTGGTGCATGCACCACGGAGAACCGAGCCGCACGTCTGTGATCTCCTTGCCGCGCGGTGTGAAGATGGCCATGGTGCCCACGTTGATGCGGATGCTACGCCGAGGGCAGCGCCCTGCCGCAAGCCTTGACTAGGCCCTGCTAGCTAGCTAGCTAGCTGCGCCGGATGCAAAGCATGCGAAAAAAAATCCGGCCGGTGGAAAGAATTGCTCCGGAGACAAAAAACGTCGTGTGTGTGAGAAAGCTGGCCGGTTGCCTTGCGCTATTGCACAGACATCCTGTTGCAGTCACGCCGTGGAAAGGAGATGCCGACGAAAACAAATTTGGAGATCAGCTTTTGGTGGAATAACGAAAATGGACTGTAGATTGATCTATTAGAAAAAACAGTCATCTATCCCCAGGGGGATAGGGGCCTATTTATAGGCGACTCCTAATACATGAAAAGACTAATTTACCCTCGGATAAAATAAACTGACTCTAAAATAAATTCTGAAAATTACTAAAATATTCTTTAAAAAATCACATGACTCAAATAAAATATTCTAAACTTAAAAACTAAATATTAATATCCTAAACATGAATTAATCATAGGTTGTCAGTTTTGCGCCGAAACTGACAAAGCGTCCACCGTCTTCGCACCGGGTACCCGGATTGGGCCGACCTGACCCCGCAGCTTCCTCATCCCGGCAATCGCTCGCCGCCCATGTACCTGAGTCAAACCCAATCAACAGACCAGTGGATCATCTATCGTTCATAGCCATGTACCCGGATTGGGCCAGCCCGACTCCGCGGCTCCTCTGCCCGGCCATCACTCACTGCCCGTGTACCTGAGTCACATGCGCCTCAGACTCGGCAGGTCTTCATATCTCCCTTCCTTTGACTTCCGGTGACAATCACTCATCACATCTGGAGTATCAAATCCATGTACTTCAACATGGTTTCTCACTCGGTCCACTTAGTGAAGTAATCTGTTGCCATCAACACGAATCGATGCCCTTTTGATGAAGGAGGGTGAATCTAGCCGATGAAGTCTAAACCCCAACCTCGAAATGGTCATGGCTTGACAATAGGATTGAGCAATGAGGCAGGAGCTAACTGAATATTGCCAAACCTCTGACATGCTTCACACCCTCTATAGTATTTGAAACAATCTTTAGTCATAGTCGGGAAATAAAAACCTGCTCTTTTGAGCATCCAACTCATTTTTTGGGCCGACTGATTAGTGCCGCAAAGCCCTTCATGGACTTCTCCTGTGGCCACCTGAGATTGCTCATGGTCTAAACACTTCAATAGCACTCTGTCGATGGTTCGGCGATACAATGTGTCGTCTACCAACATGAATTTGAACGCTTGTCGCCGAACCTTCCAATCAACCCTTTGGCTAGGGTCTCTCAAATAATGGACGATTGGGACTCTCCAATCGCCCTTACAGGTTTCAGAGGGTCTCGCTGGTCCACCTTCTGAAAAAACTTATAAATTACTGACTTCGGGGTGCCCCCCGAGCCATTCCAGCTCCTGTCGAAGCCTGGCCGAGGTGGTCGTTCGGAGTGTGCTGGGCCGAAGCACTTCGGAGGGTTCGGACTCCGGGGAGCCCTCTCCGTGCAAGAGGCTTCAGCCTACGGACTTCGGCGTGCCAACACCTTCGGTTGGCAGGGTACTCCGGTCTAGGATCCTTGGTGCGTAAAGACCTTCGGCGGTCAGAGGGGTTCGACCCGGAGGGTGCGCCCGCCCACCGTTACTGGCTTCGGCAGTGAGACTAAACACCGGCTTCTCCAATACAGAAAATTTCCCTCTCCTGACTTGGTAGCTAGATGCTTGCTGAGCCAAATCATTGGCGACTGAATTGGCTTCTCTTGACACGTGAGATATTTTGAAATCATCAAAAGTAGCAACTATGTCTAGACATTTGTCCAAGTAACTATTTAGCAAGCCATTAAAACATTGAGCATTCTTAACTACTTGTTGTACTACTAATAACGAATCACCATATGCGTGAACATGTCTAGCACCTACATATTCTAGCAATTCAAGACCTAGCAATAAGGCTTCGTATTCGGCTTGGTTATTGGTGGAAAAAAATCTAGTGAGGCTGAAGTTTCAAAGTGCATACCATTAGGTGATATGAGAACCACTCCAATACCTTGGCCACTCTTGCAAGCCGAACCATCAAAATAAAGTTTCCATGGCACTACCTCAACTAGAGCAATATTGTCACTCCAGCCGACATCTATATAATGATCAACTATAAAGTTGGCTACGATTTGGCCTTTCATCGCTCTTAGGGGCTCGTAGGCCAAATCGTACTCAATCAACGCGTAAGCCCATTTTCCGATTATTCCACTTAGAATCGGCTTCTGTAACATGTGCTTTATAACATCAGTTTGGCAAACGACAACACTTGTAGTGGGGAGAAGATAATGGCGCAATTTGGTGCACGCGTAGCAAAGTGATAAACACAATCGTTCCACAAACGCATACTTGGTTTCGGCGTCCAGCAGGCGGCGGCTCAAGAACATGATGATGTACTCCTTCCCCTCTACCTCCTGGGTTAGCATGGCTCCAATCACTCTATCTTCAGCGGCGATGTATAACCGAAACGGAATCCCAGCTTTAGGTGCTCTCACCACAGGCGGTGATGACAAGCACTCCTTGATCTTTTTGAAAGCACTTTGTTGGCTTGCCCCCAAGTGAACTCACCTTCATTATTTAGCCGGAGTATGGGGACAAATACATCAATCTTGCCAGACAAGTTGGATATAAAGCGACGCAAATAGTTCATCTTGCCAAGTAATTTTTGTACACCCTTTTGCATGTCGGCGCTGCAATGTTTCTGATCTTCTCAAGTATCTTAGGATCAATTTCTATGCCTCTCTCGTGAATCATGAAACCTAAGAACTTACCTGCCGACACGCCAAAAGCACATTTAAGCGGGTTCATTTTCAACCCATACTGTCGCATCCTATCGAAAGCAACCTTCAAATCGGCTAAATGGTTTCCCATAGCGTCCGATTTGACTACAACATCATCGATGTAAACTTCTAACATGACTCCTAACAAGCCATGAAAGATCAAATTCATAGCGCGCTGATATGTGGCGCTGGCATTTTTCAAACCAAAAGTCATGACGACCCACTCGAACAAACCGACAAAACTAGGGCATCGAAAGGCGGTCTTATAGACGTCCTCTTCGGCCATAAAGATTTGATTATAACCAGCATTGCCATCAAGAAAACTTAGTACCTTGTGTCCTGAAGCATCGTTGATAAGCATGTCGGCTATCGGCATTGGATACTCATCCTTCGGAGTGGCTCTATTCAGATCCCGAAAATCAATGCACACCCGTATCTTGCCGCTCCCTTTCTTCTCTACAGGCACAATGTTAGCAACCCATTCCGCGTACCTGCACGGCCTAATAAATTCAGCCTTGAGTAGTCACTCCACTTCTTCTTTAACTCGGTCATAGATGGCCAAATTAAAGCGGTAGGGAGGCTGCTTATAAGTCCTAAATCTGGACTTGATGGGCAGCCGATGCTCCATGAGCTCGTGGCTTAGCCCTGGCATCTCGCTATATTCCCATGCGAAACAATCGACATACGACCGAAGTAACTTTATTACTTCAGCCTTTCATCGGGTTGCAAATGTTGGTTTACAAAAGTCGGCCTTGGGATGCTACCATTACCTATATCAACTTCCTCCAAGGGATCGGCCGACGCAAAACCTTGTCCTAATTTCTCTACTTCGCTAAAGTCCCTGATGGCCTCAGCAATACCGTCTTTACTAGACCGATATTGCTCCACACGAGACTTTAGCCAATCTAGATTGTTCTTGCTAGACATGACTTAATGGGGGATTGGTCCCGATCTTCCGCTAGGTAAGGATAACTTGGATTGGTGGAGAATCTCGACGTTGACGATCCAAGGCTCCGGTCAGGCGGATCAAAACCTTTCAATCGCTACACCACCGTCTCCATTGGTAATCAACCACGCAGGACGCGATTGACCTCGCCACGAAGGCTAGTTCCTGCAAGCGAACCCAAGAACACAAGCAAGAACAGGAAGAACACAAGTCGAATGCCAAATCACAGATGAACTATGATGAGGAGAGGTTTCACAAACGCTGATGCAGCAGCCAATCGGTCCGGTGCAGGAGCGGAATCTAAACACACAAGTGTAAATGCAAACAAAGCAAAACCTAACCCTAATAGCGGCTGGCGTGAGTTATATAGGGCGTGGGCAGCCTATAGGAGGTGCACACGACTCGGACTATGGGCCAACACGGCCTCCAACTCAGTACAAGGTCCATCTCGGCCCAGTTCTGTCATGCAGGACTGTTTCAGTCACATAGGATGACTCGGGACTCCAAATGAGGCTAAACTGACGCCAAAGGATCCATCTTATCCTTAGCTTTCCAAAAAGTCCAAGAACGCGCCAATCGGTCTCCGTATGAGGAAGTTATGCCCATTTTAGTGCATGGTGGTTGATGTAGTCCGAACCAGCGAATTCTTGACTTCAAATCATCCGTGCGACTCCGTCTTCAACTTCAACTCTTCTATTCCATCTCTCATGTTCCTAAGCAACAAAATATCACTAGTATTCAGTAGCATCCCATCCAAATAAATATTAACATAGTTGCTAAGGAAAGAATTAACCTCATGGTTCAAACGACGGGCGCGGGCGCGTGTGATTGGTCCCTGTAATTGAATTATAGGTTGATGGTGCATGTGTGTATCATGCTGGTGCGTGTGTGTATCATGCTGGTGCATGTGTGTATCATGCTGGTGCATCTGTGTATCATGCTGGTGCATGTGTGTATCGTGTGAAGTGATGTCCTCATCATCCTCCCCCTCTTGAATTGGAGTCGTCCTCGACTCAAGCTCATCGTTATCTCCCAAATAGGGCTTTAAATCTGAAATGTTAAATATGGGACTAACCCCAAAAGTTGCAGGTAACTCAAGTTTATATGCATTATCATTTATCTTCTCAAGCACACGGAAAGGACCATCAGCACGGGGCATCAATTTAGACTTTCTCAAATCAGGAAAATGATCCTTGCGCAAGTGCAACCAAACAAGATCACCCGGTTCAAATGTTATCTCTTTTCTACCCTTACTACCATAAGCACGATATTTCTCATTCATTTTCTCTATGTTTGCTTTAGTAGTTTCATGCATCTTAAGTAATAATTCAGCACGTGTAGTAGCATCAAAATTCAATTTTTCGGATGGTGGCAATGGTAGCAAATCAATAGGAGCACGCGGATTAAAGCCATAGACCACTTGAAACGGACTTATCTTAGTAGTGGAGTGTACTGACCTATTATATGCAAACTCAATATGAGGTAGACACTCTTCCCAGAGCTTCAAGTTGGTCTTCAAAACAGCCCTCAACATGGTGGACAACGTACGGTTGACGACCTCTGTTTGCCCATCCGTTTGGGGGTGACAAGTAGTAGAAAACAGCAGCTTCGTCCCCAACATATGCCACAACGTCCGCCAAAAATGACTTAAGAATTTAGCATCACGATCTGAAACGATGGTATTGGGAACTCCATGCAAGCGTACGACCTCTCTGAAAAACAAATCAGCAACATTGGTATCGTCGTCGCTCTTGTGACAAGGTATAAAATGCGTCATTTTAGAGAACCGATCTACCACCACAAAAATACTATCCCTCCCCCTCTTAGTTCTAGGTAATCCTAACACAAAATCCATAGAAATATCCTCCCAAGGTACCCTAGGAACGAGCAGAGGCATATAAAGACCATGTGGGTTTAGACGGGACTTAGCTTTATTGCAAGTAGTGCATCGTGCCACGTAGCGCTCAACATCTCATCTCATCCTAGGCCAATAGAAGTGTGTGGACAGCACATCTTCAGTTTTCTTTGATCCGAAATGACCCATCAAACCACCACCATGTGCTTCCTGCAATAACAACAAGCGAAGAGAGCTAGCCAGCACACATAACTTGTTAGCACGAAAAAGATACCCATTATTCAGCACATATTTGTTCCAAGCACGGTCATCTGTACAGTTTGCAAAAGCATCTTTGAAGTCCAAATCAGTAGCATACATGTCCTTCAATGTTTCTAAACCAAAGATCTTATAATCAAGTTGAGAAAGCAATGTATACCGTCTAGATAAAGCATCGGCAATCACATTATCTTTCCCTTTCTTATGCTTAATGATATATGGAAAAGTCTCAATAAATTCTACCCATTTAGCATGTCGTTTATTCAGATTTGCTTGACTACGTATATGCTTCAATGCTTCATGATCCGAATGAATAATAAACTCCTTAGGCAAAAGGTAATGTTGCCAAGTTTCAAGCACACGCACTAAGGCATATAATTCCTTATCATAGGTAGAATAATTCAACTGTGGATCATGTAATTTCTCACTAAAATAGGCCACGGGTTTACCTCCTTATAGCAACACACCTCCTATTCCAAAACCACTAGCATCACATTCTAACTCAAAAGTCTTACTGAAGTCGGGTAGCTGAAGTAGAGGTGCATGTGTAAGGTGATCCTTGAGTGTGGCAAAAGCTTGTTCTTGTGCTGGTTCCCAAGTAAAAGTAACTCCCTTCTTGGTCAACTCATGCAATGGACCGGCTATGGTGCTGAAATCTTTCACAAAACGCCGGTAGAAACCTGCAAGACCAAGAAAACTACGTACCTGTGTGATAGTTTGGGGTTGCGGCCAGTTGTTGATTGCTTCCACCTTTGCCGCGTCAACCTCAATGCCCTGTGAAGTGACAACATATCCAAGATACACAACTCTATCCGTGCAAAACGTGCACTTCTCAAGGTTACCAAACAATCTAGCCTCACGAAGGACAGAAAAAACAGCACGTAGGTGTTCAACATGTTCAGTGAGAGACTTGTTGTAAACCAAGATATCATCAAAGTATACAACCACAAAGCATCCTATAAAGTGCCGTAGGACTTCATTCATCAAGCGCATGAAGGTACTAGGTGCATTAGTAAGTCCAAAAGGCATGACAAGCCACTCATATAATCCAAACTTTGTTTTAAAAGCAGTTTTCCTTTCATCACCTAGTTTCATGCGAATTTGGTGGTAGCCACTACGGAGATCGATCTTAGTAAAGATAATGGCACCACTAAGCTCATCAAGCATGTCATCCAATCTAGGAATAGGGTGTCGATATCGAATGGTGATATTATTAATAGCACGACAATCAACACACATGCGTCAACTACCATCTTTCTTAGGCACCAAAAGAACGGGTACTGCACAAGGACTAAGGCTTTCACGGACGTACCCACGATCAAGAAGTCCTATACTTGGCGCTGAATTTCTTTTGTCTCCTCTGGATTGGTACGGTACGCTGCACGATTAGGAAGAGACGCCCCGGGATCAAATCAATCTGGTGCTCGATGCCGCGTATCGGTGGCAGCCCGGGTGGTATCTCAGTAGGAAAAACATCGTTAAACTCCTGCAAAAGGTCAGTGACTGCAACAGGAACAGGGCTAAGAATGTTCGCAAGTGAAAACAACACGTTTGTGCAAATCAAGCCATATATCAAGGGAGTATCATAACAAATTTCAGCAAGGTCAGTTTTAGTTGCAAGCATGACACGTCCTTTCAAATTAATAACTTGTGATGAAGAAGGAGAAGCAACTTTATCTTTCTGTTGCCTCAAAAGTGTCTTAGCTACTTGCTGATTTTCAGAAGGTTGTGTGCTCTTTTGTGCGTCCTTAGCATGTTTTTCTTGTTCAAATTTCACAATTTCAGCAGGAGTCATAGGAAGCAATGTAACTTTCTTTCCTTTATACATAAATGTGTACTTATTGCTCCTACCATGGTGTGTAGCATCAGCATCATACTCCCAAGGTCTACCAAGTAACAGAGAACATGCTTGCATTGGTACTACATCAAAATCAGCAACTCCGAAGTATGTACCAATGGAAAATCTGATGTGAGCAGTTTGTGTTACCTTGACCTTACCGCTATTGTTAACCCATTGCACGTGGTAAGGGTGTGGATGTGCACGTGTGAGAAGTTGAAGCTTAGTTACCATGTCGTGGCTCACAAAATTGTTGCAACTACCGCTGTCGATGATGACACGTACACAACAGTCATTGACGATGAAGAAGGCCTGAAACAGATTATTCCCTTGTGCCCGATCGTCCTGCTCCATGTGAGTGCTCAAGACACGTTGTACAATAAGTGCTTCATGGTCGGCAAAGGCATCTGGTGCAAAAACAGCATCATCGTCAGAAGCATCGTAATCTCCAGCAATGTTAGCAGCAAGTGCGTATTCATCTTCAACATCACTAGCACTTACATAGCCACCGTCTTCCATAGCAATATAAGCCCGCTGACTAGGGCAGTCCTTCATAACGTGGTCGAATCCTTTGCATCGGGGACACTGGATCACTGCAGAACGTGCAGTAGAGGCCGCCGAGGAGGTGGGCTTGGCTGGCGCCTTGGATGTTGCAGCCTTGGATCTCTCAGCCTGGGCTGTAGATGTAGAAGGTGCTGATGTAGCCGTCGGTCGAGAAGGTGGTGGTGGTCGTTGCTGCTGCCCACTAGAGCGTGAAGTGGCACCACCAATGTTGGTCCTCATGCTGCGTTGTGGTTGTTGGCGACCCTGCAATTCTTTTTCTGCAAGTATAGCAAGGTGGAAAAGACGAGTGATAGTATTGTATTCTTTATAATCAATGATATCCTAAATTTCACGTCTTAAACCACCATAAAAACGGGCCATTTTATCCTCATTGTCCTCCTCAATTTCAGCACGCATGCAACCTATTTGCAACTCCTGATAATACTCCTCTACCGATTTATTTCCTTGGTTTAGGCGCTGCAATTTTCTTCTCAAATCACGTTTATATGAAGGAGGAACCCATCTACCACGCATTTGCCATTTTAACATACCCCAGTTTTGTGGTTCATTGCCAACCTGAACTATTTCAGTCCACAAAAGAAGAGCATATCCAGTGAAGTCAATAGTAGCTAAGCGCACGCGGTGGATAGCAGGAACCATGTGAGCATTAAATTTTTGTTCGACTGACATCTCCCAATCTAAATATGCATCTGGATAATAGGTGCCAGCAAAATTAGGTACTAAAAATTTTACCTTAGAGTAGGGATCATTGTTCTTGCGGTTGTCATTGTTACCTCGAGGATGGCGGTTGCGGTGGCTGCCCATACCTTGACGATTGAACTGAAAGCGATGACGTGCAGCCTCGTCAGGGTCAATGCCATTGTTCCCAGCATAGGATAGGTCGTCTTCATCCTCAACATGGTCGTCTTCCTCCTCAACATGGTTGTCGTCGGCTTGTGCAGCAGGCAATCGTGTCTCCAGGGCAGTCATTCGGTCCACTAGGTCAGCCACAGTACGCGCGAGACGTTCGATGGAGTGTTGGGTCTGCCGCTGAGACTCCAGTAGAGCACGTCGTGAGACACACTCATTAAAATCAGATGGAGGGGTACCATTGTTATCTGCCATGTTAGTGAAAAGACAAAACAACAAGAATAATCTTGATGGGAAGCAACTAGGTGGAGTGGTGGGTGTGTGGTGGAAGCAATCTGTCAAGCGCCTTACCCACACTTGCAAGTGTTCTTACCACACCGCAGTGAGGTCACCGGCCTACACATGAAAAACCAGGTGGAGGGTGGTGGGCAATTACAAGATGTGAACCTGTCCTGACCAAGAGAAGGTGTAGCTTGGAAGGCAAAGTAAGTAGCAAGGAATAGCGATAATAATAACAGTTAAACCAAGTTCAATAAGTGTTCCCTAGTACTCGTCAAAGTTGCTGGCCTTAGTGCTCCCAAGGTGAAATTCAAGCAATAGAGGGAAACTATGTGCCCAAAACTCAAGTGGAGGCAGAACAAGTTAGCAAACGATAGGACCGGTTCTCTTTTGCTTCTCACAATCTCATTTCTTTTATTTTACCTCTTTTTTTCTCTTTTTTTTTACTATATTTTTTTGAACAAGGATGACAAGAGATGCAACCACAAAAATTGGCACCTGCAACTGAGGTGGGATGTGGTTCACAGAAATTCAACAAGTTCGCTGAACGGCGAGCAAAAACTTTGACCAATTTTTTCTTTATCTCACGACCGGTGTTAAAAACCTGAGAAACACCAATACAGTGCTAATAGACAGATAAACAAAATATGCAACACATGGCAGATCAAACTTATCAGTAAAATAATCTAAGTGCACATAGAATGAGATGAGAAGTTACTGTTCAGAATTTGTCTCCTGTTCGATACTTGGCGAAGCCTGCTTCGCAGTGTCGAAGCCTGCTTCGCTGTGTCGAAGCCTGCTTCAGAGAAGAATGTCGAAGTCTAGAGAAGTCTATTGTTGAAGTGCTGAAGGTTTGTTGAGTCTAGCCTAGTTCGAGTGTGGCAGAATGCGAAGTATGCTTCGGTGCAAAGTATGAAAGTATCGAAGCCTGCTTCGAAAAGAGTACTTCGAAGTCTATACTCCGGTCAGACAGCTTCGAACAAAGTTTGTAGAAAAACAACCTTTGAAAGAGAAGTGAAGCCAAACACACAGCATCAAGACCAAATCGAAGCCTACACTCTACCTTCGAAGCTAGCTTGATCGAGGTATGACTACCGAAGTGGTAACCTTCGAACCGAGGACTAACTTCGAATGACAAGCTCCGAACCCACAAACTGTGACCCTCGTAGAAGACAGCAGCAGAAAGACCTCAGAAAACACACCGCAAGCGAAGTCTACCAGAGAGACATGATTCAAAGCTAACTTCGAAGCCTGCCGAAGTATTTACTTCGGAGAGCTTGAGTCGAAGTACACCTTCGCAGATCAACTCGAAGCCTGTTTCACAGAACAGAAGGACTTCGCACAAAACATGGGGCTTCGCCAGAAACAGCCAGAAAAATCCTAGACTCTGTTTACTCGATCAAAAAGGCTACTTTGGAAAAAGCAAAGCTAGAGTACTAGTGTACTGCTGCTACAAGAAACTAGTACTACTTGCCACAGGAACAAGCTAGTAGAACTAGTATTTAGCCCGTTGAACAAGAACCAACAGAGAAGTGCGTGAACTCAGGAATAAACAATAGGCGCACGAACAACGAAGCTTCAGATCCACAAAAATTGCTGCACACCAAAAGACATGAACAGAGAATAGAATCTCACAGCATCATGAAGAACAGAAGGAATGCAGGAATAAACATTGCGTGAGCAAGAGCCTGGTGGCGCACAAAACCAGAGAGAGATGACCCAAGGGATGATTAAAAAGCGATTTCTTAAAAGGGTGACCTAAGCCTAGGGATTGGGGCCCTATTTATAGGCTGCCCAATAGCTAGGAATATTCCACTAGCCCCTTAGGGTTTTTTTACAGACGCTTAAATAAAGGAAAAGACTAAACTGCTCTTAGGATATTTTTACAGACTCGATTATCTGACTGTGGGCCTAGGGACAAAATAGTAAACTCCTATTTACAGATGACTTATCCGGAAGCTAAGCTTTCGTAGCGACTACGGCTACTCTTCTGGACAGTCCGATACAAGATCAGCGGTCATCGGTTTTGCACCGAAACTTACAAAGCCTCCACCGACTTTGCACCAGGTACCCGGATTGGGCCGGTCCGACTCCGCAGCTCTCTTAGCCCGACAATCGCTCACCGCCCGTGTACCTGAGTCATCCTGGTCAATAGCCCAGTGGGTCTTTTGCTGCTTCTGGCCCATGTACCCGGATTGGGCCAGCCCGACTTCGCTGGCCCCTCTGCCCGACAGTCGCTCGCTGCCCGTGTACCTGAGTCACACGTGGCCCATGACACAGCAGATTTCCTCTCTTCTTCTGTCCTCTTTGACTATCATTGACAATGACTAATCACATCTGGAGCCATGAGGCCCACGCTATTCAGCATGGCTCCTCAGAGGCTTCATGTGTAGCAGCGAA
The DNA here is from genome assembly GCA_019279435.1 of Zizania palustris. Lineage (NCBI taxonomy): Eukaryota > Viridiplantae > Streptophyta > Magnoliopsida > Poales > Poaceae > Zizania > Zizania palustris. Next base: position 95,291,770 of record JAAALK010000080.1, read on the forward strand.
GACCTCTGACCTCCCTTCGCACCTTTCTGCCCGAAGGACCCATTTGAAGATAGCCAGTCTAGCTATGGCAGTTGGGAGATAGTTGCCGCAAGGTAATGTGAAACATTTCTAGTACCTATGCCGAGAAGTTGATTGCAGGAAGCCCCAGCCCAGCTTCGAAGAAGGCCTCGAAGACCACCACCTCTCCGCTCCATAGCGCCAGGGTCACTTCCATTCCGGGGACCCGGGTTCTCATCCCTGGGCCCAGTTTCCCATCCACTGCCTCCTCGATGGACTCCACCGTGCTCGTCGACTGCCCAAGGAGGAAGCTTTTCTTCAACGGCTTCTTAGACGGCGGGCGGAGCTCTCGCGGGTTTTTGGGCCTAAGAACCCCCTGGGGCTCCCGGCATTGCTGCTACTACTGATGCTGCCCAGGCCTGCCTCTACGCCAGGGATCCCACCGTTGTCAGAACTATCACGCTGGTCCTCGCCATCGGGCTAATCGCTTAGGGAAGTTGGGGAAAGTTTGAAGGTTGTAGTGTGGAGGTTTAGAACTAAAGCTCTGTAAAGATTTCCGCTGTGGCTCGAATCCCCTTTTTATAGCCCCTACGCCTTCAATTGCTATGCTTCGCGTACACGTTTACTACTGCAGTTTTGACTTCCTCCACTGACAGGTGGGCCTAGAAGGTAAAAGGGTGTGAATCCATAGTTAAATGTGTATCTATTACTTTCTCAAAAGAGCCTAACGGTTATCTGAGGAGTAACAACTCAAATTTAACGGTTCATTTTCCTACGAAGCCTTCTCACGGGAATTCAAGTTCAAAGCTTCCATCAGATATACCTCTGATGCTGAAGACACTTCGAATGGTTATAGTACCTTGAATTTTTTCTAAGTCCCTGAACATGAAAATATTTCTTGTGTATACTGCTCTCCTGCTATACAGGTGTTGGCGTAAAATATTACGCTAACAGGTTTCTAGAGATTAGAAACTAACAAACGAAGTGTTAGTGAAGTAAACTACTTCAAGCCTCCGAAGTGGATAATAGCTCAAAACAGTTCGAAGATGTGTATTGAATAACTTCGTATTCGATCCTTTTTACAGGGTGAAATGGGGGGTATTTATAGGTCAAAACCTTAAGGAAAATACCCTTTACCCCTCTGTTACAACCGACATAGTGGAAACTATTCGGTACCATTAATAGGGCTAAAATGGTAAAAAACTAATCTAATGAGAAATAAGATAAGTCTTCCATATTAGCTGGCAAAGAAGCTCTTTGAAGAGTCAATGTTCTAAGATATACTCTGAACTAGAGTTCGCTTCTATCCTTCGAACTTGATCCAATATACTTCCGGAGTTAGATGTTGGAAACCTTCGATTAAATCACCTGCCTTTGTCTTGTTGCAGCAATGACCCTGAGGATGAAGTATTTTCCCCCAACAGTAGCCCCTCGAATACGCTTCTCCGCTAGATCTGTAACATTAGAAGAGCAGTATACGCAAGAAAAATAATCATGCGGAGGGGTTAACAGATTTAATCAACCTCCGAAGTATACGAAGATTTAAAACTTCGAATCGACTTCTAAGAAAGTTACATTCGAACTATCTTGGAATTAACTTAAGGAGCCAGAAAGCTTTTTAGACTTGGAAGAAATAGCCATTGGCTTTTTCCTTCCAGCAGACGTTACGCGGTGTGTTAACTTCGCAAGGGGTAACGGTCAAGAATGCGAAACGGCAAACATAAACGGTAAAAAATCATGGGCCTAGGCTATAAATAGAGGACCCAGACACTTCTCGAATACCCTTCTCACCGTCTATGCGCAACCAAGCCCTAGCCTCCAGATTTTTGCTTTAGCAATCAGTGCGAGCTCATGGCAAAAACCAGCTTCAAGGTTCCTGGGGTGGCTTCGGCCCTAGCTCGGCAGCAGGCTGCGGCTGCAGCAGCGGCAGCGACAACAGCGGCGCCAGCAGTTGTGGCGGCTCCGACGGTGGCGGTAGCAGCATCAGTGACGGCGCCAGCAAGGAATCCCCAAAATATTGGTCCTCACAATCTCCTCCCGGCATCTTCGAAGTATTCAGACCAGTCTTATCAACTGAGACCATCTACCTGCAAAAGGGAGACGATCGCAGCAGCAGTGGAGGGAAAGATTGGCTTGGAGGTCATCATCCGGAAACCTGGAAAGGAGGCCATCCCTTCACCGAGACCTGTAGAAGTTGTAGTCTTCGAAGCTTTTTTCGAAGCGGGGTTAGGACTCCCAGCAGTGGACTTCCTATCGGAGGTACTGGACTTATTTCATGTCACCCTTCCTCAACTATCTCTGAACGCAATAGCGCGCTTGGCCATCTTCGAATGGGCGCTGCGAGCTGAGGGCTGCGAAGGAAGAGCAGAGATTTTCGCAGCACTACACAGGGCATCCTGCCAACCAAAGACTTACCTAGGCCCCAGAGGAGAGAAGATCGTGGTAGCCTTCGACAGCATCAACTTCCGACTTCGGGACGAATTTCAACTAAGATTTCAACGAAGGCCATCAATGCCAGATGGTACACAGATTGGATCCTCCGGTGGTTCTATGCCAAAGTTGGGGCAGGCAGTCGTCTGGCCGGACCTCTGCAGGACATAAACTTCCGAAGCGAAGCCCAAGTTCACCCTAGATTCCGGCCAGCTCGAAGCTCGCCTCAGCCTGCTCCAAAGGATTAGTCACCGCATGAGCATGCGGGACTTAGCGGAGGAGTTCATCGGACTCCAAATTCCACCTCTGATGGCCAACTGGCCTATCACCTTCGAAGAGGATCCGGAGGGTGGACTCCGAAAAATCTCTTCGAACTCGAGCCCTGTAGGTAGCTTTGAAAACAACATGTTCTATATATATTTGTTTGATGAAATGACTAATGCCAACTTATCTTTCAGCTTCTCAAGCCCCCATGACTTCGGAGCAAGTTGTTCGAGCTTCGGAGAAGATTCTAGGAGTTCCAACTCCGGCTGAGAAGGAGTCGAGAACAAAGCTAGTAGGTAATTGGGAGCGGCTAAACCGAGTATGGGGTGTACTCGGAGTTGCTCCCCCTCTTCTTCCGGACTAGGTACCTTCAGAGCAAGGACCGAAGAAGAGGAAGGAGGATGCGGGGACTTTGGCTCCGGTTAAGACCCCAACAAAAAAGGTAGCCCAAAAGCCAAAGAATGTGGCGCCTTCAAGTCTGGTGGCTTCGATCTCCGATTCCTCTGAAGATGAGGGAAGAGTCCTCATCGACCTGATCACCGAAGATGAAACCCGAGCAGAAGTAAACACTGGCAATGCCGCAAGCGCACCAGATGTAACAAGGCAGTTCCGAACAAGCTGGAACTTCAAATGTCCAGCCGAACTTGCCGCATGAAAAATCCCATGTAACTGAAGGCGGAGTCGAAGTTACTGCTAGGAAAGCTTCGATTCCGGACGAAGTGGTAACTATAGCTCCAAGAGAGGCTTCAATAGTAAACCCTTTGGTTCTAGGCTTCGAGTCCGATGAAGACTTCGAAGTGGCCTTTGACCCTCCGAGCAGCCCCGTACTCACCCGCCGATAGGACTTCGGAGGTAAACTTCTCATGAACCATTTGTTCCTTTTCCCTGCAAAATTATGTAATATATAATACCTTTGTCTCGGTAGGGTCTGCTCCCATGGAAATGGCTCCTCCCGAAGATACGGCTCCTGGGACCTCAACATCTCCGGGGCCGATTCCAGAAGTTGCACAGATGGGACCTAGAAAAGGTAAAGGCAAAATGGACCCCTTTCCTGCTCCGAATTCAGGGTTAACTCCGTCTGAATCAATAGATGGAGGTCAATCTGCGGAGGGGGGCCAGTCTACCGAGGTCTCCGAAGACGCAGCACAGCACTCCGACCCCTCGCCGAATGAAGACGATCAGAGGGCTCTGTCCATGCTCCCCATCCTAGCTCCTTTCCTAGAGCGAAGGACCGGACTTCGGACCCTGCTCGAGCCTTTGGATCAAGCTAACCACGAAGTTGGGGAGACAGACCTAGTGGCCATACTTAGCGAAGCTGAGGGCTCGGAGCTTAACGCAGCCTTGGAATGGGCAGCATACCAGGTACGAAGTATCTGCAAAACAAGATTAATTTCAACTTATGAATAATCTCTCACCTTGCTTTTTCCCTTCATAGCAAATAGTTTTGGCTCGAGCTGCAGCTGTCTCGAACGAGCGCGGAAGTCTTCGTCTTCAGGAGAAGTTTACTGCTCTCCAGAGGAGTCTTAACATCTCTGGAGTTCGAGTTTCCCGCTTAGACGAAATGGTTTCAGCGGAGAGGAGGGCCAAACAAAATCTGAAGGTTGTGAATAAAAAACTCGAAGCCGAACAAATTGTGCTTCGGGTCGTGGTAGAAAAAATGCGGGTAGAGCACGCCACGGCGGGGACTGAGCTAGTTAAGCTCCAAGAGGAGAAGGCTAAATCCATGGAGGAAGCTAGAAACTTGCTTAGCAAGAAGAGTTCTCTGGCTACGGATGCAGCTAGGCTATCCGCTGTGGTAGATGAACTGACTTCGTCAAGGGATTCTTTGATTGAAGATAAGGTGAAGTCGGAAAAGGTAGCTGCGGAGGTCATGAACAATCTCTTAGGTGTTCTAGAGTACTTCGGTACTCTTTGGACACTACCTTCGAGTGACAACGTCCCCCTGCTGTGATGGCTAAAGATGATCCAAGGAGTTGTGAAGATGATGAAGACAGCAGGCATTCGATATGGAGAAATCTCCGGCCAAGTGGCTTCTCTCGGAGTACTTCGCTACTATGAAGATCTAGGGCTATCGATAGCACCAGATTCGGGGGCGGCTCCCATTACCTTCGACGAGAACCAACTACTTAACCCCTTTGAAGACGTGGCCGCAGCTTGGCAAGCCTTCCAAGCTTCATGGAGAGCCGAAGGTCGAACCGCGATCAAGGCTTGGATTGACGAAGGGCATTGCCAAAATCAAGCTTGGTCTCAGGCTTCGAGCAGCCAGCCTCCGCCGAACCCGTAGGTTTAGCTTTGTTTTAGGAGCCCGACTATGTAAAAATTATGCTTTCATATATTATGAATGAAAATTTATTTATCGTGTTTTTAGGCTTCTCAACCTCGTATGGATGATGTTGAAGTATTAAACGTTATCGAAGAACTCCTGCCTGCTATGGGCTACCTTCGATCTTTTAAAACTTCATAAACGACCTCAATTTTTGATTCCTCGAGAGAGCTCCGGTGCAATTGCGCCCGAAATATGCAAAGATATATTCTCTTATATTAAAGAGGAAGAAAAAGAAGTTAACTTGGAAACTTCGTCTTCTGAAGATGTTGCATGGTCTGAGGACGAAGGTATTGCTGAAGAACAAGGGAAGAAGCTTGAAGAACTTCGGAGCTAGGAAAGAAGCCCCGAGCGACTTCGAACTTAGGCTGAACTTCAACAAGAACAAAAAGATTTTCGAGCTTCGAAGGGAGGGAGAAGAGTTAAATGCAAAGTTACCAGGACTCCCGGCTCTGGAACTAGTCGTTCCAACTTTAGTGGTAGCTCTAGAGATTGAAGGGGTCTTCGATTCCTTCTTGGCATAGACACAGATTTTTCGTAATGTAATGTAATGTAATCTGTTCGAATAAAAAAGATTGATTTTTAAAATTGTCTCCCTACTTCCCAGCCCCTCTTTGGGCGTAAGCAACTTTGAATTATACTCGAAGATGGTTAGGCGCAAAGAAAAACTTAGGAGTACAATTTTGGAGGCTCGGAGCCCCTCAATAATTTAAAGATTGATTAAAATCTTATAAAATGTCTGACTGCTTGGAGTCGTAAAACTGGTAACTTAGTACCTTTTGTTTGAAAGAAATCACTTCGGACAAACTTTCCGGACACTTTAGTGTCCCAAACGATTGGTCACTTTGGACTCTTTTCACAGATATTCGAAGTTTATCATCTCAAACTCTATTTTGTTTTGGCCTCCTTAGGCTCTTTTTGCGAATGCTATCAAACCGGTGGTTTGGAATTCGTAGTGGTCTCCTTGGACTCTTTTTACGGATGCTTTCAAGCCGGAGCTTGGAATCCACATTATTTGGTCTCCTTCGACTCTTTTTACGGAAGCTTTCAAGCCGGTGGCTTGGAATCCGTTTTTCAGTGACTTTCCCACCTCGTCGGAAGCTTCGAACCAGTGGTTTGAAGTCCGAAAAATTGGTTCAAATTAATGACACTTCCCTCACAGCCAACTTCGTTCTTCCAGTGCGTCCACTAGAAGACGGAAGTGTTTGAGAGGTAGGCATTATCTGAACCATGAGCTTTATTAATTCGGAAGGTGTTTACAAATGATTACAAGGAGCCCCTATGTGAAATATCGCTTTAAGTGATCCGCATGCCATGTATGCGTTAACTCTTCGCCTTCTAAATTAGCTAACTTAAAAGAACCAGGGTGTCCTGAACGAAGAATTATGTATGGACCTTCCCATTTATTCCCTAGTTTCCCTGGTGCTATAATGCTTCGCAAAATAAGATGACCCGGCTTAAGTTCGTTAAGCTTGACCTTCGGGTCAAACCAAGTCTTCGTCTGTTGATGATACTTTGATAAATTGGTGACAGCTCGAAGTCTTGTTTCTTCTGTTAAATCAAGCGAAGTTTGCCTTTATGCTTCTATTTCTGGTTCGGTGCTGCAAAGGAATCCTTCTTTAAGCTCCGTTGGTGTCATAGCTTCGTCTCCGAATAATAATCTGAAAGGAGTGAAACCCGTGGACCTTGTTTGAGTGGTCCGAATGGACCATAGAATCTTTGGGAGCTCCTCGGTCCACAATCCTTTTGCCAATCCCACTATTCTTCGATTCAGCCCTAACAAGATATTACCATTAGCTCTCTCAACAGCTCTGTTAGACTGAGGATGTTGCACTACAGTGAAGCATAATTGTATAGCAAGATCTTCACAAAACTTCCTGAAGGGCTCTGCATCAAATTGTGTCCCATTGTCAACTGTGAGTTGCCGAGGCACTCCGAACCAGCATATAATATTTTTCCAGAAAATTTTTGTACATTATTCGAAGTGATAGCTGTTAGGGGCTCTGCTTCGACCCACTTGGAAAAATACTCAATTGCTACCACTGCGAATTTCAAATTTCCTTTTGCTACTGGGAAGGGGCCAATAAGGTCCATGCCCCATCTGGCCATGGGCCATACTGGGCAATGACTTGAAGAGTTGTTGGCGGACGATGACTTCTTCTTCCCATCCATTGACAACCCTGGCAAGTGCGGACTAAGCTCTCCACATAAGCTACTATTGTAGGCCAATAAAGCCCCTGGCGAAGTGTTTTTCCTGCCAAAGCTCGAGGGGCCAGATGGCTACCGCAAAGTCCTTCATGAATTCCTCGTAGAATCTCTTGACCTTCGGCTTGAGATATACATCGGAGCAGAGGGGAACATACTCCGGCCTTGTACAAAATACTGTTAATTATATGATAGTTTCAAATTCTGAGCTTCTCGAAAGCTGTGGCCCTTCGGGCTAAATTTGCTTCTCCTTGCAACAATTCCATAATTGAACTCCGCCAATCTGTACTTGGAATGCAAAGGACTTCTGTAGAAGGGATCTGTGTTACTGAAGGTGCACTGAGCTCTTCGTAAAAAGCTTCTTCTGGAATGTCCATAGCTCCGGCTACAGCTTTCGCCAAGATATCAGCTTGCATATTTTCAGCTCTGGGTATACTTCGAATGGAAATCCCTTTAAATGTTGATTCAATCTTATGGATCTCTTCCAAATATTTTTCAAGCTGTGGATGTCGAACTTGAAAACTCTTATCTACGTGCCCTGCTACAATTTGAGAATCTGTTTTAATAACAACTCTTGTAGCCCCCAAAGCACGTGCCTTTCGAAGTCCTAACAAAATTCCTTCATACTCCACTATATTATTGGTAGACTTAAAGTTGAGTCTTGCGGAGTACATTACCTTTTGCCCTGAAGGCGAAATTATTACTGCTCCGACACCTGCTCCAGATTCTTGGAAAGCTCCATTGGAGTATATGGTCCAAATTCCTTCGCTTGGCTTCTTCGGAGCCCATGCTGCAGGGGGAGTCCACTCTGCCACAAAATCTGCCAACACTTGTTACTTAATTGTTGTCCTTGCCACGAAGGAGATGCCAAAGGGTGCTAATTCAACAGCCCACTTCGCAATTCTTCCTGTGGAATCCTTACTTCAGAGCATATCTCCCAAGGGATATGAAGTTGGTACAATCACTTTATGTGCTAGGAAATAATGCCTTAACTTCCTCGAAGCCATTATTAGAGCATAGGTGAACTTCTCAAGCTCGGAATATCTTTTTTTTGCTCCGGACAATGCTTCGGATACAAAATAGACTGGATTCTACACCAACTTCCCATTGAAATCAACTTCTCTGATAAGGACTGCACTGACAGCGGAGCCAGTAGCCGCAAGGTAAAGGAGTAGGGTTTCATCCGCAACAGGCACCGTGAGTGTAGCGAGGTTACTGAGATAATTCTTAATATTGTCGAAGCTTTTTTTTACACTCCGGTGTCCATGCAAAATCTTCGGACCCCTTCAATGCTTTGAAAATGGGCAAACTTCTCTCCGCGGACCTTGCCAAGAATCTTCTAAGTGCTGCAAGATGACCAGTCAGCTTTTGCACTTGCTTCAAATTTTTCGGAGGAGCCATCCTTTGCAACGCAGATATTTGAGTGGGGCTAGCTTCGATCCCTCTGCTTGAAACTAGATACCCTAACAACTTTCCAGCCTTAGCCCCGAAGATACATTTTTTGGGGTAAGACGGATTCCACATGCCCGAAGGCTATTGAATGTTTCTGTTAAGTCTAGGCTATGTTGGTGCTTTAAAGCACTCTTTATTACAATGTCATCCATATAAGCTTCTACATTGCGGCCTATTTGATGACCTAGAGCCTTAGCAATTAACCTCGAAAAAGTTGCCCCAGCATTTCTTAAGCCAAAGGGCATTCTTACATAGCAGAAGACTCCCGAAGGAGTTACAAAGCTTGTTTTGATTTCATCTTCACGCTTTAGCCAGATTTGATGATAACCGGAATACGCGTCAAGGAAGCTTAATAACTCCAAACCAGCAGTGGAGTCAACCAATTGATCAATTCGGGGCATGGGATAGGGGTCACGGGGGCATGCTTTATTCAAAGATGTAAAGTCAATACACATGCGCCACTTCCCGGAAGATTTCTTCCAAACGAAGACTAGGTTGGCTAGCCACTCCGTATGAGCTACTTCTCTGATAATCCCAGCCTTCAGCAACTTTTCCACTTCATCTTTAGCAAGGATAGCCCTCTCTGTAGATAGCTTCCAGAGTCCTTGCCGGACAGGCCGAACCTTCGGGTTCACACGTAAACTATGCTCAATAATATCCCGACTGATTCCGGTAAATGTCCTCATAAGACCAAGCAAAGACATCTAAATTCTCTTCACCTACTTTTTCTAATGAAGTAGCGACTTCTGGAGGCAAATCCTTGCCAAACTGAAATGAATAATTGTAGGACCGAAAGTAGCGACCAGAGGGGGGTGAATGGGCGCCTAAAAATTTCTTGCTAAACTATATTTTAATCCCACCACCCAAATGAACTTGACCAGACAAATAATATTTGCAAAGCAAATTTCAAAAATTTCAGTTGTCTAGCTTTGAAAATTGACCGGTGTCTTAATTAAAATGATATTAAAAATAATCTAAATAAAAATACTGCAGTAAATAAAAACACCTAGAAAACAGTCACGAAATATTTATATTTCAGTATAGAAATAAAATACTAATCAAATTAATAAAACATGGATCATTAAAAATTAATTCAGAAATAAACCGAAAATATTGCACGTAGAGACCTGAATAAAAATATTACTGCGACTAATAAATTTTTCTTTTTATACGAGCAGATAAAAGACACTTAAATAAATAATACGAGATAACTAATAAAAAGTTAACAGATTAACAATTAACTACGAAATTTATTATTTTTCATGCTAATTAAAAGCAGATAATGATTTGATTAGCTAGCCGAAAAATAGGAGATACAATTTAACAGATTAAAATAAAAACGAGATTTCGAAATAGATTTTCGGCTAATTAATTAATGGATGATTATATCTAAATATTGATCTACTAAAAATAGGAGATTAGAAAGTTACCTGCATGGGAGCCGTGGAGATCTTCGTTGTCGCCGTGAGCAGTGTGCCCGCAATCCTCAAGTACTTTGCCCTGTTGCGCCTGGAGATCTATACGTGCAGAGCAACTAGTACTTTGCCCTGTTCCTGGAGAGCTACACGTGTAAGGCAACTAGACTTGCTTTAGCCTCCGTAGACTTCTGCCATCTGCTGTCTCTTGCGTGCTGCTGTGGAAGAAAAAATGCGCCACATGCTGTACGCGCCAAAAAAAACACTGCGCCGTGGAGCCTGTGCAAGAGCTCGGCCGCCGCGCTTCTGGCAAAAAGAGCCTGCCGGCCAGGGCTCCCGTGGACCCCGCGCCGATGAAAAACTGTGCCCCGAGAAAATTTCGCCGGAGAGAAGGATCGCAGGAAAAAAACCAACGATGGACTGAATATTGTAGATTGATCTTGAAAAAAACAGTCGTCTATCCCCAGGGGGATAGGGGCCTATTTATAGGCGACTCCTAATACATAAAAAGACTAATTTACCCTCGGGTAAAACTAACTCTAAAATAAATTCCGAAAATTACTAAAATATTCTTATAAAAATTATCTGACTCAAATAAAAATATTATAAATTTAAAAACTAAATATTAATATCCTAAAAACGAATTTAAACATAGATTGTCAGTTTTACGCCAAAACTGACAAAGCGTCCACCGTCTTCGCACCGGGTACCCGGATTGGGCCGACCCGATCCCACAGCTTCCTCAGCCCGGCAATCGCTCGCCACCCGTGTACTTGAGTCAAACCCAGTCAACAGACCAGTGGATCATCTGCCGCTCCTAGCCATGTACCCGGATTGGGCCAGCCCGACTCCGTGGCTCCTCTGCCCGGCCGTCGCTCACTGCCCGTGTACCTGAGTCACATGCGCCTCAGACTCGGCAGGTCTTCATCTCTCCCTTCCATTGACTTCCGTTGACAATCACTCATCACATCTGGAATATCAAAAACATATTCTTCAACATCGTTTCTCAATCTCCCCCTTGATGAGTGCATTGTCAACACTCTTTTTAGCTCATCTCCAGAACCTGCAAAACATGTGGAAACAGGAAAACAAAAACAAAAGAAAATAGAAGAGAGAAAAAAAGTTTAACCCTAATGACCAAAAGCCAAACAAAAGCAAGAAAAATGGTCATTATGGTTAACCAAAAATAAAGCCTCAAAAACAAGTGCAAATCTCAGAATTACCAACAAGAATAAACTCCCCCTGCAATAAATCCCAGAGAAAGCTAAAAATGTTCCAAAATTTCTCCCCCTTGTTGACAATTGGACTCATCAAGTGAGACTAAATGCACTTTAAAGAGACATAAACACAAACTCCCCCTGAAATGCAGCTCCCCCTCAAAATATGCCATGAATGCAGATGGAGTGCAGGTGGAGTGTGAAAAGCATGCTTCTTAGATATGATTGACTGCTATTACAACGTCTAACAGGTATAGCAAAAGATATACTGTCTAAGATACATGACATGATCAGTGCAACATATGATATCTAAAGAAAATCATTAGCACGCATTCTTCGATTTTTACAAACAAAAGCATCACCACATTTTCTAGTTGACAAGCAAAGTAAAGCATGAGATGCAAAAGCTAACTGATATCTACCAAGATAAGCATTGTCCAAAACAAAGTGCTTCAGCAAACTTGTCATCTTTTTAAATTTTTCAGACTGATTCTTTTTCCTTTTTATTTTTTCATTTCTGCCAGGGGTTATTTGCGTGTCAAACCTTATGCTAACCGACCAAGTCAAGCCTAGGCCAGAACTGGACCATCAGAAGCTTAAGACTTTGGTCTTAGCATACATTACACCGTCCTAGTTCATACCAAAGTGCTATGGTAAGCAGTCCAGAACAATGCAATGCGACAAAGCAAACCCACCTGGATCTTTTTTTAATAATCATAAAAATGCGTACATTTTTCATTTTTCTGAATTTTTATCATTTTTATAGCACATTTTGCATATTTAAAGCATATAAATGTCCAGGTTGCATATCTGCATCTAAGTAAGGATCTAGCTACCAGGCATGTAAAAGATAGCGAAAGCATTCAGCCTACACATGCTAGTTACCAGAAGCAATGGTGATCATTTTTCAATTTTCAAGCATAAAAGTCATGCATATGACAAATATCAGATATATCATGTGAACTGAAACAGAACATGATCATCGACAAGTAATCAACAACATATACTAGCTAGAGATAGTAAAGGAGATTAATCATATAGAAGAAGCAAGCTCAAAATGTGATTGATGATTATGCATGATATGAACGCACACAAAAAGACTCAATAAAAATAAAGAAGAAAAGAAAAACTGACTCAAAGTATCCCAAAAAGGATACACAACTCCCAAATCAAGATCAATAATCATGAGTGGGAACAAACGGTGCAACGCCAGGTTTGGCAAAGGTGTTAAACCACTGTCGAGCCATCTGCTCGTATGTAGGGAAGCAAAAAGAATCATATGAGTCTGGACTGAAACGCGGATCAAAGCGCGGTCCCCTATTCTTCCTAAAATCACGGACACGAGATCCAACACCATATCCATAACGATCTGGAACTATGCCGGAACGGAAACCACCCTCCGGAGCACGATCATAACAACCGTCTCCTCTACCACCACCTACACAACGTGGCCTGGCCTCTAGCCTCTCTCTACGTCGAGGAACTCTCTGTCTACCACCCTGCTAGGTAGAACTGCTCCTGCCCACCTCGAGCTATCTCTGCTCGCTCAACCCGCTTCCTCCTGAAGCAAAACTCCTCAAGATGCCCATCTCTCTGACAAAACTCACAGTGATAGGTAGGCTTCTTGGTATGTTGTTGTGGCTTAGGGTTCTTAGGCTTGGTGGTGTTGGGTTTAGCATCTTTGGTGTGAGAGGGTTCAGGTAAAGAATCAAGAGAAGTGTGGACAGTATTAGGTTTTGGAACCCAGATCTGCTTCTTAGGTGGAGCTTTAGGTTGTTCTTGGATCACTCCATCCTTGGGCTGACTATCCTTAAAGGACTCAGTGGAGTGAGTCTTGGGATATCTTTGTTCGGGAGTCATCTTACTCCACTCCACTGCACGGCTAATGGCGCTCTCAAAATCAGCCTTGGTATATGTGTAACCTACCCCAAAAACATCCAGTCTCTTGAACTGCTGGATCATCATGCCGAGTTGTGGCTCTCTAGCACTAATCCAACTCAAGATCTGACGGAGGTAAAAGTTCTCATTCTGAACATCAGCTAACTCCTCTCTCAAAGAAGCTAACACCTCTACCTGAGACAAGCAGATCTCACACTCTTTATCAACTTCGACAGACTTCTCAGCTTTTAGCTTAATCAACTCCATTCTAATGGACAGGCAGTTCTCACAAATAGTGGATGGAACGGACAAGGTCTCAAGCTCTAGCTTAGTCTGCTCCAACTCAGCTCTCACTCCAGCTAACTCGCTCAACTGCTCATCACTCTTGTCTCTTAGCTCAGTTATACTAGCTAAATGGGATGGCAGTTTACACAAGGTGCGACGATAGTGACATGAGCAACTTTTAGCTCCTACTGAGCACTCTCAAGCTTAGTGGCCAAGGTGTCTCTCTCATCTACTCTCTCTATGTACCTGGACTTAAGAGTCGTCAGGTCACACAACAGCACCTCACAGTTAGGGCACTCACCATTATCATCCAAGTAAGGGGAAGAAGACAAACTCTCAATCTTGCCATTCGCCGTGGCAAGCTCACTCTCAAGCTCATCTATTCTCTTCTTAGCCCCTCTAAGCACTTTCTCCCGATACTTCAACTCCTGACTGTTCTGTTCTAGTAAATTAACAACTTCTTGTTCATAGGAAGATGCTTTCTCATCGTCGTCATCGTCGAAGTCGTCGGAGGAGTCCTTTTCTTTCTTCTCCCCAAGAGCCATTGAGCAGAAGCTCTTGTGGGGTCTTCGGCTGTGACGTGAGAGACTCTTCGGCTTGTCCCCAAAGCCCATGAAGCATAGGCCCGCCGGATTGTCCCTATCCTTCCCCTTCCTGATCATGATCTCTTCATCACTTGAACTTGAAGACGAGGAGGAAGACGAGGATCTCTTGGAGTATCTTTTCTCCATCTCAGCGAAGAAGGTCTTGTCTCGCTTCTTGTTCTCACGCATGTAGTCCTTCAAAGCTTTACGAAAGAATCTTGTCTTGGGCTTTCTCTTTGTAGAGTTGTCGTACTTGTCGGAGTCGTAGGAGTTTCCGCCGGTTCCCTTCTTGTAATTCTTCCGCTTGGGGCAGTCGGCAATGAAATGACCTGTATCACCACACTCAAAGAATCCGGATTTTGTGTCGTGTCTATTAATCATTCGCTTATCATAGACACGCCTCACCCGGTTGTTAAACAAGCACAGATCATCATCTCCTAGAGTATCAAGTTGTTCCTCGGAAATAGACATCAAGGAAAACGCAGTACAACTCATGGCATTAGGATCAACAGATGGTGTCGCAAGCGCCAGAGTCTTTGATCCAGAACCAGTGAGATTTGATCTCAACTGGATATCGACCTCTGAGGCCTTGAGCTTACTAAAAAGCTCTGCGATTGTCAAGGTATCATATGATGTGCTCTCAACAATAGACGATACCTTGATCTTCCAGATCTTAGGGTCCAAGGTATGGAGTACCTTAAGCGGCTGTTCATGATCCGAGACCAGCTGATCACCCTCGGCCTTGTTAACACGAAGCTTGTTAATGATCGTTTGAAAACGACCAAACAAAGCCTCAACAGTCTCACCCGGCTTCTATAAGAAATTTTCATACTCACGCCGGTAGGTCTGATATAGTCTAGCCTTGACCTGAGCTGTCCCCTCATGGTGTGCCTGGAGGGTAGCCCAGATCTCACAAGCAGTGGTGATATGGCTAACACGCTCAAATTCACTAGGACCTAGACCAGAAAATAAAATATTCACCGCCTTGGTATTATTTTGATGCTGGGTAATTACATCAGCGGCAGTATCCGCAGCAATAGTCGTTATGGTGAAACTAAGATGAACACAAATCTACCATATGTCCGAGCTCTGGCTCATAAGGTATGCTCGCATGCGAGTCTTCCAATAAGTGTAGCCAAAAGCTTCTAGGGATGAAATTTTACCAGAAGACGTCATGGTCACTACCTAGGTTTTAGAATCGGTTAAGATATTAGAAAAACCTAACCTTGCTAAACTATATTTTAATCCCACCACCCAAATGAACATGACCAGACAAATAATATTTGCAAAGCAAATTTCAAAAATTTCAGTTGTCTAGCTTTAAAAATTGACCGGTGTACTAATTAAAATGATATTAAAAATAATCTAAATAAAAATACTGCAGTAAATAAAAATACCTAGAAAACAGTCACGAAATATTTATATTTCAGTATAGAAATAAAATACTAATAAAATTAATAAAACATGGATCATTAAAAATTAATTCAGAAATAAACCGAAAATATTGCACGTAGAGACCTGAATAAAAATATTACTGCGACTAATAAATTTTTCTTTTTATACGAGCAGATAAAAGACACTTAAATAAATAATACGAGATAACTAATAAAAAGTTAACAGATTAACAATTAACTACGAAATTTATTATTTTTCATGCTAATTAAAAACCAGATAATGATTTGATTAGCTAGCCGAAAAATAGGAGATACAATTTAACAGATTAAAATAAAAACGAGATTTCGAAATAGATTTTCGGCTAATTAATTAATGGATGATTATATCTAAATATTGATCTACTAAAAATAGGAGATTAGAAAGTTACCTGCATGGGAGCCGTGAAGATCTTCGTTGTCGCCGTGAGCAGTGTGCCCGCAATCCTCAAGTACTTTGCCCTGTTGCGCCTGGAGATCTATACGTGCAGAGCAACTAGTACTTTGCCCTGTTCCTGGAGAGCTATACGTGCAAGGCAACTAGACTTGCTTTAGCCTCCGTAGACTTCTGCCATCTGCTGTCTCTTGCGTGCTGTTGTGGAAGAAAAAATGTGCCACATGTTGTACACGCCAAAAAAAACACTGCGCCATGGAGCCTATGCAAGAGCTCGGCCGCCGCGCTTCTGGCAAAAAGAGCCTGCCGGCCAGGGCTCCCGTGGACCCCGCGCCGATGAAAAACTGCGCCCCGAGAAAATTTCGCCGGAGAGAAGGATCGCAGGAAAAAAACCAACAATGGACTGAATATTGTAGATTGATCTTGAAAAAAACAATCGTCTATCCCCAGGGGGATATGGGCCTATTTATAGGCGACTCCTAATACATAAAAAGACTAATTTACCCTCGGGTAAAACTAACTCTAAAATAAATTCCGAAAATTACTAAAATATTCTTATAAAAATTACCTGACTCAAATAAAAATATTATAAATTTAAAAACTAAATATTAATATCCTAAAAACGAATTTAAACATAGATTGTCAGTTTTACGCCGAAACTGACAAAGCATCCACCGTCTTCGCACCGGGTACCCGGATTGGGCTGACCCGACCCCGCATCTTCCTTAGCCCGGCAATCGCTCGCCACCCGTGTACCTGAGTCAAACCCAGTCAACAGACCAGTGGATCATCTGCCGCTCCTAGCCATGTACCCGGATTAGGCCAGCCCGACTCTGCGGCTCCTCTGCCCGGCCGTCGCTCACTGCCCGTGTAAATGAGTCACATGCGCCTCAGACTCGGCAGGTCTTCATCTCTCCTTTCCATTGACTTCCGTTGACAATCACTCATCACATCTGGAATATCAAAAACATATTCTTCAACATGGTTTCTCAATAATCTTTATTGTCTTTGACAATAACCTTCGTTATAATCTCCCCTTCAGGGCTAGGCCTTGGGAAGGACTTCTTCGAAGGTTCGCCTGAAGCATAAAAATCCTCCGGGTTGCCTTGCACGCTGTTCACCTGTCTCGTGTCAAGAGGAGGGCCATGACCATATTCCGTTCTTCGCGCAGTGGCCTGATCTCCGAAAACAGTGAGCACTCCCGCTTGTGTGGGCATCTTCATACATAGATAATTATGATGCGTTATAGCTCCGAATTGATTCAACATGCCACTCCCGAAGATAACATTGTATGCATATGGGGCATCCACAATATCAAAAATCACTTCCTCCGTCCTGGCCAGTAGCCCCTCTCCGAAAGTGACCTCTAGGCCTATTTGGCCGAGGGCATCAAGAGGGGGTCTTGCGAAGCCTTGCAAAGGATGAGCTACTGGGAGAAGATGCTTCCTGGAGATACAGAGTTGATCGAAAGCTTGGACGAAGATAATATCCGCTGAACTCCCTCCGTCAATCAGTACTCTCCGGACTTCAGTCCCTGCTATGTCGGCAGTGATGACAAGTGGGTCTGCATGTGGAAACTTTATGCCAGTTGCATCATCTGCAGAAAAAGATATCGGCACATGGGACCATTCAGGCATAGCAGCTGCGGACGAAGAAGTTCCAATATAACCCACTTCTCGGACATATTCTCCTCTCTACCTCTTCGACATACTTCCAAGGGTCCCTCCTCCGGAAATGGGGAGGACTACTCTTTTCCCTCGATCCTGACCATCTTCCTACTTCATAGGTGGCATAATATTGACCACCGGAGGCCATCTTGCAGGGTCGAAGTTATCTATACGCACCACAGCCTGGACAGGCTCTGGACGCACCTCGGTCGGAACTCGGTCGGTAGTGCCTCGAACTGAAGTTCTTTCAAGGTACTCGCATCTTAAAGCGAGTATAGACTTATACGCATCAGTTGCGTGACTTCGATTCTCACCATGGACACAGTAGAAGAAGGCCTGGGCTTTGCCAGCCGGCTTCCTTGGCGGCCTCCAGCCGCTGGTCTTGCTTCCTGAAGGTTGCGAAGTCCTAGGGGCAAATTTCTGTGGAGGTGCAATGTTCAAGACTTCTGAACGAGGATGCTTTTGCCCCCAACGCCTGTCATGCTGAGCTTCGAAGCTAGGCCCCTGCGACGGTGTTGAAGTCTTCACTTCCATCTTGACTTCTTGTAGGATTGACAGAGTTGCAGCAGTTCTCTGAAGCCACCCTTCTTCTGACCTTGCATACTCTTCGAAATAAGACATCAAGATTAAGAGACAAAGACAACTCATAAAGTTCTAAGTCCAAGATTTGTCTCTACACTAACGAAGGGTTAAGGCCGAAGGGTCCGTCTGGACCCTAGTTCGAAGATACCCTCTGAAGGCTCCATCTTCGAAGTGGGAAATAGCAAGACTTATGGGACGTCCGCCTTATCTATCTTCTTCGGACATCTTTACCATTTTAGCCCTATTAGGGGTATCGAAATAGTTTCCACTATGTCGGTTGTAATTGAGGGGTAAAAAGGTCTTTTCCTTAGATTTTTTACCTATAAATACCCCCTTCTCACCCTGTAATAGGCATCGAATATTCAGATATTCAATACACAACTTCGAACTACTTCGAGCTATTGTCCTATATGGAGGCTTGAGATAGTCCGCTTCACAAACTCTTTGTTTGTTAGTTCTTAATCTTAGAGAACCTGTTAGCGTAATCTTTTACGCCAACAATTAGATTTTTGCTCTTACTCTTATTGCTTCTTTATTTGTCATGGGGGTTTGTGCTGGATGTTGCCCGGCTCGATGCATCCACAAGCATGTGGAAGCATTGGATCATGCTTCATTCCTCACAAACTATGCCATCAGTGATGAGTGGTAGTTACCACCCGTCGCTGATGACTCCCCGCAGTGACGAGTGATAGTTACCACCCATCACTGATGATTCCTGCTTATAAATAGGCGGGCTCTGAAATGAATTGGTACGCTTTCAATCTTGCAACCCTAACCCGAGGCAAGCAGTCCTCCCAATCTTTCAGGTTCTTTTTCACCATGGTTCGCAGCAACATTGACAGGGTTCGATTCACCACTTCAGTTTGTCCGTCGGTTTGAGGATGACAAGTGGTCGAGAATAGAAGCTTGGTCCCCAGCTTGGACCACAATGTTTTCCAGAAGTAGCTCACAAACTTGACATCACGATCAGATACAATGGTCTTAGGCACCCCATGTAACCTCACAATTTCCCTGAAAAATAAATTAGCAACATGTGAAGCATCATCACTCTTGTTACAAGGGATAAAATGAGCCATCTTTGAAAATCTATCAACCACAACAAAAACAGAATCTTTTCCTCTCTGAGTTCTAGGCAGTCCCAGAACAAAATCCATACTTATGTCTTCCCAATGAATTTTAGGAGCAGGTAGAGGAGTGTATAAACCATGAGGGTTCAGTTTAGACTTAGCTTTGTGACAAGTGATGCAGCGCTCCACGAACCGGATGACGTCTCTCCTCATCTTGGGCCAATAGAAGTGATCACCTAGCAGCTCATAGGTTTTCTTTTGTCCAAAATGACCTGTCAATCCTCCTCCATGGGACTCCTGCAATAAAAGCAATATAACCAAAGAATTTGGAACACAAAGCTTGTTAGCCCTAAACAAAAATCCATCATGTATATGATACTTTTCCCAACCTTTTCCATCTTTACAATGAGTGTATGGTTCTGAAAATTCAGGGTCATCATTATACATGTCTTTCAAACTTTCAAGACCTATAACCTTCACCTCAAGTTGGTTTAGCAACACGATTTTTCTAGACAAAGCATCAGCAACCACATTGTCCTTACCTTTCTTATACTTCACAATATATGGAAATGTCTCGATGAACTCAACCCATTTGGCATGGCGTCGGTTTAGTTTTGCTTGGCCTTTCAAATACTTTAAAGCTTCATGATCGGAATGGATAACAAACTCTTTTGGCCATAAATAATGCTGCCATGTTTCAAGTACACGCACCAAAGCATACAATTCTTTATCATATACAGAATAATTCAATTGAGCACCTCCCAACTTTTCACTAAAATATGCTACAGGTTTGCCTTGCTGCATTAAAACCCCTCCTATGCCAATTCCACTGGCATCACATTCTACTTCAAAAGTTTTAGTGAAATCAGGAAGAGCAAGCAATGGTGCTTCAGTTAAGCGTTTCTTTAATTCTTGAAAAGCATTTTCTTGTGAACTTCCCCATTTAAATTCAACACCTTTCTTTGTTAATTCATTTAAGGGAGTAGCAATGGTACTAAAATCTTTAACAAATCTCCTATAAAATCCAGCTAGACCATGAAAGCTTCTTATTTGACTTACATTCGTTGGAGTTGGCCAATCCTTGATGGCTTTCACCTTGGTTTCATCCACTTCAATTCCTTTTCCTGAAACAACAAAGCCAAGGAACACAACATGGTCTGTGCAAAAACTGCACTTCTCAAGGTTAGCAAATAATTTCTCCTTTCGGAGCTCATCTAGGACTTGTCGAATATGATTCATGTGCGTTTCAAAAGACTTGTTGTAAATTAAGATATCATCAAAATAAACAACCACAAATTTTCCAATGAAGGCTCTCAAAACATGGTTCAGCAATCTCATAAAAGTACTTGGAGCATTAGTCAAACCAAAAGGCATAACTAGCCATTCGTACAGCCCAAATTTTGTTTTAAAAGCAGTTTTCCATTCATCTCCAGCTTTCATTCTTATTTGATGGTACCCACTTTTCAAATCAATTTTAGTGAATATTATGGAACCACTTAATTCATCAAGCATGTCTTCTAATCGAGGAATAGGATGGCGATAGCGAATAGTGATGTTATTTATGGCTCTACAATCAACGCACATCCTCCAAGAACCATCTTTTTTTGGTACTAAAATAACAGGAACAGCACAAGGACTTAAGCTTTCACGAACATAACCTTTATCGAGAAGTTCTTGTACTTGCCTTTGTATCTCCTTTGTTTCTTCAGGATTGGTGCGGTATGGTGGTCGATTTGGAAGAGCAGCCCCCGGAATAAGATCGATCTGATGTTCAATCCCACGTACAGGAGGTAATCCATTCGGGGTTTCCTTTGAAAAAACGTCCTCATATTCCTGCAAAAGATGAGACACCATACTAGGAAAAGAGGTGTTATCGTTAGCTGACAATGTTGGACCGGAAACGGCGACCAAAGGGGGGGTGAATGGGAGCTTTTAAAATTTCAGGCTAAAAACAGCCTTCGGTTTTAATCCTGTCTTCTGCGGAACAGGCTTCGAACACAACCTTCGAAGGTCTGGTTCGGAGGTGCTTCGACAGCTCCGAACACAAGCTTCGCAGGAGCAAAAGTTCGAAGCCAAGAAGACTTCGCTCCACTAACAACCCTCGAAAATCTACTCTGCTAAGTCAGTGCAGACTCCGCACACAGGGTGCTTCGAGCAGGCTTCGCACTTCACTCTTCGCAAGAGTGGACTACCCTCTGAGGACTTTGACCAAAATACTTAGCGACAGCAACTGGTGCTGAGCTTCGTATGCGAAGGTCTAAACGCACACACACGGACTTCGCTAAAGGCTTCGACACAAGAAGCAAAACGGGCCTCGAACAGGGCTACGCTAGTAAGCAGCGAGGTCTTGCCTCCTGTTACACAGAGCGAATGCACACTGACAAAACACACTTCGCACAAAAACAACCTTCGCCTCAACAGGCTTCGGTGCACTACAACTAGCGAAGTATGTAACGCGAGCTCAAGCAAAAGCACAAAGAAGCAGGCTTCGCCACTTGAACAAGGAACACAATAAATTGAACTCTGGATGAATACAGCGAGGTATGTGACTACAGGAGCTCAACAGTAAATGCTCAAAGTGTTAAATGTTACCTACCGAGCCCCCATATTTATAGCCCCACAGTTCACCCAAAGGAAATGACTACACTACCCCTAGGGTTTACATTGATTTTGACTCTACAGAACTAAGGGGTACAAAAGGTAGTCCACCTTTATTCTGGAGGCTTCTCTGTCAGCTTTGCAGAGGGGACAGTGTCAGCCTTTTACAGAACAGACAGTGTCAACCTTTGCAGTCTTTGACCTTCTGGAATCCTCCCTTCGCACGCGAGGGTGCGGTAGCTTCGGTGAGAAGCCTGAAGCCAGATGGCCTTCGCTTCGCCGAAGATAGCCTTCGATACAGTGACGGTTTTGAGCCGAAGCCATCAAAGCCCTTGGGCCTTCGCACCAACACCTCCGGAGTGGACCACCACGGCTTCGCAGCTACTCCCATGTCGAACTCCGTCAGTCCGTGTACCGAAACCATGCAGGCCGAAGCACCTCAAGTCAACCTTGCTCCGGAGCTAGCCTTGCTCCGAAGCCTTCCACCCTCCGAAGCCCCCACCTTCGGAGTACCATCCTTCGAAGTCCCTCCTTCGTCCAAGGCCTCCGCATGAAGCATTCCATGAGCCCTTCGTCGCAGTGCCTCTCCCCGAGCACACTCCTCAACGAGCCTCACTCGGACCATGCCTTCGATGCGCCTCGACTTCTGAGACCTTCGTCGGGTACCTTCGAATGTCTCCCTCCAGAGCACACTTAGAATTCCTTGCCTCCGCAGAGGACTTGATCCAACCAACTCCGAAGTCACTCCATTCGGAGTACCTTCGAAGTGCCTCACCTCCGAGGACTTTTTCTCGGAGTACCTTTAGCCGGAGCCACGCTCCGCACTCTCTGCCTTCACCTGGCGCACCTCGACCCGAGGACCGACCCGAACCACCTTCGCAGCCACCGTGACGGAGCTCCCCGCTCCCCTGGCATCAAGCCTCCTGCTTGACCCAGGTTCACCTGCTGCGAGCCTTGTTCGTCGCCTCCGAAGTCCCTGCGCACCACAGACACGCAGACAAGTGTATCCAGTACTCCGGAGACCTCTCCGGGTTAGCAACATCCAGTACACACTCCGGTGTACCGCCCAAAGTACCGAAGCCTTCGGTACACACCCAGTCATCGTGTACTGTCGGACCCCTCCGACGAGCACACTCCGCTGCACAGCTGCAGCAACCAACCACCGAACACCCTTCGGTGAAACCACCTCCGAACACACTTCGGAGGTACAACCTCCGAACCCCCTTCGGAGGTACCCCTTCGAGCAGAGGTTAAAATCCTGTCAATCACTCATCACAAAACACCGAAACCAACCCTTGGTTTCTCAATCTCCCCCTTGATGAGTGCATTGACAACCAAATCCAAGTTCAAGAAAATGTAAAAATTTTCAGCACACAAGTGACCATAAAAACTTAGAAAAAGAGCCAAATCATGTCACTTGACAGAAGAATTTTCCTCCCCCTTTCTCACAAGAGTAAAAAGCCCCTTCGGCAATAAAACTCCCCCTGAATTAAGCTTTCCCTTTGGCAACAAAGAATCTTTTCCCCCTTTATGTCAAATTTTCTCCCCCTTTGGAAATTATACCCCTTGCGGCAGAGAACGAGGAATTTCTCCCCCTTTGGCAATGCAAGCATCAAGGAGCATGTAAAAGATGCAAAGCTTCGAATTGAGCAGAATGACAAAGACATATGAAGCAGAAATATGCCAACAGTAACACCAATGAACATGGGCTCAGCTCAAATTAATATTCTCTAAAATCATGATGAAGCATGTGATATGATCATTTTTGAAATAAAAGCATCACCACTTAGTCAAGGAAACTAGACAAGTAAGAGCAAGGACTGCGCAAAGCTAGTCAATTTCTACTCTAGACAGACAAGTCCAGTTCAAATGGAGCTTGAAAAGCAAACTTGATAATCAATGAATTTTGTTGTTCTTTTCTTAGTGCCAGGGGTTATTTGTTTGTCCACCTTATACTTTCCAATCCGGCCAAGCCTAGGCATGAAAGCCATAAGAAGCTTAAGGCATAGATTTTGGCATACACTACGCTATTCCAGTTCAGACCAATGTGCAATGGTAAGCAGTCTAGAATAGGGTAGTGCGACAAACAAACCCACCTGGATCTTTTAACTTAAAGCATGCAAATCATGGAATTTTTGATTTTAACCAAGTGAACCAATTGTTTGGTACTTTATGAATATCCATGAAAATTGAGAATAATTTTTCAAGTTGCAATTTTTAGCATCCAAAGAAATGTGTCTTGCTATCAAGCAGATAAAAGATAGCTAAAGCAGTCCTGCCTAAACATGCTAGATTCAAGACTAAGCAGTGAGCATGATTTGATTTTGAAAATAAAACACCATGCACATGAATGTTCCAGATGAATTAACAAGAGCTGAGCTGACATGATTTCATGAATTATAAGCAGGCATATAAGTGCAAAATATGTAAATGCAATTTCAACACAATTAGACAAAGGCACATCCATCTAAAACAGCTCCCCCTCACAAAATGTCGTAAGGGTGACAAATGCCAAGTTCCCCACGCAAGTAAGCAAAACGAGAAGCATCGAGGGGTTTTGTAAAAATGTCGGCAAGCTGGTGTTGGGTATCAACATAATGAAGTTCAATATCACCCTTCTCATTGTGATCTCTGAGAAAGTGATACCGTACATCAATGTGTTTGGTTCTGGAGTGCTGAACTGGGTTGTTTGCAATACAAATAGCACTAGTGTTATCACAGAAAAGTGGAACACTCTTATAATCTAACCCGAAATCCCGCAAAGTGGAAACCATCCACAAAATCTGAGAGCAACAGCTAGCTGCAGCAACATATTCGGCCTCAGCCGTCGATTGTGCAACACTAGACTGTTTGCGGGAAGACCAGCAAACCAGTGAAGTACCCAGAAAATGACAAGTACTAGAGGTACTCTTCCTATCAATTCTACACCCAGCAAAGTCCGCATCGGAATAACCTCGAAGACATAAAGACGAAGATGCTGAATACCATATGCCAAATTCAAGGGTGTGTTTGAGATACCTTAGAATGCGCTTTACCGCTTGGCAGTGCGAAGCTCGTGGTGAAGCCTGAAAATGAGCGCACAGACACACTGCGAAGTGTATGTCCGGCCTCGTGGCAGTCAAGTAGAGGAGGGAGTCGATCATGCTTCGGAACTCCTTCTGATCTACGGCTTCTCCATCTTCGTCAGGGTCCAATGCTACAGATGTAGCCATTGGAGTGGCGAGGGGCTTCGCATCGGACATGTTGAACTTCTTGAGCAGGTCCTTGGTGTACTTTGTCTGGTGGACGAAAATACCTTGTTTACTTTGCTTGATTTGCAAACCAAGGAAAAAGGTGAGTTCACCCATCATAGACATTTCAAATTCCCTGCTCATGGTATCTGCAAACTCGGCAACCAAAGCATGAGAGGAGCCACCAAAGATGATATCATCCACATAAATCTGAACTAGGAGGAAATCTTTGCCATGCTTAAGAGTAAACAAGGTTTTATCAACAGAGCCCATCAAATACCCTCGCTCAAGCAGAAAAGACTTAAGTCTATCATACCAAGCCTGAGGGGCCTGCTTGAGTCCATAAAGAGCCTTATGAAGTTTAAGGACTTTATGCGGGTACTTGGGGTTTTCAAAACCAGGGGGTTGTTTTACATAAACATCTTCACCTATGAAGCCATTAAGAAAAGCACTTTTGACATCCATTTGATAGAGTTTGAATCCTCGGGATGTCGCAAAGGCAAGCAAAATCCTAATGGCCTCAAGGCGAGCAACAGGTGCAAAAGTTTCAGTAAAATCAATCCCTTCTAGTTGAGAAAAACCCTGAGCTACAAGTCTAGCCTTGTTTCTAACTATAGTCCCATCCTCCCCTTGTTTGTTTTTGAAAATCCATTTTGTTCCAATGAAATGAACATTTGGTGGAGGATCAACTAAAGTCCAGACTTGGTTTCTCTCAAAATTTTCAAGTTCCTCATGCATGGCATTGATCCAACTAGAATCAGAAAGTGCATGACTAACATCTAAGGGCTCGAAAGAAGCAACAAAAGCAGCATTAGTGAAATGGGCATGAGAACGTGTTACCCTTTGATCAAGCTCACCAATGATCAGCTCATGAGGGTGCATCCTTTGAACATGATGTGGAGCCTCGCGGCGGGATGCAGTCTCCCCCTCAACTTGTGCGTTGGAGTGGTTCAAGATGACCGATATTGAGGTAGTCGCTTCGGGACCTCGTGCCGAAGTAGTCGAAGCGGGGTCAGCTTCGGGGGTTGATGTCGAGGGTAGTGGGGGTTCATCCTCGAATTCTCCGGGATCTTCTTCTTCGAATAAGGTCTGTTCCATGTCGTGTTCATTTGCCTGTTCAAAAGCAGAACTAACAGAGGGGGTTGATTCATCAAAAGTCACATCACATGACTCGATGACAGTGTTAGTTTCCAAGTTATAAACACGATAAGAATGACCATGAGTAGTATAACCCAAAAAGATCCCGTCAGAAGATCGCGACTCAAATTTATCCAAGTTACCACGTTTTAGGATAAAGCAGCGACAGCCAAAAACTCGAAGATGAGTAACCTTGGGCTGTATCCCAAAACGCAGCTCATAAGATGTCAAATTTAAAATTGAGCGCAAGAAGATACGGTTTGAGATGTAACATGCAGTGTTCATGGCCTCAGCCCAGAATTTTCTAGGAGTCCTATGCTCATCAAGCATCGTCCTAGCCATCTCAACCAAAGTGCGGTTCTTCCTCTCAACAACACTGTTCTGTTGAGGAACCCGCGGAGCAGAGAATTGATGTTCTATGCCATGCTCCATGCAAAAGTCAACAAAGAGACTATTTTTGAACTCAGTGCCATTATCACTTCGAATGAATTTCAATGCACCTGGGAGTTCAGTGAAAAGTCTCAAAGCCAAGCTCCGAAAGTGTGAAAACACTTCATCCTTGCTGGCAAGAAAGAAGACCCAAGAGTAGCGAGAGAAATCGTCGACAATAACTAATACATACCACTTGCCGCCTAAAGAACTAACCCGAGAAGGGCCTACAGTGTCCATGTGGAGAAGTTCTCCGGGACTGTTCAGTCATCACTGTGGTGACTGGCGAATGTGAAGCGGCGATCATTTTACCATGTCGACAAGGAGCGCAAACTAAATTCTTCTCAAACTTGAGCTTGGGCAATCCTCGGATCAGGCCTAGGGCGCTCAGACGAGCGAGCAACTCAAAGCTCATATGCCCTAGTCTCCTATGCCATTTCCAAAGCTCAGAAGTCGAATGTGCAACAAGACAATGAGAAGAACCAGACGACTCTGAAAAATCAGCTCCAAAAACTCTCCCAACCCTAAAGATCTTACACACCACAACGCCATCAGAATTGAGCACTTGCGAAGTATTGCGATGGAATCGCACTTCGAAGCCCTCATCAAGCAACTGAGATACTGACAGCAAATTGTATCCCAGGTTTTCAACCAAAGCAACATCTTTGAGAGTGAAGTTCGAGTTAATTCTTACCACACCTTTACCTTTCACTCTACTCCTTCGATTGTTTCCGAAGGTGATATGTTCCCTTTGCTTGGTTGTGGTGAGGCTGGAGAACCAAGCTGCATCTCCGGTCATGTGGCGTGAACAACCGGAGTCCATGATCCACGTGCCCTCCAAGCCTCGATCTGTCGCCTACACACGATAAGAATGTCTCGATCGCTTAGTGCTGGGGTGAGTGAAATAATGACGAGGCATCCAGCACTGAGTGACACGAGTAGTAGGCACAGTAAAAGCAGACGGTCTACGCACATAATAATCAGAATGATGCAAAGTGCGAGGTCTATCTACATGCTGTGAACGAACAACATGTGGAGGTCTCCTACTCTGACGAGGTACAAATCTGCTACCCCGAGGTCTACCACCATATGGAACATGGTGAAGACCTCGAGGAGCAAAACCTCTCCGAGAAGTACGAGGAGCCTCAAAAGCAGGACGATAGTACATCTCAGACTCATGCATTCCTAAAGATGGGTAATGCATGTCCTGATAACTCAATCGCCTGTGCGCGTCGCTCATCCTTGATGCGACGAAAACAGAACCCAACCAAATGACCCGCCCGCTGACAATAAGAACAATGGAACACTCTCCTAGGGGCACTCTCATGGGTCACAGGAGCAACTCTCACAGGCTCCTTGGGTTTCTTCTGTGTGGTTTTCTTGGGAGGGATTTTCTTGGCAGGAGGTGTGGTTTTCTTTGGTGGATGGGTAGGCTTTTTGGCTGATAGGGGTGTCCAACAGAGCTCTCTCTTTCTCTAGGGTGGTGGGAGAGGTAAAAACAGTTTTGGACTTACTGTCTGAAGGTATCCTCTCAAAACCCAAACCTAGAGCTACCCCTGCTCTGTCAGCACACAACTTGGTCTTGGCCAAGAGCAAATCCATCCTACCCTTTCCCTCGGTGCATTTATTAACCACGGAAAGGAGGTATTCATTTTCTGACATGAGGTTCTCAGCTTGCTCGCTAACAGTGCCTAGCTGGTCCTTAAGGGTAATGCAAGTGTCACAAACAGGTTGCACATCCTTAGAACTACCGGCCCTCTCCAATCTAGCCTCTAAATCATGAACATGCTTATCACGTAAATTAATGCTATCGCGCAATAATGAACAGTTCATGCAATCAATAACATCATGAGGTCTAGAATCCACCTTCAAAAGCTACTTCTGCGTAGTCTCAAGCTCAGAAAGAGTTTGAGCATGTACAGAACGCAACTGAGCAAGCTCACTCATGACAACAGAACAGGACTCACATTCAGCATCATCAAATTTAGACTTAAGCATGGCATATTCAGTAGAAATAGTTTCTAGCCTAAGTCTAAGGTCTTTTCTTTCTCTAGCGTCTTGCACAAGTAATCTATCCTGACCAAGAACTACTTCATTCAGCTCATCTAATTTAATTAGTAGCTGGTCAGATGATAGGTTTACCTCAGATGAGTCAAGCTCATCGCCGCTGTGATCGTTGTCGGCCATGAAGCAAAGGCCGGTGAAGTCTTGTCCCTTCTTGTCCTTCTTGTCCTCCTTCCCTGGGGACTCCTCCTCCTCAGAGCTTGACTCCACAGTTGAGGACGTGTCAATGTCACTGAGAGCAGCAACAAAGGCTCTGGAAGCGGCCTTGGCTACTTTCTTAGCCATCTTGCCGTGCTTGCCCTTCACAAAAGGCTTCCTCTCCTTTTTGTGGTATTTGGGGCGCTCACTCTCATCTCTCTTCTTGAGCTTAGGGCAATTAGCCTTGATGTGAGAAGTGTCGCCACATTCATAGCAACCACTAAAACCACTTCTCCTCTGATCCCGTCTCTCATGATGAAAGCGGGTGAACCTCCGGGCAATGAGAGCAAGCTCATCATCATCTAGAGTATCCACCTGCTCCTTTGTGACGGAGACCAGGGAGGACAAAGCAAAACCATCTGCAAGAACACAAGTGCCAGATGTGCTTGGTTCTGCAGTGGTGCCACGGCTAGTGCTAGAAACCAATGCCAATGGCTGTGGCAAAGAGCTTCTGTGCACAGCAAGAGATGCCTTGCCAATCTCTGTGGACTTCAGCTTGCTAAAGAGTTCATCGCAGGTCAAAGTGTCATATCCTGCGGACTCCTCAATGCTGGATATCTTTACTTCCCATATGCTACGGTCAAGAGCATAGAGAAGCTTGATAGCCCTATCATGATCATTGTAAGCAAGCATCCCGTTGGACCGCAAGTTACTCACTATCGCATCAAAGCGAGAAAACATGGCATCTATAGATTCACCAGGTGCCTGCACAAACAGCTGATACTGTTGGTTATATGTGCTTTGGCGCCTGGCCTTGATCTGAGTAGAGCCCTCATGAAAAACAGTGAGCGTTGTCCAAATTTCCCTAGCAGTCCTAAGGTGCTGCACCCTATCGAACTCACTTCTACTCAAACCGATGAACATTATATTTCTTGCCTTGGAATTGGCATTATACTGATCCTTCTCCGTCTGAGAGGTGCGAGTCTCAGGGATGGAGTATTGTGAGTCCACAATCTCCCAAATTGCATTTCCTTGGCTTAACAAGTAAGCCTCCATGCGCACCTTCCAGTATGCAAAGTCTGTCCCATCGAACAGAGGAATTTTACTGCCTCTATCCATGTCGCCAACAGATCACAAAACCGGTTAAGGTCAACTGGTGATCTTAACCCGCTCTGATACCAATTGTTGGACCGGAAATGGCGACCAGAGGGGGGGTGAATGGGAGCTTTTAAAATTTCAGGCTAAAAACAGCCTTCGGTTTTAATCCTGTCTTCTGCGGAACAGGCTTCGAACACAACCTTCGAAGGTCTGGTTCGGAGGTGCTTCGACAGCTCCGAACACAGGCTTCGTAGGAGCAAAAGTTCGAAGCCAAGAAGACTTCGCTCCACTAACAACCCTCGAAAATCTACTCTGCTAAGTCAGTGCAGGCTCCGCACACAGGGTGCTTCGAGCAGGCTTCGCACTTCACCCTTCGCAAGAGTGGACTACCCTCTGAGGACTTTGACCAAAATACTTAGCGACAGCAACTGGTGCTGAGCTTCGTATGCGAAGGTCTAAACGCACACACACGGACTTCGCTAAAGGCTTCGACACAAGAAGCAAAACGGGCCTCGAACAGGGCTACGCTAGTAAGCAGCGAGGTCTTGCCTCCTGTTACACAGAGCGAATGCACACTGACAAAACACACTTCGCACAAAAACAACCTTCGCCTCAACAGGCTTCGGTGCACTACAACTAGCGAAGTATGTAACGCGAGCTCAAGCAAAAGCACAAAGAAGCAGGCTTCGCCACTTGAACAAGGAACACAATAAATTGAACTCTGGATGAATACAGCGAGGTATGTGACTACAGGAGCTCAACAGTAAATGCTCAAAGTGTTAAATGTTACCTACCGAGCCCCCATATTTATAGCCCCACAGTTCACCCAAAGGAAATGACTACACTACCCCTAGGGTTTACATTGATTTGACTCTACAGAACTAAGGGGTACAAAAGGTAGTCCACCTTTATTCTGGAGGCTTCTCTGTCAGCCTTTGCAGTCTTTGACCTTCTGGAATCCTCCCTTCGCATGCGAGGGTTCGATAGCTTCGGTGAGAAGCCTGAAGCCAGATGGCCTTCGCTTCGCCGAAGATAGCCTTCGATACAGTGACGGTTTTGAGCCGAAGCCGTCAAAGCCCTTGGGCCTTCGCACCAACACCTCCGGAGTGGACCACCACGGCTTCGCAGCTACTCCCATGTCGAACTCCGTCAGTCCGTGTACCGAAGCCATGCAGGCCGAAGCACCTCAAGTCAACCTTGCTCCGGAGCTAGCCTTGCTCCGAAGCCTTCCACCCTCCGAAGCCCCCACCTTCGGAGTACCATCCTTCGAAGTCCCTCATTCGTCCAAGGCCTCCGCATGAAGCATTCCATGAGCCCTTCGTCGCAGTGCCTCTCCCCGAGCACA
>JAAALK010000080.1:95323998-95421120 GCA_019279435.1 Zizania palustris
AATACCTTGTTTACTTTGCTTGATTTGCAAACCAAGGAAAAAGGTGAGTTCACCCATCATAGACATTTCAAATTCCCTGCTCATGGTATCTGCAAACTCGGCAACCAAAGCATGAGAGGAGCCACCAAAGATGATATCATCCACATAAATCTGAACTAGGAGGAAATCTTTGCCATGCTTGAGAGTAAACAAGGTTTTATCAACAGAGCCCATCAAATACCCTCGCTCAAGCAGAAAAGACTTAAGTCTATCATACCAAGCCGAGGGGCCTGCTTGAGTCCATAAAGAGCCTTATGAAGTTTAAGGACTTTATGCGGGTACTTGGGGTTTTCAAAACCAGGGGGTTGTTTTACATAAACATCTTCACCTATGAAGCCATTAAGAAAAGCACTTTTGACATCCATTTGATAGAGTTTGAATCCTCGGGATGTCGCAAAGGCAAGCAAAATCCTAATGGCCTCAAGGCGAGCAACAGGTGCAAAAGTTTCAGTAAAATCAATCCCTTCTAGTTGAGAAAAACCCTGAGCTACAGTCTAGCCCTTGTTTCTAACTATAGTCCCATCCTCCCCTTGTTTGTTTTTGAAAATCCATTTTGTTGCAATGAAATGAACATTTGGTGGAGGATCAACTAAAGTCCAGACTTGGTTTCTCTCAAAATTTTCAAGTTCCTCATGCATGGCATTGATCCAACTAGAATCAGAAAGTGCATGACTAACATCTAAGGGCTCGAAAGAAGCAACAAAAGCAGCATTAGTGAAATGGGCATGAGAACGTGTTACCCTTTGATCAAGCTCACCAATGATCTGCTCATGAGGGTGCATCCTTTGAACATGATGTGGAGCCTCGCGGCGGGATGCAGTCTCCCCCTCAACTTGTGCGTTGGAGTGGTTCAAGATGACCGATATTGAGGTAGTCGCTTCGGGACCTCGTGCCGAAGTAGTCGAAGCGGGGTCAGCTTCGGGGGTTGATGTCGAGGGTAGTGGGGGTTCATCCTCGAATTCTCCGGGATCTTCTTCTTCGAATAAGGTTTGTTCCATGTCGTGTTCATTTGCCTGTTCAAAAGCAGAACTAACAGAGGGGGTTGATTCATCAAAAGTCACATCACATGACTCGATGACAGTGTTAGTTTCCAAGTTATAAACACGATAAGAATGACCATGAGTAGTATAACCCAAAAAGATCCCGTCAGAAGATCGCGACTCAAATTTATCCAAGTTACCACGTTTTAGGATAAAGCAGCGACAGCCAAAAACTCGAAGATGAGTAACCTTGGGCTGTCTCCCAAAACGCAGCTCATAAGATGTCAAATTTAAAATTGAGCGCAAGAAGATACGGTTTGAGATGTAACATGCAGTGTTCATGGCCTCAGCCCAGAATTTTCTAGGAGTCCTATGCTCATCAAGCATCGTCCTAGCCATCTCAACCAAAGTGCGGTTCTTCCTCTCAACAACACCGTTCTGTTGAGGAACCCGCGGAGCAGAGAATTGATGTTCTATGTCATGCTCCATGCAAAAGTCAACAAAGAGACTATTTTTGAACTCAGTGCCATTATCACTTCGAATGAATTTCAATGCACCTAGGAGTTCAGTGAAAAGTCTCAAAGCCAAGCTCCGAAAGTGTGAAAAAAACTTCATCCTTGCTGGCAAGAAAGAAGACCCAAGAGTAGCGAGAGAAATCGTCGACAATAACTAATACATACCACTTGCCGCCTAAAGAACTAACCCGAGAAGGGCCTACAGTGTCCATGTGGAGAAGTTCTCCGGGCTGTTCAGTCATCACTGTGGTGACTGGCGAATGTGAAGCGGCGATCATTTTACCATGTCGACAAGGAGCGCAAACTAAATTCTTCTCAAACTTGAGCTTGGGCAATCCTCGGATCAGGCCTAGGGCGCTCAGACGAGCGAGCAACTCAAAGCTCATATGCCCTAGTCTCCTATGCCATTTCCAAAGCTCAGAAGTCGAATGTGCAACAAGACAATGAGAAGAACCAGACGACTCTGAAAAATCAGCTCCAAAAACTCTCCCAACCCTAAAGATCTTACACACCACAACGCCATCAGAATTGAGCACTTGCGAAGTATTGCGATGGAATCGCACTTCGAAGCCCTCATCAAGCAACTGAGATACTGACAGCAAATTGTATCCCAGGTTTTCAACCAAAGCAACATCTTTGAGAGTGAAGTTCGAGTTAATTCTTACCACACCTTTACCTTTCACTCTACTCCTTCGATTGTTTCCGAAGGTGATATGTTCCCTTTGCTTGGTTGTGGTGAGGCTAGAGAACCAAGCTGCATCTCCGGTCATGTGGCGTGAACAACCGGAGTCCATGATCCACGTGCCCTCCAAGCCTCGATCTGTCGCCTACACACGATAAGAATGTCTCGATCGCTTAGTGCTGGGGTGAGTGAAATAATGACGAGGCATCCAGCACTGAGTGACACGAGTAGTAGGCACAGTAAAAGCAGACGGTCTACGCACATAATAATCAGAATGATGCAAAGTGCGAGGTCTACCTACATGCTGTGAACGAACAACATGTGGAGGTCTCCTACTCTGACGAGGTACAAATCTGCTACCCCGAGGTCTACCACCATATGGAACATGGTGAAGACCTCGAGGAGCAAAACCTCTCCGAGAAGTACGAGGAGCCTCAAAAGCAGGACGATAGTACATCTCAGACTCATGCATTCCTAAAGATGGGTAATGCATGTCCTGATAACTCATCGCCTGTGCGCGTCGCTCATCCTTGATGCGACGAAAACAGAACCCAACCAAATGACCCGCCCGCTGACAATAAGAACAATGGAACACTCTCCTAGGGGCACTCTCATGGGTCACAGGAGCAACTCTCACAGGCTCCTTGGGTTTCTTCTGTGTGGTTTTCTTGGGAGGGATTTTCTTGGCAGGAGGTGTGGTTTCTTTGGTGGATGGGTAGGCTTTTTGGCTGATGGGTGTCCAACAGAGCTCTCTCTTTCTCTAGGGTGGTGGGAGAGGTAAAAATAGTTTTGGACTTACTGTCTGAAGGTATCCTCTCAAAACCCAAACCTAGAGCTACCCCTGCTCTGTCAGCACACAACTTGGTCTTGGCCAAGAGCAAATCCATCCTACCCTTTCCCTCGGTGCATTTATTAACCACGGAAAGGAGGTATTCATTTTCTGACATGAGGTTCTCAGCTTGCTCGCTAACAGTGCCTAGCTGGTCCTTAAGGGTAATGCAAGTGTCACAAACAGGTTGCACATCCTTAGAACTACCGGCCCTCTCCAATCTAGCCTCTAAATCATGAACATGCTTATCACGTAAATTAATGCTATCGCGCAATAATGAACAGTTCATGCAATCAATAACATCATGAGGTCTAGAATCCACCTTCAAAAGCTGCTTCTGCGCAGTCTCAAGCTCAGAAAGAGTTTGAGCATGTACAGAACGCAACTGAGCAAGCTCACTCATGACAACAGAACAGGACTCACATTCAGCATCATCAAATTTAGACTTAAGCATGGCATATTCAGTAGAAATAGTTTCTAGCCTAAGTCTAAGGTCTTTTCTTTCTCTAGCGTCTTGCACAAGTAATCTATCCTGACCAAGAACTACTTCATTCAGCTCATCTAATTTAATTAGTAGCTGGTCAGATGATAGGTTTACCTCAGATGAGTCAAGCTCATCGCCGCTGTGATCGTTGTCGGCCATGAAGCAAAGGCTGGTGAAGTCTCGTCCCTTCTTGTCCTTCTTGTCCTCCTTCCCTGGGGACTCCTCCTCCTCAGAGCTTGACTCCTCAGTTGAGGACGTGTCAATGTCGCTGAGAGCAGCAACAAAGGCTCTGGAAGCGGCCTTGGCTACTTTCTTAGCCATCTTGCCGTGCTTGCCCTTCACAAAAGGCTTCCTCTCCTTTTTGTGGTATTTGGGGCGCTCACTCTCATCTCTCTTCTTGAGCTTAGGGCAATTAGCCTTGATGTGAGAAGTGTCGCCACATTCATAGCAAACACTAAAACCACTTCTCCTCTGATCTCGTCTCTCATGATGAAAGCGGGTGAACCTCCGGGCAATGAGAGCAAGCTCATCATCATCTAGAGTATCCACCTGCTCCTTTGTGACGGAGACCAGGGAGGACAAAGCAAAACCATCTGCAAGAACACAAGTGCCAGATGTGCTTGGTTCTGCAGTGGTGCCACGGCTAGTGCTAGAAACCAATGCCAATGGCTGTGGCAAAGAGCTTCTGTGCACAGCAAGAGATGCCTTGCCAATCTCTGTGGACTTCAGCTTGCTAAAGAGTTCATCGCAGGTCAAAGTGTCATATCCTGCGGACTCCTCAATGTTGGATATCTTTACTTCCCATATGCTACGGTCAAGAGCATAGAGAAGCTTGATAGCCCTATCATGATCACTGTAAGCAAGCGTCCCGTTGGACCGCAAGTTACTCACTATCGCATCAAAGCGAGAAAACATGGCATCTATAGATTCACCAGGTGCCTACACAAACAGCTGATACTGTTGGTTATATGTGCTTTGGCGCCTGGCCTTGATCTGAGTAGAGCCCTCATGAAAAACAGTGAGCGTTGTCCAAATTTCCCTAGCAGTCCTAAGGTGCTGCACCCTATCGAACTCACTTCTACTCAAACCGATGAACAGTATATTTCTTGCCTTGGAATTGGCATTATACTGATCCTTCTCCGTCTGAGAGGTGCGAGTCTCAGGGATGGAGTATTGTGAGTCCACAATCTCCCAAATTGCATTTCCTTGGCTTAACAAGTAAGCCTCCATGCGAACCTTCCAGTATGCAAAGTCTGTCCCATCGAACAGAGGAATTTTACTGCCTCTATCCATGTCGCCAACAGATCACAAAACCGGTTAAGGTCAACTGGTGATCTTAACCCGCTCTGATACCAATTGTTGGACCGGAAACGGCGACCAGAGGGGGGGTGAATGGGAGCTTTTAAAATTTCAGGCTAAAAACAGCCTTCGGTTTTAATCCTGTCTTCTGCGGAACAGGCTTCGAACACAACCTTCGAAGGTCTGGTTCGGAGGTGCTTCGACAGCTCCGAACACAGGCTTCGTAGGAGCAAAAGTTCGAAGCCAAGAAGACTTCGCTCCACTAACAACCCTCGAAAATCTACTCTGCTAAGTCAGTGCAGGCTCCGCACACAGGGTGCTTCGAACAGGCTTCGCACTTCACCCTTCGCAAGAGTGGACTACCCTCTGAGGACTTTGACCAAAATACTTAGCGACAGCAACTGGTGCTGAGCTTCGTATGCGAAGGTCTAAACGCACACACACTTCGCTAAAGGCTTCGACACAAGAAGCAAAACGGGCCTCGAACAGGGCTACGCTAGTAAGCAGCGAGGTCTTGCCTCCTGTTACACAGAGCGAATGCACACTGACAAAACACACTTCGCACAAAAACAACCTTCGCCTCAACAGGCTTCGGTGCACTACAACTAGCGAAGTATGTAACGCGAGCTCAAGCAAAAGCACAAAGAAGCAGGCTTCGCCACTTGAACAGGAACACATAAATTGAACTCTGGATGAATACAGCGAGGTATGTGACTACAGGAGCTCAACAGTAAATGCTCAAAGTGTTAAATGTTACCTACCGAGCCCCCATATTTATAGCCCCACAGTTCACCCAAAGGAAATGACTACACTACCCCTAGGGTTTACATTGATTTTGACTCTACAGAACTAAGGGGTACAAAAGGTAGTCCACCTTTATTCTGGAGGCTTCTCTGTCAGCCTTTGCAGTCTTTGACCTTCTGGAATCCTCCCTTCGCATGCGAGGGTTCGATAGCTTCGGTGAGAAGCCTGAAGCCAGATGGCCTTCGCTTCGCCGAAGATAGCCTTCGATACAGTGACGGTTTTGAGCCGAAGCCGTCAAAGCCCTTGGGCCTTCGCACCAACACCTCCGGAGTGGACCACCACGGCTTCGCAGCTACTCCCATGTCGAACTCCGTCAGTCCGTGTACCGAAGCCATGCAGGCCGAAGCACCTCAAGTCAACCTTGCTCCGGAGCTAGCCTTGCTCCGAAGCCTTCCACCCTCCGAAGCCCCCACCTTCGGAGTACCATCCTTCGAAGTCCCTCCTTCGTCCAAGGCCTCCGCATGAAGCATTCCATGAGCCCTTCGTCGCAGTGCCTCTCCCCGAGCACACTCCTCGACGAGCCTCACTCGGACCATGCCTTCGATGCGCCTCGACTTCTGAGACCTTCGTCGGGTACCTTCGAATGTCTCCCTCCGGAGCACACTTCGAATTCCTTGCCTCCGCAGAGGACTTGATCCAACCAACTCCGAAGTCACTCCATTCGGAGTACCTTCGAAGTGCCTCGCCTCCGAGGACTTTGTCTCGGAGTACCTTTAGCCGGAGCCACGCTCCGCACTCTCTGCCTTCACCTGGCGCACCTCGACCCGAGGACCGACCCGGACCACCTTCGCAGCCACCGTGACGGAGCTCCCCGCTCCCCTGGCATCAAGCCTCCCGCTTGACCCTAGGTTCACCTGCTGCGAGCCTTGTCCGTCGCCTCCGAAGTCCCTGCGCACCACAGACACGCAGACAAGTGTATCCAGTACTCCGGAGACCTCTCCGGGTTAGCAACATCCAGTACACACTCCAGTGTACCGCCCAAAGTACCGAAGCCTTCGGTACACACCCTAGTCATCGTGTACTGTCGGACCCCTCCGACGAGCACACTCCGCTGCACAGCTGCAGCAACCAACCACCGAACACCCTTCCGAGGAGCCATGCTGAATAGCGTGGGCCTCATGGCTCCAGAAGTGATGAGTCATTGTCAACGATAGTCAACGAGGACTGAAGAAGAAAGGAGATCTGCTGTTTCATGGGCCGCGTGTGACTCAGGTACACGGGCAGCGAGCGACTGTCGGGCAGAGGAGGCTGCGAAGTCGGGCTGGCCCAATCCGGGTGCATGGGCCAGAAGCAGTGGAAGACCCACTGGGCTGTTGACCAGGACTGACTCAGGTACACGGGCGGTGAGCGATTGCCGGGCTGAGAGAGCTGCGGAGTCGGGCCGGCCCAATCCGGGTACCTGGTGCAAAGCCGGTGGAGGCTTTGTTAGTTTCGGCACAAAACTGACAACCGTTGATTCTGTATCCGACTGTCCAGAAGAGAAGCCGTAGTCGCTACGAAAACTTAGCTTCCGGATAAGTCATCTGTAACTCTAGGCCCACAGTCAGTCAGTTGTGTCTGTAAAAATTCCTAAGGGCAGTAGAGTCTTTTCTTTTGTTTTTGAGTCTGTAAAAACCCGTAAGGGGCTGGTAGAATATTCCTAGTGTTGGGCTGCCTATAAATAGGACCCCAATCCCTAGGGTTTGGACTACCCTTTTGGCTGAAATCACATCTACTCATTGGGTCATTTTGTCTCTCGTTTCTCTCTCCTGTGTGCGCCGCCAGGCTTTGCTCCTTCCTGTTTGTGCATTTCTTTTGCTCTAATCTCTTGGATGTATTAAAGCCTTGGTCCCTGCTGATTTTATTTGTTGCGTATTGCTCGGTTTGGGGAGTTATTGCTTTGGCTACGGGCTGCTGAATTTATTTCGTGAGGAGAAGCTTCCTCTGTTGCTTCTGTTCTTCACAAACTGAGTACTAGTTCTTGCTGTTGCAAGTAGTACTACTTTCCTGTAGCTACAGTAGTCTGTGCAGCTTTTCACCTTCTATTGCACTGCTTTTTGATCGAGGGTGACAGGCTCTGTCACCTTTTTGGCTGTGTTTCGAGCGAAGCTACTCTCTGTTCGAAGCCCCTCAGTTTCGCGAGGCAGGCTTCGATCTATCTCTTTCGAAGGCTTCGGTCGATCTTCGGTCTTTGGTTTGCGTTCTGTGTTTCTAATGCTTCGAAGCATTTTTCTGAACGTCAGTAACGCTTACTTCGAACAATAGTGCAAAGGGGCTTCGGCCCTATCAGTTCGAAGTCCATACTTTGACAAGTTTCGAAGTTGGGTTCGAAGCCTGTAGCTCCGCTAGGCCTCGCACTGACTTCTGTGTATCTTGTCACCCTTCGCCACTCTTTTCGGAGCTTACTCTTTTCGAAGGTAGAGCTTTGGCTTCGGACTTGGTTTTCTGTCGTGTGATAGGCTTCGCTTCTTTGTTCGAAGGTTGTCCGTTTGTGTGTTGTGTTCGAAGCTTTCTGTTCGAAGGTCTTGCTTCGAAGCATTCGGTTCGAAGCTGTGTTCGAAGTTCTGTCTTCGAAGTGCCCACTTCGAAGCAGGCTTCGGCATTGTCTTACTTCGCTCCGAAGTACACTTCGCATCTTGCCACTTCGAACTAGGCTAGACCTGTGTCACCTTCGGCTCATCGGACAGGCTCCGTCACCAACCTCCGAAGCAGACCTCGACAGTGCGAAGGGGGCTTCGCCAAGTTCCGAACAGGAGACAAATTTGGACAGTAACTTCTCTTTTCATCTTACACATTATTAGATCATTTCATTGAGAAGTTTAGGCCTGTTACACCTTGTTTATCTGCCTAGTTGAACTACCTTAGTTTTACACTGTATATCATCAGTTGCTTCTAGGTTAGAAACCTTTAGACTTAGGCCTTCTGTTTATTTTCTGCTGCGTAGTCTGTTGAGGTGCGTTGGGTATTGGGAGCAGGCCATTGATTCGAAAGAATTTTTTTAGGCGCCCATTCACCCCCCCTCTGGTCGCTACTTTCGGTCCTACAAGTGGTATCAGAGCGAGGTTAGGGTTTTTCCATACCTTAACCGGTTCTAAACCCCAGTAGTGACTATGACGTCTCCTGGCAAGGTCCCGTCCTTGGAAGCCTATGGCTATAATTATTGGAAGACTCGCATGCGAGCCTATCTCATGAGCCAGGGTTCGGACATTTGGGACATTTGCGTTCACACCACGTTTGTCATTTTGCCAGTTACTGAGCAAGGTACTGCTGGTATCATTGCTCAGCATCTGAGCAACAGTAAGGCTGTGAACATTTTGTTTTCTGGTTTAGGTCCCACTGAGTTTGAGCGTGTGAGTCATCTCTCCACTGCGAGAGAGATCTGGGCTACCCTCAAGGCACACCATGAGGGAACAGCTCAGGTCAAGGCTCGGCTCTATCAGACCTACCGACGTGAGTACGAAAACTTCACACAAAAGCCGGGTGAATCTGTTGAAGCTTTGTTTGGTCGCTTTCAATCGATCATTAACAAGCTTCGGGACAACAAGGCTGAGGGTGCTCAGTTAGTCTCAGATCATGAGCAGGCGCTCAAGGTTCTTCATACCTTGGACCCAAAGATCTGGGAGATCAAGGTATCCTCTATCGTTGAGAGTACTTCTTATGATACCTTGACCATTTCTGAGTTGTTTAGCAAGCTGAAGGCCACTGAGGTAGATATCCAGTTGAGATCAAATCTCACTAGTTCTGGATCAAAATCCCTGGCCCTTGCTACGCCTTCTGTTGATCCCTCTGCTGTGAGCTGTGCTGGGTTCTCCTTGATGTCTATCACTGAGGACCAGCTTGAATTGTTGGGAGATAATGATTTGTGTCTTTTTAACAACCGGGTGCGTCGTGTCTATGATAAGAGAATGTTCAAAAGACACGGCACAAAATCCAGATGCTTTGAATGTGGTGATCCAGGACACTTCATCGCCGACTGCCCCAAGCGCAGTGGATACAAGAAGGGCACCGGCAGCAGCTTCCATGACTTCGGCAAGCATGACAGTTCTTCCTTCAACAAGGGCAAGCCGAAGACTCGGTTCTTCAAGAAGGCCCTGAAGGACTACCGGCGAGAGAACAAGAAGCGCGACAAGGCCTTCTTCGCCGAGATGGAGAAGAGCTACTCCAAGAGATCCACGTCTTCTTCCTCTTCATCGAGCTCAAGCGATGAGGAGATCTCCGTCAAGAAGGGGAAGGACAAGGATGATCCGGCGGGCCTCTGCTTCATGGCCTTCGGAGACAAGCCGAAGGAGACACTCACACCAGCGCCGAAGATCCCGCAAGAGCTTCTGTTCAATGGCTCTTGGGGATAGAGAAGAAAAGAGCTCCTCCGACGACTCCGACGATGACGACGATAGCAAGGTATCATCTTATGAACGAGAAATTGTTGATTTACTTGAGAGCAATCGTCAGGAGTTAAGGTATCGGGAAAAACTGCTTAGGGGGGCTAAGAAAAGGATAGACGAGTTAGAGAGTGAGCTTGCCGTGGCCAACGGTAGAATTGAGAGTCTATCTTCTTCCCCTTGCTTGGGTGATAGCAGTGAGTGCCCGAAGTGTGAGGTGCTTCTGTGTGACCTGTCGACTCTGAAAGTCCAGGTACACAGAAAGGGTTGATGAGAGGGACGCTTTGGCCACTGAGCTTGAAAGTGCTCAGCTGGAGCTGAAAGATGCTCAAGCCACTGTCGTCGCACCCTGTGTTGATTGCCCATCTCGTCTAGCTGCCTTAGCTGAGCTGAAATCCAAGGGTAATGAACATTTGGGTGACTTGGAGAGATTGAGAGCTGAGCTTGCCCAGACTAGGCTAGAGCTAGAGACACTGTCAGTTCCACCCACTGTTTGTGAGAACTGCCTGTCTCTTAGAATGGAATTAATTAAGCTTAAAGCCGAAAAGTCTGTTCAAGTAGAGAGTGAGTGTGAGACTTGCTTGTCTTAGGTGGAGGTTCTAGCTTCCTTGAGAGAGGAGCTAGCTGATTCTCAGAATGAGAACTTTTACCTCCGTTCTATCCTGAGTTGGATCAGTGCCAGAGAGCCACAGCTTGGAATGATGATCCAGCAGTTCAAGAGGCAGGATGGGTTTGGGGTAGGTTACACCTACACCAAGGCTGACTTTGAGAGTGCCATCAGCCGGGCAGTGGAGTGGAGTAAAATGACTCCAGAGCAGAGGTATCCCAAGACTCACTCCACTAAGTCCTCCCAGGCTTGTCAGCCCAAGGATGGAGTAATCCATGAACCACCTAAAGCTCCACCCAAGAAACCTATCTGGGTCCCAAAGCCCAAAAATCTCCACACTTCTCTTGACTCTCTTCCTGGACCCTCTCAGCCCAAGAAGACAACACCAATCACCACTAAGCCCAAGATCCCCAAGCCTCAACCACATCCCAAGAAGCCTACCTATCATTGTGAGTACTGTCAGAGAGACGGGCATCTTGAGGAGTTTTGCTTCAGGAGGAAGCGGGTTGAGGGAGCAGAGAGGGCTCGTAGTGATCAGGAGCAGTTCTACCAGCAGGGTGGTAGACTGCGTGTTCCTCGGCGCGGGGAGAGGCTGGAGGCCAGGCCGCGTCGTGTAGGTGGTGGTAGAGGAGACGGCTTTCTTGCCCGTACTCCAGTTGGTGGTGTTCGTTTCGGCAGAGTTCTAGACCGTGTTGGCTACGGTTCTGGACCTCGTGGCCGCAGGATTAGGCAGAACAGAGGACCGCGCTTTGAGCCGCGTTTTGGTCCAAACTCTTTTGATGGTTTTCGCTTTCCATCTTTTGAGCAGATGGCTCGACACTGGTTTAGCTCTTTTGCTAAACCCGGTGCCGGACCATTTGCTCCCACTTACAGACACTGATTGTGCAGGACCGGGGACTGGAGGATGTTTGGATCATGGACTCAGGATGCTCTCGCCACATGACGGGACATCGCAGATGGTTCTCCAGTCTCACTCCCCCGAGCTCCAAAGAGTACATCACATTCGGGAACAGCGGTCAAGGGAAAGTAAGTGGCATAGGCTCAATTAGCATTTTAGATCATTTCTCTTTAAAGAATGTTGCTTTGGTTAAGAATTTGAACTTTAATTTGATCTCTGTTTCGCAACTTCTTGAGGATGGTTTGGAAGTGCGTTTTAAGAAGGGCAATTCTTCTGTGGTTGATTCTAGAGGGTCTTTGGTTTGTCAGATTTTACCCTTCGGTAAAGTTTTTCGAATTGACTTCTCTAGTTCTTTTGGCCCTTCTCGCTGTTTGATTGCTGGATCTTCTTCTGAGCTCTGGAAGTGGCATAGGAGGTTAGGTCACTTGAGTTTTGATCTGCTAGTCAGGTTAAGCTCTATGGACCTCATCCGAGGATTGCCCAAGCTTAAGATGGAGAAGGATCTGGTTTGTCATCCCTGTCGTCATGGGAAAATGGTTGCCGCCTCTCACTCACCTGTGACTCAGGTGATGACGTCGTATCCGGGCGAGCTTTTACATTTGGACACTGTAGGTCCAGCTCGGGTACGCTCAGTCGGTGGGAAGTGGTATGCACTTGTAATTGTTGACGACTTTTCTCGTTCTCGTGGGTTTTCTTTTTGGAGTCTAAGGATGAAACTTTTCAATTTGTCCATGACCTGATTTTGAAGCTGAAAAATGAGAACAATGGTCGGATGCGAGCAATTCGCTCCGACAATGGCTCTGAGTTCAAGAACTCTCAGTTCGTCAGCTTCTGTAGTGATCAGGGTCTGGACCATCAGTTTTCTTCTCCTTACACTCCCCCTCAGAACGGCGTTGTGGAACGAAAGAACCGCACGCTAGTTGAGATGGCCAGGACGATGCTCGATGAGCACAGGACTCCTAGGCGTTTTTGGGCTGAAGCCATGAACACGGCTTGCTATCTGGCCAACCGCATTTTTCTTAGAGCTTACCTTGGTAAGACATCATATGAGTTGCGGTTTGGCAGACAGCCCAAGGTGAGCCACTTGCGAGCATTTGGCTGCAAGTGCTTTGTGCTCAAGAAGGGAGGGCATTTGGACACGTTTGAGTCTCGTTGCTGGGATGGAGTTTTTCTTGGTTATGCATTGCATTCTCGAGGCTTCCGTGTTTGGAACCTCGAATCCCAGCTGCTTGTCGAGACTTGTGAGGTTTCTTTTGATGAGTCCTTGCCTTCGTTAACTCCTTCTTTTGAGCTTTCTGGTGATGATGAGCTCGGAGAGTCTATCTTCGAGGAAGATGAGGATACTCCAGCTGCTGTTGAGGGTGGGCCTTCTGCATCCCCCGCAGAGCCCACACCTTCTGAGACTTCGACTGATGATGAGGGCGGACCTCTGATCACTTCTTCCACTTCGATCGAGCCCCCTCAGTCGAGTCTAGAGGTGCCAGCTGCTGACTCAGGTGAGGTGACTTCAGATCACCAGGGAACCCGAGCAGT
This sequence comes from Zizania palustris, assembly GCA_019279435.1. NCBI lineage: Eukaryota > Viridiplantae > Streptophyta > Magnoliopsida > Poales > Poaceae > Zizania > Zizania palustris. The sequence goes on from JAAALK010000080.1 coordinate 95,337,027, forward strand.
TCAGCGTGACCATCCCTCAGAGCTCATCATTGGTGATTTGACTGAGAGAACCTTGCGTTCTTCTGCCTCTCTTGCTGTGTTTGCTGAATCTGCGTTTGTTGCATCTTTTGAGCCCAGAGACATCTCTCATGCTCTTTCTGATTCTAATTGGATTAATGCTATGCAAGAAGAGCTTGAGAATTTTGTCCGCAATCGGGTTTGGACACTAGTTGAGCCGCCACCAGGATGCAACCCCATAGGCACCAAGTGGGTATTTAAGAACAAACAGGGTGAAGATGGGGTTGTGGTGCGCAACAAGGCTCGATTAGTTGCCCAGGGTTATTGCCAGAAGGAAGGTATTGACTTTGAAGAAACCTTCGCTCCTGTTGCCCGTCTTGAGTCCATTCGTATTCTTCTAGCTTTTGCCGTTTCGAAGGGCTTTAAGCTTTTTCAAATGGATGTTAAGAGTGCCTTTTTGAACGGGTACATAGAAGAGGAGGTTTATGTTAGGCAACCCCCTGGTTTTGAGAACCCTAAGTTTCCTCGGCATGTTTTTAAGTTGCACAAAGCTTTATACGGGTTGAAGCAAGCCCCCAGGGCTTGGTATGACCGGTTGAAGCAATTTTTGTTGGGGAAGGGCTTTGTGATGGGTTCTGTGGACAAAACTCTCTTTTTGCTCAGAGTTGCTTCAGATTTCTTAGTCGCTCAGATTTATGTGGACGATATTATCTTTGGCGGTACTACTGCTTCTCTTGTGTCCAAGTTTTCTGAGCAGATGCACAGTGAGTTTGAAATGAGCCTCATGGGTGAGCTCAAGTATTTCTTAGGGCTCCAGATCAAGCAGACCAAGGACGGCACCTTCATCCACCAAGGTAAGTACACTCGTGATATGTTAAAGAAATTTGACTTTGGTGGTGAATTGAAGCCGCAGATGACCCCGATGGGCACTTCTGGGGGTCTGGACAAGGATGAGAGCGATGTCAAGGTCAATGAAAGGGAGTTTCGAGGGATGATTGGTTCGCTGTTGTACTTGACGGCAACAAGACCAGACATTCAGTTCGCCGTAGGACTTTGCGCGCGTTTTCAGTCTTCACCACGCGCGTCTCATCGGCAAGCTGTCAAGCGTATCTTTAGGTATCTTACCTATGCGCCTGATCTTGGTCTTTATTATTCAGCATCATCATCTCTTGATCTATCTGGCTTCTCGGACGCTGACTTTGGTGGGTGCCGGTTGGATCGCAAGTCGACTTCCGGTACTTGCCAGTTTCTTGGTTCATCTCTTGTCTCTTGGTCTTCTCGAAAGCAATCTGGAGTTGCTCTTTCGACCACAGAGGCTGAGTACGTAGCTGCTAGCTGCTGCTCATAGTTGGTTTGGATGATTTCCACTCTACGAGACTTTGGGTTGTTCTTTCCTACCAGGGTTCCATTGTTTTGCGACAGCACTAGTGCTATTAGTGTAGGGAAAAACCCGTGTCTTCATTCAAAAACCAAACATATTGATGTGCGCTTTCACTTCTTGCGGGATCAATATGAGAAAGGTGTCATTGACCTTATTCATGTTGATACCCATCATCAGTTGGCTGACATTTTCACCAAACCCCTAGATCAGTCTACCTTTGAGCGTTTACGAGGGGATTTGGGTGTTGTGTATCCTTTTTAGGATATTTTGCGTCAGTTTTTCTTCCTTCTTTACTCTTTTCTTGAGTCCTTTTTGTGTGTGTTCATATCATACATATTCTCATATCACACTATTGAGCCTGCTTTGTTATATGATTGAACTGCTTTACTTATTCTAGCCGGTACATGCTTTTGATTACTTGTCAATGATCATGCTTTGGTTCAGTTCACTTGATATATCTGATATCTGTCATATGCGTGGCTTTTATGCTTTAAAATTAAAAAATGATCACCATTGCTTCTGGTAACTAGCATGCGTAGGCTGAATGTTCTTGCTATCTGTTATATGCCTTGTAGCTAGTTTCTGACTTAGATGCAAATATGCAACTTGGACATCTTTCTTCTTCAAAACATGGATACGTGCTATAACAATGATGACAAATCAAGAAAAATGAAAATTCCATGCCTTTTTATGCATACCTTGAAAAGATCCAGGTGGGTTTGCTTTGTCGCATTACATTTGTTCTGGACTGCATACCATAGCACTTGGGTATGAACTAGGACAGTGTAGTGTATGCCAAGACCAATGTCTAAGTTTCTGATGGTCCAGTTCTGGCCTAGGCTTGACTTGGTCGGTCAGCATAAGGTTTGACATGCAAATAACCCCTGGCATAAATGAAAAAGGAAAATTGAAAAAGCCTGAACATTTAAAAGATAACAAGTTTGCTGAAGCACTTTGGTTTGGACAATGCTTAACTTGGTAGATTTCAGTTAGCTTTTGCATCTCATGTTTTACCTTGCTTGTTTTACTGGACAATGTGGTGATGCTTTTGTTTGCCAAAACTGAAAAATGCGTGCTAATGACTTTTCTTTTGATATCATCTGTTGCACTGATCATGCCATGTGTCTTAGACAGTACCTCTTTTGCTATACTTGCTAGATGCTATAACTGCAGTTAATCATATTTGAGAAGCATGCTTTCTACACTCCTTATGCACTCCAGTTAAAATCAATGCATATTTTTAGGGGGAGTTGCATTTCAGGGGGAGTCTGTGTCTCTTTTGAGTGCTTGATGAGTTCACTTGTCAACAAGGGGGAGAAAATTTGGGATCAGAGTTTAAGGGGGAGTTCTTACTCTGTTGATATCCTTGTTATTCTAAAATCGCACTCATTTTGAGCTTTTACGTTTTGATTAACCATAATGACCGTTTCTTGCTTTTGATTGGCTTTTGGTCATTAGGGTTAAACTTTTACCTTATTTTTCTTCTTCTTTGTTTTCTTGTGTTTTGTTTTCGTGTTTCCACATTTGTTCGCAGGTGCTGAAGAGCTGAAGAAGAGGAGTGTTGACAATGCACTCATCAAGGGGGAGATTGAGGAGCCATGCTGAATAGCGTGGGCCTCATGGCTCCAGAAGTGATGAGTCATTGTCAACGATAGTCAACGAGGACTGAAGAAGAAAGGAGATCTGCTGTTTCATGGGCCGCGTGTGACTCAGGTACACGGGCAGCGAGCGACTGTCGGGCAGAGGAGGCTGCGAAGTCGGGCTGGCCCAATCCGGGTGCATGGGCCAGAAGCAGTGGAAGACCCACTGGGCTGTTGACCAGGACTGACTCAGGTACACGGGCGGTGAGCGATTGCCGGGCTGAGAGAGCTGCGGAGTCGGGCCGGCCCAATCCGGGTACCTGGTGCAAAGCCGGTGGAGGCTTTGTCAGTTTCGGCACAAAACTGACAACCGTTGATTCTGTATCCGACTGTCCAGAAGAGAAGCCGTAGTCGCTACGAAAACTTAGCTTCCGGATAAGTCATCTGTAACTCTAGGCCCACAGTCAGTCAGTTGTGTCTGTAAAAATTCCTAAGGGCAGTAGAGTCTTTTCTTTTGTTTTTGAGTCTGTAAAAACCGTAAGGGGCTGGTAGAATATTCCTAGTGTTGGGCTGCCTATAAATAGGACCCCAATCCCTAGGGTTTGGACTACCCTTTTGGCTGAAATCACATCTACTCTTTGGGTCATTTTGTCTCTCGTTTCTCTCTCCTGTGTGCGCCGCCAGGCTTTGCTCCTTCCTGTTTGTGCATTTCTTTTGCTCTAATCTCTTGGATGCATTAAAGCCTTGGTCCCTGCTGATTTTATTTGTTGCGTATTGCTCGGTTTGGGGAGTTATTGCTTTGGCTACGGGCTGCTGAATTTATTTCGTGAGGAGAAGCTTCCTCTGTTGCTTCTGTTCTTCACAAACTGAGTACTAGTTCTTGCTGTTGCAAGTAGTACTACTTTCCTGTAGCTACAGTAGTCTGTGCAGCTTTTCACCTTCTATTGCACTGCTTTTTGATCGAGGGTGACAGGCTCTGTCACCTTTTTGGCTGTGTTTCGAGCGAAGCTACTCTCTGTTCGAAGCCCTCAGTTTCGCGAGGCAGGCTTCGATCTATCTCTTTCGAAGGCTTCGGTCGATCTTCGGTCTTTGGTTTGCGTTCTGTGTTTCTAAGCTTCGAAGCATTTTTCTGAACGTCAGTAACGCTTACTTCGAACAATAGTGCAAAGGGGCTTCGGCCCTATCAGTTCGAAGTCCATACTTTGACAAGTTTCGAAGTTGGGTTCGAAGCCTGTAGCTCCGCTAGGCCTCGCACTGACTTCTGTGTATCTTGTCACCCTTCGCCACTCTTTTCGGAGCTTACTCTTTTCGAAGGTAGAGCTTTGGCTTCGGACTTGGTTTTCTGTCGTGTGACAGGCTTCGCTTCTTTGTTCGAAGGTTGTCCGTTTGTGTGTTGTGTTCGAAGCTTTCTGTTCGAAGGTCTTGCTTCGAAGCATTCGGTTCGAAGCTGTGTTCGAAGTTCTGTCTTCGAAGTGCCCACTTCGAAGCAGGCTTCGGCATTGTCTTACTTCGCTCCGAAGTACACTTCGCATCTTGCCACTTCGAACTAGGCTAGACCGTGTCACCTTCGGCTCATCGGACAGGCTCCGTCACCAACCTCCGAAGCAGACCTCGACGTGCGAAGGGGGCTTCGCCAAGTTCCGAACAGGAGACAAATTTGGACAGTAACTTCTCTTTTCATCTTACACATTCTTAGATCATTTCATTGAGAAGTTTAGGCCTGTTACACCTTGTTTATCTGCCTAGTTGAACTACCTTAGTTTTACACTGTATATCATCAGTTGCTTCTAGGTTAGAAACCTTTAGACTTAGGCCTTCTGTTTATTTTCTGCTGCGTAGTCTGTTGAGGTGCGTTGGGTATTGGGAGCAGGCCATTGATTCGAAAGAATTTTTTTAGGCGCCCATTCACCCCCCCCCCCTCTGGTCGCTACTTTCGGTCCTACAACCTTCGTCGGGTACCTTCGAATGTCTCCCTCCGGAGCACACTTCGAATTCCTTGCCTCCGCAGAGGACTTGATCCAACCAACTCCGAAGTCACTCCATTCGGAGTACCTTCGAAGTGCCTCGCCTCCGAGGACTTTGTCTCGGAGTACCTTTAGCCGGAGCCACGCTCCGCACTCTCTGCCTTCACCTGGCGCACCTCGACCCGAGGACCGACCCGGACCACCTTCGCAGCCACCGTGACGGAGCTCCCCGCTCCCGTGGCATCAAGCCTCCCGCTTGACCCAGGTTCACCTGCTGCGAGCCTTGTCCGTCGCCTCCGAAGTCCCTGCGCACCACAGACACGCAGACAAGTGTATCCAGTACTCCGGAGACCTCTCCGGGTTAGCAACATCCAGTACACACTCCGGTGTACCGCCCAAAGTACCGAAGCCTTCGTTACACACCCAGTCATCGTGTACTGTCGGACCCCTCCGACGAGCACACTCCGCTGCACAGCTGCAGCAACCAACCACCGAACACCCTTCGGTGAAACCACCTCCGAACACACTTCGGAGGTACAACCTCCGAACCCCCTTCGGAGGTACCCCTTCGAGCAGAGGTTAAAATCCTGTCAATCACTCATCACAAAACACCGAAACCAACCCTTGGTTTCTCAGACACTAAAATGTCTTTGCACACAAGTACAAAGAGTACTTGATCTGGGTTGTTCCTTACTTCTCTCATCTCAGATTTTGTGGCTAACATGACTAAATTTTTTTCTTCTTCTTTCTTTTGATCTCTCAATTTTTTTCTCATATTGGGCCGGTGGCTCTCACTCTCTGATTTGTGGAAGGCACTCGAATTCTTTTCTCTTCCTTTCCGTTCTCATCTCTCACACTAGAGCTCTTTTGCAAATGCAGTGGTAGCTATTGAATATTTTTCTAAGTGGGTGGAAGTAGAGCCCTTAACAGCTATCACTTCGAATAATGTACAAAAATTCTTCTGGAAGAACATTATTTGCCGGTTCGGAGTGCCTAGATATCTCACAGTTGATAATGGAACACAGTTCGACGCAGAACCCTTCAGGAAGTTTTGCGAAAGACCTAGGCATTCAACTATGTTTTGCTGCAGTGAGACATCCTCAATCGAATGGAGTCGTAGAGCGAGCCAATGGAAATATTTTATCAGGGCTAAATCGAAGAATAGTAGGATTATCAAAGGGACTGTGGACCGAAGAGCTTCCGAAGATTCTGTGGTCCATTCGGACTACGCAAACAAGGTCCACAGGTTTTACTCCGTTCAGACTACTATTCGGAGATGAAGCAATGACTCCAGCGGAGCTCAAAGGGGGATCATTTCGCAGCACCGAACCAGACATCGAAGAAGAAAGACAAGCTTCGTTAGATTTGTCAGAAGAAACAAGACTTCGAGCTGTAGCTAATTTATCAAAGTATCATCAGCAGACGAAGACTTGGTATGACCCGAAGGTTAAGCTCAGCGAGTTAAGGCCGGGTCATCTTGTTCTACGAAGCATTATAGCACCAGGGAAGTTAGGCAATAAATGGGAAGGTCCATATCTAATTGTCCGCTCAGGGCGCCCTGGTTCATTCAAATTAGCTAATTTAGAAGGTGAAGAGTTAGCACATACTTGGCATGCGGAGCACCTAAAGCGATACTTCGCATAAGGGCTCCTTGTAATTCGCTTGTAATCACCTCTAAATTAATAAAGCATATACCCTGATATTTGCCTTCCCCTTGACACTCCTAGTTTCCCGAGCGGACGCGCTGGGACGGAAGTCGATCGAGAGGGAAGTGTCATTAAGCTGGGCTGTATTTCCGGACTTCGTACCCATAAAGTCGAAGCCTCCGGTGTGGTGGCTGAAATCCATCCGGAGCCCAAGCTGATACCTTGTAGGCATCCGTAAAAGAGCCAATACCACATTCTACGGAGTCCACGCTTCGGCTGGTAGACTTCCGTAAAAAGAGCCGAAGGTGGCCAAAATCTGCGGAGTCCAAGCTGCAGCTTGCAGACATCCGTAAAAAGAGCCGAAGGTGGCCAAATTCTGCGAAGTCCAAGCTCCGGCTGGTAGACTTCTGCAAAAAAGAGCCGAAGGTGGCCAAATTCTGCGAAGTCCAAGCTCCGGCTGGTAGACTTCTGCAAAAAAGAGCCGAAGGTGGCCAAATTCTGCGAAGTCTAAGCTCCGGCTGGTAGACTTCTACAAAAATAGCCGAAGGTGGCTAAAGCAAAACAGCATTTAAGCCATGAGCTTTGAATGTCTGTTCATATAAGTCCAAAGTGACAAATTTCTTAAGACACTAAAGTGTCCTGGAAGTTATCTCAATTGATTTCTTTCGTAAAGAAAACAAAGGTACCAAGTTACCATTCTTCTGACTACAAATAGTCGAAGACATTTCATAAGATTTCAAAAGATCTTTAAATGACAGAGGGGCTCCGAACCCCCAAAAAATTGTACTCCAAAGTTTTTTCTTTGCGCATAACCATCTTTGAATCAAGTTCGAAGCTGCTTATACCCAAAGAGGGGCTAGTAAATATGGAGACAATTTTAAATCGGCATTCATTATTGAAATAAATGTATTTACAGATTACATTATGAAAAATTGGTATCTATACCAAGAAGGAATCGGAGACCTCTTCGGTCCCGAGAGCTAGGGGTGGAACGACTAGTTCCAACATCGGAAGTTCTAAGAACTTTACGTTTAACTCTCTTCCTCCCCTTCGAAGCTCTAAAATCCTTTTGCTCTTGTTGAAGCTCGGCCCAAGTTCGAAGCCGCTCGGGGCTTCTTTCCCAGCTTCTAAGATCTTCATATCTTTTATTTTGGGCTTCACCTTCGTCTTCGGACCAATTAGTGTCTTCAGAAGACGAGGTGTTTGCGTCAATCTCTTTATCTTCCTCTTTAATATAAGACAATACTTCTTTGATTACTTCGGGCGCAATAACGTCGGAGTCATCTCGAGGAATAAGAAATCGAGGACGCTTATAACTCTTTAGAAGTTCGAAGGTGTTCCACAATGAGCGAACTTCGCTGTTAAGCTCTAACACTTCGATATCTTCCATAAGAGGCAAAGCCTAAAAATATGACAAACAAGACTTTCATTGATAAATGTTTACAAGCATAAAGCTTTACATGGTTAGAAATCCTAAAATATTCTTAAACCTGCGGGTTCGAAGGAGGTTGACTGCTCGAAGCTTGGCTTCGAACTTGCTTCTGGCGTTGGCCTTCATCAATCCAAGCCTTGATCGCAGAACGACCTTCGGCTCTCCATGAAGTTTGGAAGGCTCGCCAAGCAGCAGCTACACCTTCGGAAGGTTTGAGAAGTCGGTCATCGTCGAAGGTGATTGGACCTCTTCCTGCGTCCGGAGTTATTGATCGGCCCAAATCCTCGTAATAGCGAAGTAGACCAACAGCAGACACTTGTCCGGAGAGTTCTCCGTATCTAATGCCCGCCGTCTTCATCTACTTCGCCACCCCTTGGATCCTTTTCAACCGGCGCAGAAGGCTGATGTTATCATCAGAAGGGAGAATTCCGGTAGTACCGAAGTACTCCAGGACTTCTAACAACTGATTCATAACCTCCGCAGCCACCTTCTCAGACTTCAACTTATCTTCGTTCAGCGCATCCTTCGTCGAAGTAACTTCGTCCAAAACCCCAGAAAGCCTAGCATTCTCAGTGGTCAAAGTGTTTTTCTGTGTCAACAATTGGCTAGCTTCCTCTTCGAGTCGGACGAGCCTAGACCCTGCAGTAGCATGCTCCGCCCGCAGTTTTTCAACCTCTGCTCGAAGCACAATCCTTTCCGCTTCGAGCTCTTTCTTTGCAGCTTCCAAGCTTTGCCTGGCCCTTCGCTCTGTTGATATTATATTGTCCATTTGAGTCACTCGACTTTCAGAGATGTTAAAATTCCTTTGAAGAGTGCTTTTTTCTTCCCGAAGCCGAGCGATTTCTTCGTCATTGCATAGACTTGCAGCTCGGGCCAAGACAGTTTGCTGTCAAAATAAAAACTAAAGTAAATATTTATTCGAAGATAAATTCTATAATATTTCGCAGTTACTTCGTACCTGGTAGGCTGTACGTTCAATAACGGCATTAAGCTCCGTCCTGTCAGCCTTGCTCAGGATGGCCACTAATTTGGTCTCCCCTATGTCACGACTAGCTCGATCCAAAGGTTCGAGCAAAGTCCGAAGACCAGTTGTTTGCCCTAAGAAAGGAGCCAGCAAGGGGAGCATGCTTATTGCCTCTTGGTCATCTTCGTTCAACGAAGGACCGGAGCTTTGGCCTATGGTCTTCGGAGTCACTGGAGTTTGAGCCTCCCTGGAAGATTGGCTCTCGTCTGTTGAATCAGACGGAGTTGATTCGGAGCTTATAGCAGGCAGGGGCTCTTTTGTCTTTTGCCTCTTCCAGGTCCCTTTTGAGTAACTCTCAGGGCTGGCTCCGAAGTCGTCGAAGGCCCAGGAATTATTTCCTCCTAACGGACTTCTTCCATAGGAGTGGGCTCTGTAAAATAATGAAAAGTATTATACATAGTATAAAAACTCAAATAAATACAAAAAGTTATTCGAAGTCTACCTTCGGCATTTTGCGGAGGAGTCATCGTCGGACTGTTTGGTGGATCGAAGGCTAATTCTTCATCCGAATCAGCCGTTAAATCTTGGACTGCAGGAGCATCGTCCTGGGTAGTCCTCGTTGCTTCTTCGGGAATCGAAGCCATAGTGACTTCGACCCCACCTTCATTCACAGGAACTCCGTCCTGAGTTACATCTTCTTGAACTACCGAAGTCCTTGGTTGATCAACATTTTCTCCGGACTCCGGTACGTTCGCAGGTACTTCGGCTTGTGCGGCCCTTTGAGTTTCATTCTCTTCCATCAGGTGCACAAGTAACCTTCCCGTTTCTTCTTGGGAGTCGGAAACCGAAGCTCTTGAGCTCGAAGCTACAGGATCTAAAGGTGCGAGGTTCTTCGGCTTCCGAGCCACCCTCTTCACTGGAGTTTTTGCTGAACTTGAAGTTCCAGCTTCGGCTTTCCTTTTCTGAGGCCCTTTCTCCAAAGGCGCCCAATCCATCAGAGGGGGAGGAGTGAGTTTCAGCATTCCCCATACTCTGTTAAATCTCTCCCAACTCCCAACCAGTTTAATTCGCCACTCTTTCTCAGTCGGAGTTGGAGCACCCAAGATCTTTTCCGAAGCCCTTATAATCTGTTCTGAAGTAACAGGGGCTGAAGAAACTGCAAAATAAATAATTCAAGTCAGTTTTTTCTTCGAAGTAAATATGTTTAATGCATGTTGGTTTCGAAGTTACCTGTAGGACTTGAAGTCAAGTTAATTTTGCGAAGACCGCCTTCGGAGTCATCTTCGAAGATGATAGGCCAGTTGGCCATCAGTGGAGGAATTTGAAGACCGATGAATTCTTCAGCCAAGTCTCGCATACTAAGCCTTCGGCTAACTTTTTCAAGCAGGTTCAGACGGGCTTCGAATTGGCCTTCGTCGGGACGCACCAAAGCTTCCTTTCGGAATTGGATTTCTTTAAGAGGTCCGGCCAGAGGATTGCTTGCCCCAACTTCGGCATAGAACCATTTCAGAATCCAATCGGTGTACCATCTGGCGTTGATAGCTTTAGCAGGAAAGCGAAGGGCATACTCATCCCGAAGTCTAAAGTTGATACTGCCAAAGATATTACTACTTTTTCACCTTCGGGAGTTACGAAGGTTTTCGGCTGGCAGGTTGCTCTATGTAATGCAGCGAAGATTTCCGCCCTTCCTTCACATCCTTCGGCTCTTAAGGCCCACTCAAAGATAGCTAATCTAGCTACCGCATTCGGAGATAGTTGGGGGAGAGTTACATGGAACAGGTCGAGTACCTCCGCCAAAAAGTCCACTGCAGGAAGACCCAAACCAGCTTCGAAAAAAGCTTCGAACACTACTACTTCTCCGGGTCTTGGCACTGGAATCACTTCTTTCCCTGGTTTCCGAATCATAACTCCCGCACCAATATTCCCTCCTACTGCGATTGTCAAGGACTCTCTTTTGCAGGTCGAAGGCCCCAATTCAAAGGACTGTGATTTGGGGATTTCTCCCCCCTGCCGCCATGGATGTTGCCGCCTGCATCGAGGGTGTCGCCGCCAATGTTGCTGCTGCTGCTGCGACCGCCTGTTGCCGAGCCAAGGCCGAAGGAGGCGCAGATCCTTTGGTCTTCACCATCGCGATTGCTGGATTGATTTCAAGAACTCAGAGGCTAGGGCTCAAGAACTCAAAGGGCTCAAAAGCTTTTAACTGAGAGAAAGCGGTGAAAAGGTAATCGGGTAAGTTTTGGGCTCTTTATTTATAGCCTAATCGTTCCGTTGGTTACCGTTTGGGCTCTGCCTTTTCGCATTCCCGCCCGTTATTTTCCTCCGGAAATAACGCATCACATAACTTCCGTTAGAAACAGGAACTAACGGCTATTTTTTCTAAGTCTAAAAAGACTTTCGAACTTCCTGAGTCAGTTCTAAGATAGTTCGAAAAGTAATTACCTTACGACTGATTCGAAGTTCATATCTTCATGCGTTTCGAAGATAAAATAAAAACCAATAACCCTTATGATTGGTTATCTTTTCTTTCCGTATACTGCTCTCCTAACGTTACAGGTCAAACGGAGAAGCGTATTCGAGGGGCTACTGTTGGGGGAAAATATCTCATCCTCGGGGTTATTGCCGAAGCAGCATAAAGGCAGTCAACCAGTTCGAAGATTGTCCGAAGACCATCTTCGAAGATGCCCAGAACCTCGTTCGAAGCCCGAAGACAGGCACTAGTTCGAAGTATGTCTTCGAACCAAAGCCCTTCAGGATCTTTTCTGCCAGCTAAGATGGAAGACTTATCTTCTATCCTATTAGATTAGTCTTTTACCATTTTAGCCCTATTAAGGAAACCGAATAGCTTCCTTAATGTCGGTTGTAATAGAGGGGTAAATAGGTCTTTTCCTTAATGTTTAGTCCTATAAATACCCCCCATTTCACCCTGTAATAGAGACCGATTACAAGTGATTCAATACACACTTTCGAACTATTCTAAGTTATTATCCTTTCGGAGGCTTAGAACAGTTTGCTTCGCAAACACTTCGTTTGTTAGTTTCTTTTCTACAGAAACCTGTTAGCGTAATCTTTTACGCCAACAATCACCTTCTTCACCATGGGTGCTTGCTCCATCATTAGGTGGATGACGTCCCCTAATTTCATTTAGTACGGTTTGAAAATCTTGGGCCAACCGATCTTGTCTCTCTTCTAGACTTTGCTGGAATTCATTAAATTGTGCCATGGTGACACAATCATTGATCTCAACGCCGTCACCCATCTTTCTGTAAAATTAGTGACAACAAAGGAACAAGAGTATATGTGGAATAAAAATATATGTGGGATCTCTCAATCTCACTTCTCTTACCAACCGAGGCTCAGTGAAGTTCCTACGGGTTACAGAGAAACAAAATGTGTGGTGGTACCGAGAGCGATGGTTAAGCGAATACAAGACCAGAGAGTACCGATTACGATGGCTTTTATGTGGAGCTTGGTGGGGATTATAAACAAGGAATGCAATCTGGATTCTAGTTGTTGTAAAGTTAAGTAACAATCCAAACTAGAGGTTCCCTGCTTAGTGCTGATCTCAAAATGCTAAAGATGTAAATGGATCACACACACGTGCAAAGAAAATCTCAGATTGATGCAAACAAGGAGTATGATTGGGATGCAAGTGTTGCAATCAAACCAACCAAAATTTTGTACCAACAAAAGATAGCGATCTGGTTGCACAACTTGAAACACAAACTTTCAGCAATTGTGCTCTCAAACGAACTGATCTTTAAACTTTTCTTTCACAATTTTTTTTCTCAACTTTCCTTTTTCTTGAACTTTTCTTTATTTTACCTTTTTTTTATAGAACTGAACACAATGACCAGATATATAAGAGGCTCAAAGGACACACGACGAAAATGATCAGCAACTAAAACAAAGACTCTAATGGACTGAAAATTAACTGAACTCACTAAAATAACAGATTGAAACAAAGGGCTAAACAATATATATGTATATATTTTTTTGGCTTTTGGTGGATAGGACGAAACAAAATATATGTAGCTAAGGGTAAAGAATCCTACCGTGGAAACCGATCAGCTCTGATACCAGATGATGCGTCACGGGGTCCCGATCTTCATGACGTAGGATCGATCTTCAGATAACTAGCTATAGAATAGCTGGATAACTTGCTGCAAGCAGCGATAACTAGTGCAACCTGGCAAATAAAACTCGAAGCCAACCACCGTCTTTAACCGGCAACCTGAATCGAGGATTCGCCCAACCACACTCTCAAAGAACCAACCAACACAGCCTACAATCAATCAAGGAGGACCTTGAAGGGAGTAGGAGCACCAATTGGGAGCGGATGAAGCCGCCGCTTCTGTAATCCCGCGAAGGAAATCACAAGAGCAAAGGAAGGTAGAGATCTCTCTTTGAATTTGTTAGCACGCAGCTGAACAAGGGGTTCTGTATTCAATAATCAAAGGTGCCGATTACAATGGTGCTAGGGGGTATTTATACAAGGAGTAGACCTTGAAGATAGGTGTGAACATGAAAAGAAAAGACTAGGCGAACTATGTGAAAACGAATCAGCTTCTGGGGAGTTTCCGCGTGGCTGTTGGTCTTCTGAGCGGTCTTCGGTATTTCAGCAATAACTCCTCCTTGGAAGCTTCAATTCACGAACGGTTGGATCCCTTGGAAAGGTGACTTGATAAGGTTTCACACCATGTATAATATGCACCATGTAACTCGGTAGAATGATGCAGTTTTAATACAAGAACATTGACTTCATGCAGACTGTTGACCTTCGGACCAGCAAGCACTAAAATTGGTCGGACGCCTTCATGCAAACTTCAAACTGATTGGTGTTAGATTCATTGGAAACTAGACTTCAAGAGTTTTACAAAAAGTGCTCATTTGCCTTCATAGCTTTTGTAAATCAAAAGTTATGATTATTTCTTTGAGACGATCCTGCAGGACTGGCTTGGTTCGAGCATGATTCTTCTATGTGTCCATTTCCTTGTGAGTTCTTGTCATCCTTCTTGGTAAACCTGAGCATTAGCAATGTACACGACTTAGGTAGTATATAACTCTCATTAATAGTAAAATGAATTTCACAAAGTAGCGCGTGCACCTCTTGTTGAAGCTTCTTAGCTCGACTGCGTGTAATTGGTCCATCAAAAACATGTATTGGAGTCGCTGTGGTCGAAGTGGTCGCTGTAGAGGTTGGAGTGGTCGGCGTGGTCATATCAACAAGTGTTCACAAAGAATGAAGCTTTCCATTATAAGGGTCAGAATTAATGTTTCAATTTATCATGTAACACTTGCAAACATTTGGTGAAACATTTGGAATATATTTTTTTATGGATGCTTTGTTTGTGCAATGCAATTCGTGATAGTGGTATTTTGTGATGAATTATGTGTTGTATTTTCTATGATGAATTCTATGTTGTTTCCAATTTAAAATTTTAGCTTCTAAATCCTAGCTTTGATTTATGATGCAACCTAAAAATAATTATTTTTTAATATGACCATAACATTAGTGACAGGTGACATTGACGACCCGTCCCTAAAGGTCACAAATAGTAATGGATATTTTTTAATATGACCATAACATTAGTGACGGGTGACATTGACGACCCGTCCCTAAAGGTCACAATAGTGATAGATATTTTTTAATATGATCATAACATTAGTGACGAGTGACATTGACGACCCGTACCTAAAGGTCACAATAGTGATAGATGTAAAGTACTCTCTGCCACTACAAATGACTTATTCAGGATATAACCTAAAAATAATTATTTTTTTAATATGACCATAACATTAGTGACAGGGTGATATTGATGACCTGTCCATAAAGATAACAATAGTGACAGATGTAAAATACTCCTATCACTAATGATGGTCTTTAGTTACGGGTAACCAATGTTACCTATCACTAAAATGGGGCATGCTAGACGCGAGGTGGGCCTAGAGGGACCCTTCAGTGATGGTTGTTTACCCGTCATAAATGATAGAGTTTTAGTGATACAATAAGGATAACAGAGTACATGTTCGTCACTAATATACGTTATAACTCGTTATTACTAATGTATGTTTTTATCGTCGTGAAAAAGAGTGTACTTCTAGCAGTTCAATTTTGTCTAAATAAGAGTACAAGACTTTAGTTCTATTTTTTTATATACTTTCGGTTCATCAATTAATTAAGAAGTTTTTCTTTCAGTACTATTTATCTACTATTTAGCCATCGTTTTATAATAATATCATCTAATTAATAAAATATATTTATATCTTTCAGTCAGACCATTAATTTATTAAATTTATTTTGAAAGTAAATTTTGTATAAAATATAGTTAACACTTCTTTTACTAACACTTTCTGTGCAACTACCAGAGATGCCGGCCGTGCCGTATCCTTTAATCCTGCATTCATGTATCTACCGGAAAAGGCAATCAGCTGGCGCACTACAACAACCAAGACGCGCGTACGGTACCCCCAATGCATTGCCTGCACGCGTGCTGCAATATAATAAAGCAAAGGCAAGTGAAGATCTACCGATATATGCGATCGATCCATGCGAGCATAATAAAGTGCCGCCATGCAAGCTAGCTTTCATCCATCTGCTGCCCGAGCGTGCGTGCGTGCGTGCGTGCGTGCGTGCATGTCCCGATATATGAATCCCACACGAAGTTGCTTGTCAAATTTCTCAACGAGTCTCGTAATCCTGTGGTGTGGGACTGTGGGCAGGGTTCCCCAATTCGACCGGCAATTCGATCGGCTACCATGGCTATCGAACGGGCCACTAGTCGGAGGATAGAGCTATATAATGGGCTGGGGCTCGTGAGCTTGAGCCATCTCTCTGGCTTGACAGCTAGACAAGTCGAGTCTGAGGCAAATCACTAGCGACTTGGTGGCTCGGCCGCTTAGTTTAGAAGCTTGCCAGCGGCCTAGCCAGCTAGCCTAGCAGCAGTAGCAAGAAGGGTACTCCTATTCCTTTTTCTAGCGAGTACCGAGCACCGCAGCCAGCAGCCAGCAGCCAGCAGCCAGATAGACGTAGACGACACTGCTCCTGCTCCGGGTGTAAGAGGTTATTTGGGTAAGGGAAATTTTATTGTCATGGGTGTTTGAACATTATTTTGAAAAATTAAATATGAATTAATTATAAAAATAATTACAGAATCGGAGATAACTTGTGAGACAAATTTATTAAGTCTAATTAATTCATGATTAGCAAATATTTAATGTAGCACCACATTGTCAAATTATGGTGTGATTAGGCTAATTAGATTCGTCTCACGAATAATCTACTGATTATAAATGAGTTTTGTAAATAGTCTATATTTAATACTTCAAAATAGTATTTAAACATTAGATATGACAGAGGCTAAAATTTAGCCCCTATATCCAAACACCCTCTAAATTTCTGCGGTTTCACCCCGACCACACCAGCAACCGCCCCGTAGCAGCACCACCACCCTCCACCTGGTTTGGTGGAGACGGAGAGTTGGGTTGGCTAAAGTATGCTTAGTAAGCCAAGCCGAGCCGATTCACGGCTCGGTCAAGTTTGAGTCGAACCAATTTCTCAGCTAGCTAAACTTTTGGAGCCAAGCTTGACTCAAAACTCGTTTCTAGCTCTGTTTTCTGCTGGTAATTTAAAATTCAAAATCAAAATAAAAATGATTTTTTTGAAAGAAATCCTAAAAACCAAGATGATTTGTGGTCAAATTTATTTTAAAAATATTGAAATGTCAATATAAAATAAAAACTTCAAATGTTGCTAGGAGGCCTATCAGCACTCGCTCGGTTGATAGTGCTATATCGACACTTTAAATATTAACTGGAGAATATTTTTGTTATTTTTTGAAAAGACGCGCTCAGATTTGAAAATTCACCTAATATCATCATCTCCACACGTCTGACGGCTACAATTTTATCATAAAGAATTAAAACAATCAATACAAATATTTTTTTATCCCCTAATTATTTTGCTCTACAAAACTCGAGAGTGGTAGTTGAAATATTTAATGATTTGTTACCAAAAAAATAGTTTTAATTATTTGACACTCTAGTCCATACATGACGATAAACTCAAATGATCTTACATATCATTTACATAAAATGATTAACAAATAATTGAATAACCAAAACTTAAATAACCAAATCTTAAAAAATTGAAAATGTTAAAACAACTTATTATATAAAAATAAAATAAAGAGAGCTATTGTGAGGAACATGGTCGACAACCTGACCCATGCCACTGCCAAGCAAGATGTTATCTCTGACTCCTTGGCCTCCAGTCTCGTCGAGACACGATTTTCGTTCTACTGCTGTTGGAGGTCAAAATTTTATCCTTAAAACAAAGTTGCAAACCCAGTTCGACTCCTAAAAACTGAAAACCCACTATTAATTTCGTGACCTCCCTGTTGGTTTTGGATCTGTAATCGCAGCAATACACATCACCTGCCATTACAAGCTGATTGACCAAAATTCTGCCAGGATCCTTGTTCCGGCTCAATAAAGTCACATCCTGTTTGACCCAACCTGTCTTTCTTCCACAATCGATGCCATATCGTCCGTATTTTTTAAATTTTTTTTCTTAATTTACAGTATTGTATTTATATTCTAAGTTTTTATAAAAAAAATAAGAAAAATTCTAAAATTATACTTTTTCGTTGATCCACCATATCACCAACATAGTTAGCCAAAACCATCTGCAGTTGAACGTTAGTAAAATCGTTTTTCAAAGTTTTCTATGTTTGAATAACTCTCTACAAAATAAACTGTCTGAAAATACACAACAGTATTTAAAAAGTTCAATTTATACTTTTGAAAGACGATTTTGCTAATGTAGCATAACCGTAAATGGTTTTAGCTAACTGTGTAGCTAATGTGGTGTTGGTGATATGGCAAATCAACGAAAAAGTCTAAATCACACCGTCTACGTTGGTCTGTTGTTCGAATAACCTAAAAAGTGTTTAAAATTTCATTTTTATTTAATTTTACCAAACTTTATAATTTTTTAACAAATTTAAAAATACTAATAAGATGCCCGTGCTTTGCAACGGAAATTATTTTTAATGACAAATATCCATCTAGAACATGATATTTATTAAAAACATTTAATAATGTTGCGATGATAAGAAGCAATGTAATATGTTACTGTCTCAAACAAATCCTATTTGTAATTACACCTGTGGAAGTGAGATAATCACGACGAGCTAATGGCATAAGCAATTCACGCACGCATAAACAGTATCACGCTTCATTATTATAAGAAGTAGCATGTTGTACTACACGGAAAAAACATGACCATAATACACATAAGTGACAACATCAAAGAACAAGTTTCTTGTCCATACAATTCTAGTTACCAAGCAAGCATGGAACCACTTCTCCGTGAGATCATGAGTTAACTCTATGTCTACTTCTTGTAGATCTTGTTCAGAAAGGATCTCAACACGCTATGAACTGCTTTATTCGGTTGGGCTTCGATGTCTGCAATCAGCTTATTGTAGCTCACCCTCTCGTATTTATGAAATACGACCTATAGCATCATAGTTAACAACAGTGCCAAGGTCCTGCAATAGCTAAGTAATATGATGAAATTTTGGATATTGTTTCAAGCATTTTTAAGAAATGAGCTTCCCCATATTCTTAAGAAAAACAAACGAGCTCCATCATGTCCCATGTTTTTGTTATTCATCACAAGTCAGGATGGTGATTCTTTATCTCATACCTATGCATGATAATATGATATCTACAACCGTTTACTCAGTGATGAACACAAATAATAAATACAGAGAGCGGTTAAGACAAACCTCTAAATTAAGTTCTTTATACAGACCCTTCATTTTTGCAACACGCTTAGGATCTGACTTCCCATAATTTTCCTGTCAGTTATACATGATGAATTCAGAGAAAGCCCTACAGGTGGGTAAAAATTACCAAATTGATGACACTTACAAATAAATTGTGCTTTTGATTCTCATCAGTATGCTCAAGGGTTTGCACAACCAACCAAGAACACTTGTAGTCTTCAATGTCTGTTCTAATCTGCAATAAGGTTTCGTACTGATCAAATCATAAATTACAGATAAAATAAGTCTGGACACCAATGGACTAATGGGCAGGGCTATACTCATTAAGCTTAGTATGATGGGCACACAAACTAACCTTGCCAATTTACTCAGGATCCCTGTAACAATCTAGATAATCATCATGGGAAAAGATTGCAACAGTCCAGTAGTATATAAATTTGCATTGTTTCAACTAACAGGTGAAAAAATACCTGAACTTGAAAGTATGTTCCTGTTTCAACAAGAATATTCTTAACATCATCGAAGTTATCCAAATTCTTACGGCAAAACACACGCAACCTTGCATAAAGAAGGATGTTAACATTATTGTTGCCAATTATCCACACTTCCACAAATTACCAAACTGACAGTCTAAAGATCCCTTAGAGAGGGGTGAATCCTACCGGAAGATAGAATGAATAGTAAGTTGTTTTGTACTGAACAATGCGGCGGTGACTGCACATAATCAGTTTTTTTAAAATATATATATATATCATTAAATGAACAATGTATGCCAATTCTAAACTACTAAATAATATAGAATGCAATATAACTCTTTCTGGGAGTTGCAGAACCATTTGTACTTTTCCCACACAGGTTCTACCATCTTGATGTAATCGTCAGAGTTTAATAAAAACTTCATTTATCTAAAAAAGAAAACCATACAAAGAAACAAACATTTATAAGTAAATGAAACATGAACTTACACTGTCAAGTTATATTTCGTGAGATCCTTTTCTCCCTCATGAGTAGTAATAAATCCAACAGCTGCCCTGAAGCAGTCTTAAACTCAATCTAACAACAAACGAACAGAGAACAGAGCATCAGAGCGAAGCATTTGGTTTTTTTCTCAAGCATATGTGCATGTCAGAAGAAGATATGGTTACCTCATTGAATAAATCAATGAGATCAACATAATAAAGACATAAAGCTTTCCTTTGAAGTGACGTTGAAGAATTCATGAAATATGGTTGCGAAGGATAATACCATCGTTTACAACAATGAGGCTGTAACACCCGAAATCTACTGATTTCGAGTTTTATTGAAATTCCAACCTAAAATTTGATTTTTTTTTCTTAAGATTTTTAATTATTTATGATTTAAATCCTTTTTATTATTCAAACACCAATTCTCTTTTAAATTTTTACTTTCTAAATTTATATTTATTTTGAAAATATCAAGGTGTTACACAGGTCCAACCTGCTGCAAAATAAAACATTCGAATTTAGTCTTATAGGTAACAGATAGAAGAAAATCAGCAATCCAACATTGTGCTAGTCTGATCGCACTAAAAATATTAAAAAGGAACATGAATCAGATAATTAACAGACAAACACTTTTTCAGTAAGTATTCTAAAGTATAAACTTGGTACAATCACCAAAATAACATATATAAATAAATTGATGGGTAGAAAAAATGCTTTGTTACTGACCTGAGGCACCCTAAACCAGCAAGGATGGCCACAACGAGTTTGAGAGTTGTCCATGATATCATCAAGCACAAGAAAATAAGCTTGAAGCTACATAATTATACAGAACAATTAATTGTGCCAAACTTAACGTATAATTTCACTTGACTAACATGCATCCTACAAGACAACATTTGGGGAAACATTACCCATTCAATGCACCAACCAAGGGTGCAGGCAAGAAATATCTCCTCCTTGATTAGAACATCAGTGCCCTTCAATATCTTGTAACTATCAATGACAGAGAGCCCACGGTTGGGCTTTCCTCCGAGCACATTGTAATCTAGCATCTGTTCCAAATAAAAAACAAGTAAAAAAGTTACCTTAGTGATATGTCATTAACAACACGAATTGAACAGAAACACCATCAAATCCTAACCAATCGAGCGAAGGTGGAAGGAGACGAGATGGGCACACCTTTGCAAGGGTGGCGAACTGAGAGCGCAGCTTCTTTGTAACGGACTGGAAGTTCTTGTGTGTGAACTTGCGAGCATTCTTCGCAAGATCCTCCTCCTTCTGCCTCGCTAGGGTTTGAGATTTGGTGGTGGAGGCCATGGTAGGCGGCGCGGGAGGATACAACGGCGACTCGAGGGGCCATGATAGGTGGCGTGGGAGGAGACAACGATGGTTCGAGGAAGTGGCTGGCGACATGAGGAATTGGCCAGCAGGGCTAGATCTATGGTGCGGAGGGAGGGGAGCGATGGTTGCGCATGGAGAAGCAAGCACGCAGAGAGGGAGAGGGGGCGATGGTTGTGCACAGAGAGAGAGAGATAGTGGAAGGGGAAACAACTGCGCGCGTGTGGGAAAGAGGCGGTCACCGGCGCTGCGAGCGAGAGTGGAGGAGCAGACGGACGAACGGACCATCTTCACGCTTTATATTAATAGAGACTAGTGAGAGGCCCGTGCGTTGCAACGGATGCATAATGTTAACGGCAATATATTTAGAACATGATATATTTGCCGAACACATTTGTTTAGTAATATTGAGACGATAAGAAACAAAGTAATATATTATTCCTCAAAAACAATACATAGAAGTATGCTTTCTATATAAAGTGTCATTGCATATTTATAATTACAAATCTGATATGAAATCGTACAATATACTATACAGTGAGCACATCTTCTTTTATCTACTCAGTGAGCACTTCCTTGTAGACAATATTCTTCGTTAGCGTGCTTGTTGAATTGATTCCCATATTTTTCTCCGGAGCGGCGAGTATTTTGATGTTGCTACGAGAAGTTGCTCGTGACAGAGCTACATATAGTTGTCCATGAGAGAACACCGGGTTCGGGAGGTATATTCCAACATGCGGTATTGTTTGACCCTGTGCTTTATTAATTGTCATTGCAAAACTCACCCTAACAGGAAATTGACTCCTCTTAAACTTGAAGGGGAACATCTCATCGTCGGAGGGGCACAAGGGTATGCGTGGAAGGAAGACTCTCTCACCAGCATGTTGTCCCAATACAATTTCAGCATCGATAGTATTTCTTTGAAATGCTCGGACTATCAACCTAGTCCCATTACACAGACCATTGGCCGGGTCAAGATTTCTGAGCAAAATCACAGGACAATTAACCTTGAGTTTTAATATATGTGGAGGTAACCCATTTGGCGTTAATGAATTCAAGAACTCAGACGGATAATGGTTGCATGGATCATCGACTGCTCGATCATGACTGTGATAAATCATCTCGTCACCAGGAAAACGTTCGATAAGCTTCATGTTTATTGCATCAACGTTCTCATTCCTCGTTGACAAAATAGCTCGAGATGTGATGTAGTCTGCATCAGTCATGTTTGCACCTAACATTGGAAATACCATGTCAATAAGACTATCAATGTCTGATTCTGCACCAGTGTAGGGTACACATATTTCGTCGGGTAAATTTACATAGTCATCATCGATGGTCTCTTCAATGCCATTGCCAATCCGTAGCAGGTAGTCTGAAAACCATATATCTGATCGAGCTCTCATGTTATGGACAAGTCTCAACTGATGCATGTTATCCCATAGGTAAGATCTACGCAATGTTGCGTTTACAATTTGAGCCCTATTCCCCTTTCGTATAACTGGAAGAACTTGTCTGAAGTCACCTCCAAAAACCATTGTTTTGCCTCCAAATGGTAGATTGGGCTTTTCCATTATGTCCCTCATGCTCTTATCTAACGCCTCAATTGCCTGTCTTTTTGTCATGGAGACTTCATCCCATAATATAAGCGAAGCTTTTTGAAGAAGCTTCGCAGTACCACTTTGTTTGGTGAAGTTACACACTCCATTATCTTGTATGCTTAGTGGTATCTTGAACCTTGAATGAGCCGTCCTACCTCCAAGCATGATGGAAGCAGCAACACCAGATGTTGCAGTAGCAATAGCTATCTTCCCCTCGCTACGGACTTTTGCTAATAAAGCTTTGTACAGAAAGGTTTTTCCTGTTCCTCCTGGACCATCAACAAAAAACACACCTCCACTATTGTTGTTAACGGATGATAGTATAACATCATAAGCATATCTCTGTTCTGCATTAAGAGAGGATGTGCTCGCTAGTAGCTCATTATCCACCTGTATAGAGGACTCTTCACAAATCTCCCTCACCTCACCCGCCATGGCGTCATATGATTCATCAATTTCTGGAAGAGGAAATGATGTTATCTCTTTACCCATTGATTGAAGCAATTTTCTTATATCCAATAACACCATTTGTTCAACTGCATATGCATTCATCTGGGATCGTCGGATGTCATCAGACATTGCTTCGAAGTGTTTGTTCCAGAGTCCACGCACATCGCTAGGTTCACAATATACCAATATTGTAGCAAACAACCTTCGGAGGGACGAAGGCATATGAAATACTTCAGCTTCAGAGAGGCACTCATCAATGCTGTTATCTGACTCAATAATACCTCTTTTCTCAGCGCTTTCTCGAAATGTAGGGTATACAATACCATCATATGTCCTCAAATTCTCAAATGAAGTAGCACCAACCACATGGTTTAATAGCACCCTCAAGTAGTATCTTTCTCCCTCTGCTGGATGTGCTGAGATGATCCTCCCAACCTGCGTGCTTCGTTCTCTTATTTTCCAAAGCTTACGTCCAGGCAACCACACTGCATATTGTGGGAAATCCCTATAAAGTAATGTGCGTGCCCACGTAAATTCTTGATTTGCCTTGAAATACTCAGTCAACATGGTTCTTGAGGCACCCTGTTGGTCGAGAACTTCACGTACATCAGCATTCTCTCTATAGGACACAAGATGCATTCCTGGGAGGTGGAGCTGTAACTGTAGCACTGGTGGTGAAATCCCGCTAAGATCAAATCCAAATATTCTCCACAATGCCTCCTGTGGTGTTACCCACCTAGCATCCCTATATTCATTGATCTCATTAATCTCGCGGTTTTCATCAGCTTCATTGACGGACACAGACGCCCTATCATGACCCTTATAAATATACTTGTAGAGGTACTTAACAGCCTTAATACTCGAACAAACTTCTGCATTGATGTGACAGTCATACCTTCTTAGAAGCATGGGATTATATGGGACAACCCATCTGTTGTCTAAGTCATGACCTCTCACTCTTACCCTTTGTCTGTCATCCCTTCTCTTGTAGATAGGGTAAGAATCTTCGCCTTGGATAGTTGTGTCACTAAACTGGCGTGGATAATAGCACTTGCAACTACCATTTTTCATGCATGGACTCTTCCTATTTAGTGGACCACACGGGCCATGCATCATATGTTTCACTACCATTTCATATAGCTCCGGGTATTTATCCTTATCTGGAAGTTCTGCTGATATAACATT
The DNA here is from genome assembly GCA_019279435.1 of Zizania palustris. Lineage (NCBI taxonomy): Eukaryota > Viridiplantae > Streptophyta > Magnoliopsida > Poales > Poaceae > Zizania > Zizania palustris. The sequence continues at coordinate 95,361,321 of JAAALK010000080.1, forward strand.
ATCATACTCATCGGGACAACTCAATTTGTATGTTGACTCCATGATAAGGAGGAAATGTGCATGTGGTAGACCCCTTTTTTGGAACTCGATAACATGGACTTGTGCTGCAATGATTCCTAGGATATGTTTACGAAATAGCTGGAATTTGAGATCCTCTAGCTTGGCTTTAAATACACGCACAACAAGATCAGGACGATCTTGTGGTGTTTGCCCAGGTGCAAGGTCCCTACTTATCTCTTCCCAATTAGGATTACAAGTCATTGTGATAAATATATCGGGTTTTCCATACTTCTGCACTAAGACCATAGCATCCATATATCTTCGTCTCATATCCCTCCCGCCACCGATAAACGATGCAGGTAGGACCCATCTTTTTCCCAATCTGCTGGCTCTATGTTCTCCAACAGATACACTATCCATCAAGCCCTGGTAAAGATCCGCACGAATCTTCTTCTGATTGTATAAGAAGTAATTCAGGCGAGACGTTTCAATTTTTATGTAGGTATCAACTACAAACTGCTGGAATAGACGTCTCCCATACAAGACCGTGTTGAAGATTCCACTACGCATCTGGAATTTATAGCAATAATATTCACGCATCGAAACAAAAAACTTGCTGGTAGTATCTACAAAGAAAAGAGAAATCAATTAGGTGATTAGCGTATGGATTAATAGTATCATAATAACATGAATATGAGTCACTTAGCTAACCTGAGTTGTCAGCATTTCTTTGTCGGGTTGTATTTATTTGACTAATGTCAATACCTTGTCTTGGTATATCAGAATGCCAACCGAGCTCTGCTCTTGGAAAAAATAGGGGGTATGACAAAGGGTCGTAGCACCCATCACTCGGTCTAATTGAATAGTAGTTGTTGTTATTGCCAAACAAGGTGATGCTACGATCAAAATGTTTATTAATATCATTCCCCTCAACCCACACAGCAGCAACCTCTGATGTTAACGGTCTGTTGTAAGTTCTCTGGTCTAGCTTATAATCCATATTTAGCAATATACGATATTCATCAACGTCTTCAACCTGTCCTAGGCTTCTGAATGTTTCAGAGTAGGGATTATCTCTCAAAATATGTACCAAACATCTAATAATAGATATGTCCCTTTCTCTATATATCTCATCTCGAGCACGACGGAAACGATGTGATAAGCTAGGATCATCATCATAGAAGTACAACTGCAAGTGGCTTGGTTCATTGTCTCCATTCCCAAAAGAATGTATGTTATGGTACATTTGCCCATGCGCTTTAAATGTGTAAACTCCATCCCTTGCACTTGCGAGGTTCTTGTCATAATCACAGTACATTGTGGTGAAGGAGAAATGACTGTTAAAATATCTAATATTCTCTATAAAATGTTGTGATTGAATGTCTTCACCTGTGTACAACCGTCGAAGCTCCTCAGGTGGCGCAGGTATTTGAAGTTTGACCTTGCCATTCATACAACAAAATCCTGGCGGCTCATATTCAAACCTCTTCGCACCACAATGACGACAGTCTGGCTGAGTCTTTAAAATGTGGGCGCTAACAGGTAGGTTCTGGTAGACAACGTCAGTTGTATTAAGGTTGTTAGATCCTATCTCAGAGCCATGTGGTGTATTACGAACGACACAGTTTGGACCAAGAGTTCTTCTTCTTGCTCGATTTTGTTGGTTACGTTTTCCCGCATAACCTGCCTTTGCTCATCTGTCATACTTGCTGAATATCGTTGGTTCTCTCGCCTCGCTTGCCTCTGTTCATCCGTCATACTTGCATATCGAGCTTTATCACGTGCACGTCTTTTGTTTCGTTGCTCTGATGTCAAGCTTGCATAGCGTGCTCTTTCACGAGCACGCCTTATCTCAGCACGATCTATCGATCGGTCAAGTTGGGTTTGTTGAACAGATGGAATTGCTTGTTGCTCTTGTGAGTCGATAGTTGGAGTTGCTAATATAGCAGAATTTGCACCTGCACAAAGTTTATGTAATCACATGAGACATAATTTTTGCTATTAGTAATTGCACAACCCACATTGCAGTAGTTTATACCATTAGAGGTTTGTCCTTGAAATAATCCCGCTGATGTAAGGGTACTTTGTGTAGGAACAACAAATGAGGACGGTTGTCGATATGACACATTTTCACCGTCCGATGAACTTTCCGATGGAGTCTGTGATGGTTGTCGAATACAAATTCCAGAAGGGCCGTGAGGCAAAATGTTACAACGATTTCTCTTTTGTCTATGACGACCATCGATAACTAAAAATTTAAAATGAGTACACATTTTCAGACAATAATTTTAGTGTAATGTTGTAGCACAAATATTTGAATAGACAAATAAACATGATAAATTAGGCGCATAAAATATAATAACCTTCTTTCCCCTCTCTCCTCGGTATATTTTCTGACATGGTTGATAGCTTTGTTATCGCGGCGTCGAGCGACCTGTTGATTGCATAATTGGTTAACCACTAAACAAACGATAATTGAGTGGAAACATTATAGATGGAACATGATTTTAATTCAGATAAGTGTTTGAGTTTTTAATTTATTTTTCTTGGTACCAAAGAGTGATTTAGAATATTTGTTTTGGATTAAAGGGTTATTTTGAGGGTTAGGATCACAAATTTGTTATTTAAATAGGGCATTGGATGATTATTAATCAAGATTGGATCTGGAGATTGTGTTAGAGGAAAGAAAATATTCTTCAAGGTTAGGAATGAGAGTATTACAGTGAATGATGTTTTCATTTGTAAATAAGCGTATTTGAATTTGAGACATGTATTCCAATACAAATATTACATTGAAATAACTTCAAAGGGAATACACAATAGATTCAACGAATGATCACAAAACCAAATACCAAATGCAAATAACTTCAAAGGGAGTACACAATAGATTAAACGAAATGAACACAAAAACCAATATTACATTCAAATAACTTCAAAGGGTGTACCCAATAGAAATAAACACAAAACATCCGAATATGAGGAAGTACATAAACAACGCACACCACAATACACACAAGACTGTAACACTATGGACAGTCAGATCCATAAATCGTTGCAAATATCTCCATCTAGCTTCCATGAACCGATTCACAAAGCTTAGATCCATAGTTCCTGAACTCAGACGTTGCCGTAAGTCTGCATTTATATTTCAAAGAAAAATAATTAACAATATCTATAATATTATGTGATGTATTGACATTATTCTTAGCTTGTGTTTGTATTGTTGGAACTACTTACTTTGCAAAGGTCGTGTGGATGGATAAATCGGATTAAACTTGACTGTAGTGTGTTCTGAAGTCTCTAAACATCCTATCGCCAAGTAGAACAAATATTAGCGTAATTCATCACTATATCTTTATTAATGATAAAATGGGTTAGGACTAAATTACTATGCTTCTTGTGAAGTCGAAGCATGGTTCCTAAAACAATGTGGTTGTTACGATGAGCTTCTGTCCATTCAGAGATGTGATCAGTGAGGGAGTCACCCCAAATTCCAACTACCATCATGTTCAAGCTAAAAAAGATCAAATGCTCATTAGCTTTCGATTTGCAAAAACAATATGATTGTTTATGACGATATAAGTGGTTGTATCTAACTTATGAATTACCTAGTGTCCATCAGTGTTATCTCCCTATATAGACCTCCAAGTCGTTCCAATTTCCCCCAATAGACAACAACTCCAGCTATGTCTGTCCAAATAATCATATCATACTATAAGTAAGACAACTATTTTTTTGAAACTATGCATCGCCGATTCAATTTACGTACGTACCCACAAACGTTTTATTCGGACGAATCCACGCGTCATGAAACGTCAATAGATATTTTGGATAGGGAGGGAATTGGATTGGAAGAATGTATGGCTCAACTGTTGTATTTATTCGAAGAGAACCTTCATAGGCATGGGCAATGCTCCGATAGTACAATGCCTCTTCAAGATTAGGTTGAAAATATAGACAATGAATAGTATAACATTGTCCTTGATTTAGGAGAATGTTAAACCTATGAACTTCCTCCCGCTCCCATGCAATGACTTCTATTTTAGCACCCTACGTATAATATTAGGGTTTAGAATAGTTCACATGTTCACTACTATGTAAAATTTAGTCCAACTTGTGTGCAACTTACGGTAATATCCATTAAAATAAATCGTTGTTTTTCTCCATATTCATCAGGGAGAAACTTAACTTCTACTCTGGCGACGGCACTCCATGCATAGTTTAAGTGCTCGAACTCTATCTCGTCAAATTTCATAAACCTTAACAAAAAAATGCAATTTAGAACATCTTTCATCGTTGCAGGAAAGTTGGTTTTACTAATATAGGCTCACCTAGGTACCACCGCATTACGGGTTGGACGGTCGGCGTAAGTTCTCTTTCGCATGCCAGCCATTTAATATATCTAAGAAATTCAACTATATTATAATTTTTTATCTAGCGGAATTATTTGACAAATCAGATATAAACACATTATTGACAAATAGAATAGAAACACATGTAAGAATGAAAATAGGGGAAAATCTTTACAGAATAAAAGGGGGAAATATTAAAGAATAAACAGGATAATTCATCGAAAAATGCCAAAAATTCAAAAAATACAGAAACGCAATTAAGAAATGTATAGAAAAATATAAAAAAATCATGGAAATGCGGAAAAAAATTAAGAACAGTTGGTTTTTATTGGCTGATGTTTTTATTCAATATATGTTTTGTGTTTCCCATGTAATAATTGGAGAATGTCATGATAATTAGGTTGTACTGATGGTATTATTACTCATAGGAAATGAACATCTAATAAGCAGATAAGCTAGAGATAAATCAGGTTTAAACAATGCACATCCTATATCAGATTCATGGCCCATAATGATATCTATAAATTGCATGTCTTGCTCCTATCCCCTCTAAGGCAGTTTTTTCAGCCCACAATTATCTGAATAAAATATTAACTACAATGTACAATTTATTACTTATAACAATGAGACGCCAAATAGACCCAAGATCACAGACAACCAACATAATTTCTAATGGAACGTTACATTAGAAATAAACAGATGTGCCTAAATACTACGGCATAGGAAATGATGGTATTATTACTCATAGGAAATAAACATCTCATAAGGAGATAAGCTAGAGATAAATCAGGTTCAAACCGTCTTTAGATGTGAATACTCTTTAGATGAGAAATCGTCTTGAATCTGTAAGAAATAAAAATAGTTCAGTAAGAAAAAAAAATAATTATTTCTAATAAAAAAAGAGTCATTGGACTAAATACAAAATGAATTCAGTAATCATTTTAATTATGGAAAATACAAAATTAATTCAACAAAAAAATAGTCATTGGACTAAATTTATATCATTTTTTGGCTGAATTCAGTAATCATTTTATTTTACAGGAATAACAAAATGAATTCAGTAATCATTTTAATTATGGAAAATACAAAATGAATTCAATAAAAAAATAGTCATTGGACTAAATTTATATCATTTTTTGGCTGAATTCAGTAATCATTTTATTTTACAGGAATAACAAAATGAATTCAGTAATCATTTTAATTATGGAAAATACAAAATGAATTCAGCCCAAAACAACAAAAAATTCTCATAAAAAATTCAGAATAATACTACTGAATGTGATGAAATTTACAAAATTATCCCTGTATTAACTCAATTTTATCTGATTTTTGGGCATTTTTTATATTTTTCAGAGAATATATAATGAATATGATGAATTCTACAATAATATACAACATCTAAACTTGCTTTATCTTTTTTTTGGGAATTTTTATACGTTCAAGGAAATAATAAAATAGAAAATTAATTCTATTGGGTCTCAGTTCCACTTCCAAGTATATATGTTTATACTTTAAGTTAGCCATGTACTTTCCGAGGACGAATTTAAACTTCAGCAAGCTCAATTATTTTAGTTTTGACAAGCCCATGATGCATTGTTTATTTGTCTGCTGATTGTATGCCACCTGGAGAAAACATCTCATTCAGAAAGTATTAGGTACAATTAATTTCTTCATTTTGTGCTCAAAACATTAAGAGTAATTGTACTGGACATGATGAATCATGTTAAAATTATCTACATCCCTAAAGTTGTTTTATCTTAATTTTGGTGATTTTCTAATTTTTCAGGGAATAATTAAATAGGAAAAAGGCAATTATTTAATTCTGTAAAATGGAAAATACTATTAGAAATGCTGGAAAAATTAGGAGTAATTTTACTGAACATGATGAATTTTACAAAATTATTCTAGCATCAAACTTAATTTTATCTGATTTTTGGGCAATTTTCTTAATTTCCAGAGAATAAACAAAATAGTAATTCAATTAATTAATTCTGGAAATTTAAAAACCAATTCCGGCCCAACCACTGTTACCCTCCGGCCCATAAACAACTTTTCGCAGGCTTTCTGAGTCCTGGGCCCAGGCCAGGCATTCGGCGCGCGCCCGCGCACGCAACCTGGGCCTAGGCCAGGATTTCCGTTTCCCGCCTGGGCCGGATCGAGGCCTCTTAATCCTGGCCGTCGGATCAGATCCGACGGCCAGGCATCGTTGTCGGCCGTATAAAGTCGCCGCGCTCGCACCCCCGAACCCTAATCCCATTTCCCCCCTCCCAGCCCGAGAGCGAGAGCGAGAGCGGAGCGGCGCGGTGGCGCGCGCCGGCGGGCGCGTGGCGGCGGAGCGGCGCGCGGTGGCGGCCACCGGCGGTCGGCCGCCGCCGGCTAGCTCGCCGGAGCACCGCGCTCACCCGAGGGTGAGCGGGGCTCCGTCGAGCTAGCCCGCGGTGGTCAAAGCCGAGCGACCCGAGAGGTTTCGCCGTCCTATGGCGAGCGGCGGCGCGGTCCCCGGCTTCCGGCGAGCGGCGGAGGGCTCCCGGCCACCGGCGAGCGGCGGCGCAACGACCGGAGAGCCAAGGTGAGACCCCGGGCCTACTCTTAGTCTAGGGTTAGGGTTAGGGTAAAAACCCTAACCCTAACTTTCGGTTTTTTTTCCCTTCGGTTTTTTTCTGTTTGCTCATATGTACTGACTGCCTCTCTTCTCTTACCCGAAGGCGGATCCAGCCCTGTTGAGCGGCGGCGCGACGACCCGACGGCGGAGCGGGCGAGCGGCAGCGAGAGTCCGTGAGCTACGTTAGGTTAGGGTCTGAGCAGAGGGAGGGAGCAGAGGGGAGAGATCAGTGAGGTAGAGAGGAGGGGAGAGGTCTGGGTTTTGTAGTGGGGTGCACGATCCTGGTCCAGGCAGTTGCGCTGCGCTCGGACTTGGTCCAGGCAGTTGCACTGCCAGGGAGGGGGGCGCACGGTCGAGGCGGACCGGGGAGGGGGTGCGCGGTCGAGGCGGAGAGGTCGCGATGCGCGCGATGCGCGGGGAGGGGGGCGCGCGGTCGAGGCGGACCGGGGAGGGGCCCTGGGAGCACAACGGCCTGGACCGGAGAGGGGGGCGCGCGGTCGAGGCGGACCGGGGAGTGGCGTGGTCGCGCTGCGCGCGATGCGCGGGGAGGGGGCGCGCGGCCGAGGCGGACGGACGAGTAAGTCGTCCTTTTATAATAGTTAAGATATTGATTTTTATAAAACTACTTATTTTTTAAATTTATAAAAATTATTCTTGAATTCTAAAATTGTAGAGAAAGTCCTTAATTTAAAAAAAAAACAAATCTGCAAATTTTGTGGAATAGCTCTTGGTTTCCCTATGTTTATAACAAAGTTGAAGTGATAGAAATAAATTATATGAAGTGATAGGTTTTATTGGAGCATGTGAATGACTATCAATTGAAGGAAATGACAATAAGTTTATCTTGGTGACACCCACTTCCTCTGTCCATTTGTGCATTCCACAGAACACAAACTAGAAAGGTAATATGTAAGTGAACTCAAGTTCTCATTTTTATGGTGCCCTGTACCAGAACAGAAGGATTTGAAGTAATTTTTTCATTTCATCTTGAGACATTATGCAAAGTACCCATTTAGAGGCAAATCATGATATTTTAAATGAGCAAATAACACACAAAAAGATTAGTACTTGTCATACCTGCCGAAACATAAAAGTTTTAATAGGGACTAATACGGATTATGTTACACAACGGTGAAAATAAAAAACAATAAATATATTGAACTTAAAACAATTTTTTCGGTCAGTTAAATAAACATCAAAAATATTGAGTTAAGTGTGAATTAAATATGCTTCCCCAATTATTTTATTTATCCAAACCAGTTTTACCTAATAATCAACCCGTGCTAACCCAACAAAAAAAATCAAAAGATAGTAATTGATTAAGAGAAGTACATCAATACATATCTAAGAGATTTCATTTCATCTCTCCAACTTTGTTCTACGGGGAAGCACCAAATCAAATTATCATATTAAATAAGAAGACATATGAAAATATAAGATATACTTAATAAGAACAAACAACATTAATGCCTTAAATCTTGGCCCTATTATTGTATAAAGAAGACCATATACAACCATCAAGTAACTGTTATATATCTCAGATTACATGCAATTATATTAAATATGGTATAAAGATACAAAATGTTACAACAACTATATCAAACTTCATACATGAACTAAACAATTATAGCATTCAACATACCACACTTTACAATGACAAAGATGCCTATAAATGTGTAGAATAAAATAGTTACAATTCTAAAAAAATTGAAAAGACCTAGATACATGGTCATTCACAAATATGTTTTTCCCATAAAATAATAATTCTATAATGCACCCAAATCATTGTTCCGCAAAAAAACTCTAAATTCAATTAGTCGTCTAACAAATCATCACATACAATTTTAGTATGTAATGTAACAAGGGATATAGCGCAAAATATGAAAACATTGCTTCAACGAACCTACATAAAACAACCCAAAAACAGCGGTACAGCACTGCCTGGCAACCAAACAATCTAGTTATCTCATATATAGAAAACAGAGTGGACAAAAGAACAACATAGTTCAAGCAGCGGCACTAAAAAAGATTAGAAATTTACTGCTCGAATTATCAAATATACAAACTGCATTCTAAAAAAAGTCATATCCAACTAATTATGGTACATATGTAGCCACATGTGTATCCTTCACTCAGAACCTTTGCTTTGTGCATGAATTCACTTAGAACCTTTGCTTTGTGCATGAATTGGTTTCTACTATGTGGGGGTGAAAACGGATCGGATACAGACGGATATCATTAAAATCATATCATTTTTCATATATTTTTTCGGATTCGAATTCGGATTCAGATTATCCGGATATAGATACGGAGTCAGATATCATCGAATACGAATATGGAGCGGATACGAATCGAATACGAATACGGTTACAAATACTTACAGAATATCAATAATGTATTTATTTATTCACGATCATAATTCACAATACACAAATGACAAGTAATAGTTAACATCACAGAAATCATCACGAATATGAAAATCAACATAAATTTATAGATGACTTGAGCACATGACAAATAAGAGAAAATGAGAGATCTAACCTGCACTTGAGCACTTGAGATTTGAGAAGCAGAAGCTGTTCGGACCGGGGGAGATGTGGGGAGGGGGAGCAGCCCGGGTGGGGCCGATCGAGAGAGTAGCATCTAGCAGGACGGGGCCGGCCGAGGGAGCAGCGGCCGACGGGGCCGCGGGTGGAGCAGCGGCCGGTGGGGAGTAGCAGCCAGCAGGGCGGGGCCGGGCGGGGCCACGGGTGCAGCGGCAGCCGACGGGGAGGAGCAGCCAGCAAGGCGGGGCTAGGCCGAGGGAGCAACAGGCTGGCGGGGCCACGGGGGAGAGGGAGGCGCCGAGGGAGAGCAGATGCCAGCGTGGCCACAGGGAGAGATAGGCGGCGAGGGAACAGAGGCGTCACGAGGAGGATAGACTGGGAGAGAGAAAGAAAGAAAATTTTGGGTTGGTAGGGTTTTAGTCAAAGTTGACTATTGAGAAAGATAATGTTTAAAATTATAAATTTAAATTGTAAATCTTTGTTTAAAGTTGAATTTTTTTCTACGATCAAAATACAAGATATCTAATCTCATAAAAAATTCACATTTTTATACATAAGTTTGCTATTTTTAATTCATTATGTATGTTTCTATAATTTATATTAAATTTGTCAATTTTGAACTACAAGTGCATGAAATAATGAACCAAAAATTCTAGAAAAATCATGTTCATGCATTTGAGTATATTTTAAGTCAGTATCCGCTAAATTGAAAGATTTGTTTTTTAAAAATATTACGACACTCAATGGACAACATAGAGCTTAATGAAATTTTAATTCTAAAAAATTCAAATGAAGTCTAAAAAATACGAGACGTCTCATGGTATCATCATATAATACATAGATATTGTGATAAAAATTTAAAATTATTTTGACAAAGTTTTCATGTTCGATGTTAAGAAAGATTGAGATTTGAGAGTAATGAATAAGAATGTTAAGAAGAAATGTGTTAGGTTTAAGAGCAAATAATAGTTAAATCTTTATTTAAACTTGATTTTTTCTACGATCAAAATACAACATAGCTAATCTCATAAAAAATTCACATTTTTATACATAATTTTTCTATTTTTAATTTATTATGTATGTTTCTTTCTTTGATTTATATTGAAATTTGTCAAATTTGAACGACAAGTGCATGAAATAATGAACCAAAAATTCTAGAAAAAATAATATTCATGCATTTGAGTATATTTTAAGTCAGTATCCACTAAATTGAAAGATTTGTTTTTTTAAAATGTTACGATACTCGATGGACAACTTAGAGCTTAATGAAATTTTAATTCTAAAAAATCCAAATAAAGTTTGAAAAATACAAGATCATCTCATGGTATCATCATATAATACATAGATACTGTGATAAAAAATTAAAATTATTTTGACAAAATTTTCATGTATGATGTTAAGAAAGATTGAGATTTAAGAGTAACGAATAAAAATGTTAAGTAATGTGTTTTAAGAGCAAATCAATAGTTAAATCTTCATTTAAACTTGATTTTTTTTTCTATGATCAAAATACAACATATCTAATCTCATAAAAAATTCACATTTTTATACATAATTTTGCTATTTTTAATTCATTATGTATGTTTCTTTGATTTATATTGAAATTTGTCAAATTTGAACTACAAGTGCATGAAATAATGAACCAAAAATTCTAGAAAAATCATATTCATGCATTTTAGTCTATTTTAAGTCAGTATCCACTTAATTGAAAGATTTGTTTTTTAAAAAAGTTATGACACTCAATGGACAACATAGAGCTTAATGAAATTTTAATTCTAAAAAATTCAAATGAAGTCTGAAAAATACGAGATGTCTCATGGTATCATCATATGATACATAAATACTGTAATAAAAATTTAAAATTATTTTGAAAAAGTTTTCATGTACGATGTTAAGAAAGATGAAGATTTGAGAGTAACGAATAAGAATGTTAAGAAGGAATGTGTTAGATTTAAAAGCAAATCAATAGTAAACTCTTTGTTTAAACTTTTTCTATAATTAAAATACAACATATATTATTTTATGAAAAAAATCGATATTATTATATGTCAATTTGCTATTTTTAGTTAATTTGTTATTTTTCTAAAATTTAAATTGAAAGAACTCAAATTTTTTTATTTTATCTATTAAAACATTTTATCTGTTTAAACTGATAGAATTTTATCCCATTTATAAAATATATTTTTTAAAAAATATATTTTTTATTTTTTTTAAAAAATGTTTTTTAAAAAATATTTTTATTTTTTTATTTCTAATCTCCTCCCGGGCCCGGTGAGCAGCCTATCAGCACTTGTGGCCTACGGCCTACGGGCTGCGAAGTGTGGCATGCAAGCCTGCGAGTGGTGTAGGTCTAGGTTGGGTGAGTAGGCTACTGAGCCTATATTTTTAATGGGTCAGATATCTGGATAAGAACTATCCAGATTATCCGAATCTGTATTCAAATTCGACGAATATCAGACATATCATATTCGTTTCCGTATACGAAAAAATATCTGAATCCAAATCCGTATCCGAATCAAAAAAATCTGAATCCGAATCCGTTTTTCCGAATACAGTCGAAGCTATCCAAACCACTTTCACCCCTACTACTATGCAATAATTTTGGTATTTTTTGGAATTATTACATTGACAACTTATCATAGTAGTACAAAGAGCACATAAACTAGCAGTATGTACGTATAACTTAGATGTTTGACATTCTGTTTCACATTCAACAACCAACTAAATAATATCTGAAGTATTACAATTAAATCAAAAATATGTTTTTAGTCAGATACATCCATGTAGGCTTTGAACAAAATATATTAAAAACATATTGAAGTATTAATGTAATCTAAAAGAGGAAATATTGACAACTGAAATCTAAAATCTAAACAAATTGCTTTTTAACAATGGAGAGAGATATATCTATCTTACACCAGGGAGCAATGCCACGCCTTCGAAATTGTTGTCGATATACTTGACAATATCCAAGCTCTCTCATTTCACCTGATTGTTGTGCTCCAGTGAAGGCACCTATTGAAAAAGTCAAGATGAGTGCACAAAAACACTTGTAGTGTGCACGTGCTAATGTTGCGGTAAAATAAAAAACGATAATTTAATAAATACGAAACTATGTAAATTTGACACATAATAGTAAAACGAGTGTTTATCTCAAAATAGAATTACAAAAAATGCTATAACAGAAACACAACAATAGATGCTTAATGATATCTTAGAGTTCATTTTACTTTATGAATAAACAGCTAGTACTTATTATAAATAGCGTGCAGTCAAACTACATAAGAAAACAATTAATAATATAAAGAAAATATGAATATATGCAGCTTAACATACAAAATGTATCTTTTAATCTTGCAGAGCCCCCTCCCCTACCCCCAATCACAAAAAAAACACTACAAACATGACAGTAAGATAGGAAAGTGAAAACAACATATGAATACCTGATGCCCAATGAACCTAGCTCTCCTTAAGCATTCGCGATACAACTATAATATGACAGACAACGAACAACGGTAGAAAAAATAAATAAAAAATTATCTGTGACAGTTTATAATAAATAAACACAATGAAAAATCAAGCGGTACCGGAGCATGCTATGTTTTAGAAAAATCTGGAGCAGAATTTTACTTGGGACATATCAGGTGATCGCTTGCTCAGTGTGAAGAAGTAAAAGATCAGTTTGGTTCATAGGATTGTACTGCTAGCAAACTCACTAAAAGCATCTCCATTGTAATTGCTATCCAACTTGCTATACTTAAAAATAGCAAGTTTGGTGAGAGAAATAGCAAGTTTTCTAAAATAGCAAGTCAAATAGCAAGTACAATAGAGTGAGTAGCAATATAGCAAGCCAATTAAAATAGGGAAACTTGCTATTGCTATAAATAGCAAGTCAAAAATAGCAATTACAATGGAGATACTCTAAGTAAAAAAGGTTCAGATGTAATTATGTAAATAAAAATCTACCCTATTGCTAATGCTACAGTAAAAAAGGGAAGACAACAAAGTACACATTTATCCAAAAAGTGATCAACAATGACTGAAATGGACAATATTTTGTTCATGCTCTCAAATGATTGTACCTAGAGATATGAATTTCATGTAAAAACTTGTAAAAAATTACCTTTACCGAAATGGAGAGCGAAACTTGATGATAAAACTCCAAGGAGCTGTGACCCGAGGGGCTTGAGTTGTTGATTAATAGTAAGTCCAGCCGTTTTCCGGTTGAAAGTGCTTGGTATGTATTGAATGATGTTTAGCATTGGTGTATCTCCTTTCTCCTGAAAGAAAATGGAATCGCCAAGTTTTAAAACAGATTCTATCCCTATCAATGAAATAGAGGATCCATAAACAGAAAGAATGTAATATGATAGTTTACCTGCCCTTTTAGCTTCTTTCTTGGTATTTGACTTTGGAACATGTTGCGACGGTGTATATTCCATAAGAGCTTAAAATTGAGCACCTAACATAGAACCATGGGAAATATACATGACCCTAAAATCACTACTCACCACTCCATGATGGCTGCAAGTGCTCGGGATGGTAATTCAATATGCTCAAACATATCTTCTTCCGGACCTCAAACCTTCCACTCTGCTGCAGCACGTAGATAAATGGACAACGCAAGATTTAGCAAGATCTCATAAATAGCATGGTGAACTAATACAAAAATTATCACATGGCAATTGTTGACCGGGAGCAACATGAAGGATGGTGGCTTGAATGGGTAGTCTGAGGGTAGTTGGATCCTTCCATGATAGATTCCACCCTCGAACTCACTGTCTCTTGATCCTAGGATTGCAAATTTCCACTCAAAGATGTCCTCCTACTCAACAAACATACATTTAAAACATGAAAATCTATCAGCCTCAATCAGATTGACACAAGTAAACAAGTGATCCACTAATATAAAATGAAAACACCCTAGATATCATTGGAAATCCACTTGATCCACGCTCAGTTCATTGAAACGTCTGGAGATTACCCTATATGCAACTACAAGGATCTAACATCAACATTAATATAGCTACATACTATAATTGTGTAAACTGCACAATCAGACCAATTAGAAATGCAAAGACATCTCAAGGTCAATGCACTAAATCGAGTCTCCAAGGCTCCAAATTTGAGTGCCCTGAAAAACGCCATTAAAACCAGATCTCGCCTACAAGCGTTCGATTCAAACCTAAACAATACCAGATCGAACAAGAACTACGAAGTAAATGTAGGAGACGGGGTTGGGATTATGACCTCGAGAGGCAGGGCCATGAAGTCTGGGGACGGATTGGACTGCATTTCCTTGACCTCTTGCAGGATCCGCTTCACCGTCGGGTTCCCCCGATTGTACTTCGCCGCCGCGGTCGCCACCGAGGGAAGAGGGCGGCAGCGGCGTGCAGGAGGGCGGTGGCGGCGAGAAGGAGGGATCAGGGAGGGCGGAGGAGGGGAGGGGCAGGGCGAGGGGAGGGGCGCAGTGATTTGGGGGAGAAAACCAGAGGCGCAGGGCGGCGGGTGGGGGCGGTGATTTCGCGCGTTGTGCTTTGATTTAGGGGAGAAAACGCGGGATCTATTTGTACCGACAACTGAGATTAATTAGCTAGCGACGAACGGCTGAGATTCATCGGGAGGGTGAGGTGTCTACCCTTAACATCCTCCAATTATATAGTAGAATGATAAACAAACTTCACTAGTTTGACACAGGGCCGTGCCTAGCATTTTGGGGGCCTAGGCGAAAAAAAATTAGGGGCCCTTCGATCTATTATCAGTGGGTGAACGAATCGCATGAGAAAATGTACAAGGGTATTAGCGACGGGCAGCGGTGGCAGGTGAGCATCGGCGAATCGATAGCGCCACCTCCTATCATGTTGTCAGTCGGATCACTCAGATGGCTCACCGCGAGGGCATAACCATAGTCGCTACTATCCACCAGCCTAACATTAGAATTTAGGATGGGATTTGGACCGATCACCACTCACTAGCGCTTTAGGCTCCAGTGGAGTAGCTGAGATGACGAAAGCCTTGATCGTCCATTGTTCGTTGCCCATTGCGGCGTTGCCATAGCGAGAGTCGTGCCATTGTGAGCCGACGAATGGGGGATTTAGGTTGCCGAGTGAGCAGACGAGGATTTTGGGCGATATCACGGGAGGACACGCGTCATTGCATGACTGCCTAGCATTTGCCCATGCTGGACTGCTTGCTAGCGTGCTATATTGGACTAGGGTAATATTGTGCTAGGAAAAATTCTAATTTATAAATTTGTTGTGCTGCATGCTGAACCATTTTTGGGTTGTGAACTGTAGTGTAAAAATACTAAGTATATATCCATATATAAATTTATATATAAATTAGGGGCCTCTAATTTTTTTGCTCCTAGGTGGTCGTCCCTCTCGCCCCGGCCAGGAACGGCCCTGGTTTGACAGCAGAGGACGCCTATGCCATACACTATCCATGGAAAACGCAAAGATGCCATCTTCGTCAAATGCACCACATGCGCATGGCGCCAGAGTAAAGACGTTCGATGTTAATAGTCTTTCACAGCAACCAGCTTGCAGTGCCATCATATGGCCGGCCTGCCGTGCCCACAGTTGCAGGCTGTAGACATCCATTCTGACGAGGCCAAGCACGCCGTCTACAGTCTACTGCATGCGTCCACCGTGAGCGCTGGATGCCCCCCGCCGGTAGGCACACTATGTATTTAGATAATCCCATTAGTTGTATGTATTAGTAGAGAGAGTTCATAATTTGCCTATCACCTAAAATTGGTTTTATTTTCTGCGAGAGACATGTCATTGATTTAAATAATTGTATGTATCATTGTTTTTGCCGGAGTGACATCATAATAAATAATCAAATAAGTCATCTTGAGAGAGATAAATTATCAAATTTTTATATTTGTTTCTAATTTCTTTTGAAGTAGGTCAACATATCACCAATAACGAGAGGTTTTGAGTGGGATGTAGCAAGGAATGTAGCGTCAACACTTACAACACTTACAGATAGATTCGATGGTGCCGGTGAGTACAACAACAACAATGAAGTGAACTTTGTGGTGGCTCAAGTCAATACGAAACTTAACACACGGCGGGATGACTTTACATATTGTATAAGCTTTAGTGTGTGGTCCCTGATTAGTTGACCATTTATTTATCTATTTCTTTTCTTTACCGTCTTTTATTATTATAATTATTATTTCCACCTCACTAACTCCTATATATATTATTATTACTACTTCTACTATTCACAATAATAATATTATTATCAACGCTTAATTACCCTTAGGCATCCATCTTAGCGCCCCTCTGCAAATGGCCTAAAAACACAAATTCGCTTAGAAAGAAGTCTAAGGGAATTCTTGATTCGTATCAACTAGGAGCTAGCGTTGTAGTTATATGCTTTTTGGTTGAGGTAGTTGCAGCATTAAATTAATCTACAAACGTAGCATTGTAACATATCCTTGCAGAGATATTGAGATTTACAAGCAAAGTGTTTTACTTTTTTTTCTAACCACTAAGCATTGGAGATGCCTAATAATAGGAGTAGTTTTACCATTCTTGAGGCTGAGGAGGTACCAAATCTAAGCCGTTGATCGTTATTATCTAACGGCTAAGATTACAAGGTACCTACTACTACCTGCCCTCACAAAAACTAGTACCTATATTATCTAGCATTGGTGGAAGGGCATTTTGGTATTTTCGCATGAGTTCATTTTACCCTGCCTCACGCCTTCAACCTCAGTCTGTATTCCCCAATCTGGAACCCAATCCCTAGCGCCGCTCGCCGCTTGCCGCCCGCAGAACCCAATCCGGCAGCGCCCCTCCCCACGCCGGCTTTCGGTAGTGCCCCCTCATGTAACCCCGCGCCTAAGATTCTCCCTCGCCGACGTCGCCCCTTCCTCTCGCCGGGGTCTGGTGTCGCCCCTTCCCGCAACCCCGCGCCGGTGTCCAGCGTCGCCCCCCTCCCTCCGCCGTCGAGCACGATCGCCCCCGGCCTCCCCGCGCTGGCGAGTTGTGTCTTTGATCATATCAGTTCTCTTGCGGAGTACTCGCCTGAGTTCTGAACATGTTGTTTCAGATCGACAAAGTGTCGATGCTTGTCTTGTGACATGTACATGAACTTTTTGCACTTTTGTATCTATTAACACGGGCGTTCTTGCTTTGTGAAAAGAAACATGTCATAAGAACAGAATTAGCGTTGATTGTTTGCACGCAATCTATGTCACTTAATCTGGTTGAGTATCACTTAGCTTCAATATTGACTCTAGCAGGTTTTTGTAGGTGTGCTCTCTGTCTGAGCTGTTAGTCTTTCAATTCTAAAGCTGCTTAGAAATGTGTCCAGTCGAATTGAGAAAACGAGTACAAGGCGATTAGTACCAGCTTCCGGTAGCTTTAGGATAATATAGTGGCAACAACTATTTACAGCAAAATGAAGAAAATAGAATTGTGCTAAACTGGTTCACACAACGCGCTCAGACATCATGGACCTTTTTGTATTGCTCACTAAACGTACTTAAAAATAGAACATATTGATAAAAACAGAACAAATAGTTGGTCTTGGCTAGAAAGCAAATATTTATGTAGTTCAGAACTTCAGATACAGAAAAAACAATTCGAATGTTCCGAAGGGCAGCCAGCAACATAATACTCTTACAAGTAGATTTACAGGAACAAAAGTGGCAACAACTAATTCCAGATTTTCAGGAATCAAATTCTAGCAACATAATTTCGCTCAGACATCAACCGCTGCCTTTCTGCAAAACCTTCCTCCTCATTTCTAAATCTCATAGCCATCATCATATCATATTCTTCTTTCTCCAAAAATATTTTGTCCTTACACATATCTGTTGAAAGCTATACCAAAGCAATGGAAATTAATTAATACATGTTCAAAGTACTAAAATTATTAAAAATGTTCACAAACAGTACAAAATACCATACAACACTACAGATTTGATAACAGCACAAAAATTCTCATATCTCAAATGCCCATGAACAAAAATTAGCTAGATCGATCGCCCGAAGACACGTAGCTCTTCTGATTTGGAAATTATTGACCAGACTTGCCAACTACCCACAAATTTACTAATGATCGCACTGCTTTAAGATTTCTGCGGCCAAGGTTTCTAGAGAACATAGAAACACTGAAACAGTACCCTCGTGGAGAAAGCCTTACCTCATATATGAGTGATTCAGTTTTGCTCAAGTATGGCAGTTGCCCAAGAAAGTAAAGATCTTCTGCCGCCGAAAAGCTGCTGCCGCCTCCGCACAACTGCTGCCGCCGCAACAGCCGCCAAGCGCCGCCGCCGCCGCTTCAGCCGCCAGCACAGCAGCCGCCAAGACAGATCCCGCCTCCGGCTCTGCCGCCGCCGCCGGCTCAGCCGCCAAGCAACAGCCGCTGCCGTCGCCGCCTCAGCCGCCGAGCAATAGCTGCCGCCCAAGACAGATCCCGCCGTCGCCCCTCAGATTTCTCCATGGCCACCGTGCGAAAAGAACTCCCCCCTTCTGCTCTGTGCCATTGACTGTGTTGTTTTGTTGTTAAAAAAATTTATCCCCATCGTGTCCTTAACAAATCAATGCAAATGAATGGTCAGATTTAATTTAGTACCTTGTGATACCTTGTACCTTTCGGTACCTCTTCAAAGATGGTAAAACTGCTCTAATAATAGAGTATGACTGTAATCTAGGATAGTTGATAATTTGAGCTGAGTTACGTATTCTTGAGCGTCTTTAAAATTTTCTATACTATTTCGCGTTTAGAGCTATCAGAAATGTCCCATGCCTGACTTATCCCGCTTTCAATTTTCTGGAGAGAAAACCATCTTCCATTCATTGGCTGAAGAAATAGAGTGCTACAGAAAAAGGAATATGTATATAAGAAAAAAATATACTTGGATCACAGGCGTTTGCATTGATTATTCATTTTGTAATCACGTTTAAATTTAAAGGTCTAAATTAGCTTAACGGATAACCAATAAACATTTACATAGAGTGAATTGATTTATTACTTCTTCGGTCAAAGCAAATTTTAGAGTTTAAAATTTATTTTAAATATAATAATATAATACTAGTACTTATTACTCCATCACTATCTAGATTCGATTCATTGTACTACGGGGTTGTTTGGTACCCAGCCACACTTTGTCGCACCTAAAGTTAGACAAATTTGACTGTATTGGTAGCTGTTTGATTGCTGTCACACACTGTGGCACAATTCTCTTTGGATTTAAAAAATATGGCAAGATTCCCTTAGGCTTGCCAAAGTGTGAGAAAAAATTTGATAACCTCACCTTAGGCAAATGTGGCAACTTTTGTTGGTAAATAATGGCTAGCAACCAAACATGCCTTATAAATATCACATCCTCATTGTACTATAAATATCACATCTAGTATTAGATTGCTAAACAACTGAACATAACAAGAACAAGTACTCTACTTAATTACTGCTGAATCTATACTATCATTTTCTATATTTATTTATGTATATGATTAAAAACTGCTATATTTTATCAACTAGTAGTGTGCACGAGCTAACACTAAAGTAAAAATCAAAACACATCAATTGTATTAAACTTGAAACAAATAATTAAATAAATTAAGATTCACGTAAAAAAATCGACTACAAATTATTATATTATTAAATTCATAGTAAATGTACTTAAAAAGACCAGCATAGCAAATAACATCGTAACTATTGTATATTTTAAAAATATCTAAATTCTTACACATTTAAGAATTTCTTGAATTTCTTCATTAATATTTTTATTCTCATTGTACTTCAACATTTGTACAAGATATGGTTCATACAAATGGACAAACTTTTGCTAGTTTATTTATGTGCACGTTTATTGGCGACAATCTGATCCCAACATCCAGCTAGCAAGATAAGCATATAGAGCACTATGTAGTGAATATGTAGATGAAAGAGCATGAATACAAATCTGTGATGTAAAACTGACCTGATGACCTCCATAATCCTCAACACCAATACCGGAAGAAGAAAACCATTCAGAAGAGAATTTAGCACCATAACAATATAGTTTATTTATCTAACAAATATATCAAGTGAAGATCATTGATTATTTATTTACAAGGAAGAATGTCAGAGAAACAATTTGAATAGATAGTTTCCACCAAAACTCCATGGTACAAAAATACAATGAATAAAACCAAAATGTGGCATGCAATCATTTGATGCTCACCAAATCTGTAAACAAAAAGTATCAAGAATAAATACATTTCGTAAGCACTTGCATCATTGCATAAAAGGTATTCATTGTGAAATAGCACTATAGATAAACTAACATATCCTATTTGAAGGAATTATTTTGACAGGGAAATACATTATGATATGATCTCAGCTCAACACCTTTCATTTTTTTCCTCTTCCTTGCTTGTGCACTCTGCCACTTTTAATGTTCCAGTAAGAATCCATTTATATATAAATAAATGTAATCTATTATCTATCACCCTCCTTGTCAAGTATAGATCCAGTTAGTCAAAAAGATAGTTCCTATCATAGTTGTTACGGCGGCGCGGCGAGACGAGGCGCCGAACCACCTTCACACCTTTTAGGCGAGTATGGCGTGCGGCGAGGCGATGTCATACTCACTTCACAGGTTTTGTAGCAATATTATTGCCAATATATGATGTATATTATAATTATTTCTGTAACAACACAAATGTAATTTTAGAACCACATGAATATATATATATATATATTTTACTTAAGTCCAATAGTTCATTCTCCATAGTGAATAGCAATATAACAAATGTTCAAATAACAAACAACAACACCAACAACAATTGTTCATCACAATACTAATAGTAACAAGTGTTCATAGCAACTCATACACAAATAAGCAAAGACAACAACAACTATTCCATTTATCTTTAACAACACAAATGTTCTAGCTATCTATAAAGCACAACAAATAATAAGCAATATGCCCAACCAGATCACTAAGCGGCATTTTAATTAGATAATAGCATGACTAACCAGCAACCAGATCAACCATAGTCATCAACCGGATGCAAGTATAGCACATTACTCAAGAAGTTAAACTAGTGAAGAACACTTGCTCACAAAGAACACTAAGCAGCACTGTAGCACATAGAACATGCTAGAGAGTGGGAAATGAGGAAACAGAGAAATACCGCAGGAGCTAGAGCACAGACTCTCGAGTCTCGACGGTCGACGCGCAGAGCCGCTGGATCCAGGGGAAGACCCCTGCGTCGGCGGAGGGAGCCGCAGAAGGTAGCTGCAAGCGTAGGCGCCGGCGGGCTCCGACGGAGGGAGCGGAGGGAGTGGTGGGCTCCGGCGGAGGGAGCGGCGCAAGGGCGCAGGTGGGAGGCGGCGCATAAGCGCACAACAAAAGAAGAGAAAAGGTGCATAGCAGCACAACAGCTAGGGTTTTCCTTCTCTAGAAGTGCGGTTCAGGCCATCCGTTCTCCTTCATAGAGCCCATCAGACCGCCGCCGCGCCGGGCATCGCCGTGAAGACATATGGTATCCATACAATGTCATATCTGCTCATGCAGACGCCATATCCCTTGTGGCAGACGCCACACTCCCCTGTGGCGAGGTGTTCACCGTGGCGTCCGCGGAATCCTGCCCCGACGCCTAATCGTCGCTTAGGCGACGCCTAAGCGACACCATGACAACTATGGTTCCTATTATGAAGCACATGATATCAGCAACAGTTATTGGGTAACTCTCATTTTAAACATCAAGAACCTGACAGCTAACAAGCTCAGCAGACCCAAAGTTCTTCGATGCCGGTATGTTCCATATGATGTTTTCTTCAGATGGACTGTACTCCATGTGTTATTCTGCAATAGAGCTTGCATAACTTGAAGATTATTGTTTATCTCTTTTGTAATAACATGGACACTTCCATGAAGGCTAGCAAGTAAAAAAGGAGCCTGTGAATCAGTGAAATCATGAACAGGAACCCATGACAGAATAATTTTGTTTTGATGAGAACATTTGCAGGTTATAGGAAGAACATCATGTACAGCTGAAAACATCTTCCTTCAGAAGAGTATTAATATACCTGCAATTTAATTCAAAGTTACCTGTATCATTGAGAAATGCAACGCTGAGGCCTGTTGAAAAAGCTGCAAGGATGGAAATTGGTCTCCAAAGAAAATCTATCCTTGACAGAGAAGATATGACCATATGAAAGCCAAAAACAAACCTAACTAATAGAAATAAAAACAACACATGTAGAAGCCTCATTGCCTACCGAGAATAAACATAATCAAGATGAAGTAGTTCATCGTGTAGCTGCAAACTAGTAGAAACATATGGCCTGGTAATAATAAGAGAAGCACACCTTCCTACTATTCTCACAGATGCCAAAAGATAACCTCATTTCCTTTGCCCATGATCCTGTAATGTTTGATCATGTAAGACATCTTATGATATTAATTATCATAATGGTGGATCATAAGCGTACCTTTGCGTCCCACGGAAAGTATAAAACTAAACTGACAGTCTCATTTAATCCTTTAATTGCTTTCATGATGTTGCTCTCATGGATGATAGTCTAACACGATGCACCTAAACACAGTTTCAAATTTTATTAAAAATATTTGTTATAAACATTAGTAGCCTTGCTATTAATCAGTGTCTATTTGGCTAATAGCTTAAGGGTGCATAATGGAGGGTTAGCATCAACAACTACAATAAATTACCTACAAGCTTAAGTTTTGAAAACCAAAAAAACAACTCTCACATGTAACACATAAGAAATGGTTCAGTGTAGAATAAAAAAGATTTCAAAATTAAAGTCAGAACAAGACGATACATTTTGATCATGTCATTTTCCCCAAAGACTACCTCACTAGTGGCTAGTGGAGAGAAACGACAGACTGTGTTATTCACAGATAGCATGTTGGAAAAACAACGCCCCTTTCAATCTTCTTCATGTTATTGTAGATATTCCCAGTTTGCCTGATCTCAACAAAGAAAATCAAATTAATCAGTAAAACATGCAAGAAAATAAACAAGAAGGGCAAGTAAGATAAAGACATATGCATACTCTATCTTGAAAGAATCACCCTTTTCACAAATGTCAATAATCTTTACTTTTGGCTTGCACAAAGATACGACCAACTTCAGAGCATCTATTCCTAGATAAAATCAATGTGCCATCATTACAGTTCTGGTATCATCAATTCATCGTACATGAACACATAAAAAACAAGCATAGCTGATATTCACATGCAATCAACAGACAATACAACAATAAGTTACTACACGAATAGATCTGCACATTAAACAGCATGATCTAAAACACTCAAAAAAAGAAACAGTATGCAATTTGTTTTTATCGGAATTAAACAGTATAGGACCGAGAGAGTAGCGACCAGAAGGGGATTGAATGGGTGCCTCAACAAATTCTTTTCGAATTGATGACCTACCCTTAACATTCAACGCTTCTCAATAAACAACTAGCGTAAACAAAACAAATCTCAAGCAATAAAAATAATCTAACCTAAAAATGACCAACATCCTAATTGAAAAGATACCACCAAAGTGCTTAAACGCATATTAAATTAATAACACGAAGAGTACTCAAAACTTCTAACATAGATCAGGCAAGATATTAAACCATCAGAGATAACTTCCATTTTCATCAAATAAATCAAGTACAACTGAGATTATCAGAACAATTAATGCACCCTAAATAAGTATGAAAAGAAAGTTCATAAATCACAGATTACTTGTCAAGCATTTTAAAGCAATCAGGTAAGACACATGTAAAGTAGACTATTCAGAGTGCTAAATCAAACAAAAATAAATACTGAAGGAATAAAATGTGCTTACCAGATTGTACCTATGAAGAATGGCAATGTATCCTATGCTCAAAGAGTTATGGTGCTCAAATACACACATTAAATCTGGGCCAATGATTTTCCATCCAACGGTGTCCAGCTATTTTACGTTTACACCCTCCCACCTCCTCTTATCCAGCGCAAAAAAATCATTTTGCCCCCTCCACACCGTTAATTCTTGGATGTTAATTTCTGCAACTGAAACGATCGAGTTCTATCTTTCAGTTTTTGTCTTTCTGCAACTGAATTTTTGGCCAACTCGCATCCTAGACGGTCTGGAACGCAGTAGGAACGTCATGCCATCAAGAACGAAACGGCCTAGAACCAATGCCTGGAGCACGTGGCTGCTTGGAACCCTCGGCAGCCTGCTCGGCATCAGCAGGAACAGCCTGCTTGGCAGCAGCAGACCCATGCGAAACTATGTGGAGGGGGCAAAACAATTTTTTTTTGCGCTCGAAAAGAGGATGTGGGAGGGTGTAAACACAAAATAGCTGGACACCGTTGGATGGAAAATCCTTGGCCTAAATTTAATGTGTGCATTTAAGCACCATAACTCTTTGAGCATAGGATACATTGCCATAAAGAATGGCCTGGTGCTGGATGTACGGAATCAATGAATACTGTAGCGATGCAACAACAAGCAACCGGTGCGCTTCGGCTGTTCTGTGCACGCCCATGCATGGATGCAGCCAATCGCTGCTCCCTGTCGTGGCCGCTACAACGCTAGGGATCACCTCAATCCACCGCTACACGCTCCATGAAAAACCGGCTGTGCCAACTCGCACAAAGCTGAGCGAACCGAGAATAGCGGCTTCACAGAGAAAAACCGGAGGCCTCTGCGTGCGCCGAGAGCCGCCGGGCGGAGGAGAAAACCCGGTGGGCGCGAGAGAATCCTGCGTGGAAAACAGAAGAGCGTCGTACGACGCAAAACCAGGGCCGGCGAAGCCACGCTCGGAGTGAAATAAAGGCAAAGCGGCTGGAACAGTGGAGAAGAAAAAATTTCAGAACTCAATATTTTGTATTAAATGAGTTACCCTAAACCCTAGGGATAGGGGATATTTATACCCAAAATCACATGACGCGAAAAGATGAAATATCCCTTATGGTTTATACAGACGCGACATAAAATATAAAAGGACGAACATGCCCTTAAACTTTTTACAGACGCGACACAAAAACTCTGAACCCTAAGGGCAAAAAGGTAAAGACCTATACTCTGTCTATTTGGTCTGATGTTCCTCTTTTGTGACTTCCACGGCTTCGCATCAGAACCGTAAATTTGTGTATCTGTGTTTTAAAGTATGTGTCGATTTTACGCCAAAACTGACAAAGCGTTCACTGTCTTCGCACCGGGTACCCGGATTGTGCCGGCCCAATTCCGCGGATCCTTTAGCCCGACAATCGCTTGCCGCCCATTTACCTGACTCAAACCCAGTCAATAGACCAGCGAATCCCCTGCTGTTCCTGGCCCATGTATCCAGATTGGGCCGGCACGACTCCGCGGCCCCTCTGCCCGGTAGTCGCTCGCCGTCCATGTACCTGAGTCACACGCGGCCCAAGATTCAGCCTCGATGTGCTCCAGGATAGCCCTCTCAACCACGACTGCCTCCTGGTGAGTCTTCGTTGCCGCCAGGAGCGACGCCCGGCTGGCATGGTTGGCTATCCTCTTGGAAGCTCGTTGCATAGATGGGCAGTAGTGTTCCAAGTACGCGACCTATGTAAGAGCATCAACCATCTCCGATGGGAGTTGGTCTAGGACATCATTGAAGTGCCCCCGTATTGGCCCCGAATCATTGACCAGGGTCTCCACTGGAACGTCCAGGCGGCGCAGTAGGTCCAACAACACCTTTTTCACGGCCAAAGGCAACTGGGGTGAGGCCGATGAAGAAGAACCAACGTCTCCTTCCTAGAACGGTCGAATGTCGAAAGGAAATTGCTGAGCGAAAGATTGAAAAGGAGGAGGGTTAGGTAGAGGCTAGTCATATAACAGACGTAAGGGCAAGAGGACTTACGTCGGTAGACCCGACAGTGACGGCCGATGGCGGGGCACTATCAGCGGGGTCACCCTGTGTTGTGACTACCGAAGGGGCAAATGAACCTTCCTCTACAAGGTTACGCTAGGGGGCAGGCGAGCTCACAACGCCCGACATCGGCTGCATTCAAGGACGATGTAAGTCTTAAAGAAAGCCACAGGTAGAAGAGAACGAACATACTTGATAAAGGTCCATCGGTGAGAGATACCTCGACAACAATCTCGGTGACCATCGGCACATCCTTTGGAGTGCCTGTCTCAGCCGGCGCGCCCACAATGACAACATCGGCCAACACACTAGGATCAGCAACGACGGCCTCCAGAGTATCTGCCCCGGCGACGAGGTCCACTACGACATCTCTAGTGAGAAACCAAGGGTTGGTTTCAGAGTCTATGATGAGTGATTGACAGATTTTATCCTCTGGTTTCGAGGGGTACCTCCGAAGGGGCTCGGAGGTTGTTTCACTAAAGGGTTCGGTGGGTCCGATTGCTACGGCTGTTGCAGCGTAGTGTGACTGACGGAGGTACACGATGATTTGGGTGTACCGAAGGGTTCGGTACTATGGGAGGCACACCGGAGTGTGTACCAGAGGTTGATTACCCGGAGAGGTCTCTGGGGTACTGGATACACTTGTCTGTCTGTCTGTGGTGCGCAGGTGACTTCGGAGGCGATAGACGGATCGCAACAAGTGAACCTGGGTCAATCGGGAGGCTTGATGCCGGGCGAGTGGGGAGCTCGGTCACGAAGGATGCGAGGGGTCGAGTTCAGTCCTCAGGTCAAGGTGTGCCAGGCGAAGGCAGAAAGTGTGGAGTGTGGCTCCGGCTAAAGGTACCCCAAGACGAAGTCCTCAGAGGCGAGGCACTTCGAAGGGTACTCCGAAAGGAGTGACTTCGGAGTATGGCGGACAAAGTCCTCAGCAATGAGGCAAGGGATTCGAAGTGTGCTCCGGATGGAGGCATTCGAAGGTTTACCCGACAGAGGTCTTAGAAGTCGAGGTGCATCGAAGGCATGGTCCAGGTGAGGTTCGTCGAGGAGTGTGCTCAGGGAGAGACACATCGACGAAGTGCTCATGGGATGCTTCCTTCGGAGGCCTTGGACGAAGAAGGGACTTCGAACGATGGTACTCTGAAGGTGGGGCTTCGGAGTGTGGTTGATTTGTGGTACTTCGGCCATGCATGGCTTCGGTACACGGACTGATGGAGTTCGAACTGGGAGGAGCTGCGAAGCTGTGGTGGTCCACTCCAGAGGTGATGGCACGAAGACACAAGGGCTTTAACAGCTTCGGCTTAAAACCGTCACTGTATCGAAGGCTGACTTCGGTGAAGTGAAGGACGTCCGGCTCAAGGCTTCTCACCGAAGCTACCGCACCCCTCGCGTGCGAAGGAGGGCTTTAGAAGACTCCAAAACTGCAAAGGCTGATCGTGTCTGCTCTGCAAAAGCTGATGTTGTCTCCTCAATGAAGTTGACAAAAGAAGCCTCCAAAGAAAGTAGACTACCATCTGTACCCCCTGTTCTGATGAGACAAAATCAGTGTAAACCCTAGGGGTAAAGTAGTCTATTCATACGGCTGAATAGTGCCTATAAATAGTGGAGGCTAGCCAGGCAACAGTAACACTTTGAGCAGCCATTGTAGAACTCCTGTGCTAGCCGCCACACACTCATGTATTCAAACATGTGAGTTCATTTTGTTTTCCCTGTTCAAGAAATGAAACTTTGATTCTATTTTCATTTTTGCTTGAACTTGTATGCCTGCTTTGCACTGTATGTTTTGATTTTGTTGAGCTCCATTTCTTCTTGGTTCGAGTTTGTGCACTGGTTCTCCTTTGGAGAAGTGTGTGTTCTCAGTGTGTGATCATTCTGTGTAAACTGGAGGTTAGTCCTCTCTGATTACTAACGAAGCACTGTTCATGGCCTAACTCGAAGCGTGATTTCTTCCCCATCGAAGTCCTCAACGCACTGTGTTCTGTGTGAGTTTAGACCTTTGGAATACGAAGCCTAGTACCAGTTGCTAGTGTAGAGTATCTGGTCGAAGTCCTTAGAGGGAAGTCATCTCTTGCGAAGGGTGAAGTGCGAAGTCTGCTCGAAGGCACCCAGTGTGCGGAGCCTGCACTGACTTAGCAGAGTTGAGTTTTTGGTTTTGTGGGTGGAGCGAAGTCTTTTTGACTTTGAACTTTTTCTCCTTGCGAAGCCTTGTTTTAGAGCTGTGAAATACCTCCCAACCAGAACTTCGAAGGGCGTGTTCGAAGCCTGTTTCGCAGAAGATAGAATTAAAACAGAAGGCTATTTTTAGCCTGAAATTTTAAAAGCTCCCATTCACCCCCCTCTGGTCACCATTTCCGGTCCAACAATTGGTATCACAGCAGGTTAAGATCACCAGTTGACCTTAACCGGTTTTGTGATCTGTTGGCGACATTGATAGAGTTAGTAAAATACCTCTGTTCGATGGGACGGATTTTGCATATTGGAAGGTGCGCATGGAGGCTTATTTGCTAAGCCTAGGAAATGCAATTTGGGAGATTGTGGACTCACAATACTCTATCCCTGAAATTCACACCTCTCAAACAGAAAAGGATCAGTATAATGCTAACTCCAAGGCTAGAAATATACTGTTCATTGGTTTGAGTCGGAGTGAGTTTGATAGGGTTCAACACCTAAGGACAGCTAGGGAGATCTGGACTACACTCACTATTTTTCATGAGGGCTCTACACAGATTAAGGCTAGGCGTCAAAGCACGTACAATCAACAATATCAGTTGTTTGTGTAGGCGCCTGGTGAATCTATAGATGCCATATTTTCTCGCTTTGATGCGATAGTGAGTAACTTGCGGTCCAATAGGACGCTTGCTTACAATGATCATGATAGGGCTATCAAGCTTCTCTATGCTCTTGATCATAGCATATGGGAAGTGAAGATATCCAGCATTGAGGAGTCCGCAGGTTATGACACATTGACCTGTGATGAGCTCTTCAGCAAGCTGAAGTCCACAGAGATTGCCAAGGCATCTCTTGCAGTGCACAGAAACTCTTTTCCACAGCCATTGGCACTAGTTTCTAGCACTAGCCGTGGCGCCACTTCAGAACCAAGCTCATCTGGCACTTGTGTTCTAGCAGGTGGTTTTTCTTTGTCCTTCCTAGTCTCCGTCACTAAGGAGCAACTGGACACACTAGATAATGAAGAGCTTGCTCTCATTGCTAGAAGGTTCACCCGTTTTCACCATGAGAGACGGGATCAGAGGAGAAGTGGTTTTAGTGGTTGTTTTGAGTGTGGCGACACTTCTCACATCAAGGCCAACTTTCCTAAACTCAAGAAGAGAGATGAGAGTGAGCGCCCCAAATACCACAAAAAGGAGAGGAAACCCTTTGTGAAGGGCAAGCGTGGCAAGGTGGCTAAGAGGGTAGCTGTTGGCGTAAAAGTTACACCAACAGGTTCTCGGTAATCAAGAACGGACAAACAAGAAGTTTGTGCTGTAGGACGAACTCGAGCCTCCGTAAAGGATAATAACTCAAGAGGTCCGAATGCGTGTGTTTGAACAACTGGTTCTGGATCCTTCTTACAAGGTACAATGGGGGGTATTTATAGGGAAAAAGGCATAAGGAAAAGACCTATTTACCCCTACATTACAACTGACATAGTAGAATTTATTCGATATTATAAACAAGGTTATACACGGTAAAGTGTTGTAGGGTAGATGGATAAGCTGGACATCCAATCAATCACGTCTTCCTGCTTCGAGGCCTCCTTCTTCCCTTCGGAGGGTCCTCTGTGACTTCGCATCGTGGCACCCTCCGGCCGTGTTGACGTATGCTTCGAACATTCGTCCTCCACCTTCGGGATCTTCCCGGAGCCCACGGAGGGTTAATCTTTAAGTCTTGGAAATAGCGTAATTTCCCCCAACAGTAGCCCCTCGAATACGCCTTTCTGTAGATAACCTGTTTTTTAGAAAGAAGGCAGTATACGCAAGGAACATTTCTAGTTTCTGAGGCTTAAAGGGATTTCGAAGATGTTATGACTTAGCCCAGGATTTTGGGCCCAATATTTTTAGAACCTTCGTCCTCGAGTTTTGGCACTGTGAGAGAACTCCCTGGGAACGGAACGGTTTCGGAGCGTGAGCGTCGTGGGGTACCGTCGATACGACCGTTACGGCGCAGATAGCCGTTACCCTCTGTAAAAAAGGTAACGGTCGATTTCTTCAGTGGTTCATACGCCGTTCTAGTGACCGGGCCCGCTTGTCGGTGACGGAGGCAGGACCTGCAAAGTGAAACTACCCGAAGAATAGTACTGATCGTACGGTTATAAAAAGGGGAAAACGGAGATTAACTGAGAGTTTTTACCGCATTCACCACCTGCAATTCCCCTTTCTCCCAATCTTCCCACTCCTTGAGCACTTGAGAGCGATGGCGAGAACTAGCCACACCACTCCCGCGGCGACCAACACATTGGCACAGAGACAGGCGTGGGCTGCTTCGGCAGCGGCGGTAATGGCGGGAGGTCCGAGCGGTGCTTGGCCTAGGAACCCTCGGGCGCTCCGCCCGCCTTCCAAGAAGAAAATTGCGCAAAGCTTCCTCATCGGCCAGTCGTTGAGCACTGCTGAATCAATAGAAGAGGCAGTGGAAGGAAAGCTGGGGACGGGAATGAGGACTCGAGTTCCTGGTACAGAGTCAACCCCACGACCCCGAAGCGGAGAGGTGGTGGTCTTCGAAGCCTTTTTCGAGGCAGGTTTGGGACTACCGGCTGTGGATTTCCTGGCAGAGGTGCTGGACTTGTTCCACATAACCCTGCCTCAACTGTCTCCCAACGCGATCGTCCGCCTGGCTGTCTTCGAATGGGCGCTTCGGGCCGAAGGATGCGAAGGCCGCTCCGAAATCTTCGCGGCGACCCACGAGGCCATCTGTCAACCGAAGCCTCAAGACGGGCCGGGGGATTCCAAGGTGACGATAGCCTTCGGTAGCGTTAACTTCTAGCTGCGGAGGGAGCATGCTCTCCATTTCCATGCCAAAGCCATAAACGACCGATGGTACACAAACTGGATACTTCGGTGGTTCTACACCGAAGTCGGAGAGGACTCCCCTCTCTCGGGCCCTCTGCAAGAGATCTGGTTTCGGAAGGAGGCCAACATCTCCCCGAACCCTAGCTTGCTCACGACGAGGCTATGGTTGCTTGCTTCGGTGGCTCGCCGCATGAGCATGCGCGATCTGGCCGAAGAGTTCGTGGGTCTTCGGATTCCTCCCCTCGGAGCCAACTGGCCGATCGTGATCCCACAAGCCTCGGAGGGGGACCTCCGAAACTTAGGTACATCTTTTCCCTGCTGCATTGTATTATATGAACAGATTAGTTATATTCATACTTCTATACCTCTTCCTTTCAGCGGCGCCTCTGGCATTGGGTCCGGAAGACATAGTTCGGGCCACCGAACGAATTCTCGGAGCCCCTTCGGTGGCCGAGAGGCAGAGAAGGCTGGAGTTGGTGGGGAGTTGGGAGCGCTCGAATAGGGTGTGGAGAGCCCTCGGCATGGAGCCCCCGCAGCTTCCCGACTTCGCCCCAGCCGGAGCGGCTGGCCGTAAGAGGAAAGCAGCGGCCGAGCCCTCCAAGAAAGCTGGCAAGCAACCGCTTCAGAAGAAGGCAGTGAAGCAACCTCCCCACTTGACGCCAGCTTCATCTTCTTCATCGCCGGACGAGCGGAGCCCGACTCCCGAAGAGGTAGAAGACTCCGAGGGTGCTACGGCGAAGGCTTTCGAAGCCTACCTCCTGATTGACGAAGATATGGGGGAGGTCCCCCCAAACCTCTCCGTCAGGGAGGGTGTTAGTGTAACTCCATCGACTCCTCCTGCACCCGTCGTCGTGCCGGTGGAGTCGGACTCTACTCCCGTCTCGCCCTCACTCGAAGCGGTCCCTGCAGAGACTTCAACTCCGATGGAGGATACCGAGGGCAGGACCTCGGGGGATGAATTTGCCAATATCCTCTGGATGTACGAAGTATTGGAGGATCCGGCGATCCTTCCTCAAGAAGCTCTCAGAGGTATTCTTCCGGAGCTCCTCCTTCTTTGTCGACATTCGCATGCTATCTGTAAAACAGGCTTATTAATTTTGTTATTGAAGCAGTTACCTCTTCGGGTACCGAAGCTTTGGTGGCGCCGGAAGTCCCTGCTTCCTCGGAGACGGTTACCCGAGCGGACCCTTCTGCTCCTCTGGGGGATCCGAGCCTGGTGGCAGAGAACGTGTCCTTTGGGGCGGACGACGTGCTTCCCGGGACGGAGTTGGCTCCGGCCGCGGCTACATCGACCACCGAAGTCGCCTCCGATAATGTGGTTCCAGCCGGAGAAGTGGCGGCCGGGGGTCTGAGTGCTCTTGCTTCTCCTCCCTTCGTGCCTGGGAGGGGTAAGAGCATTTCTAGCCTCGGCCTTCGTCCTGGCCAAACCGCACCTTCCATCGGTAATTCGGAGGACGAAGCCGTAGTAGACGACGCCCAGGCTTTGTCTTGGCTTCCTCTACTGGCTCCTTTCTTGGAGCACCGGAGCGGCCTTCGAGGACTCCTGGAGCCCCTGGCTGAGAAAAGCCAGGATATTGCTAACTCGGAGTTGGTCTCCGCCTTGAGCGAGACTAGGGCTTCGACCCTCAACACGGCCCTCGAAAGGGCTGCCCTTCAGGTATGAAAAAGGACACCACAGTTGCTATATTTTAATGGTTAAAAAATCTTTAGCGCTTACCTAGTTTTTCTTGCAGCAATTTGCCCTGGCTAGAGCGGCAGCGACTTCCACCGAGGTCGAAATTAATCGACTCAACCGGAAGGTCACCACCCTCCAGACGGCCCTCAATGACTCCACCGGGAGGTCCCTCAGATTGGAGGAAGAAGTTTTGGAGGAGAGGAAGGTTAGGGCAGCATCTGACGAAGCCCTTGAAGCCCTCCGTTCGTCAGCCTAGGAAGCCGAAGCTGAACGTGTTGTCCTCCGCGCGGAGGTCGAAAAGCTTCGTCAGGACGCAGCTACCTCGAACGCACAGTTGGTGGAGCTTCAAGGGGCTCTTAGCCAAGCAATGGCTCAGAAGAGTTCTTTGATGCTCCGGGTGGCCGCAGTGGAGGCGACTGTTCCGAACCTGGAAGCGACAGAGAGGAAAAATTCCAGTACTGCTGACCGTACCTTGGAAGCTCTTCAGGGTACGTTGGAGTACTTCGGCACTATGTGCCCTTCGTCTTCTGCCGCAGCCTACGAGCCACTCGACCGAAAGCTGACGAGGATCCAAGTTGCTTCGTCGCTGATGATGAACTCCGGCGTTCGGTACGGGGAGATCTCCGGACAGTGTGCTGGCATCGGGGTTCTTCGTCACCTTGAATCTCTTCGGATTCCTCTTGGCTCGGTTGGAAGCTCGTCCCCTGGAGGCTTCGCGGATGATGACTTGCTGCGGCCATCTTCGGAGGTGGCTTCGGCTTGGGAAGCCTTCCGAGCAGCCTGGAAGACGGACCACAAGGTCGCTGCTAAGGCCTGGATCGACGAGGCCCGCCGGCAGAAGCAAGCTCAAGCGAAGCCACCACTCCCAGCTTCGCCAGCCCCTCCGGTTCCAGCTCCGCCAGCCGACCCGCAGGTCTAGCCGCTTAGGACCGCTGTGTACCTGTGACCTTGTAAACCTTGTTTTATTAATGAAAAAGTTATAAACAGTACTTGTCTTGGGTGTTCTGCTCTTTTTTAGGTTTTGTCATGCCCTTCGAGCGCTGATTTCGAACTTCTGGAAACTACTGCCGAGCTTCGAAAGGAGTGGGCAGTCCTTGAGAGTTTGAGACCTTACCGCCAATCCCGCTTCTCTGTTCCTCGCGGAGAAAGGGGGGAGGTTACCCTTGAAGTACGAAGGGACGTTTTGTCTTATATTAAAGAGGAAGAGAAGACGGAGGGGTCTTCATCTTCCGAACCTATTGATTGGTCCGACTCGGAGTACCAAGCCGAAGACCTTGCCGAGGCAGTCTCCGAAAGGCTCTTGACATGGGCTGAACTTCAGGAGGAGCAGAAGAAACTGCGAGCTTCGAGAAAAAAGAGAAGTGCCCGGCCTAAAAAGACGACTTCAAGCTCCGAAGAGCAAAGTAGCCGTAGGGGTAGCTCTAGGGGTCGAAAAGGTCTCCGTTTCTATTTGGGTTTAGATAACAATTTTTCTTGATGTATGAGTATAATATTTTAATGTGGGATGCTTCGACAGTATGCCGTGTGACTCCTATCCTCTCCTACCCCCTTGTGGGTGGCGGAGCCTTTATCATACAAAAAGGGTTTGCTAGGCACAATGATGGTCTGAATGACTGCATGCTTCGAACTTGTACATCCCGTCATAAAAGTTTTTATTTGTACGCATCCTAACAAGCCAGAACCTGGAATCTTCATTGTGGCCACCTTCGGATCTTTTACGGACACTTCGCACCCGGAGGCTTGAAATTCTGTTTGATTTAAAGTCCTTAGATTCTTCTACGGATCCTAACAAGCCGGAGCCTGGAATCCGTAGGTTGGCCACCTTCGGCTCTTTTACAGATACTTCGCACCCGGAGGCTTGAAATTCTGTTTTATTTAAAGTCCTTAGACTCTTCTACGGATCCTAACAAGCCAGAGCCTGGAATCCGTAGGTTGGCCACCTTCGGCTCTTTTACAGATACTTCGCACCCGGAGGCTTGAAATTCTGTTTTATTTAAAGTCCTTAGACTCTTCTACGGATCCTAACAATCCGGAGCCTGGAATCCGTAGGTTGGCCACCTTCGGCTCTTTTACAGATACTTCGCACCCGGAGGCTTGAAATTCTGTTTTATTTAAAGTCCTTAGACTCTTCTACGGATCCTAACAAGCCGGAGCCTGGAATCCGTAGGTTGGCCACCTTCGGCTCTTTTACAGATACTTCGCACCCGGAGGCTTGAAATTCTGTTTTATTTAAAGTCCTTAGACTCTTCTACGGATCCTAACAAGGCGGAGCCTGGAATCCGTAGGTTGGCCACCTTCGGCTCTTTTACAGATACTTCGCACCCGGAGGCTTGAAATTCTGTTTTATTTAAAGTCCTTAGACTCTTCTACGGATCCTAACAAGCCGGAGCCTGGAATCCGTAGGTTGGCGGAGCCATTGAACCAATGGTTCGTAGTCAGCCCCTTGGGTTTTTGCGAAAAATGCTTGGCTCTACTATCATCACCGACCTCCTAATGCGTCCATCAGGAGGATGGGATGTTCGAAGGGCGAAACAAATTTCAACCCTTATCTTTATTTATAAAAGAAGTGTTACAAGTGATTACAAGGAAGCCTTAAGCGTAATATCTCTTAAGGTGCTTCGCATGCCACGCATGTTTCAACTCTTCTCCTTCTAAATTAGCTAATTTAAACGATCCGGGGCGTCCTGAGCGTAAGATAACATATGGTCCTTCCCATTTGTTTCCTAGCTTCCCCGGAGCTATTACACTTCGCAATACTAGATGACCTGGTTTTAACTCACTTAATCTGACTTTCGGGTCATACCACGTTTTTGTGTGCTCTTGGTACTTAGTCAGGTTGGCGACAGCTCGAAGCCTTGTCTCTTCTGACAAGTCTATTGAAGTACTCCGATCATCTTCGTCTTCGTGTTGAATTACGCGAAGTGACTCCCCTTTGAGCTCCGTAGGGGTCATGGCTTCGTCTCCGAAGAGCAATCTGAATGGCGTGAAACCGGTTGATCTAGTTTGCGTGGTTCGGATAGACCATAAAATTTTAGGTAGCTCTTCGACCCATAGGCCCTTGGCCAATCCCACAATTCGGCGATTTAACCCGGAGAGGATATTCCTGTTGGCTCGTTCGACGGCCCCGTTGGATTGCGGATGTCGCACTGCTGCGAAGCATAGCTTAATGCCCAGTTCTTCACAGAATGTTTGAAAGGTATCAGCTTCGAACTGGGTTCCATTATCTACCGTTAATTCTCTGGGGACTCCGAACCTGCATATAATATTTTGCCAGAAGAATCTTTGTACGTTCTTCGAGGTGATGGTTGTTAGTGGCTCCGCTTCCACCCATTTTGAGAAGTATTCGATTGCTACCACCGCAAATTTCAACCCGCCTTTTGCTGGTGGGAAAGGGCCTATGAGGTCCATGCCCCATCTAGCCATCGGCCATACCGGGGCAATAACCTGAAGCTGAGCTGGCGAGCGATGGCTCCTTCTGCCCATCCATTGGCAGCCTTGGCATGCTCGAACCAGGTCTTCAGCGTCTCTGACGATTGTTGGCCAATAAAACCCTTGCCGGAGCGTCTTGCCTGCTAGTGCTCGAGGGGCAAGATGACCTCCGCACAGCCCTTCGTGGATGCCTCGAAGTATGTCTTGACCTTCAGGCTGGGAGATGCATCGAAGCAGTGGTGAGCACACTCCGGCTTTGTACAACACTTCCCCAATAAGTTTGTAATTTCGAGCTCTTGATTGCAATCTTCGAGCTTCTGGGCCTTCTGGAGGGTCATTGCTACTTTGCAACATAGTTATTATCGGAGTTCGCCAATCCGTAGCTGGAATACACATTACTTCTGACGAGGGTATTTGGTCACCTGCTGGCTTCTCTAATTCTTCATAGAAAGCGCCCTTCGGGAGGTCTACTGCTCCTGCTGCAGCTTTTGCAAGAATATCTGCAAGTTGATTATCTGCCCGAGGTATGCTTCGAACTGTAAATCCTTTGAATGCTGCTTCGGCCTTGCGGATTTCTTGAAGGTATTGCGCGAGATGTGGGTTTTTTGCTTGGAAGCTTTTGTCAATATGTCCCGCGACGACTTGGGAATCTGTTTTGATCACTATTCTTGTAGCTCCGAGTGCTTTAGCCTTCCGGAGGCCTAGCAAGATTCCTTCATACTCGGCAACGTTATTAGTGGTTCGGAAGTTGAGTCTTGCGGAATACATTGCCTTTTGCCCTGATGGTGACAGGATGACTGCCCCTGCCCCGGCACCTGATGCTTGATAGGCTCCGTGGGAGAATATTGTCCAGAAACCGTCGGAGGGTTCCTCCGGGGTCCATACTGCAGATGGACTCCACTCTGCTACAAAATCTGCTATAATTTGAGATTTAACAGCCGTCCTCACTGTGAAGGAGATTTCGAAGGGTGCCAGCTCGACTGCCCATTTTCCAACCCTGCCTGTGGAATCTTTGTTTCGGAGCATATCTCCAAGAGGATACGATGTAGGGACGATGAGGTTATGCGCCAAGAAATAATGTCTTAGCTTCCGCGAGGCCATTACTAGGGCATAAGCAAATTTTTCGAGCTCGGAGTATCTGATCTTGGCTCCGGATAATGCCTCCGACACAAAATAAATTGGGTTTTGTACCAGCTTCTCTTTAAGCTCGACTTCTCGGACCAGCACCGCGCTTACTGCTGAACCTGTTGCTGCAAGGTACAGAAGCAGTGTTTCCCCTGGAAGTGGAACAGTTAAGGTTGATAATGTTCCGAGGTATGCTTTTATCTCTTCGAAGCTCTTCTGGCACTCCGGCGTCCAGCTGAAGCTTTCGGAGCCCTTGAGCGCCTTGAAAATTGGGAGGCTTCTCTCTGCCGATCTGGACAGGAACCTGCTGAGTGCTGCTAGCCTTCCTGCTAGTTTTTGTACTTGCTTCAAATTCTCTGGTGGAGTCATTCTTTGCAGCGCACTTATTTGTGTTGGGCTGGCTTCGATCCCCCTGCTCGAAACTAAGTACCCTAGCAGTTTCCCTGCTTGCGCCCCGAATATACATTTTTTGGGGTTGAGGCGTACTCCACATGCTCGGAGGCTCTCGAAAGTTTCAGCTAGATCTAGGCTATGCTGGTGCTTTTGTACACTTTTTATTACAATATCGTCCATGTAGGCCTCGACATTGCGGCCTATCTGGTGACCTAAAGCCTTAGCTATTAAGCGAGAAAATGTGGCTCCGGCATTCCGCAAACCAAAAGGCATTCTTACATAGCAGAATACTCCAGAAGGAGTTATAAAACTTGTCTTTGCTTCGTCTTCGCGTTTCAGCCACACTTGATGGTACCCGGAATAGGCATCGAGGAAGCTTAATAATTCGGAGCCGGCTGTAGAATCTATTAATTGATCTATTCGGGGCATTGGGTAGGGGTCTCGCGGGCATGCTTTATTTAATGAGGTGAAGTCGATACACATGCGCCATTTGCTCGAGTCCTTTTTCTTTACAAAAACAGGGTTGGCTAACCACTCAGTATGGGCCACCTCCCTGATAATGCCAGCTTTTAACAATTTTTCTACTTCGGCCTTGGCTAAGCTTGCTCTTTCTGCTGATAGCTTTCAGAGCCCCTGGCGCACCGGCCTGGCCTTCGGGTTGACGAGCAGACTATGCTCGATGATGCTTCGGTCAACCCCGGTGAGATCTTCGTCGGTCCAGGCAAACATGTCTAGATTTTTCTTGACGACTTCTTCTAACGAGGTGGTTATTTCTGGAGATAGCCCCTTGCCAAATTTCACTGGGTACTCTTTGCCATTTTCTGAGATTATTCTTGTCTCAACATCACCCTCCGGGCTTGGCTTAAGCGAAGATCCCTTCGGAGGGCTCAATGCCTCCGGTACTTCCTCGACGCTTTTCGCCACATTATGCACTTGTCGGGGGTCCAATGGCTGTCCGTGGCCATACTCTGTCCTTCTGGCTACAACCTGGTCTCCTGAAATAGTGAGCACCCCACCTTGCGTGGGCATTTTGAGACAAAGGTAATTGTGATGTGCTATAGCCCCGAATTGGTTCAACATCCCTCGACCGAAGATAGCATTATAAGCGTAAGGGGCATCCACCACATCGAAAATCACCTCTTCTACTCGGGCCAGCGGCCCCTCTCCGAAGGCAACCTCGAGGCCTATTTGGCCGAGGGCATCGAGAGGCGGTCCTAAGAACCCTTGAAGCGGCCGGGCTGCTGGAAGCAGATGCTTTCGAGGTATGCACATCTGGTCGAAGGCCTGGACGAAGAGTATGTCTGCGGAGCTCCCGCCATCTACCAGAATCCTTCGAACATCTGCCCCTGCTATATCGGCAGAGATGACTAATGGGTCAGCATGGGGAAACTTCACCCCTACCGCATCGCTGGCTGTGAACGAGATGGGCACACGGGACCATTCTGGCATCCCTTCAGCGGAACTTGAAGTCCCAATGTGCCCAACCTCGCGGATGTACTCGCGGCGCTGTCTCTTGGACATGCTGCCGAGGGTCCCCCCTCCGGAGATGGGTAGGACCACTCTCTTGCCGCGGTCTTGCGGATCTTCTTGCTTTGGTGGTGGCATAATACTGGCCACCGGTA
Source organism: Zizania palustris (assembly GCA_019279435.1). Classification (NCBI taxonomy): domain Eukaryota; kingdom Viridiplantae; phylum Streptophyta; class Magnoliopsida; order Poales; family Poaceae; genus Zizania; species Zizania palustris. Next base: position 95,400,916 of record JAAALK010000080.1, read on the forward strand.
GCCGTATGGGGGCTTCGAGGGCACCAGCTCGGGCCACAGCTTGAACAGGCTCCGATCGTGTCGTCGGTGGAGCCCGATCCGAAGTACCTCGCCTGGTATTTCGCTCGAGGTATTCACCTCGAAGGGTTAACACTGTCTTGCAGTCCTTTGTGTCATGGCTTCTATTGTCGCCATGCACGCAACAAAAATGACTCTGGCGCCTACCAAGCACCCTTTCTTGAGGTCCTGGAGGCCCAGCCTTGAAACTTTTTCCCTGCTGGAAATTGGCAGGTGCCTTCGAAGCTGAAGGTGTAATGTTTAGCACTTCCGAACGGAAATGCTTCTTCCCTCGCCTATACTCGCTGGGGCGGCTGTCTTGTGGAGGTTGCGGTGTAGCGGCGGCTTCTGGCTCCCCTTTGACTTCCCGGAGGGTGGGTAGTGTTGCTTCAACTCGCCGCAGGCATCCTTCCTCTGCCTTGGCATACTGTTCGAAGTATGCCATGAGCTGCGCCACGGACGTTACCGGCTTCCGATGGAGTTTGCTGAGGAGGTCGGGGTTCAGCACCCCTTCGCGGGCAGCATCAACTACTGAGGAGGTAGAGAGGCCCTTGATTTGTGACTTGGTGTGGGCGAAGCGTGTGAAGTACTCCCGGAGGGTTTCTCCCACCCGCTGCTTTACTTGAAACAAGCTTCCTGTGGACATTGGGGCCACGAAGGTACCTTGGAAGTTGCTCACGAATTTCTTTTTGAGCTGCTCCCATGAACTGATCGATCCCGGCTTTAAGGACCAGAACCAGCGGAGCGCCACGCCTTCGAGAGCGAGGGGGAAGCATTTTGCCATGGTGCTTCGCACCCCTCCGCTTGCTTCTATAGCCAGGGCGTAAGAGCGGGCGAATTCTCCGGGGTCTGACCCCCCGGAGTATTTGTGCAGCTTCGAGGCCTTGAACTTGGGGTCGAAAGGCACTCTCTGCAGATCAGGGTGCAACGGAGACTCATTATCGAAGGAGGCATTCTCGGCCTCCTCTTGGACTTGTATAACTTCTGGGGGATTGCGGGCTCCATTGTCTTGAGGCCCCCTTGGAGTTTCGGTGGAAGCTTGAGTGCGGAGTCGGTCGGCGGCCTCTTGCCTCCATCTGGATACCTCCTCCTGAAGCCTGGCTAGCTGCGTAGCCTCGGTTTCGGGAGGGCCTTCATCTTCGTCGGAGGGTACTTCTGGATCCCGGCTTGCTGCGTAGTCGGTCTGAAGCGTTGTAGGAGGAGGCAAAGGGCCCCGGGACGCTCGACGCCCAGTGACCTCTGCGGGAATCGCCGGATTAGCCGAGGGTCCGGCTCCGTTGGTCTGAGGGGACCTTCGAAGGGGACCCTAAGCTTGACCACGCTTCGGAGGCATGGCTAGCCGTTGAGATGTTTTGGAGATGGAGGACTTCGAACGACTCGAGGGGTCGAGGGAAGGCCTTCGAGCTGCACTAAGAAGCCCTCAACTGAAGGGTGCGCGGAGTCTCTGGACTCCGAGGCTCCCTCCGTAAGTGCTCTTTAGAGTGCAGTCAGCGGTAGGGAACAAGCTTTTAGAACTTGGATCCCCACGGACGGCGCCAACTGTTGGCGTAAAAGTTACACCAACAGGTTCTCGGTAATCAAGAACGGACAAACAAGAAGTTTGTGCTGTAGGACGAACTCGAGCCTCCGTAAAGGATAATAACTCAAGAGGTCCGAATGCGTGTGTTTGAACAACTGGTTCTGGATCCTTCTTACAAGGTACAATGGGGGGTATTTATAGGGAAAAAGGCATAAGGAAAAGACCTATTTACCCCTACATTACAACTGACATAGTAGAATTTATTCGATATTATAAACAAGGTTATACACGGTAAAGTGTTGTAGGGTAGATGGATAAGCTGGGCATCCAATCAATCACGTCTTCCTGCTTCGAGGCCTCCTTCTTCCCTTCGGAGGGTCCTCTGTGACTTCGCATCGTGGCACCCTCCGGCCGTGTTGACGTATGCTTCGAATATTCGTCCTCCACCTTCGGGATCTTCCCGGAGCCCACGGAGGGTTAATCTTTAAGTCTTGGAAATAGAGTAATTTCCCCCAACAGTAGCCAAAGCCACTTCCAGAGCTATTGTTGCTGCTCTCAGCGACATCGACACTTCCTCAACCAAGAAGTCGAGCTCTGATGAGGAGGAGTCCCCAAGGAAAGAGGAGAAGAAGGACAAGAAGGGATGAGTTTTCACCGGCCTCTGCTTCATGGCCGATAGTGATCACAGCGGCGATGAGCTTGACTCATCTAAGGTACCACTATCCTATGACCAACTATAAATTAAATTAGATGAATTGAATGAAGTGGTTCTTGGTCAGGATAGGTTGCTTATGCAAGCCGCTAGAGATAGAAAATACCTTAGACTTAGGCTAGAATTTGTTTCTACTGATTATGCCATGCTTAAGTCTAGGGTTAATGACGCTGAATGTGAATATTGCACTGTTATCATGGGTGAGCTTGCTCAGTTGCATTCTGTGCATGCTCAAACTCTTTCTGAGCTTGAGACTGCACATAAGCAGCTTTTGATGGTTGATTCTAGTCCTCATGATATAAATGAATGCATGAACTGTTCTTTATTACGTTAGAGCATTGATTTACGTGATAAGCATGTCCATGATTTAGAGGCTAGATTGGAGAGGGCCGGTAGTTCAAAGGATGTGCAACCTGTGTGTGACACTTGCATAACCCTTAAGGACCAGTTAGGCACTGTTAGAGAGCGAGCTAAAAACCTCATGACTGAAAACAAATACCTTCTTTCTGTGGTTAACAAATGCACTGAGGGAAAGGGTAGGATGGACTTGCTCTTGGCCAAGACCAAGATGTGTGCTGACAGGGCAGGGTTAGCTCTGGGATTGAGTTTTGAGAGGATTCCATCAGACAGTGAGAACAAAACTATTTTTACCTCACTCACTACCTTAGAGAAAGAAAGAGGCTAGTTAGACACTCCATGAACTAAAAAGCCTACCCAAACTCAAAAGAAAACCAGTCCTCCTACCAAGAAAATTCCTCCCAAGAAAACCACTCAGCAGAAGCCCAAGGAGCATATGAGGATTGCTTCTATGACCCATGTGAGTGCCCCTAGGAGAGTGTTTCATTGTTCCTATTGTCAGCGGGCGGGTCATCTATTCGGGTTCTGTTTTTGTCGCATCAAGGATGAGCGACACTCTCAGGCGATGATTTTCTAGGACATACATTACCCATCTCTAGGTATGCATGAGTCTGAGTTTTACTCACGTCCTGTTTTAGAGGCTCCTCGTACTTCCCTGAGAGGTTTTGCTCCTCGAGGTGTTCACCATGTTCCATATGGTGACAGACCCTGTGTGAGTAACTTTGTGCCTCAACAGGTTAGGAGACCTCGTCATGCATCTAGGTCACAACATATAGGTAGACATCGCACTTTGCATCATTCTGATTTCCCTGTGCGTAGACAATCTATTTTTACTGTGCCTACTACTCATATCACTCAGTGATGGATGCCTCGTCATGCTTTCACTCACCCCAGCACTGAGCGATCAAGATTTTCTTATCATGTGTAGGCGCCAGACCGAGGCTTGGAGGGCACGTGGATCATGGACTCCGGTTGTTCGCGCCATATGACCGGAGATGCAGCATGGTTCTCCAGCTTCACTACAACCAAGCAAAAAGAACATATCACCTTCGATAACAATTGAAGGAGTAGAGTGAAAGGTAAAGGTGTGGTAAGAATCAACTCAAATTTCACTCTCAAAGATGTTGCTTTCGTTGAAAATTTGGGATACAATTTGCTTTCTGTATCTCAATTGCTTGATGAGGGCTTCGAAGTGCGATTCCATCGCGATTCTTCGCAAGTACTCAATTCTGATGGCATTGCGTTCTGTAAGATCTTTAGAGTTGGGAGAGTTTTTGGAGCTGATTTTTCCGAGTCATCTGGTTCTTCTCATTGTCTTGTTGCACATTTGACTTCTGAGCTTTGGAAGTGGCATAGGAGACTAGGGCATATGAGCTTTGAGTTGCTCGCTCATCTGAGTGCCCTAGGTCTGATCCGAGGATTGCCCAAGCTCAAGTTTGAGAAGAATTTAGTTTCCGCTACATGTCGACATGGAAAAATGATTGCTGCTTCGCACTCGCTAGTCACCATGGTGATGGCTGAACAACCCGGAGAACTTCTCCACATGGACACTGTAGGTTCTTCTCCGGTTAGTTATTTAGGCGGCAAGTGGTATGTTTTAGTCATTGTCGACGATTTCTCTTGCTACTCTTGGGTCTTCTTTCTTGCTAACAAGGATAAACTGTTTTCACACTTTCGGAGCTTGGCTTTGAGACTCTTCACTGAACTCCCTGGTGCATTAAAATTCATTCGAAGTGATAATGGCACTGAGTTCAAGAACAATCTCTTTGTTGACTTTCGCATGGAGCACGACATAGAACATCAATTCTCTGCTTCGTGGGTTCCTCAACAGAACGGTGTTGTTGAGAGAAAGAACCGCACTTTAGTTGAGATGGCTAGGACGATGCTCGATGAGCACATGACTCCTAAAAAATTCTGGGTTGAGGCCATGCACACTGCATGTTACATCTCAAACCGAATCTTCTTGTGATCAATTTTGAACTTGACATCTTATGAATTGCGTTTTGGGAGATAGCCCAAAGTGACTCATCTTCGAGTTTTTGGTTGTCAAAGCTTTATCCTGAAACGTGGAAATTTAGATAAATTTGAGTCACGCTCTTCTGACGGGATCTTTTTGGGATACACTACTCATGGTCATTCTTATCGGGTTTTCAATTCGGAAACTAACACTGTCATCGAGTCATGTGATGTGACTTTTGTTGAATCAACCCTCTCTGTTAGTTCTACTTTTGAACAGGCAAATGAACACGACATGGAACAGACCATCTTCGAAAATGAAGATCCTGAAGATTTCGAGGATGAACCTCTACTACCCTCGACATCGACCCCCGAAGCTGACCCCGCTTCGACCACTTCAGCACAAGGTCCTGAAGCAACTACCTCGACATCGGTTATCTTGGACCACTCCAACGCACAAGTTGAGGGGGAGACTGCATCCCGCCGCGAGACTCCACATCATATTCAAAGGATGCATCCTCTCGAGTAGACCATTGGTGAGCTTGATCAAAGGGTAACACGTTCTCATGCTCATTTCATTGATTCCGCTTTTGTTGTTTCTTTCGAGCCCTTATATGTTAGTCATGCACTTTTTGATTCTAGTTGGATCAATGCCATGCATGAAGAACTTGAAAATTTTGAGAGAAACCAAGTCTGGACTTTAGTTGATCCTCCACCTAATGTTCATTTCATTGGAACAAAATGGATTTTCAAAAATAAACAAGGGGAGGATGGGACTGTAGTTAGAAACAAAGCTAGACTTGTAGCTCAGGGTTATTCTCAATTAGAAGGGATTGATTTTACCGAGACTTTTGCACCTGTTGCACGTCTAGAGGCCATTAGGATTTTGCTTGCCTTTGCGACATCCCGGGGATTCAAACTCTATCAAATGGATGTCAAAAGTGCATTTCTTAATGGCTTCATAGGCGAAGATGTTTATGTAAAACAACCCCTGGCTTTAAAAACCCCAAATACCCGCATAAAGTCCTTAAACTTCATAAGGCTCTTTATGGACTCAAGCAGGCCCCTCGGGCTTGGTATGATAGACTTAAGTCTTTTCTGCTTGAGCGGGGGTATTTGATGGGCTCTATTGATAAAACCCTGTTCACTCTCAAGCATGGCAAAGATTTCCTGCTAGTTTAGATTTATGTGGATGATATCATCTTTGGTTGCTCTTCTCATGCTTTGGTTACCGAGTTTGCAGATACCATGAGCAGGGAGTTCGAAATGTCCATGATGGGCGAACTCACATTTTTCCTTAGTTTGCAAATCAAGCAAAGCAAACAAGGTACATTCATCCACCAGACGAAATACATCAAGGACCTGATGAAGAAGTTCGATATGTCCGATGCGAAGCCCCTCGCTACTCTAATGACTACATCTGTAGCATTGGATCCTGACGAGGATGGAGAAGCCGTATATAAAAAGGAGTTCCGAAGCATGATCAACTCCCTCCTCTACTTGACTGCTACGAGGTCGAACATACACTTCGAAGTGTGTCTATGTGCTCGTTTTCAGGATTCGCCCCGTGCTTCACACTGCCAAGCGGTAAAGCGCATTCTCAGGTATCTCAAGCATACCCTCGAATTTGGTATTTGGTATTCTGCGTCTTCCTCTTTGTGTCTTCGAGGTTATTCCGATGCGGATTTTGCTGGGTGTAGAATTGATAGGAAAAGTACTTCTGGTACTTGTAATTTTCTGGGTACTTCGCTGGTTTGCTGGTCTTCCCGCAAACAGTCTAGTGTTGCACAATCAACGGCTGAGGCCGAATATGTTGCTGCAGCTAGCTGTTGCTCTCAGATTTTGTGGATGGTTTCCACTCTACGTGATTTTGGGTTAAATTATAAGAGTGTTCCACTTTTCTATGACAACACTAGTGCTATTTGTATTGCAAACAACCCGGTTCAGCATTCCAGAACCAAACACATTGATGTACGGTATCATTTTCTCAGAGATCATAATGAGAAGGGTGATATTGAACTTCAATATGTTGATACCTGTTGGGGGAAAATATTCAATCTTCAAGATTATCGTAGCAACAAGATAAAGACTAGTGATTAAGATGAAGATATCTGATATATAATTTCGGAGATGCATCCGGTCAAGTTCGAAGTATGATGACGGGCTCTAGTTCGGAGTACATCTTCGAACTTAGACTCTTCCAGGAACTTCTTTGCCAGCTAAGATGGAAGACTTATCTTCTTTCTAACTAGATTAGTCTTTTACCATTTTAGCCCTATTAAGGGTACCGAATAGTTTCCACTATGTCGGTTGTAATAGAGGGGTAAAAAGGTCTTTTCCTTAATGTTTGGGCCTATAAATACCCCCCGTTTTACCCTATAATGAGGACCGAATACAAGTTATTCAATATACACATTCGAACTATTCTAAGTTATTATCCTTTCGGAGGCTTAGAATAGTTTACTTCGAAAACACTTCGTTTGTTAGTTTCTAATCGTCAGAAACCTGTTAGCGTAATCTTTTACGCCAACAGTTGGCGCCATCCGTGGGGAACTTAGTCCAAGAAACTTCGTTCTCTACCAACTTCTTACACCATGCCTCCTAAGCGGAGCGCAACTGGTAACCCTGTTCGGAGGTCCCCTCGGACCTCCAGAGTGATATATCCAGACACAGTTGAGGTCGAAGGACCTTCGACGTTTCCTCCACCTCAAACTCCAGAAGGGATTCCCATTCCTCGAGCATACGGAGTTCCTCCGCCAACTCCATCTATACTTCGACCACCCAGAGTTCCTCTCCCACCTCAAGTTTGATGGGGGACTGGTCCCGATCTTCCGCTAGGTAATGGATAACTTGGGTTGGTGGAGAATCTCGACGTTGGCGATCCAAGGCTCCGGTCCGGCGGATCAAAACCTTGCAATCGTTACACCACTGTCTCCGTTGGTTATCAACCACGCAGAACGCGATTGACCTCGCCACGAAGGCTAATTCCTGCAAGCGAACCCAAGAACACAAGCAAGAACAGGAAGGATACAAGTCGAATGCCAAATCACAGACAAACGATGATAAGGTGAGGTTTCACAAACGCCAATGCAGTAGCCAATCGGTCCGGTGCAAGAGGCGGGATCTAAACACACAAGTGTAGATGCAAACAAAGCAAAACCTAACCCTAAAGGCGGCTGGAGTGAATATATAGGGCGTGGGCAGCCTGTGGAAGGTGAACAGACTTGGGCTGTGGGCTAGAAGACGTACAGACTCAGATTATGGCCAACACGGCCCAGTTCTGTCACGCAGGACTGTTTTAAACACACAGGACGGCTCGAGACTCCAAATGCGGTGGAACCAACAGAAAACGATCCGTCTTCTCCTCAGCTTTCCAAAAAGTCCAAGAACGCGCCAATCGGACTTCGTATGAGGAAGTTATGCACATTTTGGTGAATGGTGGTCGATGTAGTCCGAACCAGCGAATTCTTGACTTCAAGTCATCCGTGCGACTCCGTCTTCAACTCCAACTCTTCTATTCCATCTCCCATGTTCCTAAGCAACAAAATATCACTAGTATTCAGTAGCATCCCGTACAAACAAATATTAACATAGTTGCTAAGGAAAGAATTAACCTCATGGTTCAAGCGACGGGCACGGGCGCGTGTGATTGGTCCTTGTAATTGAATTGTAGGTGGAGGCTCCATGTGTGTATCATGTGAAGTGATGTCCTCATCAAAGTTCCACTCCAAACTGATCCTTACAGTTCTCAAGACCCGGAAGATCCTTCCGGAGGAGATGAAGACAATCTTGGTGATATGGCCGCTCAAATGGCCAGTCTCCAAGCTGAAGTAGCGAGATGGCGACAAGAAGCTGCAAATAGGCTTCGCTCTCAAGCCATCCCAGTTATTCCAGAAGTGCCTGAAGACGACGAACCTATCTATCCTGAAGCCCCAGAGAACGCCTCCTTTGATACTGAATCTCCGCTACATCCTGAACTGCAAAAAGTTCGCTTCGACCCAAAGTTTAAGACTTCAAAGCTTTGCAAGTATGCCGGAGACGAAGATCCTGGAGAATTTGTCCGATCTTATGCTTTGGCGATTGAAGCCAGTGGAGAAGTGCGGGACACCATGGCAAAATTTTTCCCCTAGCTCTTCAGGGAGTAGCTTTGCGATGGTTCTGGTCTTTAAAACCAAGATCAATCAGTTCATGGGGACAATTGAAGAAAAAGTTCGTGAGTAACTTCCAAGGCACCTTCGTGCCTCCAATGTCCACGAGAAGTCTTTTCCAGGTGAAGCAGCTCCCCGGGGAAACCTTAAGACAATACTTCAAGCGCTTCGCTCATACGAAGTCGCAGATCCGAGGGTTAACTACGTCTTCAGTAGTTGACGCAGCTCGGGAAGGAGTCATTCATCCAGGCCTCCTTGATAAACTCCACCAGAAAAGCATATCTTCTGTTTCTCAGCTGATGTCCTATTTTGAAGAATATGCAAGGTCAGAAGAGGGCTGACTTCGGAGAACTGCAGCTTCTCCGTCCATACTGCAGGAAGTAAAATTGGAAGTGAAAACTTCAGCACAGCCGCGAGAACCTGTCTTCGAAGTTCAGCATGATAGGAGAAGGGGGCAAAAGCATCCTCGTTCAAAAGTTGTGAATATTGCACCCCCGCAGAAGTTTGCCCAAAGAGCTCCACAACCTTCGGGAAACAAGGTCAGCGGCTGGAGGCCGCCAGGGAAACCGGCTGGCAAGGGCCAGACCCTTTTCTGCTGTATTTATGGTGAAAACCGAAGTCACACAACTGATGCGTGCAAAGCTATACTTACCCTGAGAGGAGAATATCTAGAGAGAACTTCGGGTCGAGGTACTACTGACCGAGTTCCAGCTGAAGTGCGTCCGGAGCCTGTCCAGGCTATGGCGCGGATAGAAAACTTCGAAGCTGCAAGATGCCCTCCGGTGGTTAATATTATGCCACCTCCGAAGCAAGAAGAGGGGCAAGACCGAGGAAAAAGAGTAGTCCTCCCTATCTCCGGAGGAGGTACTCTCGGAAGCATGTCAAAAAGGCAGAGGAGAGAGTATGTCCGAGAAGTGGGCACATTGGAACTTTGTCGTCTGCAGCTGCTATGCCTGAATGGTCCCATGTGCCAATATCTTTTTCTGCAGAGGATGCAGCTGGCATTAAATTTCCACATGCAGATCCACTTGTCATTACTGCCGACATTGCAGGAACTGAGGTTCGAAGAGTGCTAATTGACGGAGGGAGTTCGACAAACATTATTTTTGTTCAAGCCTTCGATCAATTATGCATCTCCAGAAAGCACCTCCTTCCAGCGGCTCGTCCTTTGCAAGGCTTCGCAGTACCTCCGCTTGATGCACTCGGCCAAATTGGCCTGGGAGTTACCTTCGGAGAAGGATTGTTAGCCAGGACAGAGGAAGTAATCTTCGACATTGTGGATGCTCCATATGCCTACAACGTCATCTTCGGAAGAGGCATGTTAAATCAGTTCGGAGCTGTGGCACACCACAATTACTTGTGCATGAAGATGCCCACACAAGCGGGAGTGCTCACTATCTTCTGAGATCAAGCTACCGCCCGAAGAGCGGAATATGGTCACGGCCCCCCTCTTGATCCAAGACAAGTGAATAATGTGCAAGATAATCAAGAAAGTTTTTCTGCTCCTTCCGAATCTTCGAAGAAATCCTTCCCAAGACCAAGTCCCGAAGGAGAGATTGCAACGCAGATTATTGTTAAAGATTGTAAAGAATATGCATTTCAATTTGGTAAAGATTTACCTCCAGAAGTTGCCACCTCCTTGGAAAAAGTAGTTGAGGAGAATTTAGATGTCTTTGCTTGGTCTGACGAAGACATCACTGGAGTCAATCGGGATATTATTGAACATAGTTTACTTGTAAACCCGAAGGCCCGACCTGTTCGGCAAGGACTCCGAAAAATGTCTGCAGAAAGAGCTGTTCTTGCAAAAGACGAAGTTGAAAAATTGTTGAAGGTTGGGATTATCAGAGAAGTGGCTCACACAGAATGGTTAGCCAACCCAGTATTCGTCAAGAAGAAATCCTCCGGGAAGTGGCGCATGTGCATTGATTTCACATCCTTGAATAAAGCATGCCCTCGTGACCCCTACCCCATGCCCCGAATTGATCAATTGGTCGACTCCACCGCATGTTCGGAGTTATTAAGCTTCCTTGACGCGTACTCTGGTTATCATCAAATATGGTTGAAACGCGAAGATGAGATCAAGACAAGCTTCGTAACTCCCTCCGGAGTCTTCTGTTATGTAAGAATGCCTTTTGGCTTAAGAAATGCCGGAGCTACTTTTTCGAGGTTAGTTGCTAAGGCTCTAGGTCATCAATTAGGTCACAATGTGGAGGCCTATATGGATGATATTGTAATAAAGAGTGCTTTAAAGCACCAACATAGCCTAGACTTAGCAGAAACATTTAATAGCCTTCGAGCATGTGGGATTCGTCTTAACCCCGAGAAATGTATCTTCAGAGCTAAGGCTGGGAAGTTGTTAGGTATTTAGTTTCAAGCAGAGGGATTGAAGCTAGCCCTACTCAAATAACTGCCCTACAGAAGATGGCTCCTCCAGAAAATTTAAAGCAAGTACAAAAGCTGACTGGTCATCTGGCAGCACTTAGCAGATTTTTAGCAAGGTCTGCAGAGAGAAGTTTGCCCATCTTTAAAGCATTGAGAAGGTCTGAAGATTTTGCATGGACACTGGAGTGTCAAAAAAGCTTCGAAGATATTAAAGAGTATCTCAGTAATCTTGCTACACTCACGGTGCCTATTGCTGATGAAACCCTACTCCTTTACCTTGCAGCTACAGGCTCTGCTGTCAGCGCAGTCCTTGTCAGAGAAGTGGATTTCAATGGGAAGTTGGTACAAAATCCAGTTTATTTTGTGTCCGAAGCATTATCAGGAGCGAAGACAAGGTATTCCGATCTCGAAAAGTTCACTTATGCTCTCATAATGGCTTCGAGGAAGTTGAGACATTATTTTTTAGCTCATAATGTAATTGTACCAACTTCGTATCCTTTGGGAGATATGCTCCGAAGTAAAGATTCCACTGAGAGAATTGGAAAGTGGGCAGTTGAACTAGCACCCTTCGGCATATCCTTCCTGGCAAGGACAGCAATCAAATCGCAAGTCTTAGCAGATTTTGTAGCAGAATGGACTCCCCCTGCAACGTGGGTTTCGGAGAAGTCAAGTGAAGGAATTTGGACTGTTTTTTCTGATGGGGCTTTTCAAGCATCCGGAGCAGGTGTTGGAGCACTTTTAATTTCGCCTTCAGGGCAAAGAGCAATGTACTCCGCAAGACTCAACTTTAAGTCTACCAATAATATAGCGGAGTATGAAGGGATTTTACTGGGACTCCGAAAAGCACGTGCTCTAGGGGCTACAAGAGTTGTTATAAAGACAGATTCTCAAATAGTAGCAGGGCACGTAGATAAAAACTTTCAAGTTCGGCATCCACAGCTTGCAAAGTACTTAGAAGAAATCCGTAAGATCGAAGCACAATTCAAGGGTATTTCAATTCGGAGTATACCAAGAACAGAAAATGTGCAAGCGGACATCTTAGCAAAAGCTGCAGCCGGAGCTATGGATATACCAGAAGAATCTTTTTGTGAGGAGCTCAGTACACCTTCGGTGCCACAAATTCCCTTCGTTGAGATTCTTTGCATTCTAAGTACAAATTGGAGAAATTCGATCATGGAACTTTTGCAAGGAGGAGCAAATTCGTTTGAAGAGCCATAGTTTTCAAGATTGAAACTCAGGGCTAGGAATTATCAAATAATCAACGGTATTTTATACAAGGCCGGAGTATGTTCCCCTTTACTCCGATGTATATCCCAAACCGAAGGCCAAGATATTCTTCGAGATATTCATGAAGGGCTTTGCGGTAGCCATCTGGCCCCTCGAGCTTTGGCAGGGAAAACACTTCGCCAAGGGCTTTATTGGCCTACGATAGTAGCAGATGCGGAGAACTTAGTCCGCACATGCCAAGGATGTCAGTGGATGGATCGACGGGGTATGGCCCATGGCTAGATGGGGTATGGATTTGATTGGTCCCTTTCCAGTAGCTAAGGGAAATTTAAAGTTCGCAGTGGTAGCTATTGAATATTTTTCTAAGTGGGTAGAAGCAGAGCCCTTAACAGCTATCACTTCAAACAATGTACAAAAATTCTTTTGGAAAAGTATCATTTGCCGGTTCGGAGTGAATAGACAACTCACAGTTGATAATGGAACACAGTTCGATGCAGAACCTTTCAGGAAGTTCTGCGAAAATCTAGGCATCCAGTTATGTTTTGCTGCAGTGAGGCATCCTCAGTCTAATGGAGCTGTAGAAAGAGCCAATGGAAATATTTTGTCAGGGCTAAATCGAAGGATAGTAGGATTAGCAAAAGGACTGTGGACCGAAGAACTTTCGAAGATTTTATGGTCCATTCAGACTACGCAAACAAGGTCCATAGGTTTCACTCCATTCAGATTGCCATTCGAAGATGAAGCTATGACTCCAACGGAGCTCAAAGGAGGATCACTTCGCAGCACCGAACCGGAGATTGAAGGAGAAAGACAAGCTTCGCTGGATTTAACAGAGGAGACAAGACTTCGAGCTGTAGACAATTTATCAAAGTATCATCAGCAGGCGAAGGCTTGGTTTGACCCGAAGGTTAAGATCAATGAGCTTAGACTGGGTCATCTCGTTTTACGAAGCATCATAGCGCCAGGAAAATTAGGAAATAAATGGAAAGGTCCATACTTAATTGTTCGTTCAGGACGTCCTGGCTCTTTTAAATTAGCTAATTTGGAAGGTGAAGAATTAACGCATACTTGGCATGCGGAGCACCTAAAGCGATACTTCACATAGGGGCTCCTTGTAATCATTTGTAATCATCCTCTGAATTAATAAAGCATATGGTTCAGATAGTGCCTACCCCTCATAAACTTCCAGCTTCCGAGTGGACGCACTGGAACCGTGGAGTTGACCGAGAGGGAAGTGTCATTAATTTGAATCATATTTTCGGGCTTTTAACCATTGGTTCGAAGTTTCCGACGTGGGGGCTGACATAATCCGGAGTCCAAGCAACCGGCTTGTAGGCATCCGTAAAAGAGCCCAAAACCACATCATACAGAGTCCAAGCCATCGGCTGGTAGACATCCGTAAAAAGAGTCCAAGGAGACCAAATCATGCGGAGTCCAAGCCATCGGCTGGTAGACATCCGTAAAAAGAGTCCAAAGAGACCAATGCGAACTCCAAACCACCGGTTTGATAGAATTCACAAAAAAGAGCCGAAGGAGGCCAAAACAAAACAGAGTTTGAGCCATGAGCTCCGAATGTCTGTTAAGAAAGTTCAAAGTGACAAATTATCTAAGACAGTAAAGTGTCCGAAAAGTTATCTCAAGTGATTTCTTTCAAAAGCATAAGGTGTTAAGTCGCCATTCTTCAGACTACAAATAGTCGAAGACATTTTATAAGATTTTAAAAGATCTTTAAATTACAGAGGGGCTCCGAACCCCCAAAATTGTACTCCTAAAGTTTTTCTTTGTGCCTAACCATCTTTGAATACAGTTCGAAGTTGCTCACGCCCAAAGAGGGGCCAATAAATAGGGAGATAATTTTAAATTGATATTTATTATTCAAGCAAATATGATTACATCATGAAAAATTGGTATCTATACCAAGAAGGAATCGAAGACCTCTTCGATCTCTAGAGCTAGGGTTGGAACGACTAGTTCCAGTGCCGGGAGTCCTAACAACTTTGCGTTTAACTCTCCTGCCTCCTTTCGAAGCTCTAAAGTCCTTTTGTTCTTGTTGAAGCTCGGCCCAAGTTCGAAGCCGTTCGGGACTTCTTTCCCAGCTTCCATGTTCTTCAGGCTTTTTACCTTGAACCTCATCTTCGTCTTCGAACCATATAATGTCTTCAGAAGACGAAGTTTCCAAGTTAACTTCTTTTTCTTCCTCTTTAATACAAGATAGTATATCTTTACTTATTTTGGACGTAATTGATCCGGAACTATCTCGAGGAACTAGAAATCGAGGACACTTGTGAAGTTTTAAGATATCGAAGGTAGCCCATAATAAGCGAAGTTCGTCGTTAACATCTAACACTTCGACATCTTCCATATGAGGCAAAGCCTAAAAACATGATAAACAAATCTTCATTCATAAATGTACATAAGCATAATGCTTTACATAGTTGAAGATCCTAAGGTAATTCTAAACCTGCGGGTTTGGAGGAGGCTGACTGCTCGAAGCTTGGGACCGAGCCTGCTTCTGGCGTTGTCCTTCGTCAATCCAGGCCTTAATCGCAGAGCGACCTTCGGGTCTCCATGAAGTTTGAAAGGCTTGCCAAGAAGCAGCCACACCTTTGGAGGGAGTAAGAAGCTGGTCGTCATCGAAGGTAATAGGACCCTCTCTTGCGCTCGGAGTTATCGATCGACCCAGATATTCATAGTAACGAAGTAGGCCAACAGCAGCCACTTGTCTGGAGATTTCTCCGTAACGAATGCCTGCTGTCTTCATTTGCTTCGCTACTCCTTGAATCCTTTTCAGCCGGCGCAGTAGAGAGATGTTGTCATCCGAAGGAAGCATCCCAGTAGTACCGAAGTACTCCAGAACGCCTAGCAATTGGTCCATGACCTCCGCAGCTACCTTCTCAGACTTCAGCTTATCTTCAATCAGCGCATCCATCATCGAAGTTAGCTCTTCTATTACTCCAGAGAGCCTAGCCGCTTCCGTAGTTAAGGAATTCTTATGATTCAATAGCTGACTAGCTTCTTCTCGGAGCCTAACAAGCTCGGCCCCCGCAGTAGCGTGCTCCGCCCGCATCTTTTCAATTTCTGCTCGAAGCACAATTTTTTCTGCTTCGAGCTCCTTGTTTGCAGCCTCCAAGCTTTGTCTGGCCCTGCGCTCTGTTGAAACCATGTTGTCCATGTGGACCATTCGACCTTCGGAGATAGATTTCATTGAAGAGTTGCATTTTCTTCTCGAAGGCGAATGTTTCCACGTTCATTGGAGATGTTCGCAGCTCGGGCCAATACTATTTGCTGCGAAAAGAAAAAACCAAGGTGAGAAATTATTCGTATATAAATTTGATTCTGTTTTGTAGATACTTCGTACCTGGTATGCTGCGCGTTCCATGGCAGCATTAAGCTACGAACTCTCCGCCTCGCTCAAGATGGCCATCAAGTTTGTCTCCCCGACTTCGCGACTAGCTCGATCCAAAGGCTCGAGCAAAGTCCGAAGCCCAGTTCTTCACTCTAAGAAAGGAGCTAGCAGAGGGAGCATGCTTAAGGCTTGTTTGTCATCTTCGTTTGGCGAAGGTCCGGAGTGTTGAGCTGTGGTCTTCGGAGCCCCAGTAGACTGGCCCCCCTCAGTAGATTGGCTCTCGTCTGTTGACTCAGACGGAGTTGATCCTGAGCTCGGAGCAGGGAGGGAGTCCATCTTCCCTTTGCCTTTTCCAGGCCCCATTTGAGTGGCTCCTGGAATTGGCTCCGAAGTTGTCGAAGGTCCAGGAACTGTATCTTCGGGACGGACCTCTTCCATAGAAGTGGACTCTGTAAAAACAAAGGTATTATACATTGTATAATTTCGCATTAAAAAAAGGATAAAAGAATTATTCGAAGTTTACCTTCGACATTTTGGCGGCGGATGAGCATTGGACTGCTTGGCGGATCGAAGACGAGATCTTCGTCAGAATCAAGCGTCAAATCTTCGACTGTCGGAACATTTTCCTGAAAAGTCGTTGTTGCTTCATCCGGAATCGAAGCTACAGTGACTTCGACTCCACTCTCATCCACAGGAGCTCCGTCCTGAGGTAAATCTTGTTGAACAGCCGGAGTCCTCGCTTGCTCAAGATTCTCTTGAGACTCTGGCACGTTCGCAGGTTCTTCAATTTGTACAGCCCTTTGAGCTGCATCCTCGTCAATCAACCTTACGAGTAGCCTACCTTCATCCTCCTGAGAATCGGAGATTGAAGCTCTTGGGCTTGAAGGTGCGGGAACTTTTGGATTTCGAGCCACCTTTTTAACCGGAGTCTTGGTGGAGCTCGAAGTTCCAGCTTCGGCTTTCCTTTTCTTGGGCCCTTTCTCTGAAGTTACCCAATCCATCAGAGGGGGCGGAGCAATTTCCAACAGCCCCCACACTCTGTTAGATCGTTCCCAACTTCCAACCAACTTGATTCTCCATTCTTTCTCGGTCAGAGTTGGAACGCCCAAAATCTTCTCCGAAGCCCGTGCGATTTGTTCCGAAGTTATAGGGGCTGAAGAAGCTAAAAAATGAGTTAAGTTTGTTAATTCTTCGAATAAATATACATAGAGTATGTTATTTTCGAAGTTACCTGCAGGACTCGAAGTTGAGGAAATTTTTCGAAGACCGCCTTCTGAATCCTCTTCGAAGATGATAGGCCAGTTGGCCATCAGGGGAGAAATTTGAAGCCCTAGGAATTCTTCGGCTAAGTCCCGCATGCTCAAACGACGACTGATTTTTTGAAGCAAGCTCAAGCGAGCTTCGAGTTGGCCTAGATCCGGGTGCACCAAGGCTTCCTTCCGGAAGTGGATTTCTCGCAGAGGTCCAGCTAAGCGGTTGCTTGCCCCAACTTCGGCGTAAAACCATCTCAAGATCCAATCAGTATACCATCTAGCATTAATGGCCTTGGCAGGAAACCGGAGAGCATATTCGTCCCGGAGTCTGAAGTTGATACTTCCGAAGGCCACTACTATCTTTTCACCTCCGGAGCCTACGAAGGTCTTCGGTTGGCATGATGCTCTGTGTAGTGCTGCGAAGATCTCCGCTCTTCCTTCACAACCTTCGGCTCGCAACGCCCATTCGAAGATGGCAAGGCGTGCTACCGCACTCGGAGAGAGTTGGGGGAGGGTTACATGAAACAAGTCTAATACCTCCGCTAAAAAGTCGTCTACCGGAAGCCCCAAACCAGCTTCGAAGATGACCACTTCTCCGGGCCTTGGTGACAGAATGATTTCCTTCCCAGGTTTGCGAATCATAACCCCCGAACTAATCTTGCCTTCTATTGCAGCCGCAAGCGATTCCCTTCTGCAGGTTGACGGCCCTAGTTGATAAGACTGGTCTGTATACTTCGTTGACGCAGGAAAGAGGTCTTGAGGACCGACATTTTGGGGATTTCCTCCCACCGACGCCATTGCCGCCACTGAAGGATTTGGAGTTGCCGTCGCCGATGATGCAGCCGCTGCCGCCGCAGCAGCTTGCTGCTGGGCCTAGGCTGAAGTCACTCCAGGACCCTTAAAACTAGTTTTCGCCATTGGATTTTGTGGATTGTTTCAGAGAAAAAATGGCGGCTAGGGCTCGGGTGATGGCTTGTTTGCATGAAAGCAGTGAAAAGGTACTCAAGAAGGGTTTGGGCCCTCAATTTATAGCCCAGACCCTGATTTTTTACCGTTTGCCTGTGTCGTTTCACATTCCCAACCGTTACTTTGCTTCGAAATTAAAGCATTCCGTAACTTCCGTTAGAAGAAAGAAGCTAACGGCTATTTCTTCTAAGTCTAAAAAGACTCTCAGACTTTTCGAGTTAGTTCTAAGTTACTTCGAAAGTAATTTTATTAAAAACTGATTCAAAGTTTACATCTCCACGTAGTTCGGAGATGGTTTAAATCTGTTAATCTCTACACATGAATATGTTTCCTTGCGTATACTGCTTCCCTAACATCACAGATTTAACGGAGAAGCGTATTCGAGGGGCTACTGTTGGGGGAAAATATTCAATCTTCAAGATTATCGTAGCAACAAGATAAAGACTGGTGATTAAGATGAAGATATCTGATATATAATTTCGGAGATGCATCCGGTCAAGTTCGAAGTATGATGACGGGCTCTAGTTCGGAGTACATCTTCGAAGTTAGACTCTTCCAGGAACTTCTTTGCCAGCTAAGATGGAAGACTTATCTTCTTTCTAACTAGATTAGTCTTTTACCATTTTAGCCCTATTAAGGGTACCAAATAGTTTCCACTATGTCGGTTGTAATAGAGGGGTAAAAAGGTCTTTTCCTTAATGTTTGAGCCTATAAATACCCCCCGTTTTACCCTGTAATGAGGACCGAATACAAGTTATTCAATATACACATTCGAACTATTCTAAGTTATTATCCTTTCGGAGGCTTAGAATAGTTTACTTCGCAAACACTTCGTTTGTTAGTTTCTAATCTTAGAAACCTGTTAGCGTAATCTTTTACGCCAACAATACCCAACACCAGCTAGCCGATATTTTCACAAAACCTCTCGATGCTTCTCGTTTCGCCTACTTGCATCGGGAACTTGGTATTTGTCACCCTTACGGCATTCTGTGAGGGGGAGCATATTTTCACTAATATGCATATGCTCATTGTGTGTGAAATTGCATTTACATGTTTTGCACTAATATGCCTTGTTTTAATTCATGTAATCATGTCAGCTCAGCTCTATTTAATATGTCTGATACATTTTGTGCATGATTTTTCTTTCCAAAATCAAATCATGCTCATTGCCTAGTCTTGAATCTAGCATGTTTAGGTAGGACTGCTTTAGCTATCCTTTATCTGCTTGGTAGCAAGAATCCTTTTCTCTAGATGCAA
This sequence comes from Zizania palustris, assembly GCA_019279435.1. Lineage (NCBI taxonomy): Eukaryota > Viridiplantae > Streptophyta > Magnoliopsida > Poales > Poaceae > Zizania > Zizania palustris. The sequence goes on from JAAALK010000080.1 coordinate 95,420,075, forward strand.
CAAGTACAACTTCATTGTCAATCAAGTTTGCTTTCAATACTCCACTTGAACTGGACTTATCGGTATACAGTAGAAATTGATTAGCTTTGCGCAGTCCCTACTTTTACTTGTCTAGTTACCTTGATTGAGTTGTGATGCTTTTATTTTAAAATGATGAAATCACATGCTGTCATCATACTTTTAGATCATGTTAAATTGAGCTGAGCACATGATAACTGTCGTTAAATTTGGCATATTTTTGCTTTATATTTCTCTGTGATTCTGCTCATTTCGAAGCTTTGCATTTTTTAAATGCTCCTTGATGCTTGCATTGCCAAAGGGGGAGAAATTTTTGAGATCTCTGCAGTAAAGGGGAAAAATAACTCAGGGGGAGCTTTCATTAAGCAAAGGGAAAATGCCAAAGGGACTTTTACTCTTTTGAAAACGGGGGAGGAAAATTCTTTTGTCAAGTGACCTGATTTGATTCTTTTCTAAGTTTTTATGGTCACTTGTGTGCTGAAATTTTTCAAATTTTCTTAAACTTGAATTTGGTTGTCAATGCACTCATCAAGGGGGAGATTGAGAAACCAATGGTTGGTTTCGGAGTCTATGATGAGTGATTGATAGATTTTATCCTCTGGTTTCGAAGGGGTACCTCCGAAGGGGCTCGGAGGTTGTTTCACCGAAGGGTTCGGTGGGTCCGATTGTTGCAGTTGTTGCAGCGGAGTGTGACTGATGGAGGGTCCGACAGTACACGATGATCTAGGTGTACCGAAGGGTTCAGTACTATGGGCGGTACACCGGAGTGTGTACCGGAGGTTGTTTACCCGGAGAGGTCTCCGAGGTACTGGATACACTTGTATGTCTGTCTGTGGTGCGCTGGTGACTTTGGAGGCGATGGACGGTTCGCAGTAAGTGAACCTTGGTCAAGCGGGAGGCTTGATGCCGGGCGAGCGGGGAGCTCGGTCACGAAGGATGCGAGGGGTCGAGGTCAGTCCTCGGGTCAAGGTGTGCCAGACAAAGGCAGAAAGTGCGGAGCATGGCTCTAGCTGAAGATACCCCAAGAT
>JAAALK010000080.1:95421220-95551926 GCA_019279435.1 Zizania palustris
TGCTGAGATATCTTTATATCTTCGAGCTTTTCTGACACTCCGGTGTCCATGCAAAATCTTCGGACCCTTTCAAAGCTTTAAAGATTGGCAAACTCCTCTCCGCAGACCTTGATAAAAACCTGCTAAGTGCGGCCAGACGTCCAGTCAGCTTTTGCACTTGTTTTAAATTTTCCGGAGGAGCCATCTTCTGCAGCGCAGTTATTTGAGTAGGGCTAGCTTCAATTCCCCTGCTTGAAACTAAGTACCCTAACAACTTTCCAGCCTTAGCTCCGAATATACATTTTTCGGGGTTAAGGCGGATCCCACATGCCGAAGGCTATTGATGTTTCTGCTAAGTCTAGGCTATGTTGGTGCTTTAAAGCACTCTTTATTACAATATCATCCTATAGGCTTCCACATTACGACCTAATTGATGAACTAGAGCCTTAGCAACTAATCTTGAAAAAGTAGCCCCGGCATTTCTTAGGCCGAAGGGCATTCTTACATAACAGAAGACTCCCGAAGGAGTTACAAAGCTCGTCTTGATTTCATCTTCGCGCTTCAACCATATTTGATGATATCCGGAGTACGCGTCGAGGAAGCTTAGTAACTCCGAACCTGCAGTGGAGTCACTAGTTGATCAATTCGGGCATGGGGTAAGGGTCACGTGGGCACGCTTTATTCAAAGATGTGAAATCAATGCACATGCGCCACTTTCCGGAAGACTTCTTCCTGACGAAGACTGGGTTGGCTAGCCATTCTGTATGGGCCACTTCTCTGATAATCCCAGCCTTCAACAGTTTTTCAACTTCGTCTTAGCTAGAGCAGCTCTCTCTACGGACATCTTCCGGAGCCCTTGTCGAACAGGCCGGGCCTTCGGGTTACAAGCAAGCTGTGCTCAATAATATCCCGATCGACTCCGGTGATATCTTCGTCAGACCAGGCGAAGACATCCAAATTTCTCCTACAACCTTTTCCAAGGAAGTTGCAACTTCAGGAGGTAAATCTTTACCAAACTGAAAAGTGTATTCTTTACCATCTTTGACAATGATCTTCGTTGCAATCTCTCCTTCGGGACTTGGTCTTGGAAACGACTTCTTCGAAGCTTCGGAGGAGGCTGAAAAAATTTCTCCATTATCTTGGACACTGTTTACTTGCCTCGGATCAAGAGGAGGACCATGACCATATTCTGCTCTCCGAGCTATGGCTTGATCTCCGAAGACTGTCAGAACTCCTGATTGTGTGGGCATCTTCATGCACAAATAGTTATGATGCGCCACAGCTCCGAACTGATTCAACTGCCTCGCCCAAAGATGACATTATAAGCATACGGGGCGTCCACCACATCAAAGATAACTTCTTCAGTTCGGGCTAGTAAACCTTCTCCGAAGGTTACTTCCAGGCCTATTTGGCCAAGTGCATCTAACGGAGGTCCTGCAAAGCCTTGCAGAGGACGAGCCGCTGGGAGGAGATGCTTTCGGGAAATGCATAACTGATCGAAGGCTTGTACAAATATGATATCTGCCGAGCTACCTCCGTCAATTAGCACCCTTCGAACTTCTGTCCCTGCAATATCAGCAGTAATAACCAATGGATCTGCATGCGGGAACTTGATACCAGCTGCATCCTCGGCAGAGAAAGATATTGGAACATGAGACCACTCCGGCATTGCAGCTGCAGATGACGAAGTCCCAATGTGGCCTACTTCTCGAACGTACTCTCTTCGCTGTCTCTTGAACATGCTTCCGAGGGTACCTCCTCCGGAGATAGGAAGAACTACTCTCTTCCCTCTATCTTGTCCTTCTTCTTGCTTCGGAGGTGGCATAACATTGGCCACCGGAGGATGCCTTGCAGCATCAAGATTTTCTATCCGCGCCACAGCCTGGACCGGCTCCGAGCGCACTGCTGCTGCCGGACTTCGGTCGGTACTACCTCGACCCGAAGTTCTCTCCAAGTATTCTCCCCGAAGGGTAAGAATAGCCTTGCAAGTGTCAGTTGCATGGCTTCGGTTCTCTCCATGAATACAGCAAAAAGGGTCTGGCCCTTGCCAGCCGTTTTCCCTGGCGGCCTCCAGCCGCTGGACTTGTTCCCTGCAGACTGTGGAGCTCTTGGTGCAAACTTCTGCGGGGGTGCAATGTTTAAGACCTCAGAACGAGGGTGCTTTTGCCCTCTTCTTCTATCATGTTGCACTTCGGAGACTGGTTCTTGCGGCGGAGCCGAAGTCTTCACCTCTGCTTTAACTTCTGTCAACACTGTCGAAGTAGCAGTAGTCCTCCGAAGCCAACCTTCTTCCGACTTCGAGTACTCCTCGAAGTACGACATCAGCTGTGATACTGTGGTGATGCTTTTCCGATGCAATTTATCCAAAGGCCTTTATGACTGACGCCTTCCCGAGCTGCATCAACCACCGAGGATGTGGACAGCCCCCGAATTTGCGACTTCGTGTGAGCGAAGCGCTTGAAGTACTGCCTCAATGTTTCTCCGGGGAGCTGTTTCACTTGGAAAAGGCTTCCTGTCGACATAGGGGGCACGAAGGTGCCCTGAAAGTTACTTATGAACTTCTTCTTTAACTGTAACCATGACGTGATTGATCCTGGTTTTAAAGACCAGAACCATCTCAACGCCACTCCTTCAAGGGCTAATGGGAAGCACTTCGCCATAGTTTCTCTGTCTCCGCCACTAGCCTCGATTGCTAGGGCATAAGAACGCGCAAACTCACTAGGATCTTCGTCTCCGGCATACTTGCAAAGCTTTGAAGCTTTGAACCTCGGATCGAAGCGAACCTTCTGAAGCTCGGGATGCAACGGAGATTCATTGTCGTAAGAGGCGTTCTCCGGGGCTTCGGGATAACCAAGATCGTCGTCTTCGGGCACTTCGGGGATAACTGGGGTGGCTTGAGGGCGGAGCCTGTTTGCGGCCTCCTGCCGCCACCTCGCTACCTCGGCTTGAAGATTGGCCATTTGAGTGGCCATATCTCCAAGGCTGTCTTCATCTCCTCCGGAAGGACCTTCCGGTCTTGAGAACTGGTATGATCAGTTTGAATCGGAATGGAGGGTGGCAGAGTGGCTCCGGGCGGTCGGAGTGTAGAAGGGGTTGGCGGAGAGGTTTCGTATCCTCGAGAGATAAAAGCCCCTTGCGGAGTTTGAGGTGGAGGGATAGTCGAAGACCCTCCGACTTCGACCGTGTCGAAGGGTATCTCTCCGGAGATCCGAGAGGACCTCCGAGTGGGATTGCGAGGTGCGCTCCGCTTAGGAGGCATGATGCAAGAGGTTGGTAGAGAACGAAGTTTTTTGGACTAGGTTCCCCACGGACGGCGCCAACTGTTGGCGTAAAAGATTACGCTAACAGGTTTCTGTAGAAAGAAACTAACAAACGAAGTGTTTGCGGAGCAAACTGTGCTAAGCCTCCAGAAGGATAATAACTTAGAATAGTTCGAAAGTGTGTATTGATTCACTTGTAATCGGTCCTCATTACAGGGTAAAACGGGGGGTATTTATAGGCCTAAACATTAAGGAAAAGACCTATTTACCCCTCTATTACAACCGACATTAAGGAAACCATTCAGTTTCTTTAATAGGGCTAAAATGGTAAAAGACTAATCTAATAGGATAGAAGATAAGTCTTCCATCTTAGCTGGCAGAAAAGATCCTGAAGGACTTTGGTTCGAAGACATACTTCGAACCAATGTTTGCCTTCGGGCTTCGAACCAGGTTCCATGCACCTTCGAAGATGGCCTTCGGACAATCTTCGAACTGGTTGGCTGTCTTCATGCTGCTTTGGCAATAACCCTGAAGATGAGATATTTTCCCCCAACAGTTACAATTGAGAAGGTCAAAGTTGAAGAGGTGTGAGTTGACAAAATCTAATGTAATATAATCAGAATCATCTTGGATAATTATTTGTTTCATATTGATTTTTCTAGGGTGTCGATTTCTGTGATCTCAATCAAGTTCAATTTTTTAATAGACTGGCACAACATATTGTACATCAGATTTGTCCATTCACAAGAATGGTGAAATCCATATCAGGGACAGAGGTTTTGATGATGATGGGAAATCAGGTAGAGTTATGCATGTTTTTTACAGTATTCCGGTTTCTTTTGACTTACAGTCCTAGAAAACTATTCTTTTTAATAATGTATGGATTTATTCTCAGGTTTGGGGAACCATTAATGTTATTTTGCCCGGTCGTTCCTTTTGAAAGCAACTTTTAGTAAACTTTTGTTCCATATGTTGACCTCTGCGTTCTCTTTCAGGACTGATTCACAAAACGTAGCTGAGAATAATATCGAAAGAAAAAAATGGTCCGTTTAATTTCCAGGATGGAAGTTCTGTTACAACTGGTTCACTATCTGCTGCTTTTAGCTTTGTGACCTGAATTTCAAGTGAACTCTTTGCTCGAGGTAAAAAGCATTGAGATGGATCAAACTCAGATGCTATGGATGAAGTTCAATCTCATTAGTTTTTATACTGTGCTTATATTCTAATATTGATGTTTTCTATGTAGTTAATATCAACAAGAATGTGGTTTTGTTTTTTATGACAAGCCTTTTATGTTTTGGTTTTATCTTGATGACAAGTTTTTTATCCGATGTTAATTAGTTAGTTCGGTCTATTGAGAGCTGATTTTTTCTTCTGATGAAAATGTGTTGGTTTTGGCTTAGTTTTCAAGTGAGTTATATGTTGTAGTTCATGGTAAATATGCTAGTTTTCTGTCACTATGCTGTTTAAATAAATAGAGTGCAACATACTAGAATCACTTTACATTTGTGAGGTAATGTGGGAAATGTTGATGCAGTAATACTAACTATGGGCATCTGTTATCATTCATATTAGATGAAATTGATGAATAATTGAATATACTGTGTATTTTGCATCTTACGAAGATGCAACTTATTGTCAAGTTATTGTCGGGGAATAAGGGAGCTACGCTAACCAGCAAATTCAAAATTTTTGTCTTAAGCCCAAGACTCATGCACGTGCGAAATCATAGATCGTTACCTTCTAGCACAAGACGCGCTAGGTGCAGTGGAAGAAGATATCAGAGTAGCGCGTCAAGCCTATCCTCGCTTCGTCCTGGTCGTTCCTCGCCAATCCGATCAGTGAAGACGACGTAGTCGTTCACGTGAAGAAGTCCACGAGCGTCGCTGTTGGAGCAATGCCTCGACGGTATCCACACGTACAAGGATGGAGTTTCTCCCACGGCAGCGTGCTAGTACCGCACGTGAGAGATGGAAAAGCCTCAACCTCAACAATTGAGATCAAGAAAGGGAGAGGAGTTTATGGTGGCTAGGTCTAATCTATACTTATTGCTTGTCTCCAACACATCCTCCTCACTTTATATAGGCCTGAGAGCCCCTAGTCGTGCACATCTCGCAACCCAAAAATTAGTTACACCCAATTCGTGTTTGTAACAGATCCAATCTATTTGCCCACGTCGGAACTTAGGATTCTGGATCGGAACTTCCGACATAGTAGTTTAGGTATCCTGATTCAGTACGACACACAATAGATCCAATCCGTTTTCGCCCATCTCAGAACTTCCGATACACATATCGGAACTTTCGATCAGTACAATTCTCTCTGATTCCAAATTGGAACTTCTAGCTCGTCGGAACTTACGAAACAATATTTCCTTCTCTGACCCAAGACTAGAAAATAATCGGAACTTCCGATACTATCTATCGGAACTTTCGATCCCCAGAATTTTCTTCAGCATATGCATCGGTTATTGATTATAGTATTGATTGTACGCTTAACATAACTTGGATGTGAATACAAATGCAGCTCATTTCCACAGTTATGAACCCATTCACCTTGGAGTACAAGGATTCATGGGTGGAGAAGGTTAGTTGAAGCAAATAGGAAAATAAGACTAATGTAACAATTAGGAAAATTCTTTGAAATGGGGCAATGACTGTATTAACATCATGTATTCATGACCTGACTTGTTCTTATATTTGGTGATATAGGATATGATTTGCTTTTGTGACAGAGAGCTACACCTAAGGAAATCAATGGACATTATGAGTTATAGACATTATGAACTAGTGTTGCCTCCAAACTATTTTTGTCTTTGTAATGTGCTTCATCCGAGTTTTAGAATAACATCCGAGTTTCATATCTTCTGCAGCCAACACTGGAGTGCTTTTGAGAAAGGACATTTCAGAGGCAAAAGACAAAATTGCAGTGGAGAAGGTCAAAGTTGAAGAGGTGTGAGGATTTCTGACAAAATCTAATTTGAGTTGTTTTTGTTTGTTTGTAGCATTAACCGTTAGCATGCATATTCTTTGATGTTGATGATCTCTCTCTCTCTCTATATATATATAAGGCCTGCATCTCACAAAGTATTGACATATAACTACTGAATGTTTTCTTCATCAATGATTTTCTTATTAGTGTAGATGATACCGATTTTTGACATGGTTATATTGTAGGGTTGTTCTTAACACATTTTTGGCTCATCATTTGTGACCTTCACATTATTATCATTTCTTTATTTTTAGGGGATGGTTTCTTGAGGTATTTTCAAGTGAAGCAGCTGCCCAACTTTCTATTAGCTTCACCGGTTTTGAGTCTTGCAGTTAATTCTTTTGTTCGTTACACAAAAATGTTTCACAAACTCTTTCAATCAACTAGCATACATAAGCTGATTATTACCACTCTTGAGGGAATATCAATTAATTAAAGCATATAAAAGCTCAGACATTGAAACAATATTGAAGAGTTGATTTTCTACTAGAGTTGGGTGCCCTAAAGTTCCTCAAATCTACTAATAATAAGTTGGTGGATCTACCCACAGGAATCTCTTATTTGTAAATTGTTCTACTATTGTTCATCATAATTAATATCTTGAACACTTCTTGATTGTAATGACCAACTTATAATTGTTTTGATGTATTTGTGTTTCGTATTTAAGTAAACATTATTTATCGATTTCTATCACTACAACGTACTCCATCAAAAGGAAATAGGGTTAGACATTTGTTGTTTTTTATTTTTATCGTACCATTAGCACGAGCTCACTACTAGTGGTACTAAGAACAACTAAAAAATCACATATTCATTTAATATTGACATATTCACATTTTTTGGTTTACACATGATTCCTCATATTTGCACCAAAATAACCAATGAAACTTCACAAAATTTTATCGCTAAAGTATGTTTAAAGTGCCTCTAAATTATGTTTAAATTACCCCTAAATTATTAAAAAGTATGTTTAAAATATCTCTAAATTATCTCTAAAGTACCCCTAAATTATTGCTAAAGTGTGTTTAAAAACCCTACATTATTGCTAAAGTGTGTTTATAGTACCCATAAATTGCTTCTAAGTATTCCTAAATTACTCATAAAATTATTCGTAATTTAGTCCTAAATTACCCCTAATCTAATCCTTAATTCTCTATAATCTAGTACTAAACTAACTACTACCTAAAAAAAACAGAAACGAAAAAAGACATACCGATGAGGAGAAGTGGCTGGCTGTAGACTGGGAGAAGCTGCAAGGGGTCACTAGGAAGGGGGCTTCGACCCCACTTATATAATTGGCATGTGAGCAGTTAGTCTTTCAATCTAAGCCGGGTGGACCTAGAACGACAAACCATGTGCTGATCTAGGGCCACTCATCCTAGATCGGTAGACCAACCGCTGACCAGGACCTAAGAGCCATTTGCTGATCTTGGGTCAATCGATCTAGATCGGTACTTGATATACCGACAAAAGTATAATTTTACATTTTTGAAATCCGTGACTAAATTTGAAATTTGTTTTAAAAATGTATTATTTTAAAAACCATACAAACACCACATTGTCATCCTCACTGAGCTCACTTATCCAAACAGGCATCATGCCTACACGACTTCGACAAGCCTCCAACGATGGCACCATTGGCAATGACAAAAGTGTGTCCAGCAAAATTTCCGTGTGCAGAACCCATTATGATGCACCATCATCCTCAACCTCCTGTGCCCACAAATATAGGCTGAAACCCTCGACAGCGGGTAGACCAAGCACATAGTCTCCGCACCTAGCAACACTAATGTTCCACTTGTAGACGGCATATGTCTCTGGTGGCCTCTCAACTAGAGATAAAATTTGGTTAACAAATTTGAATTCAAGTATGCGATTCCCATCGAGAAGCTAATAGAGGGCTTCCCCAACAAGGGTTGTGTCAGCAATCTAGATTAGTTGACATTGCTGGATGGTGAACAATCTAGACATGAGAAGGACGAGAAGCGTGCGACAAGAGTTCAGAAGCCAAGTGTGCGTGTTACTAGGCCAGAGTGGGCCAAATGAGTTGAGTTATGTGTGTAAGCTGGTTGTGGTGGTGTGAGTATAAATAATGTATTGTAGCACGCTTTGAGGATTGTCGGTGAAATTGGAGAAATTGGTGGTGGCGGCGACGACTTTGGATGATAGAAACTAGTGTGTTGTTTCAATTTTTGTTAGTTGCTATCAATTTGGTATCAGAGCTATCAGTTGATCGATACTCCCTTTATTGGGCTGTAAGAGCTCCTGTGCGAGGTTGGAACCCAGCAGGCAACTGTAGGGATCTATAGAGAACCCCTCAATCGGGTTGGCTAAATTCAGGGTGATCAAGATAACTCGTGATCCTAGAGAAACCACGATATCTCACTAAGCAACCTGTGAAGTTCATGGAGAATGAGAGTAGACTTGAACTTCTATTCAATAAAATGGATGATTTGCATGCAGATTCTGAACAAAAGCGACTTGAGTCAGAGCAATGTAGTCGGGTTGATTTATTGGCGCTGAAGTCGACTTTGGAGGCATGGATTCCGGATGTTGAGAAGAAAATAGAAGGTGTACAAACCGCAGTTGGGCATTTGCAATTCAAGGTTGAGAAGATTGAAGAGAAGGAGAAGCCCCAGGATGAATTTCAAGGCAGTCCGGTAGCTAAAGGTGTCGGAGTTTATGATCTGCATAGGCGTGGTCATGTTGATGTCGTAAGGCATGAGGTAAATATGTCTCAAATTCCAACTGACACTTTATTTCCTGGGCAGAGATTTGTTCACGAGGGGAATTAAACCTTCGTTTTACTTGAATCCTTATGATTCTAGAATGGGGAATTTACCTCCAATGACTTGTCCCCAATTTGATTGTGACAAGACCCAAATGTGGAATAGCAGCTGTGAAACTTATTTTGAGACATATGGTGTACACCCTGGTAATTGGGTTAGGTTGGCCACCTTAAGTTTCACTGGAAATGTCGTATTCTGGTTGCAGTCGATCAGGTTGTAATTGATGGGAATATCTTGGGAAGAGTTGTGTGATAGGGTATGTGTCTATTTTAGTAGATACAAATACCAATCCTTGATTAGAAAGTAGTTTTTGATCAATCAAGATGGCTCGGTTGCTGATTATGTGGAGTTATTGATGGGTTGATGCATCAGATGATAGCTTATGACAATATGTTACTACCAATTTATTTTGTGACAAGGTTTGTTGAAGGATAAAAGGAAGATATACGTGCAACGGTGATGATGCAAAGACTTCGGGATCTTGATTCAGCCTGTGCTTTGGCCTTTCTGCAAGAGGAAGCCTTAGCAGGAGTAAGAAAACCTAAGTGCCGCAAGCCTGGTTCTAATAATATTCAAGATATTCAGTTAAGGGGTGAAAAGTACACCTACAATTCGGACCAAGATAAGTTTGGCAATACTCTAATAGAATAGAAGGGGGGTAAAATTGCTAAAGATGGAAAACAGTATGACAAAATATCTACTCTACATGCCTACAAAAGATCTAAAGGGTTGTGTTTCTGTTGGACCGAAATGGGTGACCAGGGGGTGAATGGGAACTTTTAAAATTTTAGGCTATAATATCCTTCTATTTTAGCTTTTAAAATTTTAGGCTAAACTAGCCTTCTCTTTTAAAATTCTGCCTCCTGCGGAACAGGCTTCGAACGCACCCTTCGGATGTATGATTCGGAGGTATTTTACAGATCTGAACACTGACTTCACAAAGGGTAAAAAGTCGAAGACAAGGAGACTTCGCTCACACCCACAAACCCAAAAACACAACTCTGCAAGGATAGTGTAGGCTCCGCACACTTCTTAGGAGTAAGTTACCCTCTGAAGGCTTCGAATAGATACTCTGCACTAGCAACTAGTAGTAGGCTTCGTATTTCGAAGGGCAGAAAGTAGACAGAACAGACTGCACCAAGGACCTCAACTGAGGAAAGAAAACAGGCTTCGAGCCCAACTTCATTCAGTGCTTCGCTAGTAATCAGAGAGGACTTTCCACTAGTTTACACAGAGCGAACATACACTGAAGGACACACACAAATAACACGTTCAAGACACCACCACACTTTGCTTGAAAAGGAACAGAGCAAAAACTCTGGCTAGAACAGATCAAAGTGAAGCATAGAGGACTCAACACATGCAACACAAAACAGGAATACAAGTTCAAGCAATAGGTAAAGAACAGAATGAAATTTTCATTGCATGAACAAGGAACACAAAACACTCATACAACTGAGTACATGGGTGTGGTGGCTAGCTCTAGTAGTTTTGAAAATGGTTGCTCAAAGTGTTACCTAGACCTAAACAACCTCACTCTTTATAGTCACAACTCAGCCATGAGAATAGACTACTTTATCCCTAAGGTTTACACTGTTTTTGTCTCAGCCAGACAAGGGGATACAGATGGTAGTCTACTTTACTAGAGGCTTCTTTTGTTATCTTCGCAGAGGGGACAACATCATGCTTTTGCAGAGCAGACACGATCAACCTTTGCACAGTGGAATCTTATGAAGCCCCCTTCGCACATGATGTGTGCAGAAGCTTCGGTGCAAGCTTTGAACCTGTACTCCTTCGCTTCACCGAAGACAGACTTCGATATAGTGACTGTTTTGAGCCAAAGCCATCAAAGCTCTTGAGCCTTTGCACCATCACCTCTGGAGTGGAACACCACGGCTTCGCAGCTACTCCCAGCTTGAGCTCCGTTAGTCTGTGTACCGAAGCCATGCATGGCCAAAGTACCTCAAGTCAGCCACACTCCGATGCCCCACCTTTTGAAGTCTCTCCGTCCAAGGCCTCCGCATGAAGCATATCCATAAGCACCCCTTTGCATTGTCTCAGCCCCCGAGCACACTCCACGAAGACCCTTATCCGGACAATGCCTTCGATGCACCTTGACTTCCAAGACCTTCAACAGGTGTCTCTTCGAGTGCCTCCAACTAGAGCACACTTCCAATGCCTTGCCTCAATGCTGAGGACCTGGTCCACCATACTCCGAAGTCACTCCTTCCGGAGTACCCATCGAAGTGCCTCGTCTCAGAGGACTTTGCCTCGGGGTACCTTCAACTAGAGCAACCCTCCGCACATTCTGCCTTCACCTGGCGTAACTTGACCCGAGGACCGACCTCGACCCCACACATCATTCGTGACTGAGGTTGTAGGACCGAAAGTAGCGACCAGAGGGGGGTGAATGGGTGCCTAAAAAATCTTTTGAATCAATGGCCTGCTCCCAACACCCAATGCACCTCAACGGACATAGCAAAGAAAGGTGAACAGATCAACAGAGCCTCAAAATATCTAGCCCAACAACAACCGGTGTCCTAATCGAAAAGACACCAACACAGTGCTAATAGGCAGATTTACAAAGCATTTAAAACATGGGCAGATGAAGGTTCACAGAAATAAATCCTCACAACAATTAATCTGAGTGCACATAAAAGAGATGAGTCTTACTGTTCAAACATTTGTCTCAAGTTCGGTAATTGACGAAGCCCGTGCAAAGCCAAGAAAGCAGCAAACAAGCAAAAATATAAGCTTCTCCACACGTTCTGCCAGGAAGCAACAATAGCAAAGATTAAAATATGCTATTCGTGAAGCTACGTGCAACACAGCTCAATGTAATACATGCATCCAGGAAGAGATTTTTGCAGATCTCGCGATGAATAAAAAAAGGAATAGAGTAGAAAACTGCTCACGAAGAAAACAAAACAGATGACAGGAACACACTGTAGCAAAAATCAACAGCTATCACACACAGATGAACTAGGCACACAAAACGAGGCAATGATTAAAAGACTCCACAGCGACGCAGAACGTATAAACCTGATGGAGAGATTTCTTGACGTGTGCGTGATGAAAATAGTGGCGGCGGAGAAGAATCAACACCAGGAAGATCAACAGTAGAACAAAATCGCTGGCGGCGGCAGGAGGTGTGAACAGTAACATAGGGGATGAACTCCGATTTTTAATTAAAGTGAGTTAACTCTAACCCTAGGGATTGGGGCCCTATTTATAGGCAGCCCAATAGACTAGGAAAATACCAAAAGACCCTTAGGGTTTTTACAGACGCTGAAATAAATGGAAAAGACCGAACTACCCTTAGGATATTTTTATAGACTCGACTGACTGACTGTGGGCCTAAGGACAAAAAAGTAAACTCCTATTTACAGATGAATTATCCGGAAGCGAAGCTTTCGTAGCGACTACGGCTTCGCCTCAGAACAGTCCGATCTGAGATCAGCGGTCGTTAGTTTTGCGCCAAAACTGACAAAGCATCCACTGACTTTGCACTAGGTACCCGGATTGGGCTGGCCTGATTCCTCAGCTCTCTAAGCCCAACAATCACTCGCCACCTGTGTACCTGAGTCAATCCTGGTCAACAGCCTAGTGGATCCTCTGCTCCTCCTAGCCCATGTACCCGAATTGGGCCAGCCTGACTTCGCGGCCCCTCTGCCCGACAGTCGCTCGCTGCCCGTGTACCTGAGTCACACGCGGCCCGTGTACCTAAGTCACACGCGGCCCAAACGCAGTATGTCTTCTCCTCTTTTTAGTCCTCTTTGACTACCGTTGACAATGACTCATCACATCTGGAGCCATGAGGCCCACGCTATTCAGCACGGCTCCTCAGAGGTCCCCACTCGCCTGGCATCAAGCCTCTCGCATACCCAGGTTCACTCACTACGAATCATCTATTGCCTCCGAAGTCACCTGCACACCACAAACAAGTAGACAAGTATTTCTAGTAACCCAGAGACCACTCCGGTAAACAACCTTCGGTACACACTCTGGTGTACCGCCCAAAGTATCGAGCCCTCCGATAGACACACTCCATTGGAACCAACAATCACCGAACCCCTTCGGAGGGACCCCTTCGCCCAGAAGAGAACTTGTCAATCACTCATCATAGACTCAAAACCAAGACACATTTCAACTTGGTTTCTCAATCTCCCCCTTGATGAGTGCATTGACAACCAAATTCAAGTGTGAGAAAATTTATAATTTTTTAGCACACAAGTGACCATAAAAACTTAGAAAAGAGCAAAATCATGTCACTTGATAAATGAATTTCAATTGACTTTTTGGCAGCAAAAGTTTTCTCCCCCCTTTGAGCTTCATCACTTGTTCTCCCCCTTAGGTAGGCAAACCAGACGTTTTCTCCCCCTTTGGCAATGCAAGAATCAAGGAGCAAGAAAAGAGGCAAGGCTTCGAGATGATGAAAAATGTGAAAACATAAGGTGCTAGAATATGTCACAACATAATGTCATCCTGAGATGCTCAGCTCGAGTTAATATATTCCAAATTCAATGTTTGATGCATGAAATTTCCAAATTTATTGAAAATAAAAGCATCACCGCTTATATTAGTCATCTAGACAAGTGAAATAGGGAAATGCAAAAGCTAAACAATTTCTACTGAGGAAAGCAAGTCCAATTTCATGGTGCATTTAGCAAGCTTGATTAGCAAGTGATTCAGACATTGCAATTCTTTTATATTGCCAGGGTTTATTTGCTTGTCTACCTTATGCTTTCCAACAAAGCCAAGCCTAGGTCAAGAAGGACCATCAGAAGATTAAGGCAGCGATTTTATGCAGACACTAAGTTATCCCAGTTCATACCAAAGTGTTGTGGTAAGCAGTCTAGAATAAAGTAGTGCGACAAGCAAACCCACCTGGATCTTTTCATTTTTAACACACAAATCATTGATATTGATTTTTGTGGAGTACCAATTGTTGGATGATTCCATGAAAAAGCAATTTTGTTTTCAAGTTGCAATTTTGCATCCAATGTAAAGAATTCTAGATACTAGGCAGATAAAGGATAACTAAAGCAATTCTACACAACACATGCTAGACACAAGACTAAGCAGTGATCAAATTTAGAATTTTGTAAATTAAAATCATGCTCATTATGAAGTTAGATATATTAAACAGAGCTGAACCATCATAATAATGACAATCATGCGAATGGCATATAAAAGAAACTAAGGGCATCAACAAATCATCATAAGGAAGCCAATGCAACACACATAAAACATGCTCCCCCACACAAAATGTAGTAAGGATGACAAATACCAAGTTCCCTACACAAATAAGCAAATCAAGACGCATCAAGGGGTTTGGTGAAAATGTCAGCAAGCTGGTTCTAGGTATCAACATATAGCACTACTATTATCACAAAACAATGGAACACCCTTATAGTCTAACCCGAAATCCCGCAAAGTGGAGACCATCCACAAAATCTGTGAGCAACAGCTAGCTGCAGCAGCATATTCGGCCTTAGCTATAGATCGTGCAACGCTAGAATATTTGCGAGAAGACCAGCAAACAAGAGAAGTACCCAGAAAATGACAAGTATCGAAGGTACTCTTCCTATCAATTCTACACCCAGCAAAATCCGCATCTGAATAACCACGAAGACACAAAGAGGAAGATGCAGAATACCAAATGCCAAATTCAAGGGTATGCTTGAGATACCTAAGAATGCGCTTTACCGCTTAGAGATGCGAAGCACGTGGCAAAGCCTAAAAATGAGCGCACAAACACACAACAAAGTGTATGTCCGGCCTCGTAGCAGTCAAGTAGAGGAGGGAGCTGATCATGCTTTGGAACTCCTTCTGATCTACGGCTTCTCCATCCTCGTCAGGGTCCAATGCTACAGAGGTAGCCATTGGTGTAGCGAGAGGCTTCACATCAGCCATGTCGAACATTTTAAGAAGATCCTTGGTGTACTTCTCTGATGGACGAAGGTGCCTTGTTTCTTTGCTTGATTTTCAAACCAAGGAAAAATGTGAGTTCGCCCATCATGGACATCTCAAACTCCCTGCTCATGGCATCTGCAAACTCGGCAACCAAAGCATGAGAAGAGCCACCAAAGATGATATTGTCAACGTAAATCTAAACTAGGAGGAAATCTTTGCCATTCCTGAGAGTGAAAAGGGTTTTATCTATTGATCCAATCAAATACCCTCGCTCAAGCAGAAAAGACTTAAGTCTGTCATACCAAACCCATGGGGCCTGCTTGAGTCTATCAAGAGCGTTATGAAGTTTAAGGACTTTATGTGGTAATTTGGGGTTTTCAAATCTAGGGGGTTGTTTTACATAAATGTCTTCGCCTATGAAGCCATTTAGAAAGGCACTTTTGACATCCATTTGATAAAGTTTGAAACCACGGGAAGCAGCAAATGCATGTAGAATTCTAATGGCCTCAAGGCGGGCAACATGTGCAAAAGTTTATGTAAAATCAATCCCTTCTAACTGAGAATAACCCTGAGCCACAAGTCTAGTTTTGTTTATAACTACAGACCCATCCTCCCCTTCTTTGTTTTTAAAAATCCATTTAGTTCCAATGAAATGAACATTAGGAGGGGATCTACAAGAGTCCAGACTTGGTTTCTCTCAAAATTTTCAAGTTCTTCATGCATGGCATTGATCCAACTAGAATCAGAAAGTGCATGACTCACATCTAAGGGCTCAAAAGAAGCAACAAAAGAAGAATCAATGAAATGAGCATGATAACGTGTTACCCTTTGATCAAGCTCACCAATGATCTGCTCGGGAGGATGTATCCTTTGGTTGTGATGAGGAGCCTCATGGCGGGATGCAGTCTCCCCCTCAACTTGTGCTAGTGAATGGTCAAAGATGACCGATGTCGAGGTAGTGGCTTCGGGGCCTCTTGTCAAAGTGGTCGAAGCGGGGTCGGCTTGGGGGGTTGATGTCAAGGGTAATAGGGGATCATCCTCGAAGTCTTCAGGATCTTCATCTTCAAATATTGTCTGCTCCATATCATGTTCATTTGTCTGTTCAAAAGAAGAACTAACACAGGGGGTTGATTCATCAAAGGTCACATCACATGACTCAATGACAGTGTTAGTTTCCAAATTGTAAACATGATAAGAATGACCATGGGTAGTATATCCCAAAAAGATTCCGTCAGACGAATGCGACTCAAATTTATCCAAATTTCCACGTTTTAGGATAAAGCATCGACAGCCAAATACTCAAAGATGAGTCACTTTGGGTTGTCTCCCAAAACGCAGCTCATAAGAAGTCAAATTCAAAATTTAGCGCAAGAAAATCCAGTTTGAGATGTAACAAGCAGTGTTCATGGCCTCAGCCCAAAACTTTCTAGGAGTCCTATGCTCATCGAGCATCGTCCTAGCCATCTCAACCAAAGTTCGGCTCTTTCTCTCAACAACACCGTTCTGTTGAGGAACCCACAGAGCAGAAAATTGATGTTCTATGCCATGATCCATGCAAAAGTCAAGAAAGAGACTATTTTTGAACTCGGTTCTATTATCACTTCGAATGAACTTCAGTGCACCAGGGAGTTCAGTAAACAATCTCAAAGCTAATCTCTAAAAGTGTGGAAACACTTCATCCTTGCTAGCTAAAAAGAAGGCTTAAGAATAGCGAGAGAAATCATCGACAATAACAAGAACATACCACTTGCCACCTAAAGAACTAACCCGAGAAGGACCTACAGTGTCCATATGGAGAAGCTCTCTAGGTTGTTCAGTCATCACCATAGAGACTGGTGAGTGAGAGGCGGTAATAATTTCCCCATGATGATAGGGAGCACAAACTAAATTCCTCTCAAATTTGAGCTTGGGCAATCCTCGGATCAGACCTAGGGCACTCAAACGAGCGAGCAACTCAAAGCTCATATGCCCTAGTCTCCTATGCCACATCCAAAGCTTAGAAGTCGAATGTGCAACAAGGCAATGAGAAGAACCAGATGACTCAGAAAAATCAGCTCCAAAAACTCTCCCAACTCTAAAGATCTTACAAATCAAAACGCCATCGAAATTGAGTACTTGCGAAGTATCGCGATGAAATCGCACTTCAAAGCCCTCATCAAGCAGCTGAGATACAGAAAGCAAATTTTATCCCAAATTTTCGACCAAAGCAACATCTTTGAGAGTGAAATTCGAGTTGATTCTTACCATACCTTTACCTTTCACTCTGCTTCTCCGGTTGTTGCCAAAGATGATTTGTTCCTTTTGCTTGGTTGTGGTGAGGCTAGAGAACCATGCTGCATTCCCTGTCATATGGTGCGAACAACCGGAGTCCACGATCCACGTGCCCTCCAAGCCTCGATCTGATGTCTACACAAAACGATAAAACCTCAATCGCTCAGTGCTGGGGTGAGTGAAAATATGACGAGTCATCCAGCACTGAGAGATACGAGTGGTAGGCATAGTAAAAGTAGATTTTCTGCGCACAGGTAAAATAGAGTGATGCAAAAAGTGAGGTCTATCTACATGATGCAATCCAAATGCACGATGATGTATCCCTACCTGTCAAGGTATAAATCCATCTACACGTGGTCTAGCAAAATATGAGACATGGTGTACACCATGAGGGACATAACATCTCCTAGAGGCATGGGGAGCCTCAAAGCCAGGACATGAGTAAAAGTCTGGCTCATACATACCTAGAGAATGGTAATGCATGTCCTGAAAACTCAACGCCTCAGAACGTCGCTCATCCTTGATGCAACGATAGCAAACCCCAACCAAATGACCCACCCGCTGATAGTAAGAACAGTGAAATACTCTCCTAGGGGCACTCTCATGGGTCATAGGTGCAATCCTCATAGGCTCCTTAGGTTTTTGCTGAGGGTTATTCTTGGGTGGAGGAGGTAGATTCTTCTTGAGAGGCGGGGTAGGTTTCTTGGCTTTATGTGGAGTGTCTAATGGGGCTCTTTCTTTCTCTAAGGTAGTGGGTGAGGTAAAAACAATTTTGTTCTGACTATCTGAAGGAATTCTCTCAAAACCCAATCCTAGAGCTAACCCTGCCCTGTCAGCACACATCTTGGTCTTGGCCAAGAGCAATTTCATCCTACCCTTTGCCTCCGTACATTTGTTCACAACAGAAATAAGATATTAATTCTCAGTCATGAGTTTTTCTACTTGCCCTCTAGCAAAACTTAGTTGGTCCTTAAGGGTGATGCAGGTGGAACAAGCAGGCTGCACATCCTTAGAACACTCAGCACTCTCCAATCTAGCCTCTAACTCCTTAACATGCTTGTCTCTCAAATTAATGCTATCAATCAATAAAGGACAGTTTGAACAAGCATCAGAAGAAATAGGTCTAGACTCCACCACCAAAAGCTGCTTCTGTGCAGTCTCAAGCTCATCAATAGTTTGAGCATGCACAAAATGCAACTAAGCAAGCTCACCCATGACAACAGTGCAAAATTCACATTCAGCATCATTAAGTTTAGACTTAAGCATGTCATAATCAGTAGAAACAAATTCTAGCCTAAGTCTAAGGTCTTTTCTTTCTGTAGCGGCTTGCACAAGCAATCTATCCTGACCAAGAACTACTTAATTCAGTTCATCTACTTTAATGGAAAGTTGGTCATAGGATAGTGGTACCTTAGATGAGTCTAGCTCATCGCTGTTGTGAGTGTCGTCGGCCATGAAGCAAAGACCGGTGAAGTCCCTTGCTTTCTTCTCCTTCTCCTCCTTCCTTGGAGACTCTTCTTCTTCATCAAATCTCGACTCCTCAGTTGAGGAAGTGTCGATGTCACTGAGAGTAGCAACAAATGCTCTGGAAGCGGCCTTGGCTACCCTCTTAGCTACCTTGTCGCGCTTACCCTTCACATAGGGTTTCCTTTCCTTCTTGTGGTGTTTGGGGCGCTCACTCTCGTATGTCCTCTTAAGCTTAGGACAATTGGCCTTTATGTGAGAAGTGTCCCCACACTCAAAACAACTACTAAACCAACTTCTCCTCTAATCCCGTCTCTCATTGTGAAAACGGGTGAGCCTTCTGGCAATGAGAGCAAGCTCTTCATCATCTAGAGTATCCACCTCGCCGTCGAACTTAGTGAATTCAGGGATTCTATAGCTGCGGGGGTAGGGTATTGTATCGAGATGGTCAGGGTATGGCTTATGGTAAACCCTAACCTATCCATTGGGAACGAAGCCGGCACACTCTCTAAATAGTGCGTGGAGCCGCTCCTCTATCTCATCTTGGCATGTCGCCTGCGCGTGCCTCTCATGCAGGGATGCGACATGTGGTGGGATATCGGTGTGTCGGCCATGGGCCTCTTCCCTGCGTGCTATCTGCATGACGTGCTCATGTCCGGGTGCCTGCGCATGTGGTGCGGGCAGCACGGGTACCGGTGCAGGTGGTGGTGCATGGTACGCAGTGCTAGCTTGACCATAAGTGTAGTGATTAGTCTCGTCCATAAGTGTTGAGGCCGGAGGCATCATGGTTGCGCCAGTGCTGTCGTTAGTCCTGCCGTACTCATGGTTTGCCGGAGGTGCACTAGCAATAGGAACCAGGGGTACGGCCTCAATAAAGCCGAACCTTCTAAGAGTTGCCTCTAGTTGGGAGCTGACTGCTGAATCTAAACGGTTGGCTAGCGAAGCGCTAACGGCTTGATCTACTGATGCGGCTATTTTTTGCTCAATCTCCAAAGAAGATAAACGAGGCGATACAGGTGTTACCTGGGCCTGAGCGAGGTCGGGGGTGGCGATGTCACGCTTGATGAAGCCTACGCGTGTCTTAACGTAGCCCCCAAGCATCACGTCTTGGAGTGCCTTCAACTTTGCCTCAATCTCTGATCGGTCTTCTACGGGGATATATTCAAGCGTAGGTGTCAAGATGTTGTGGTTGTCGATATCAGCGCTTCCTATGGTGCCCATCGGTGGTGTAGACGTAGTAGTTGATGTAGATGTACTGGTGGCTGATGTACACGTACCAGTCATGTTGGCGCAGCTTTTCCCTAGTGGAGTCGCCAAAAAGTGTGTTGACACGAAAACGTGCCCCCGCACTTGGGTCAGTTTGACGGTCCAAAAGTGTACGGATACTTAGGGACAAGCCTAAACGTGACGCAGCACCGACATCGTGTTCCGACTACCCTTAGTAATGATAAGGGGGTGGAGTCGCCAGGCAATCATATCACACAAAATAATCCAATTAGCCGAAAGCTATATTAAGCAGAACAAAATCAGCAAACCGGTCGAAGCCTGTCTACTCTGGAGTATGATGCGAAGGGGGTCGCCGAAGTATACCTTCGATGTCCGGTGCGAAGTGTCCCGCCAAAGGGTACCTTCAGTGTTCGGACTGATCTGGTCGAAGATGAGCTCCGAACGGATCCAGGTGCAAAAATCACCTCCGAATGGTGGGGTTCAGCGCGAAGTCCCTGATACAGTGAGGTACAAAATAATGACTCAAACGCTGCGCACGGGCGTGACTTCGTCTAGAGCGAAGTGCGAACATGGTGAAGCCTGTGGTGACGAAGTGTGCTGGCGAAGCGTGCGGTCGAAGCAGAAATCCCGACGAGGGGTGTTCTCGCAACCTCCGAAACCGATCTCTCAGCTCCAGACACCTCCGGCGAAGTAGCTCCGAACATGAAAACCTACAACAGAGAAGGTGCGAAGTACTAATTCGGCCTAAGGACCGAATTCTGCTAAGTGTTGCACTTGTAGCGAAGGTAGAAATCTGTAACGCAAATTAGAGGATACTTCATAGGTGAAGTAACAAGGCGATAGCAATCTATTACGTAGATTAATGGATACTTCATGTTGGCGTAAAATATTACGCTAATAGGTTTCTGAAGATTAGAAACTAACAAACGAAGTGTTTGCGAAGTAAACTATTCCAAGCCTCCGAAAGGATAATAGCTTAAAAAAGTTCGAAAGTGTGTATTGAGTAACTTGTATTCGGTCCTCATTACAGGGTAAAACGGGGGGTATTTATAGGGCCAAACATTAAGGAAAAGACCCTTTTACCCCTCTATTACAACCGACATAGTGGAAACTATTCGGTACCCTTAATAGGGCTAAAATGGTAAAAGACTAATCTAATGAGAAAGAAGATAAGTCTTCCATCTTAGCTGGCAAAGAAGCTCTCGGAAGAGTCCAAGTTCGAAGATATACTCCGAACTAGAGTCCGTCATCATACTTCGAACTTGATTCAATGCATCTCCGGAGATACATGCTGGAAACCTTTGATTCAATCGCCTGCCTTCATCTTGTTACTGCAATAACCCTGAGGATGGAATATTTTCCCCCAACAGTAGCCCCTCGAATACGCTTCTCCATTAAACCTGTAATGTTAGGAGAGCAGTATACGCAAGAAAAATAATCATGCGTAGGGGTTAGCAGATTTAATCCATTTCCGAAATACGTGGAAATGTAAAACTTGGAATCAGCTTCTAAGAAAATTATATTCGAACTATCTTAGAATTAACTCGAGAAGCCCGAAAGCCTTTTTAGACTTGGAAGAAATAGCCGTTGGCTTTTTCCTTCTAACGGATGTTACGCGATGCCCTAACTCTGCAACAAAATAACAGTTAAGAATGCGAAACGGCAGATGCAAATGGTAAAAAATCGTGGTCTGGGCTATAAATAGAGGGCCTAGACCCTTCTCGAGTACCTTTTCACCACTTTCGTGCAAACAAGCCATCAGACAGACCCTAGCCTTCATTTGTCCTCTGAAGCAACTCATGCGATCCCATGGCGAAAACCAGTTTCAAGGTTCCTGGAGCGGCTTCAGCTTTGGCTCGGCAGAAGGCTGTGGCAGCAACGGCGGCTGCGACATCGGCAACGGCAACTCTGACACCAGCAGTGGCAGCAATGGCGGCGGTGGGGATAAATCCCCAAAATGTTGGCCCTCATGACCTCTTCCCGGCGTCGACGAAGTACACGGATCAGTCCTATCAATTGGGGCCCTCAACCTGCAAGAGGGAATCGCTCGCGGCCGCAATAGAAGGTAAAATCAGTTCTAGGATCATGGTTCGCAAACCTGGGAAAGAAGTCATTCCATCGCCAAGACCCAGAGAAGTGGTTGTCTTCGAAGCCTTTTTCGAAGCTGGCTTAGGGCTTCTGGCAGTTGACTTCTTGACCGAGGTATTGGAGTTATTCCACATTACTCTCCCCCAACTCTCTCTGAATGCAGTAGCACGTCTGGCCATCTTCGAATGGGCATTGCGAGCCGAAGGTTGCGAAGGAAGGGCTGAGATCTTCGCAGCACTGCACAGAGCTTCGTGCCAACCAAAGACCTTCATAGGCCCCGGAGGTGAAAAGATAGTGGTGGCCTTCGGAAGCATCAACTTCAGGCTTCAAGACGAGTATGCTCTTCGGTTTCCCGCCAACGCCATCAATGCTAGATGGTACACAGACTGGATCTTGAAGTGGTTTTATGCCGAAGTTGGGGCGAGCAGCCAACTAGCGGGACCTCTTCGGGACATAAACTTCCAGAAGGAAGCCCTTGTCCACCCGGACCCAGGCCAGCTTGAAGCCCGTCTTAGCCTTCTCCAACGCATCAGCCATCGCCTGAGTATGAGGGATCTGGCAGAGGAGTTCATCAGACTCCGAATCCCTCCTCTGATGGCCACCTGGCCAATCACCTTCGAGGAAGATCCAGAGGGCGGCCTTCGCAAGATTTCTTCGAACTCGAGCCCTGCAGGTTACTTCGAAAACAACATATGTCATGTATATTCATTCGAAGAAATAACCAACTTAACTCATTTTTCAGCCTCTTTAGCCCCTATAACTTCGGAGCAGATTGTACGAGCTTCGGAGAAGATTCTGGGCGTCCCGACTCCGACCGAAAAGGAATGGAGGATTAAATTGGTTGGTACTTGGGAACAGTCCAACCGAGTATGGGGGCTACTCGAAGTTGTTCCGCCCCCTCTTGTGGATTGGGTGCCCTCGGAAAAAGGGCCCAAAAAGAGAAAAGCTGAAGTTGGAGCCTCGAGCTCTACCAAGACTCCACTGAAGAAGGTAGCTCGAAAGCCAAGAGTTGCTGCGCCTTCAAGCCCAAGAGCTTCGGTCTCCGATTCCTTGGAGGATGAAGGCAGGATGCTTGTTGACCTGATCGACGAAGATGCAGCCCAAACAGATGCAAATATCGATGATGCTGCGAACGTGCCGGAGTCTCAAGACAACCTTGAGCAAGTGAGGACTCCGGCTGCTTAAGAAAATTTACCGGAGGATGGAGTCCTTGTGAACGAAGGCGGAGTCGAAGTTGCTGTAGAATCAACTTTGATTCCATGTGAAGCAACGACAGCCGCTCCCGAAGATGCTCCAACAGTCGAAGATTTGACTGTTGACTCCGACGAGGACTTTGGAGTAGCCTTCGACCCGCCAAGCAGTCCAATGCTCACCCGTCACCAAGACATCGGAGGTAAACTTCGCATAATTCTTTTGTTCTTTTTTCCTTGGTTTTTTCTCTTCGCAGCAAATAGTCTTGGCCCGAGCTGCAAACATTTCAAATGAACGTGGAAGCCTTCGCCTTCGAGAGGAAAATACAACTCTTCAGCGAAATCTTAATATCTCCGAAGGTCGGGTTTCCCACTTGGACAACATGGTTTCAGTGGAGCGGAGGGCCAGACAAAGCTTGGAAACTGCGAACAAGGAGCTCGAAGCAGAACAAATTGTGCTTCGGGCAGAAATAGAAAAGATGCGGACAGAGCATGCCACGGCGGGTGATGAGCTTGTCAGGCTCTGAGAAGAAAAAGCCAAAGCCACCGAGGAAGCTAGCCACCTACTCAACCAGAAAAATTCTTTAGCTACGGAGGCAGCTAGGCTCTCTGGAGTGGTAGGAGAATTACCTTCGGCGAAGGATGCCTTAATCGAAGACAAGCTGAAGTTGGAGAAGGTAGCTACGGAGGTCATGAACCAACTGCTAGGCGTTCTAGAGTACTTTGGTACTACTGGGACGCTTCCTTCACATGACAACATCCCCCTACTGCGACGGATGAAGAGGATCCAAGGAGCAGCGAAGCAAATGAAGACAGCAGGCATTCGGTATGGAGAAATCTTCGGACAAGTGGCTGCTATCGGCATACTTCGTTACTATGAAGATCTGGGCATATCGATAACTCCGAACGTAGGGGCGGCTCCCATTACCTTTGACGACAATCAGCTTCTTACCCCTTCCAAAGGTGTGGCCGCTGCTTGGCAAGCCTTTCAAACCTCATGGAGAGCTGAAGGTCGCTCTACGATCAAGGCTTGGATTAATGAAGGGCAACGCCATAAGCAAGCTCGGTCCCAAGCTTTGAGTAGCTAGCCTCCGCCAAACCCGCAGGTTTAGATTTATCTTAGGATCTTCGACTATGTAAAGCATCATGCTTTTGTACATTTATGAATGAAAATTTGCTTATCATGTTTTTAGGCTTTGCCTCATATGGAAGATGTTGAAGTGTTAGACGTTAACGAAGAACTCCGCCTACTATGGGCTACCTTCGATATTTTAAAACTTCACAAGCGCCCTCGATTTTTAGTTCCTCGGGATAGCTCCGGTGCGATTACGCCGGAAGTAAGCAAAGACATACTGTCTTGTATTAAAGAGGAAGAAGAAGAAGTTAACTTGGAAACTTCATCTTCCGAAGACATTGCGTGGTCCGAAGACGAAGATGAAGCTCAAGGTAAAAAACCTGAAGAACTTGGAAGCTGGGAAAGGAGCCCCGAACGACTTCGAACTTGGGCCGAGCTTCAACAAGAGCAGAAAGACTTTAGAGCTTCGAAGGGAGGTAGGAGAGTTAAATGCAAAGTTGTTAGAACTCTCGGCTCTGGAACTAGTCATTCCAACCTTCGCTCTAGAGATCGAAGGGGTCTTCGATTCCTTCTTGGTATAGATACCGATTTTTCATGATGTAATCATATTTGTTCGAATAATAAATATCGATTTAAAATTGTCTCCCTATTTACCAGCCCCTCTTTGGGCATAAGCAACTTCGAACTATATTCAAAGATGGTTAGGCACAAAGAAAAACTTAGGAGTACAATTTTGGGGTTTCGGAGCCCCTCAGCAATTTAAAGATTGATTAAAATCTTATAAAATGTCTTTGACTATTTGTAGTCTAAAGATTGGTAACTTAGTACCTTATGTTTGAAAGAAATCACTGTGGACAACTTTCCGGACACTTTAGTGTCCTAAATGATTTGTCACTTTGGACTTTTTTAATAGACATTCGAA
Organism: Zizania palustris; assembly: GCA_019279435.1. Classification (NCBI taxonomy): domain Eukaryota; kingdom Viridiplantae; phylum Streptophyta; class Magnoliopsida; order Poales; family Poaceae; genus Zizania; species Zizania palustris. Next base: position 95,446,393 of record JAAALK010000080.1, read on the forward strand.
GCTCATGGGCTCAAACTCTGTTTTGTTTTGGCCTCCTTCGGCTCTTTTTGTGAATTCTGTCAAACCAGTGGTTTGGAGTTCGCAGTGGTCTCCTTGGACTCTTTTTACGGATGCCTACAAGCCGGTGGCTTGGACTCCGCATCATTTGGTCTCCTTGGACTCTTTTTACGGATATCTACCAGCCGGTGGCTTGGACTCCGCATCCTGTGGTCTCGGGCTCTTTTACGGATGCCTACAAGTCGGTGGCTTGGACTCCGGATTATGTCAGCCCACCACGTCGGAAACTTCGGACCAGTGGTCCGAAGTCCGAAAATATGATTCAAATTAATCACACTTCCCTCTCGGTCAACTCCGCTATTCCAGTGCGTCCACTCGGAAGTGGGAAGTTTATGAGGGGTAGGCATTATCTAACCATATGTTTTATTGATTCAGAAAGTGTTTACAAATGATTACAAGGAGCCCTTACGCGAAATATCACTTTAGGTGCACCGCATGCCATGTATGCACTAACTCTTCACCTTCCAAATTAGCTAACTTAAAAGAACCAGGACGCCCTGAGCGAACAATTAAGTATGGACCTTCCCATTTATTTCCTAATTTCACTGGTGCTATGATACTTCGCAAAATGAGATGACCCGGCCTAAGTTTATTAATCTTGACCTTCGGGTCCAACCAAGTCTTCAGTCTGCTACTGATACTTTGACAAATTTGCCACAGCTCGAAGTCTTGTCTCTTTTGTTAAATCTAGCGAAGCTTGTCTTTCACATTCCATTTCCGGTTCAGTGCTGCGAAGTGATCCTCCTTTGAGCTCTGTTGGTGTCATAGCTTCATCTCCGAATAATAGTCTGAAAGGAGTGAAGCCGGTAGACCTTGTCTGAGTTGTCCGGATGGACCATAGGATCTTTGGGAGCTCTTCGGTCCAAAATCCTTTTGCCAATCCCACTATTCTTCGATTCAGCCCTGACAAGATATTACCATTGGCTCTTTCAACAACTCCATTAGATTGAGGATGTCTTACTGCAGCAAAACATAGTTGAATGCCTAGGTCTTCACAAAATTTCCTGAAGGGTTCTGCATCAAACTGTGTTCCATTATCCACTGTCAGCTGCCGAGGCACTCCGAACCGGCATATAATATTCTTCCAGAAATTTTTTTGAACATTATTCGAAGTGATAGCTGTTAGGGGCTCTGCTTCGACCCACTTTGAAAAGTATTCGATTGCTACCACTACAAACTTCAAATTTCCTTTTGCTGCTGGGAAGGGACCAATAAGATCCATGCCCCATATGGCCATGGGCCATACTGGGGCAATGACTTTAAGAGCTGTTGGTGGGCAATGACTTCTTCGTCCCATCCACTAACATCCTTGGCAAGTGCGGACCAAGCTCTCCGCATCAGCTACTATTGTAGGCCAATAAAGCCCCTGGCGAAGTGTTTTTCCTGCCAAAGCTCGAGGGGCCAGATGGCTACCTGCAAAGTCCTTCATGAATTTCTCGAAGAATTTATTGACATTCGGCTTGAGATATACATCGGAGCAGAGGGGAACATACTCCGGACTTGTATAAAATACCGTTGATTATGTGATAATTCCTGAGTTCTAAGATGTAACCTCGAAAGTTGTGGCCCTTCGGACATATTTGCTTCTCCTTGAAACAATTCCATGATTGAACTTCGCCAATCTTTACTTGGAATGCAAAGGACTTCCGCAGCAGGAATTTGTGGCACCGAAGGTGTACTGAGTTCTTCATAAAAAGCTTCTTCGGGTATGTCCATAGCTCCGACTGCAGCTTTTGCTAAGATGTCAGCTTGCATATTTTCTGCTCTAGGTATACTCCGAATGGAAATCCCCTTTAAATGCTGCTTCGATCTTTCGGATTTCTTCTAAGTACTTTGCAAGCTGTGGATGTCGAACTTGGAAACTCTTGTCTACGTGCCCTGCTACAATCTGAGAATCTGTTTTAATAACAACTCTTGTAGCCCCTAGAGCACGTGCCTTTCGAAGTCCCAATAAAATTCCCTCATACTCCGCTGTGTTATTGGTAGACTCAAAGTTGAGTCTTGCGGAGTATATTGCCTTTTGCCCTGAAGGCGAAATTATCACAGCTCCGACACCTCCTCCAGATGCTTGGAAAGCTCCATCAGAGTAAATAGTCCAAATCCCTTCACTTGGCTTCTCTAGAGCCCATACTTGCGACTTAATTGTTGTTCTTGCCACAAAGGATATGCCGAAGGGTGCTAACTCAACAGCCCACTTCCCAATTCTTCCAGTGGAATCCTTACTTCGGAAGCATATCTCCCAAAGGATACGGAGTTGGTACAATTACATTATGTGCCAAGAAATAATGCCTTAGCTTCCTCGAAGCCATTATCAGAGCATAAGCGAATTTCTCAAGCTCGGAATATCTTGTTTTTGCTCCGGAAAATGCTTCGGACACAAAATAAACTGGATTCTGTACCAACTTCCCGTTGAAATCAACCTCTCTGACAAGGACTGCACTGACAGCATAGCCAGTAGCTCCAAGGTAGAGGAGTAGGGTTTCGTCCGCAACAGGCACCGTGAGTGTAGCAAGGTTGCTAAGATAATTCTTAATATCTTCGAAGCTCTTTTGACACTCTGGTGTCCATGCAAAATCTTCGGACCTTTTCAATGCTTTGAAAATGGGCAAACTTCTCTCCGCAGACCTTGCTAGGAATCTGCTAAGTGCTGCAAGACGACCGGTCAGCTTTGCACTTGCTTTAAATTCTCTGGGGGGAGCCATCCTCTGCAACGCAGTTATCTGAGTGGGCTAGCTTCGATCCTTCTGCTTGAAACTAAATACCCTAACAATTTTCCAGCCTGCGCCCCGAAGATACATTTTTTGGGGTTAAGACGGATCCCACATGCCCGAAGGGTATTGAATGTTTCTGCTAAGTCTAGGCTATGTTGGTGCTTTAAAGCACTCTTTATTACAATATCATCCATATAGGCCTCTACATTACGACCTAATTGATGTCCTAGAGCCTTAGCAATTAACCTCGAAAAAGTAGCCCCGGCATTTCTTAAGCCAAAGGGCATTCATACATAACAAAGACTCCTGAAGGAGTTACGAAGCTTGTCTTGATTTCATCTTCGCGCTTTAACCAGATTTGATGATAGCCGGAATACGCATCGAGGAAGCTTAATAACTCCGAACCGGCAGTGGAGTCTACCAATTGATCAATTCGGGGCATGGGGTAGGGGTCGCGGGGGCATGCTTTATTCAAGGATGTAAAATCAATACACATGCGCCACTTCCCAGAATATTTCTTCCTAACGAAGACTGGGTTGGCTAACCACTCCGTATGAGCCACTTCTCTGATAATCCCAGCCTTCAGCAACTTTTCAACTTCGTCTTTAGCAAGGATAGCTCTCTCTGTAGACAACTTCCGGAGTCCTTGCCGAACAGGCCGAGCCTTCTGGTTCACAAGTAGACTGTGTTCAATAATGTCACGACTGACTCCGGTGATGTCTTCATCAGACCAAGCAAAGACATCTAAATTCTCCTCAACTACTTTCTCTAAGGAAGTAGCAACTTCTGGAGGCAAGTCTTTACCAAATTGAAATGAATATTCCTTGCCATCTTTGACAATAACCTTCGTTGCAATTTCTCCTTCGGGACTTGGTCTTGGGAAGGATTTCTTCAAAGATTCGCTAGGAGCAGAAAAATCTTCTGGATTATCTTGCACACTGTTCACCTGTCTAGGGTCAAGAGGAGGGCCATGACCATACTCCGCTCTTCGCGCAATGGCCTGATCTCCGAAAACAGTGAGCACTCCCGCCTGTGTGGGCATCTTCATACATAAGTAATTATGATGTGCCACAGCTCCGAATTGATTTAACATGCCTCTTCCGAAGATGACATTGTATGCATATGGAGCATCCACAACATCGAAGATCACTTCCTCTGTCCTGGCCAGTGGCCCCTCTCCGAAAGTAACTTCCAGGCCAATTTGGCCGAGGGCATCAAGTGGGGGTCCTGCAAAGCCTTGTAAAGGACGGGTTGCTGGGAGAAGATGCTTTCTGGAGATGCAGAGTTGATCAAAGGCTTGGACAAAAATAATATCCGCCTAACTCCCACCGTCAATTAGCACTCTTCGAACCTCAGTTCCTGCTATGTCGGCAGTGATGACAAGTGGGTTTGCATGTGGAAATTTTATACCAGCTGCATCATCTACGGAAAAAGATATTGGCACATGGGACCATTCGGGCATAGCAGCTGCAGATGAAGAGGTTCCAATATGGCCCACTTCTCTAACATATTCTTTTCTCTGTCTCTTTGACATACTTCCGAGGGTCCCTCCTCCGGAGATGGGGAGGACTACTCTTTTTCCTCGATCTTGCCCCTCTTCTTGCTTCGGAGGTGGCATAACATTGACCACCGGAGTGCGTCTTGCCGGATCGAAGTTCTCTATTCGCGCCACAGCCTGGATAGGCTCCGGACGCAGTTCAGCCGGAACATGGTCAGTAGTGCCTCTACCCGAAGTACTTTCCAAGTACTCTCCTATCAAGGCAAGTATAGATTTGCACACATCAGTTGCGTGAGTCCGATTTTCACCATGGATACAGAAGAAAAAGGCCTGGGCTTTGCTAGCCGGTTTCCCTGGCGGCCTCCAGCCACTGGTCTTGCTTCTTGAAGGTTGCGGAGCCCTTTGGGTAAACTTCTGCGGGGGTGCAATGTTCAAAACTTCCGAACGATGATGCTTTTGCCCCCACGCCTGTCATGCTGAACTTCGAAGCTAGGCCTTTGCGGCTGTGCTGAAGTTTTTACTTCCAACTTAACTTCTTGCACTATTGACGGAGTTGCAGTAGTTCTCCGAAGCCATCCCTCTTCTGACCTTGCATACTCTTCGAAATAACACATCAACTGAGAAACAGAAGACATATTTTTCCGGTGAAGTTTATCAAGGAGGCCTGCATGAATAACTCCCTCTCGAGCTATGTCAACTATCGAAGACGTAGATAACCCTTGAATTTGCGACTTCGTATGAGCGAAGCGCTTGAAATACTGTCTTAAGGTCTCTCCGGGAAGTTGCTTCACCTGGAAAAGGCTTCCTGTTGACATTGGGGGTACGATGGTACCCTGAAAGTTACACATGAACTTCTTCCTCAACTGCCCCCATGAACTGATTGATCCTGGCTTCAGAGACCAGAACCACCGCAAAGCCACTCCTTGGAGGGCTAGGGGAAAACATTTGGCCATAGTATCTCGCACTCCCCCGTTGGCTTAAATTGCTAATGCATAAGAACGGGCAAACTCTCTAGGATCTTCATTTCCGGAATATTTGCAAAGCTTCGAAGTTTTAAACTTAGGATCGAAGCGCACTTTCTGCAACTCAGGATGCAGCAGAGATTCGGTGTCGAAGGACGCGTTCTCCGTGGCTTCGGGATAAATAAGTTCGTCATCTTCGGGCACTTCAGGGATGATCGAGGTAGGCTGAGAACGAAGCCTATCTACGGCTTCTTGCCACCACCTTGCTACTTCAGCTTGGAGACTGGCCATTTGAGCGGCCATATCACCAAGACCGTCTTCATCTCCTCCGGAAGGATCTTCCCGGTCTTGAGAACTATAGGGATCGGTTCGAAGTGGAACTTGAGGTGGAATAGGGACTCCGTCTGGCCGAAGTATAGATGGAGTTGGCGGAGGAACTCCGTATGCTCAAGGAAGGGGAATCCCTTCCGGATTTTGAGGTGGAGGAAACGTCGAAGGTCCTCCGACCTCAACTGTGTCTGAAGATCTTGCTCCGGAGGTCCGAGGAGACCTCCGAACAGGATTACCACATGCACTCCGCTAAGGAGGCATGGTTTGAGAACTTGGTAGAGAACGAAGTTTTTTGGACTAGGTTCCCCACGGACGGTGCCAACTGTTGGCGTAAAAAATTACGCTAACAGGTTTCTGAAGATTAGAAACTAACAAATGAAGTGTTTGCGAAGTAAACTATTCCAAGCCTTTGAAAGGATAATAGCTTAAAAAAGTTCGAAAGTGTATATTGAATAACTTGTATTCGGTCCTCATTACAGGGTAAAACTGGGGTATTTATAAGCCCAAACATTAAGGAAAAGATCCTTTTACCCCTCTATTACAACCGATATAGTGGAAACTATTCGGTACCCTTAATAGGGCTAAAATGGTAAAAGACTAATCTAATGAGAAAGAAGATAAGTCTTCCATCTTAGCTGGCAAAGAAGCTCTCGGAAGAGTCCAAGTTCAAAGATATACTCCGAACTAGAGTCCGTCATCATACTTCGAACTTGATTCAATGCATCTCCGGAGATACATGCTGGAAACCTTTGATTCAATCGCTTGCCTTCATCCTGTTACTGCAATAACCCTGAGGATGGAATATTTTCCCCCAACACTTCACAAGCGAAGTAACAAGGATTACCACTGTTTCGAAGTGGCCGGTGGAGGTCTTCTAGGCAAACCCATGAAGAGGTACAGAAAAGTAAAGGTAAATAAATGCGATCAGAGCTAGGGCTTTGTGTTTGATTTGTGTTGGGGTCCTCTACGCTGGCCTCCCCTCTCTATTTATAGGGGCTTAATCTCTGGTCTAATCTTCTATAATTCGACTATATGGAGATAAAAAACTTAGCCAGAATTGTATACAACTCTATCTCTGCCGAAGTGGGCTTCGGCCAGGCCCTGTCGAAGCCTGCTCCTCGAGCCGAAGCTTCGGCGTCGTGGGCCTCCGAAGGCTTCCTGGCCGAAGGCCGTGGGCTGGCCAGAAGCTTTTGGAGCCCATAGCCCAATGGACCTTCGGCCCTGTAGGGCTTCGGCCTGACCCCGAACATGTGTATTTTTGGCCCAAATCACCAAAATTGATATTTTGACAATCTCAACCATTGATGCCATTTTTGCTATCAACACATGCCCCCTGCCTTTTAGTGAACTGAGTGAAGTAAAAGAATAACGAGCTGAAGACGATACCGTCCATATCAGCTTTTCGACACCTTTTACGATGTTTGCCACACGCTTGGGAAATACATTTTCAAGTACTTACCATTCAAAGCTCTTTGAAACCGCTCTCCTTGTAGATATTCCAACATGTATGCATTGCCAGAAGCGATTTCGGCCATCTTAAAAGTACCTTCCCAACTAGGTGACCATTTACCAAATTTAGGACTCTTCATGCCTAAGGGTAAAATCGTCTTCCAAACCAAATCTCCTACTTGAAACGATTTTGGTTTAACCTTCTTATTATATGCTTTAGCAACTCTCCTCTTGTCTACTATGGCTTCTAATGCCCTTAGTCTCTTATCGGTCACCTCCTCTAGATTATCCTTCAAAAGAGTTTCATACTCGTCGACCGATAAGCCATCTTGCTTTAACACTCTTAAGGAGCTAAGATCTACCTCTACAGGCAGAACGACTTCTTGTCCATATACCAACTCATATGGACTGACTTTGGTAGCACCGTGCTTTGCAATCCTACAAGCCCGTAGCGCCTCGAAAAGCACTTCATGCCACCTCTTAGGAAACTCATCAATTTTCTTCTTAACGAGCTTAATAACGGTTTTATTACTAGACTCGGCCTGACCATTGGCCTGAGCATAGTAAGGCGAAGAGTTTATCAACTTAATACCATAGTATTCGGCGAAGTCCCTCACCTCTCCAGAAACAAATGAACTACCTTGATCCGTAGTAAGAGTTTGAGGAATTCCAAATGTATGTATGATGTGCTTCAGGATAAAATCACGTACATCATTGTGAGTCATGTTCTTGAGAGGTACAGCCTCGGTCCACTTAGTGAAGTAATCTGTCGCCATCAACACGAATCGATGCCCTTTTGAGAAAGGAGGGTGAATCTGACCGATGAAGTCTAAACACCATCCTCGAAACGGCCATGGCTTAACAATAGGGTTGAGTAATGAGGCAGGAGCTAACTGAATATTGCCAAACTTCTAACATGCTTCACACCCTCTGTAATACTTAAAACAATCTTTGGTCATAGTCGGCCAATAAAAACCAGCTCTTTTGAGCATCCAACTCATTTTCTGGGCCGACTGATGAGTGCCACAAAGTCCTGTAGGGCTTCGACCTGACCTCGGACATGAGTATTTTTGGCCTAAATCACTAAAATTGATATTTTGACAATCTCAGCCATTGATGCCATTTTTTGCTATTAACAATACTATAGAGATTCTGATTTGTAATTTTTGATTTGTTCCAAATTTGTTCAAGTGTTACTAGTTGATAACTCTGTGGTTAGATCAGCAACAGTTTTAGCAATATTGTTCAGCTTCTTGCAGTTTTTCCGAAATATTGTTTCACTCTGAATTTTTGAATCAGATGTTGAAATGCAGTTTTGAGTCAATTCTTTGATTTGATCATACTTCACAGTATGCAAACATAATCAAAACAAATTCAAAGTTGTTCACTAAAGTTGCTGGAACTAAATTGTGAATTTTTCTCTAAATCGGAGTTTCAACAGTCGACAAGATATTGTCGGTGTTTCAGTTACCGATAGAAGTATTTCGGCACTTCAATCTCCGATTTCATCTAGACTGACAATTTGAACCAAGCTTTACTCTGATTGTGCATTGTTTGGTTCAGATTTGAATTTGCATCTTTTAGAGGGATTTTGGGTGATTTGAAAAGGCCATCTAATTCACGAGAAATTGTTGAGGCGCCTATTCACCCCCCTCTAGTCGTCATTCCGATCCCACACACTATTGCATCAAAGCGAGAAAACATGGCATCTATAGATTCACCAGGCACTTGCACAAACAACTGATAATGTTGATTGTATGTGCTTTGATGCCTAGCCTTGATTTGTGTAGATCCCTAAAGAAAAATAGTGAGTGTAGTCCAAATTTCCCTAGCTGTCCTTCGATGCTGAACCCTGTCAAACTCACTCCTACTAAAGCTAATGAACAATATATTTCTTGCTTTGGAGTTAGCGTTATACTGATCTTTCTTTGCTTGAGTAGTCCGAGTTTCTAGGATGGAGTATAGTGAGTCCACAATCTTCCAAACTGCATTTCCTTAAGACAAGTAAGCCTCCATGCGCACCATTAGGACACACACAAATAGCATGTTTAGGAAACTACCACACTTTGCTTGAAAAGGAACAGACCAAAAACTCTAGCTAGAACATATCAAAGTGAAGCACAGGGGACTCAAAACATGCAGCACAAAACAGGAATACAAGTTCAAGCAATAGGCAAAGAACAAAATGAAATTTTCATTGCATGAACCAGGAACACAAAACACTCACAAAACTGAGTACATGGGTGTGGCGGCTAGCTCTCGTAGTTCTAAAAATGGTTGCTAAAAGTGTTACCTAGACCTTGCCAGCCTCACTATTTATAGGAACAACTCAGCCATGAGAATAGACTACTTTACCCCTAGGGTTTACGTTATTTTTGTCCCAGCTAGACAAGGGGGTACAGATGGTAGTCTACTTTACTAGAGGCTTCTTTTGTCAGCTTCGCTGAGGGGGCATCATCAGCTTTTGCAGAGCATACACGATCAACCTTTGCACAATGGAATCTTCTGAATCCATAGTCCTTCACACACGAAGTGTGCAGATGCTTCAGTGACATGCTTGAACCCGTAGTCCTTCGCTTCACCGAAAATAGTCTTCGATATAGTGATAGTTTTGAGTTGAAGCCGTCAAAGCTCTTGAGCCTTCGCAGCATCACCTTCGGAGTGGACCACCACGGCTTCACAGCTAGTTCAAAGTCACTCCTTCTAGAGTACCCTTCGAAGTGTCTCGCCTCCGAGGACTTTGCCTCGGGGTACCTTCAGCTAGAGCCACCCTCCACACTTTCTGCCTTCGCCTGGCGCACCTTGACCCAAGGACCGACCTTGACCCCACGCAGCCTTCGTGACTGAGCTCTCCACTCGCCTAGCATCAAGCCTCCCGCTTGACCCAGGTTCACTCGCTGTGAACCGTCTATGGCCTCCAAAGTCACCTGCACACCATTGACAAGCAGACAAGTGTTTCCAGTACCCCGTAGACCTCTTCGGTAAACAACCTTCGGTAGTGTGTATCGCCCAAAGTACCGAGCCCTTCAGTACACATATCATCGTGTTATGTCGGACCCCTCCGATAGACACACTCCACTGCAACCAACAACCATCGAACCCCTTCGGAGGGACCCCTTCACCCAGAAGAGAACTTGTCAATCACTCATCACAGACTCGAAACCAAGACACATTTCAACTACACATTCATGTAGTGGAAGAATTAATAGATGCTATACAAACTAAAAAGGAAGACCATGTAGATGATGATGCTAATTTAACCATGGTTGAAGAAACCATCATGACAATATCATAACAAGCTATTGTTGGTACGAAATCCTCACAAACCATATGGGTGAATGGCAGAATTCAAGGTATGCAGCTCCTTATGTTGGTAGACCCTAGTAGTACTCATTCTTTTATTGATGAGCAACTTGGTTGCAAATTGTCTGGAGTGTTACTCATGGAAAAACAAGTATCAATACAAATTGCTAATGGTGGTTATTTTCAATGTTCCAAGGAGATTAAAAATTTTCATTGGTGAATGCACGACATGGTATGTGAAAATGATTTCAGATTGATTTCCTTGGGTAGCTATGATGTGATATTAGGAATGGATTGGTTACAACAGTTCAGTACCATAAAAATTGATTGGGTAGGCAAGTGGATGGAATATAATTACCTTAGTAAGTTAATCAGGGTAAAAGGCATTCTGCCTAAACTTGATATGTGCCAGGGTATCACAAGTGGCAAGAACACAGGACTACACAAATATAAATCATTGATGCTTATGGTCAGCTTATATATGATTGAACTAAAACATGAAGAGAAAATTCCTGAACTACTTCAACCAATACTGAAGGAATTCACATATGTATTTGCTGAGCCATTTAATATAAGACCCTACATATACAACCTAGCTCAGAAGGATGAGATCAAAAAAGAAGTCAAGGAAATATTAAATTATGGTGTGATACGACAGAGTACTAGCGTTTTTTTCCTCACCAGCACTACTGGTTAAGAAAAAGGATGGGACATGGGGAGTGGTGATTGATTACTCACAACTAAACACTATAACTATCAAGAGCAAGTATCCCTTACCAGTCATTGATGAGCTATTAGATGAGTTACAAGGATATGGAGCTTTTACAAAACTAGATCTTCGTTCTGGTTACTAGCAATTTCGAATGGTGGAAGGTGGATATGTTGGTGCATTTTTTGGTCACACTTTGACACACGTGTGGCCTGGGAGATCTGCTTCTCTCCAGTGTAGGTCCTACATTCTTAGAAAAAGGGTTTAAGGTGTGCCAATCAGTTTAACCCTGCAACTGATAAGGAACGAAAAATATGACATTAGTAGCATGGCCTATCAGCTATCGAGCCGTGACCACGACAAGGATGGGATATTTGTGGAATATAATGCCGATCGGCCATAAGGCCGATGACCTGAGACAGAGAGATAGGGCGAGCGTGCCATCGACCGATAGGATGAACAGTGAACCGCGAAGGCCGATGGATGCTTTTTTTGATGAGTTATAAGATATATCGTGGAATCGAAGACAACCCATCGTCTTGTACTCCGACGGAAATAAATAAAATGTGCCAGATAGCAAATCTATATCATAAAAATCATCACAATAACTAGATCGGACCTAACCAAGATAGTAACTAATCACGATGATCTTAATAATATATCAAAGAATCGAGCATGCTTTATTTAGATGAATGGTATACATCATGAAAGAGATACAATACCAAGAGATGTCGGACTTAACCGATGAAGCCTCAAAATATTACACCTAGATTACATTAATCTAAGATATCAAACTGAACTGATGCAGCCTTAGTCCTAGCTAATACACCGAGAACAACCGGTGACTATACTATTTCAAGGTTAACCTCAAGAGATCAAACTGTATTGATGCAGCCATGAGGATACTGATCTAATCGGTATGAATGTCGAAGGTGGTGGGACTTACCTCTTCGCGGGAGATCGAAACGATGCAGCCCAGCTCCAAGTGTCGAACCCCACCGGAATAAACATTGGAGACCAAGGGTAGCGATGCACCGAGTAGTTGGTTGATAGAGATGTGTTTTTAAGCTTACTAGGGATACCTATTTATAGTCCAAAGACTTGTCGTCCAAGCACTCTATCTAAACCAATTCCTAGATAATCTTTATCTTCTTCTCTTCCGCACCTTATCTCCATCGGCCCCTTCAGCGTCCGATCGTCTTGTAACAGCATGGACGAGCTTCCTTGACTTTCTTTGACCGGACCTCTTTGAATTCTATTGACCGTATGGCATTTTAGTGGTCCTGGGCTTTACCAAATCTTGGTGTCAAAACATGCCCCCCAGTTTTGGAGTATCAACGAGCTTTTGATGCTTAGAAACTATCAACATTTATTATCTCTGCAGCCGCGTCATCTCAAACATTTTTCTGCATGATCTCTTCACTTTAATTGCCACCCGAAACCCTTCATCTTCAAATGCTTTCACATTTTTCTAGAGTTCTAACCTTTTCTCTTCATCTTCCAATCATCCATAACTGCACTGGGGTAGTTTATAAACTCTGACTGCTCTTCCTTTCTTCTTCACGCCTTTGATTCATTGTTTATTCTTGGTCATCACAACTTTCACCATTCATCCATTGCTATCTGTCGCCCGCCACCTTTCTCTTTGCTAGTGCAAGGATGGCCACCATTGAGGCGATCCCCCGAGTAATCCTCTAACCTTCTACCTCTGACGTATTGATCTCCCCTCACCTTCTAATCTCATTTTCATTTGGCAGGGCTTACGAAACAAGACCTTCATTCCAATAGCTACGCACCCCTTCAGCTTCTTTTTGGGTCCCTTTGGAAATCCCGACCCCACAGATCTCATCAATGCCAAAACTTATCGAATACCCTTCAAGTGTTCTCCTATGCGTTCCTCCGACTAGGATCTGGGCTTCAAATCTTTTCCTCCTTCCATTCCCGGTTGGCATGACTGATACCTTAGGGTGTCAGCCACTTACCTCTCCTTTTGGGATGAAATTGACATTGGTCATTGAATTGGCTTTTCTTTGGCTGAGCCATGACTGAATGCACCAATGTTGGCCGTGTCTTGTTATTTTTGGTATGATGCCTTAAATGCCTTCATTTTTGGTCATGGGCCAATGAGTCCCACTCTTCTTGATGTTTTCTTCTTATCTTGCCTTTACATTTCTTCACCGGCCAACCTGTTGGCATAAAAGATTACGCTAATAGGTTTTCAGAGATTGGAAACTAACAAACGAAGTGTTTGTGAAGTGAACTATTTCAAGCCTTCGAATTGGATAATAGCTTGAAGTAATTCGAAGTAGTGTATTGAATAACTGAGTATTCGATCCTCATTACAGGGTAGAATGGGGGTATTTATAGGTGAAAGTCTTAAGGAAAAGACCTTTTTACCGCTCAATTACAACTGACATAGTGGAAACTATCGGTACCCCTAATAGGGCTAAAATGCTAAAAGACTAATCTAATGAGAAAGAACATAAGTCTTCCATCCTAGCTGGCATGTAAGTTCTCTGAAGAGTCGACGTTCGAAGCTATACTCCGAACAAGAGTCCGCATTGATTCTTCGAACTTGATCCATACTAAACCAGAGTTAGATACTGGAACTTCGGTTTAGTAGATTGCCTTCGTCTTGTTACTATAGAGACCCTGAGGATGAAGTATTTTCCCCCAACAGTAGACCCTCAAATACGCTTCTCCACATGATCTGTAAGGTTAGGAGAGCAGTATACGCAAGAAAAATAATCATGCGTAGGGGTTAATAAATTTTATCAGCCTTCGGAATATGCAAAGATTTATAACTTCGAATCGATTTCTTAGAGAATTCTATTCGAACAATTCTGGAATCAATTTCTATGAAGGCAAAAAGCCCTTTAGTCTTAGAAAAAAATAGTCGTTAGCCTTTTCCTTTCAGAAGAAGCTATACTTGCGTTAATTTCGTAAACAGTAACGGTCAGAAGACGGAACGACAAGTCTGAACGGTAAAAAATTAGGAGTCCAGGCTATAAATAGAGGACCTAGAAGCGTCCAAAATACCTTTCTCACCATCTTTGCGCAATCAGCCATTAGCATCCAAACTTAGCCTCAATCGCTCTGTTTGGCTTGATGGCGAAGACAAGCTTCAAGGCTCCTGGGGTGACTTCGGCCCTAGCCCAGTAGTAGGCCATGGCAGCGGCAGCTGCGGCGGCACCTGCAGGGAATCCTCAACAAGTTGGTCCCCATGACCTCCTCCCATCCTCTTCGAAGTACTCCGACCAATCTTACAAACTAGGGCCATCCACCTGCAAGAGGAAGACAATCGCAGCAGTGGTTGAAGGAAAGATTAGCCCAGGGATCAATGTCCACAAACCCGAGAAGGAATCCATCCCTTCGCTGCGGCCCGGAGAAGTCATCATTTTTGAAGCCTTCTTCGAAGCAGGGTTAGGACTTCCAGCGGTAGACTTCCTGTCGGAGGTATTGGATCTTTTCCATGTCACCCTTCCTCAGTTGTCTTCGAACGCGATAGCGCACCTCGCTATCTTCGAATGGGCGCTATGGGCTGAAGGCTGTGAAGGGAGAGCAGAGATATTCGCAGCACTACACAAAGCCTCTTGCTAGTCGAAGACTTACCAAGGCTCCAGAGGGGAAAAATCATAGTAGCCTTCAGCAGCATCAACTTCAGACTCCGAGATGAATTCCAACTGTGGTTTCCAACGAAGGTCATCAATGCCATATGGTACATAGATTGGATTCTCTAGTGGTTCTATGCCGAAGTTGGAGCAGATAGCCGTCTGGCCAGACCTCTACAAGACATATTTTCAAAGGGAAGCCAAAGTCCACCTAGACCCTGGCCAGCTCGAAGCCCGCCTCAATCTTCTTCAAATGATCAGTCGCCGCATGAGCATGCAGGACTTAGCAAAGGAGTTCATTGGGCTCAAGATTCCGCCTTTGATGGCCAACTGGCCTATCAGCTTCGAAGAGGATCCGGAGGGAGGACTCCGAAAAATTTCTTCGAACTTGAGATCCGCACGTAACTTCGAAAACTACAACATGCTTTATATATGATTATTTCATGAGATGACTAATAAAAACTTATCTTTCAGCTTCACAAGCCCCTTTGACTTCGGAGCAAGTTGTTCGAGCTTCGGAGAAAATTCTCGGGTCTCCTACCCCGGCTGAAAAAGAATGGAGGATGAAACTAGTGGGTAGTTGGGAGCGACTCAAACGAGTATGGGGCGTACTCGGAGTCGTAGCCCCTCCTCTTCCAAACTAGGTGCCTTTCGAGCTTGGCCCAAAGAAGAGGAAGGCAGATGCTGGGACTTTGGCACCAGCCAAGACTCTCGTAAAAAAATTAGCCCATAAACCTAAAAACGTGGCTCCTTCCAAGCCCGCTACTTCGTCTTCAGGTTCATTTTAAGATGAGGGAGTAAGAGAAATGCAAAGGGCCCTTATAGACCTTTTTACCGGAGACAAAGAGGCGCAGGCGGATGTCAAAGTCGTAGCCACTGGTGATGCAGCGAGCGTGCCGGTTGCACCAGACAACTCCGAACAGGCCGGGACCTCGAATGCCCTGCCTGACATACCGAGCCAAGAAGCTCCTGCGGTTGAAGGCGGAGTCGAAGTAGCGACGGAGCAAGCTTCGATTCCGGACAAAGTGGTAATTGTTGCTCCAAGAGAGATTCCAACAGCGAACCCTTTGGTTCGTGATCCCAAATCTGACGAGGACTTCGAGGGGGCCTTCGACCCTCCAAGTAGCCCCGTACTCATTCGCCTACATGATTTCAGAGGTAAAACTTCATTAAAGCACCTTTTACTTTGCGCCCTACAAAATTATGCAATATATAATACCTTTGACTTTATAGGGTCTACTCCCATGGAGACGACTCATCCTGCAAAGACTGCTCTTGGGACTTCGACATCTCCGAGGTCGTTTCTAGAGGAAGTTATAACGATGGAGCCTGGAAAAGGTAAAGGGAAAATGGATCCATTTCCTGCTCCAAACTCAGGATTAACTTCGTCGGAATCGACAGATAGAGGACAATCTGCAGAGGGGGGCCAGTCCACCAAAGCTTCCAGGGATGCGACGCAGCGCTCCAGCCCTTCACCCAACGAAGATGACCAAAGAGCCTTGTCAATGCTTCCCCTCCTAGCTCCTTTTCTGGTGCGTAGGACCGGACTTCGGACTCTGCCAGAGCCTTTGGCTCGAGCTAATCGCGAAGTTATGGAGACTGACCTAGTAGCCATACTTGGGGAGGCCAAGGGTTCGGAGTTGGATGCAGCTTTGGAACGGGCAGCATACCAGGTACGGAGTATCTGCAAAAACATGATTAGTTTCAGCTTAAAAATAGTTTCTCACATCGCTTTTCCCTTCGCAACAAATAGTCTTGGCTCGAGCTGCAGCTGTTTCGAACGAGCGAGAAAACATTCGTCTTAAGGAGAAGATTGCTGCCCTTCAGGGGAATCTTGACAGCTCCAAAATTTGAATTTCTAGCTTGGACGGAATGGTAGCAGCGGAGAGGAAGGCTAGACTTGGCCTAGAGGCTGCTAATCAGAAGCTCGAAGCCGACAAATCGTGCTTCGGGCTGAAATAGAAAGAATGCGGACAGAGCAAGTAACCGCGGGGCTGAGCTGGTCACGCTCCGAGAGGAGAGGACGAAGTCCATGGAGGAGGCCAACAACCTGCTTAGCTAGAAGAACTCTTTGGCCACGGAGGTAGCCAAGCTATCTTCTGTGATGGACGAGTTGTCTTCGTCAAAGGATAAATTGATCGAAGACAAGGTGAAGTCAGAGAAGGTAGCTGAGGAGGCCATGGACAACCTTCTAGATGTCTTAGAGTACTTCGGTACTTCTTGGACACTACCTTCAACTGACGACATCCTCTTGTTGTGACGATTGAAGATGATCCAAGGAGCAACGAAGATGATGAAGACAACGGGTATTCGGTATGGTGAAATCTTCGGCCAAGTATCCGCTCTTGGAATACTTCGTTACTACGAAGATCTAGGACTATCAGTAGCGCCTAGACTTGGGGGCGGCTCCTATTACCTTCGACGACAACCGGTTGTTAAACCCTTCCGAGGACGTGGCCGCAACCTGGCAAGCCTTCCAAGCGTCTTGGAGAGCCGAAGGTCGAAAAGCGATCAAGGCTTGGATTGATGAAGGACTTCGCCAGAAATAAGCTCGGTCGCAGGCTTCGAGCAGCCAGCCTCCGCCAGACCCGCAGGTCTAGTTTTGTTTAGGGCTCCGAATATGTAAAAATTTTATGCTTTCATCTGTTATGAATGAAGACTTATTTGGAAAAATGTTTTTAGGCTTTCCGACCTTTTAAGGATGATCTCGAAGTATTAGATGATACCGACGAACTTCGCCTGCTATGGGCTACCTTTGACCTTTTAAGTCTTCGCAAACGACCTCGATTTCTGATTCCTCGAGAAAGCTCCGGTGCAATTGCGCCCGCAATATACGAAGATATATTATCTTACATTAAAGAGGAGGAAAAAGAAGTTAACTTGGAAACTTCATCTTTTGAAGACGTTGAATGGTCCGAAGAAGAGAATACTGCTAAAGAACAAACCAAGAAACCTAAACAACTTCGAAGCTAGGAGAGAAGCCCCGAGCGACTTCGAACTTGGTCTAAACTCCAACAGGAACAAAAAGATTTCCGAGCTTTGAGAGGAGGGAGAAGAATTAAACGTAAAGTTATTAGAACTCCCGGCTCCGAAACTAGTCGTTCTGGCTTTAGTGGTAGCTCTAGGGATCAAAGGGGTCTTCGTTTCCTTCTTGGCATAGATACAGACTTTTCGTAATGTAATGTAATCTGTTCGAATAAAAAAGATTAAAGTTTTTTTTAAAATTGTCTCCCTACTTCCCAGCCCCTCTTGGGGTGTAAGCAACTTCAAAGTTTGGTCGAAGATGGTTACGCGCAAAGAAAAATGACTTAGGAGTACAATTTTGGAGGCTCAGAGCCCCTTAGCAATTTAGAGATTAATTAAAATCTCAAAAAATATTTTTGACTACTTGGAGTTTGAAACTTGGTAAGTTAGTACCTCTTTGTTTGAATGTAGTCACTTCGGACTAATTTTCCGGATACCTTAGCATCCAAAACAATTGGTCACTTTGGACTCTTTTTACAGATATTCGAAGCTTATCAGCTCAAACTATGTTTTGTTTGGCCTCCTTCGGTTCTTTTTGCAAATGCTATCAAACCTAGTGGTTTGGAATTTGCAGTGGTCTCCTTGGACTCTTTCTACGGATGCTTTCAAGCCGGAGCTTGGAATCCGCATCATTTGGTGTCCTTGGACTCTTTTTACGGATGCTTTCAAGCTGGTGGCTTGGAATCCATTTTTCTGTGACTTTCCCACCTCGTCGGAAGCTTCGAACCGGTGGTTCGAAGTTCGCAAAATTGGTTCAAATGAATGACACTTTCCTCCCAACAGACTTCGTTCTTCCAGTGCGTCCACTAGAAGTAGGAAGTGTTTAAGAGGTAGGCATTATCTGAACCATGAACTTTATTAATTCAGAAGGTGTTTACAAATGATTACAAGGAGCCCCTATGCAAAATATTGCTTTAAGTGCTCCACATGCCAAGCATGCTTTAATTCTTCGCCTTCTAAATTAGCTAGCTTAAAAGAACCAGGGCGTCCTGAATGGAGAATAATGTATGGACCTTCCCACTTATTTCCTAATTTCCCTGGTGCTATAATACTTCACAAAACTAGATGACCTGGCTTAAGTTCGTTAAGCTTAACCTTCGGGTCAAACCAAGTCTTCGTTTGTTGCTGATATTTTGACAGATTGGCGATAGCTCTAAGTCTTGTTTCTTCTGTTAAATCAAGCGAAGCTTGCCTTTCTCCTTCTATTTCAGTCTCGGTGCTACAAAGAGATCCTCCTTTAAGCTCTGTTGGCGTCATAGCTTCATCTCCGAATAATAGTTTGAAGGGAGTGAAACCCGTGGACCTTGTTTGAGTGGTCCGAATGGACCATAAAATCTTCGGGAGCTCTTCGGTCCACAGCCCTTTTGCCAACCCTACTATTCTTCGATTTGGCCCTGAGAAGATATTACCATTGGCCCTTTCGACAACTCCATTACATTGAGGATGGCGCACAGCAGCAAAGCATATTTGTATGCCAAGATCTTCGCAAAACTTCCTGAAGGGCTCTGCATCAAACTGTGTCCAATTGTCAACTATTAGCAATCGAGGCACTCCGAACCTGCGTATAATACTTTTCCAGAAAATTTTTTGTACATTATTCGAAGTGATAGCTGTGAGGGGTTCTGCTTCGACCCACTTGGAAAAACACTCAATTGCTACCACTGCGAATTTCAGATTTCCTTTTGCTACTGGGAAGGGGCCAATAAGGTCCATGCCCCATCTGGCCATGGGCCAAACTGGAGCAATAACTTGAAGAGTTGTTGGCAGGACAATGACTTCTTCCCATCCATTGACAACCCTGGCACGTGCGAACTAGGCTCTCCGCTATCAGCTACAATTGTAGGCCAATAAAGCCCCTGGCGAAGTGTTTTTCCCTGCCAATGCCCGAGGGGCTAGATGGCTACCACAAGTCCTTCATGAATTTCTCGGAGTATCTCTTGACCTTCGGCTTGAGATATACATCGGAGCAGAGGGGAACATACTCCGGCCTTGTAAAGAATACCGTTGATTATATGATAATTTCGAACTCTTAGCTTCAACCTCGAAAGTTGTGGCCCTTCAGGCAAATTTGCTTCACCTTGCAACAATTCCATAATTGAGCTCCACCAATCAGTGCTTGGAATGCAAAGAACTTCCGCTGAAGGGATCTATGGCACTGAAGGTGAAGTAAGTTCTTCGTAAAAAACTTCTTCTGGGATGTCCATAGCTCCGGACTGTAGCTTTCGCTAAGATATCGGCTTGCATATTTTCAGCTCTTGGTATACTTCGGATGGAAATCCCTTTAAATGCTGCTTTGATCTTATGGATCTCCTCTAAGTATTTTGCAAGCTGTGGGTGACGAACTTGAAAACTTTTATCATCGTGCCCTGCTACAATTTGACAATCTGTTTTAACAATAACTCTTGTAGCACCTAAAGCACGCACCTTTTGAAGTTCTAACAAAATTCCTTCATACTCCGCTGTATTATTGGTGGACTTAAAGTTGAGCCTTGCGGAGTACATTGCTTTTTGCCCTCAAGGGGAAATTATTACTGCTCCGATGCCTTCTCCAGATGCTTGGAAAGCTCTATCGGAGTATATAGTCTAAATTCCTTCATTTGATTTCTCCGGAGCCCATACTGTGGATGGAGTCCACTCTGCCACAATGTCTGCCACCACCTGTGACTTGATCGCTGTCCTTGCCACGAAGGAGATGCCAAAGGGTGCCAATTCAACAGCCCACTTTCCAATTCTTCCCGTAGAATCCTTACTTCGGAGCATATCTCCCAAGGGATACGAAGTTGGTACAATCACATTATGTGCTAGAAAATAATGTCTCAATTTCCTCGAAGCCATTATCAGAGCATAGGTGAACTTCTCAAGCTCAGAGTATCTTGTTTTTGCTCCAGACAATGCTTCGGATACAACATAGACTAGATTTTGTACCAACTTCCCACTGCAATCAACTTCTCTGACAAGAACTGCACTGACAGCAGAGCTAGTAGCTACAAGTTAGAGGACTAGGGTTTCGTTCGCAACAGGCACCATGAGTGTAGTGAGGTTACTGAGATAATTCTTAATATCATCAAAACTCTTTTCACACTCCGATGTCCATGCAAAATCTTCGGACCCTTTCAATGCTTTGAAAATGGGAAAACTTCTCTCCGTAGACCTTGCTAGGAACCTGCTAACTGCTGCTAGGTGGCTAGTTAGCTTTTGCACATGCTTTAAATTTTCCGGAGGAGCCATCCTTTGTAATGCAGTTATTTGAGTAGGGCTAGCTTCGATCCCTCTACTTGAAACTAGATACCCTAACAATTTTCCAGCCTGAGCCCCGAAGATACATTTTTCAGGGTTGAGATGGACTCCACATGCTCGAAGGCTATTGAACGTTTCTGCTAAGTCTAGGCTATGTTGGTGCTTTAAAGAACTCTTTATTACAATGGCATCCATATAGGCTTCTACATTGCAGCCTATTTGATGACCTAAAGCTTTAGCAATTAACATCGAAAAAGTTGCCTCGACATTTCTTAAACCGAAAGGCATTCTTACATAGCACAAGACTCCTGAAGGAGTTACAAAGCTCATTTTGATTTCATCTTCGCGCTTTAACCAGATTTGATGATAGCCAGAATACGCGTCGAGGAAGCTTAATAACATCGAACCAGCAGTGGAGTCAACTAATTGATCAATTCAGGGCATGGGATAGGGGTCACGGGGGCATGCTTTATTCAAGGATGTAAAATCAATACACATGCGCCACTTACCGGAAGATTTCTTTCTGACGAAGACTGGGTTGGCTAACCACTCCATATGAGCTACTTCTCTGATAATCCCAGCCTTCAGCAACTTTTCCACTTCTGCCTTAGCAAGGGTGGCCCTCTCCGCAGATAACTTCCGAAGTCCTTGTTAGATAGGGCGAACCCTCGAGTTCACAAGCAAGCTATGCTCAATGATATCCTGACTAACTCCGAGAATGTCTACATCAGACCATGCAAAGACATCCAAACTGAAATGAATAGTCTTTGCCATCTTTGACAATAATCTTCGTTACAATCTCTCCGTTGGGGCTGGGTCTTGGGAAGGATTTCTTCGAAGGTTCACCTAAAGCAGAGATATCCTCCGGATTTCCTTGTACATTGTTCACTTGTCTCGGATCGAGAGGGGGCCATGACCATATTCTGCTCTTCATGCAGTGGCCTGATCTCTGAAGACAGTGAGTACTCCCTCTTGCGTGGGCATCTTCATACATAAATAGTTATGATGCGCCACAGCTCCGAACTGATTTAACATACCCCTCCCGAAGATCACTTCCTCCGTCCTTGCCTGTAGCCCCTCTCCGAAAGCAACCTCTAGACCTATTTGGCCGAGGGCTTCAAGAGGGGGTACTGTGAAGCCTTGCAAAGGATGAGCTGTAGGGAGGAGATGTTTCCTGGAGATACAGAGTTGATCGAAGGCTTGAACGAAGATGATATCTGCTGAACTCCCTCCATCAATCAGCACTCTCTAGACTTTAGTCCCTACTATATCGGCAGTAATAACAAGGGGATCTGCATGCGGAAATTTTATGCCAGTTGCATCATCTAAAGAGAAAGATATCGGTACATGGGACCACTCAGGCATGACAGCGGTGGACGAAGAAGTTCCAATATGGCCCACTTCTCGGACATATTCTCTTCGCTGTCTCTTTGACATACTGCCGAGGGTCCCTCCTCTGGAAATGGGGAGGACTATTCTTTTACCTCGATCTTGACCATCTTCCTGCTTCGGAGGTGCATAATATTGACCACCGGAGGTTGTTTTGCAGGGTCGAAGTTGTCTATACGTGCCACAGCCTAGACAGGCTCCAGACGTACCTCGGAAGGAACTCGGTCAGTAGTGCTTCAACCCGAGGTTCTTTCAAGGTACTCGCCTCTTAAAGCGAGTATAGACTTGCACGCATCATTAGCGTGACTCCGATTCTCACCATGGACGCAGCAGAAGAAGGCCTAGGGCTTTAACAGCTGGCTTCCCTGGTGGCCTCCAGCCGCTGGTCTTGGTTCCCGAGGCTTGCGAAGTTTTAGGGGCAAATTTCTGCGGAGGGGCAATGTTCAAGACTTCGGAACGAGGATGCTTTTGGCCCCGACGTCTATCATGCTGGACTTCGATGTTAGGCCCCTGCGAAGGTGTTGAAGTCTTTACTTCAAACTTGACTTCTTGCAGGATTGACAGAGTTGAAGCAGTTCTTCGGAGCCACCCTTCTTCTGACCTAGCATATTCTTCAAAATAAGCCATCAGCTGAGCTACAGAGGATATCAGTTTCCGACAGTGTTTATCAAGGAGGCCCGCATGGGTAACTCCCTCTCGAGATGCATCAACTATGGAGGATGTAGTCAGCCCTCGTATTTGCGACTTCGTATGGGCGAAGCGCTTCAAAAATTGTCTTAAAGTCTCTCCAGGCAGCTGCTTCACCTAGAAAAGACTTCCCGTAGACATTGGGGGTACGAAGGTACCCTGAAAGTTACTTATGAACTTGTTCCTTAATTTCTCCCAGGTTCTAATTGATCCCGGCTTCAGAGACCAAAACCAACGCAATGCCACCCCTTCGAGAGAAAGAGGGAAACAATTGGCCATGGTGTCTCGCACTCCTCCACTGCCCTCAATTGCCAAAGCATAAGAACGGGAGAACTCCCCAGGGTCCTCGTCTCCAGAATACTTACAGAGCTTTGAAGTTTTAAACATAGGGTCGAAGCACACTTTCTATAGCTCGGGATGCAGCGGAGACTCGCTATCGAAGGACGTGTTCTCCGGGGCTTCGGGATAAGGAAGATCATCATCTTGAGGCACTTCGGAAATGACCGGGGTGTCCTGAGAATGAAGCCTATCTGCGGCCTCTTGTCTCCACCTTGCCACTTCAGCTTGGAGACTGGCCATCTGGGTTGCCATGTCGCCAAGACCTTCATTTCTTCTGGAAGGATCTTCTGGGTCTTGAGAACTATACGTGTCAGTTCGAAGCGGAATCGGAGCTGGAGAAGGGACTCCAGCTGGCCGAAGTATAGATAGAGTTGGAGGAGGAACTCCGTATGCTCGAGGAAGGGGAATCCCTTCGGGAGTCTGAGGTGGAGGAATTACCGAAGGTCCTCCGACCTCATATGTGTTCGAAGATCTTGCTCCGGAGGTCCGAGGGGACCTCTGAGTAGGACTACCACCTGAACTCCGCTTGGGAGGCATGGTTTGAGAACTTGGTAGAGAACGAAGTTTTTTGGACTAGGTTCCCCACCAACGGCGCCAACTGTTGGCGTAAAAGATTACGCTAACAGGTTTTCAGAGATTGGAAACTAACAAACGAAGTGTTTGTGAAGTGAACTATTTCAAGCCTCCGAATTGGATAATAGCTTGAAGTAATTCAAAATAGTGTATTGAATAACTGAGTATTCGATCCTCATTACAGGGTAGAATGGGGGGTATTTGTAGGTGAAAGTCTTAAGGAAAAGAACTTTTTACCCCTCAATTACAACCGACATAGTGGAAACTATTCGGTACCCTTAATAGGGCTAAAATGGTAAAAGACTAATCTAATAAGAAAAAAAGATAATTCTTCCATCCTAGCTGGCAGGTAAGTTCTCTGAAGAGTCGACGTTCGAAGCTATACTCCAAATAGGAGTCCGCATTGATTCTTTGAACTTGATCCCATACTAAACCAGAGTTAGATATTGGAACTTCGGTTTAGTAGATTGCCTTCGTCTTGTTACTGTAGAGACCCTGAGGATGAAGTATTTTCCCCCAACACAACCCCTTCCTTCTTCACCTCTAGCTGTCCCATGATATCAGCGTTAACTTCGATGATGACTGGAGTTGATACATCACTAGGCACAATAGGAGGACCATGGCTTTCCTTAGCATCTGGGTGGAGGAATTTATCTTTTGTGTGTCGGCTCTGGTCCCAAACCTTCAGTTCTAGTTTCTAGCCGAACGGCTCGCCTGCCCACGTGCGAGATCCCCTCGGCCGCTATCTCCTCGAAGTCGTATACCACTCCCTGAGGAGCCATGTTGAAGATGATGGACCTCATGGATCTAGATGTGATGAGTGATTGTCAATGGAAGTAGAAGAGACATGACGATGAGACGAGACCTATCGTGTCTGGGCCGCGTGTGACTCAGGTACACGGGCGGCGAGCGACTGCCGGGCAGAGGGGCTGCGGAGTCGAGCCAGCCCAATCTGAGTACATGGGCTAGGAGCGATAGGGGATCCACTAGTCTATTGTCCGGGATTGACTCAAGTACACGGGCGGCGAGTGATTGCTGGGCTGAGGGAGCCACTGAATCGAGCCGGCTCAATCCGGGTACCCGGTGCGAAGACGGTGGATGCTTTGTCGGTTTCGATGCAAAATCGACGCCCAATCCAGACCGCTGATCCGTGATCGAGCCGTCCTGAAGCGAAGCCGTAGCTGCTACGAAAGCTCCGCATCAAGACAAGTTATCTGCGTTTAGGATTTTACCATTTTGCTTTTTAGGACCACAGTGTGTTGGTTGAGTCTGTAAAAATCCTAAGGGCATTGTGGTCTTTTCCGTTTTATTTTCAGCGTCTGTAAAACCCTAAGGGTCTTTTGGTATTTTTCCTAGTTTATTGGGCTACCTATAAATAGGGCCCCAATCCCTAGGGTCAGGGTTAAATCATTTTGAAAAGAAATATCAAAGTTCACTTTTTACTTCTCCTTCCTCCACTGTTCATCAGCCGCCACAATTTTTTTCTCCGAGCGCAGCCAAAGCTATCGGGCGCCACAAGCCTTGCGTGTGGACGGAAGCCGATTCACGTTGCAGCAGAGCACTGGAGGCATACAAGGCGGAGTTGAAGGAAGCAACAGCATGCACGGTGAGGGGCAGGCGCATGCCTTGTGCTTGGTTTTTGGCGAACCTACAGCTGCCTAGCCATGTGCTCTAGCATGCGCGTAGGCCTGCTAGGTGCATGAGAGACGACGAGCATAGTCTGACTTGAAGGCCTCACGTGGGCTCTCTATTTTTGCCGCTCATCCACGTACAAGGCTTTGATTTCCATTGGAGAGGTCACTTGTTTTCTACTGATGTGTACTTCGGTCGGCTGCATCATGCTCAGCGGCGAGTGGCTTTGAGCCAGGAGCGGCGACTGCTTATTGCTATTGCGTGGCAGCGGGAGGACTTCGGAGCTGCGCGTGCGTAGCATCAGATGCACTACAAGTGTTCGACGCAAGGCTTCTGAACAGGAGAAATTTTTTTTGCACATTATATTTTCTTCATGATTTGCGTGCACTTGCATTTATTTTCTGGTTAGATTTAATTACTGCAAGAATAGTAATTCAGATTGCACTACGATTGGCCATTGATATGTTTCCGTATTGTTAGTGCATTTTAATTCATCTGTAAGCGAAATATTTCATCTGCAGTTATTTTGTTTGGTTAAGTGCATGTGATGATTGTCCCTATGATGCTTGAAATGCCTGCGAGTTGAATGCACTGTTGATATGCCTTGAAACACTTTGTTGGTGTCTTTTCGATTAGAACACCGGTTGTTTTTAGGCTACATTATTTTAGAGCTTGTGATTTATTTTGGTTCTGCAAATTGTCTATTGAGGTGTGTTGGGTGTTGGGAAAAGGCCATTGATTCGAAAGAATTTTTTAGGCGCCCATTCACCCCCCCTCTGGTCGCTACTCTCGGTCCTACAAGTGGTATCAGAGCCTGGTTAGGGTTTTTCCATACATTAACCGGTTCTAACCCAAGATAGCGATCATGGCTTCTTTTGGCAAGGTTCCGTCCCTTGAAGTTTTTGGCTACAACTATTGGAAGACTCGCATGCGAGCCTATTATTGAGCTAGAGCTCAGGTATTTGGGATATGTGTGTTCTCGCCACATTCACTGTGCTTCCAGCTACAGAGCATACTACTCCTGAGATAGTCGTTGTACATGACCTGAACAACAAGGCAGTGAACATACTGTATTCTGGTTTAGGTCATAGTGAGTTTGAGCGTGTGAGCCATCTAAGCATTGCTAGAGAGATATGGGCTACCCTCCATGCACAACATGAGGGGACAACTCAGGTCAAGGCTCGGCTCTATCAGACCTACTGGCGTAAGTATGAAAATTTCACACAAAAGCCGGGTGAATCTGTTGAAGCTTTGTTTGGTCATTTTCAATCGATCATCAACAAGCTTCGGGCCAACAAGGCCGATGGAGTTCAGCTGGTCTCAGATCAAGAGTAGGCGCTCAAGGTTCTTCATACGTTGGACCCTAAGATCTAGGAGATCAAGGTATCCTCTATCATTGAGAGCACTTCTTACGATACCTTGACTATCGCAGAGCTTTTCAGTAAGTTGAAGGCCACAGAGGTTGATATCCAGTTGAGATCAAATCTCACTGGTTTTGGCTCAAAAACCCTGGCCCTTGCGACACCTTCTGCTGATCCTATTGCTTTGAGTTGTGCTTTGTCCTCTTTGATGTCTATCACTAAGGACCAATTGGATTTGCTAGGAGATGATGACCTTTGTCTATTTAATAGTCGTGTTCGTCGTGTCTATGATAAGAGAATGTTCAAACGACATGGCACAAAACATGGTTTCTTTGAGTGTGGTGATCCAGGTCATTTCATCGCCGACTGCCCCAAGTGAAACACACACAAGAAGGGCACCGGCGGTGGCTCCTATGACTCCAACAAGCACGACAACTCCACCTTCACAAAGGGCAAGCCCAAGACGAGGTTCTTTCGAAAGGCCCTAAAGGATTACCGGCGTGAGAACAAGAAGAGAGACAAGGCCTTCTTCGCCGAGATGGACAGAAGCTACTCCAAGAGATCATCATCTTCTTCCTCTTCATCAAGCTCAGGTAATGAGTAGATCATGATCAAGAAGGGGAAGGACAAGGATGATCTGGCAGGCCTCTGCTTCATGGCCTTCGGGGACAAGCCGAAGAGCCGCTCGCACCACAGCCGAAGATCCCACAAGAGCGTCTGCTCAATGGCTCTTAGGGATAAGGAAGACAAGGGCTCCCCCAACAACTCCGACGACGACGACGAAAAGGTATCTTCCTATGAACAAGAAGTCATTGAATTACTTGAATAGAACCATCAGGAGTTGAGATATCGGGAGAAACTGCTTAGAGGGCCTAAGAAGAGGATAGATGAGCTTGAGAGTGAGCTTGCCATGGACAATGGCAAGATTGAGAGTCAATCTTCTTTCACTTTCTTGGGTGATAGCAGTGAGTGCCCTAACTGAAAGGTGTTGTTGTGTGACCTATCGACTCTGAAGTCCAGGTACACAGAGAGGGTAGATGAGAGAGATGCTTTGGCCACTGAGCTTGAGAGCGCTCAGCTGGAGCTGAAAGATGCTCATGCCACTATCGTCGTGCCCTGTGTAGACTGCTCATCCCATTTGGCTATTTTAGCTGAGCTGAGAGCCAAGAGTGATGAGGAGTTGAGCGAGTTAGTGAGAGTCAGAGCTAAGCTGGAGCAGACTAAGCTTGAGCTTGAGACATTGTTAGTTCCACCCACTATTTGTGAGAACTGTTTGTCCCTGAGATTGGAACTAATCTAGCTAAAAGCTGAGAAGTCTGTCCAAGTTCATAGAGAGTGTGAGATCTGCTTGTCTCAGGTGGAGGTGCTAGCTTCTTTGAGAGAGGAGCTAGATGATGCTCAGAACGAGAACTGTTGCCTCCGTCAGATCCTGAGTTGGGTGAGTGCCAGAGAGCCGCAGCTCGGCATCATGATCCAGCAGTTCAAGATGTAGGATGGGTTTGGGGTAGGTTACACCTACACCAAGGCTGACTTTGAGAGTGCCCTGAGTCGTGCAGTGGAGTGGAGTAAGATGACTCTAGAACAGAGATATCTCAAGACTCACTCCACTGAGTCTTTTCAGGCATGTCGGCCCAAGGATGGAGTGTTCCAGGAGCAACCTAAAGCTCCACCCAAGAAGCCTATCTGGATCCCGAAGCCCAAACAGCTCCACACTTCTCTTGACTCTGTACCTAGACCCTCTCACAGCAAAGAGTCTACACCCAACACTACCAAGCCCCAGAACCCTAAGCCTCGACCACATCCCAATAAGCCTACCTATAATTGTGAGTTCTGTCAGAGAGATGGGCATCTTGAGGAGTTTTGCTTTAGGAGGAAGCGGGTTGAGAGGGTAGAGAGAGCTCTAGGTGGGCAGGAGTAGTTCTATCAGTAGGGTGGTAGACAGAGAGTCCCTCGATGTGGAGAGAGCCTAGAGGCCAGGGTGCATCATGTAGGTGGTGGTAGAGGAGACGGTTTTCGTGTTCATGCTCCGGAGGGTGGTTTTCACTCTGGCAGAGCTCCAGGTCATTTTGGATACGGCTTTGGACCTCGTGGCCGAGACTTTAGGCAGAACAAAGGACCACACTTTGAGCCACGTTTTGGTCCAGACACTTATTATTCTTTCCGCTTTCCATCTTTTGAGCATATGGCTCGACACTGGTTTATCTCCTTTGCTAAACTTGGTGTCGGACCATTTGCTCCCCCTTATGACTATTGATATTGTAGGATCGAGGCTTGGAGGACATTTGGATCATGGATTCAGGATGCTCTCGCCACATGACGGGACATCGCAGATGGTTCTCCAGCCTCACTTCCCCGAGCTCCAAGGAGTACATCACATTCGAGAACAATGGTCAAGGGAAGGTACATGGCATTGGTTCAATTCGAATCTCTGATCATTTCTCTTTAAAGAATGTTGCTTTAGTTGGAAACTTGAGTTTTAATTTGGTCTCTATTTCACAACTTCTTGAGGATGGTTTAGAGGTTCGTTTTAAGAAGGGCATGTCTTTTGTCTTTGATTCTAGAGGATCTTTGGTTTGCTAGATCTTACCCTTCGGTAAGGTTTTTCGGATTTATTTCTCTAGTTCTTTTGGCCCTTCTCGCTGTTTGATTGTTTGATCCTTTTCTAAGATCTGGAGGTGGCATAGGAGGTTAGGACATTTGAGCTTTGATCTGCTAGTCAGATTGAGTTCTATGGACCTTATCTGAGGATTGCCCAAGCTTAAGATAGAGAAGGATCTAGTTTGCCATCCGTGTCGTCATGGGAAGATGGTTGCCACTTCACACACACTTGTGACTCAGGTGATGACTTTGTACCCGGGAGAGATTTTACACATGGATACTGTTTATCCAGCTCGGGTACGTTTAGTTGGTGGGAAGTGGTACGCCCTTATGATAGTTGACGACTTTTCTCAATTCTTGTGGGTTTTCTTTTTGGAGTCCAAGGATGAGGCTTTTCAATTTGTTCATGATTTGATCCTGAAGCTGAAGAATGAAAACAATGGTCGGATGCGAGCAATTCGCTCTGACAATGGCTCTGAGTTCAAGAACTCACAGTTCGTCAGCTTTTGTAGTGATCAAGGTCTTGAGCACTAGTTTTCTGCCCCCTACACTCCCCCACAGAACGACATTGTGGAACGAAAGAACCGCACGTTGGTCGAGATGGCCAAGACGATGCTTGATGAGCACAGGACTCCTAGCCGCTTTTGGGCTGAATCCATGAACACGGCTTGCTATCTTGCCAACTGCATTTTTCTTAGAGCTTACTTAGGTAAGACTTCATATGAGTTGCTGTTTGGCAGACAGCCCAAGGTGAGTCACTTGCGAGAGTTTGGCTGCAATTGCTTTGTGCTCAAGAAGGGAGGGCTTTTGGACAAGTTTGAGTCTCATTGCTGGGATGGAGTCTTTCTTGGTTATGATTTGCATTCTCGAGGCTTCCATGTTTGGAACCTCGACTCCCAGCAGCTTGTCGAGACTTGCAAGGTTTCTTTCGATGAGTCCATGCCTTCGCTTACTTCTTCTTTTGAGCTTTATGGAGATGATGAGCTTGGAGAGTCCATCTTCGAGTAAGATGATGAGACTCCTATTGTTGATGAGGGTGGGCCTTCTACATAGCCTGCAGATGCCACACCTTCTGATACTTCGACTGAGGATGAGGTCAGACCTCTAATCACTACTTCCACTTCGATCGAGCCCCCTCAGTCGACTCCAGAGGTCCAGCTGCTGACTTCGGTGAGGTGACATATGATCACCTAAGATCCCAAGCAGTTCAGCGTGATCACCCCTCATAGATCATCATCGGTGATCTCACATTGAGATCCTTGCATTCTCATGCTGGCTCACTCGCTGTTTTTGCTGAGTCTGCTTTTTTTGCCACTTTTGAACCTAGAGATGTTGCGCATGCTTTATCTGATGCAAATTGGATAAACGCCATGCAAGAAGAGCTTGAGAACTTTATTCGCAATCGGGTTTGGACACTAGTTGAGCTGTCACCAGGTTGCTACCCCATAGGCACCAAGTGGGTGTTTAAGAACAAGCAAGGTGAAGATGGGGTTGTGGTGCGCAACAAAGCTCGATTAGTTGCCCAGGGTTTTTGCCAGAAAGAGAGTATTGATTTTAAATTTCGCCCCTATTGCCCGTCTTGAGTCCATTCGCATACTTTTGGCATTCACTGCTTCTAAAGGTTTTAAACTTTTTCAAATTGATGTCAAGAGTGCTTTTTTGAACGGGTACATAGAGGAGGTCTATGTTAGGCAGCCCCCTGGTTTTGAAAACCCCAAGTTTCCTCGACATGTTTTCAAGTTGCAGAAAGCTTTATATGGTCTGAAGCAAGCCCCTAGGGTATGATCGTTTAAATCAATTTTTGTTGGGGAGTGGCTTTGTGATGGGTTCTGTGGACAAGACTCTTTTCTTGCTCAGAGTTGGCTTAGATTTCTTGATTGCTCATATTTACGTGGACGACATTATTTTTTGTGGTTCTACTAATGAGCTTGTGTCCAAGTTTTCTAAGAAGATGCATAGTGTGTTTGAGATGAGCTCATGGGTGAGCTCAAGTACTTCCTAGGGCTCTAGATCAAGCAAACCAAGGACGACATCTTCATCCACCAGAGCAAGTACACGCGGTGCATGCTGAAGAAATTTGACTTTGGTGGAGAGCTAAAGCCTCAGATGACCCGAATGGGTACATCTGGGGGCCTGGACAAGGACAAGAGTGGCGTCAAGGTCAACGAGAGAGAGTATCGAGGGATGATCGGATCATTGTTATACCTGACGGCGACGAGACCGGACATTCAGTTTGCCGTGGGACTATGCGCGCACTTCCAGTCTTCACCACGCGCATCTCATCGGCAAGATGTCAAGCGCATTTTCAGGTACCTTACCTATGCGCCTGATCTTGGTCTTTACTATTCAGCATCATCATCTCTTGAGTTATCTGGCTTTTCTGATGCTGATTTTGATGGGTGCGGCTGGATCGCAAGTCGACTTCCGGTACTTGCCAGTTTCTCGGTTCTTCGCTTGTTTCTTGGTCTTCTCAAAAACAATCTGGAGTTGCGCTTTCCACTACTGAGGCTGAGTATGTAGCCGCTGCTAGCTGATGCTCATAGTTGGTTTGGATGATTTCCACTTTGAAAGATTTTGGGTTGTCTTTCCCTACTAGAGTACTTTTGTTTTGTGATTGCACACGCGCGATTAGTGTAGGAAAAAACCCATGTCTTCATTCGAAAACCAAACATATTGATGTGCGCTTTCACTTTCTGAGGGATCAATATGAGAAAGGTGTCATTGACCTTGTTCATGTTGATACCCATCATCAATTGGCTGACATTCTTACCAAACCCCTAGATCAGTCTACATTTTAGCATTTGCGAGGGGATTTGGGAGCTGTGTATCCTTTTTAGGATATTTTGAGTCTGTTTTTCTTTCTTCTTTACTCTTTTATCGAGTCTTTTCGTGTGAGTTCATATCATGCATATTCACATATCACACTTTGAGCCTGCTTCTGTTATATGATTGAATTGCTTTACTTATTCTAGCTATTATATGTTTTTGAATACTTGTTGATGATCATGCTTTGCTTTAGTTCACATGGTATATCTGATATCTGTCCTATGCATGGCTTTTATGCTTTAAAATTGAAAAATGATCACCATTGCTTCTGGTAACTAGCATGTGTAGGCTGAATGCTTTTGCTATCTTTTACATGCCTAGTAGCTAGTTCCTTACTTAGATGCAAATATGCAACTTAGACATCTATATGCTTTAACATGGAAAATATGCTATAAAAATGATAAAAAATCAGAAAAATAAAAAATCCATGCCTTTTATGCTTAATTGAAAAGATCCAGGTGGGTTTGCTATGTCGTATTGCATTGTTCTAGACTGCTTACCATAGCACTTTGGTATGAACTAGGACATTGTAATGTATGCCAAGACCAATGTCTTAAGCTTTTGATGGTCCTTTTCTGGCCTAGGCTTGACTTGGTCGGTTAGCATAAGGTTCACATGCAAATAACCCCTAGCAAAAATGAAAAAGGAAAAGAAAAAACCTGAAAATTAAAAAGATAACAAGTTTGCTAAAGCTCTTTATTATGGACAATGCTTATCTTGGTAGATATCAGCTATCCTTTGCATCTCATGTTTTACCTTGCTTGTCGACTAGAAAAAGTGGTGATGTTTTTGTTTGCAAAAATCTAAAAATGTGTGATAATGACTTTCTTTGGATATCATCTATTGCACTGATTAGTCCATGTGTCTTAGATAGTATTTTGTGCTATACTTGCTAGATGTTGTTATTGCAGTTAATCATATCTGAGAAGCATGCTTTTTACACTTGTTGGCATAAAAGATTACGCTAACAGGTTCTCTAAGATTAAGAACTAACAAACAAAGAGTTTGTGAAGTGAACTAACTCAAGCCTCTGAATAGGATAATAGATCGAAGTAGTTCAAAGTTGTGTATTGAATATTTGAGTATTCGATGCCTATTACAGGGTGAGAAGGGGGGTATTTGTTGGACCGAGAACGGTGATCAGAGGGGGGTGAATGAGAGCTTTTAAAATTTCAAACTAAAAATAGCCTTATATTTTAATTCTGTCTTCTGCGGAACATGCTTCGAACACACCCTTTGATGTTCTGGTTCGGAGGTATTTCACAGCTCCGAAACCAGGCTTCGCAAGGAGCAAAAGTTCGAAGTCAAGAAGACTTCGCTCCACCCATAACACCAAAAACTCAACTCTACTAAGTCAGTGCAGGCTCCGCACACTAGGTGCCTTCGAGCAGGCTTCGCACTTCACCCTTCGCAAGAGCAGACTTCCCTCTGAGGACTTCGACTAAATACTCAGCGATAGAAACTGGTACTAGGCTTCGTACTACGAAGGTCTAAACGCACACTGAACACACTTCACCGAGGACTTCTACAAGGTAGAAAATGAGCTTCGATTTAACCCAAGGGACAGTGCTTCGCTAGTAATCAGAGAGGTCTAGCCGCCAGTTTACACAGAGCGAACAGACACTGAAAACAGACTTCACACGCACAGAACTCTCACACACTTCTCAAAACACTCCAGTGTAATAAACTCAACACACGAAGAAGTAAGGCACAAAGAGATCAATGCATACAGTGCAAAGTAGGCATGCAAGTTCAAATAGTAAATGAAAACAGAATCAAAGTTTCATTGCTTGAATAGGGAACACAAAATGAACTCACAGGATGAACACAGAGTATGTGGCGGCTAGCATAGGAGCTCAAAAATGGCTGCTCTAAGTGTTATTGTGACCTAGCTAGCTTCCACTATTTATAGACACTATTCAGCCCTGTGAATAGACTACTTTACCCCTAGGGTTTACACTAGTTTTGTATCATCAGAACAGGGGGTACAGCTGGTAGTCTACTTTATTTGGAGGCTTCTTTTGTCAGCTTCGCAGAGGAGATATCATCAGCTTTTGCAGAGCAGACATGGTCAGCCTTTGCAGTCTTGGAGTCTTCTGAAGCCCCCCTTCGCACGCGAGGGGTGCGGTAGCTTTGATGAGAAGCCTTGAGCCTGACGGCCTTCGCTTATCCGAAGTCAGCCTTCGATACAGTGACGGTTTTGAGCCGAAGCTGTCAAAGCCCTTGACCCTTTGTGCCATCACCTCTCGAGTGGACCACCCTGGCTTCGCAGCTACTCCCAGCTCGAACTCCGTCAGCCCGTGTACCGAAGCCATGCATGGCCGAAGTACGTCAAGTCAACCACACTCCGAAGCCCCACCTTCGGAGTACCACCCTTCGAAGTCCCTCCCTCGTACAAGGCCTCCGCATGAAGCATTCCATGAGCACTTCATCGCAGTGTCTCTCCCTGAGCACACTCCTCGACGAACCTCACCCGGACCATGCCTTCGATGCACCTCGACTTTTGAGACCTTCGTAGGGTATACCTTTGAGTGCCTCCCTCCGGAGCACACTTCGAATGCCTTGCCTCATTGCTAAGGACTTTGTCCAACATACTCCGAAGTCACTCCATTCGAAGTACCTTTCAAAGGGACCCCTTCGAATCAGAGGATAAAATCTGTCAATCACTCATCACAAACTCCGAAACCAACCCTTGGTTTCTCAATCTCCCCCTTGATGAGTGCATTGACAACCAACTTTAAGTTCAAGAAAATTTGAAAAATTTCAGCACACAAGTGACCATAAAAACTCAGAAACAAGCCAAAACATGTCACTTGACAAAAGAATTTTCCCCCCCTTTTCAAAAGAGTAAAAGCCCCATCGGCAAACCTTCCCTTTGCAAGAAAAAACTCCCCCTGAGTTATTTTCCCCCTTACTGCAGAGAACTCAAAACTTTCTCCCCTTTGGCAATGCAGGCATCAAGGAGCATTTAACAGATGCATAGCTTCGAAATGGGCAGAATTGCAAAGACATATGAAGTAAAAATATGCCATCTTTAATACCAATTTTCATGTGCTCAGCTCAAGTTAACATTCTTTAAAAACATGATGACAACATGTGATTTTGTCATTTTGAAATAAAAGCATCACCACTCAATCAAGGTAACTAGACAAGTAAAAACACGGACTGCGCAAAGCTAGTCAATTTCTACTCTAGACAGACAAGTCCAGTTCAAGTGGAGCATTGAAAGCTAGTCAATTTCTACTCTAGATAGACAAGTCCAGTTCAATTTTTTGTTGTTCTTTTCACAATGTCAGGGGTTATTTGTTTGTGTACCTTATACTTTCAAATCAGGCCAAGCCTAGGCACGAAAGCCATCAGAAGCTTAAGGCAATGATTTTGGCATACACTAAATTATCCTAGTTCCGACCAATGTGCAATTGTAAGTAGTCTAGAATAGAGTAGTGCGACAAACAAACCCACCTGGAACTTTTCATGTGTAGTATGCAAATCATGGATTTTTGAATTTTTGATTAAGTGAACATGTTGTTTAGCACTTGATGAATATCCATGAATACAATTTTTCAAGTTGTAATGTTTAGCATCCAGATAAAAGATGTCTTGCTACCAAGCAGATAAAAGATAGCTAAAGCAGTCCTACCTAAACATGCTAGACGCAAGACTAACCAGTGAGCATGATTTTATTTTGGAAAGAAACATCATGCACAAAATGTTTCAGGCATATTAAATAGAGCTGAGCTGACATGATTTCATGAATTAAAATTAGACATATAAGTGCAAAAGATGTAAATGCAATTTCCCACACACAATGAGCATATGCACGATAATCAAAATCTGCTCCCCCTCACAAAATGCCATAAGGGTGACAAACACCAAGATCCCCACACAAGTAGGCAAAACGAGAAGCATCGAGGGGTTTTGTGAAAATATTGGCTAG
This sequence comes from Zizania palustris, assembly GCA_019279435.1. NCBI lineage: Eukaryota > Viridiplantae > Streptophyta > Magnoliopsida > Poales > Poaceae > Zizania > Zizania palustris. The sequence goes on from JAAALK010000080.1 coordinate 95,482,626, forward strand.
CTGGTGTTGGGTATCAACATATTGAAGTTCAATATCACCCTTCCCATTATGATCTCTAAGAAAATGATATTGCACATCAATGTGTTTGGTTCTGGAATGCTGAACCGGGTTGTTTGAAATACAAATAGCACTAGTGTTATCACAAAAAAGTGGAACACTCTTATAACCTAACCCAAAATCCCGCAAAGTGGAAACCATCCAAAAAATCTGAGAGCAACAGCTAGCTACAACAACATATTCGGCCTTAGCTATCGATTGAGTAACACTAGACTGTTTGCGGGAAGACTAGCAAACTAGTGAAGTGCCTAGAAAATGACAAGTACCGGAGGTACTTTTCCTATCAATCCTACACCCAGCAAAATCCGCATCGGAATAACCTTGAAGACACAAAGAGGAAGACGTAGAATACCAAATGCCGAATTCTAGGGTATGTTTGAGATACCTGAGAATGCGCTTTACCTCTTGGCGCTGCGGAGCTCGTGGTGAAGCCTGAAAATGAGCGCACAGACACACTGCGAAGTTTATGTCTGGCCTCGTAGCAGTCAAGTAGAGGAGGGAGCCGATCATACTTCGGAACTCCTTCTAGTCTACGACTTCTACATCCTCGTCAGGATCCAATGCTATCGAAGTAGCCATCGGAGTAGCGAGGGGCTTCGCATCAGCCATGTCAAACTTCTTGAGCATGTCCTTGGTGTACTTCGTCTGGTGAACGAAGGTACCTTGTTTGCTTTGCTTGATTTGCAAACCAAGGAAAAATGTGAGTTCACCCATCATGGACATCTCAAACTCCCTGCTCATGGTATCTGCAAACTCGACAACCAAAGCATGAGAAGAGCCACCAAATATGATATCATCCACATAAATCTGGACTAGGAGGAAATCTTTGCCATGCTTGAGAGTGAACAGGGTTTTATCAACAGATCCCATCAAATACCCCCGCTCAAGCAGAAAATACTTAAGTCTATCATAGCATGCTCGAGGGGCCTGCTTGAGTCCATAAAGAGCCTTATGAAGTTTAAGGACTTTAAGTGGGTATTTGGGGTTTTCAAAACCAAGGGGTTGTTTTACATAAACATCTTCGCCTATGAAACCATTAAGAAATGCACTTTTGTCATCCATTTGATAGAGTTTGAATCCACGAGATGTCGCAAAGGCAAGCAGAATCCTAATGGCCTCTAGACGCGCAACAGGTGCAAAAGTTTCAGTAAAATCAATCCCTTCCAATTGAGAATAACCCCGAGCTAAAAGTCTAGCCTTGTTTCTAACTACAGTCCAATCCTCCCCCTGTTTGTTCTTGAAAATCCCTTTTGTTCCAATGAAATGAACATTTGGTGGAGGATCAACTAAAGTACAGACTTGGTTTCTCTCAAAATTTTCAAGTTCCTCATGCATGGCATTGATGCAACTAGAATCAGAAAGTGCATGACTAACATCTAAGGGCTCGAAAGAAGCAACAAAAGCAGAATTAATGAAATGAGCATGAGAACGTGTTACCCTTTGATCAAGCTCACCAATGATCTGCTCAGGGAGGGTGCATCCTTTGAATATGATGTAGAGCCTCGTGGAGGGATGTAGTCTCCCCCTCAACTTGTGCGTTGGAGTGGTCCAAGATGACCGATGTCGAGGTAGTTGCTTCGGGACCTTGTGCCGAAGTGGTCGAAGTGGGGTCGGCTTCGGGGGTTGATGTCAAGGGTAGTAGGGGTTCATCCTCGAACTCTCCGGGATCTTCTTCTTCGAAGAGGGTCTGCTCCATGTCGTGTTCATTTGCCTGTTCAAAAGTGGAACTAACAGAGGAGGTTGATTCATCAAAAGTCACATCACATGACTCGATGACAGTGTTAGTCTCCAAATTATAAACACGATAAGAAGGACCATGTGTAGTGTAACCCAAAAAGATCCTGTCAAAAGAACGCGACTCAAATTTGTCCAAATTTCCACGTTTTAGGATAAAGCAACGACAACCAAAAACTCGAAGATGAGTAACTTTGGGCTGTCTCCCAAAACGTAGCTCATAAGATGTCAAGTTCAAAATTGAGCGCAAGAAGATTCAGTTTGAGATGTAACAGGCAGTGTTAATGGCCTCAGCCTAGAATTTTCTAGGAGTCCTGTGCTCATCGAGCATCGTCCTAGCCATCTCAACCAAGGTGCGGTTATTTCTCTCAACAACACCATTGTGTTGAGGAACCCGCGGAGTAGAGAATTGATGTTCTATGCCACGCTCCATGCAAAAGTAAACAAAGAGACTGTTGTTGAACTCAATGCCATTATCACTTCGAATGAATTTCAATGCACCAGGGAGTTCAGTGAAAAGTCTCAAAGCCAAGCTACGAAAGTGTGAAAACACTTCATCCTTGCTGGCAAGAAAGAAGACCCAAGAGTAGCGAGAGAAATCAGTCGACAATGACTAACACATACCACTTGCCGTGAAAGAACTAACCCGAGAAGGACCTACAGTGTCCATGTGGAGAACTTCTTCGGGTTGTTCAGTCATCACAGTGGTGACTGGCGAGTACGAAGCGGCAATCATTTTTCCATGTCGACAAGGAGCGCAAACTAAATTCTTCTCAAACGTGAGCTTGGGCAATCCTCGGATCAGACCTAGGGCACTCAGACGAGCAAGCAATTCAAAGATCATATGCCCTAGTCTCCTATGCCACTTCCAAAGCTCAGAAGTAGAATGTGCAACAAGACAATGAGAAGAACCAGATGACTAAAAAAAATCAGCTCCAAAAACTCTCCCAATTCTAAAGATCTTACAAACCACAAGGCCATCAGAATTGAGTACTTGCGAAGTATCATGATGGAATCGCACTTCGAAGCCCTCATCAAGCAATTGAGATACAAAAAGCAAATTGTATCCCAAGTTTTCAACCAAAGCAACATCTTTGAGAGTGAAATTCGAGTTGATTCTTACCACACCTTTACCTTTCACTCTACTCCTTTGATTGTTGCCGAAGGTGATATGTTCCTTTTTCTTGGTTGTAGTGAGGCTAGGAGAACCATGTTGCATCTCTGGTCATGTGGCGCGAACAACCGGAGTCTATGATCCACGTGCCCTCGAAGCCTCGGTCCGGCGCCTACATATGATAGGAAAATATCGATCGCTCAGTGCTGGGGTGAGTGAATACATGATGAGGCACCCAGCACTGAGTAATACGAGTAGTAGGCATAGTAAAAATAGACTATCTACGCATAGGATAATCAGAATGATGCAAAGTGCGAGGTCTACCTACATGCTGTGACCCAAATGCATGACGAGGTCTCCTACTCTGATGAGGTACAAATCTACTCGCCCGGGGCCTACCACAATATGGAACATGGTGAACACCTCGAGGAGAAAAACCTCTCCGAGAAGTACGAGGAGCCTCGAAACAGGACATGAGTAAAACTCAGACTCATGCATACCTCGAGATGGGTAATGCATGTACTGGAAACTTATCGTCTGAGAGCGTCGCTCATCCTTGATGCGACGAAAACAAAACCCACCAAGTGACATGCCCTCTGACAGTAGGAACAATGAAAAACTCTCCTAGGGGCACTCTCATGGGTCATAGGAGCAACTCTCACAGGCTCCTTGGGCTTCTGCTGAGTGGTTTTCTTGGGAGGAATTTTCTTCGCAGGAGGAATGGTTTTCTTTGGGGTTTGGGTAGGCTTTTTGGATGATGTAGTGTCTAACAGAGCTCTCTCTTTCTCTAAGGTAGTGGGTGAGGTAAAAACAGTTTTGTTCTCACTGTCTGAAGGAATCCTCTCAAAACCCAATCCTAGAGCTAACCTTGCTCTGTCAGCACACATCTTGGTCTTGGCCAAGAGCAAGTCCATCCTACCCTTTCCCTCAGTGCATTTGTTAACCACCGAAAGAAGGTACTCATTCTCAGTCATGAGGTGTTCAGATCGCTCTCTAACAGTGCCTAGCTGGTCCTTAAGGGTTATGCACGTGTCACACACAGGTTGCACATCCTTAGAACTACCGGCCCTCTCCAATCTAGCCTCTAAGTCATGAACATGCTTATCACGTAAATCAATACTCTCACCTAAGAAAGAACACATCATGCATTCATTTATTTCATGAGTACTAGAATCAACCATCAAAAGCTGCTTCTGTGCAGTCTCAAGCTCAGAAAGAGTTTGAGCATGCATAGAACGCAACTAAGCAAGCTCACCCATGACAACAGTACAAGATTCACATTCAGCATCATTAACCCAAGACTTAAGCATGGCATAATTAGTAGAAACAGATTATAGCCTAAGTCTAAGGTCTTTTCTATCTCTAGCGGCTTGCACAAGCAACCTATCCTGACTAAGAACTAGTTCATTTAGTTCATCTAATTTAATTGAAAGCTGGTCATAGGATAGAGGTACCTCAGATGAGTCAAGCTCATCGCCGTTGTGATCGCTGTCGGCCATGAAGCAAAGGCCGGTGAAATCCCGTCCCTTCTTGTCCTTCTTTTCCTCCTTCCTTGGAGACTCCTCCTCCTTCTCAGAGCTCGACTCCTCAGTTGAGGAAGTGTCGATGTCGCTGAGAGCAGCAACAAATGCTCTGGAAGCGGCTTTGGCTACTCTCTTAGCCACCTTGCCGTGCTTGCCCTTCACAAAGGGTTTCCTCTCCTTTTGTGGTATTTGGGGCGCTCACTCACATCTCTCTTCTTGAGTTTAGGGAAATTGGCCCTGATGTGAGAAATGTCGCCACACTCAAAACAACCACTAAAACCACTTCTCCTCTGATCCCGTCTCTCATGGCGAAAACTGGGTGAACCTTCTGGCAATGAGAGCAAGCTCATCATCATCTAGAGTATTCAGCTGCTCCTTAGTGATAGAGACCAGGGAGGACAAAGCAAAACCATCTGCAAGAACACAAGTGCCTGATGTGCTTGGTTCTGCAGTGGTGCCACGACTAGTGCTAGAAACTAGTGCTAATGGTTGTGGCAAGGAGTTCCTATGCACTGCAAGAAATGCCTTGGCAATCTCTGTGGACTTTAGCTTGCTGAAGAGCTCATCACAGGTCAATGTGTCATAACCTGCAGACTCCTCAATGTTGGATATCTTTACTTCCCATATGCTACGATCAAGAGCATAGAGAAGCTTGATAGCGCTGTCATGATCATTGTAAGAAAGTGTCCTGTTGGACTGCAAGTTACTCACTATCGCATCAAAGCGAAAAACATGGCATCTATAGATTCACCAGGTGCCTGCACGAACAGCTGATACTGTTGATTGTATGTGCTTTGGCGCCTGGCCTTAATCTGTGTAGAGACCTCAAGAAAAATAGTTAGTGTAGTCCAAATATCCCTAGCTATCCTAAGGTGCTGCACCCTATCAAACTGCACTCTGACTCAAACCAATGAACAATATATTTCAAGCCTTGGAGTTGGCATTATACTGATCCTTCTCTGTTTGAGAGGTGCGAGTTTCAGGGATGGAGTATTGTGAGTCCACAATCTCCCAAATTGCATTTCCTTGGTTAGCAAGTAAGCCTCCATGCACACCTTCCAATATGCAAAGTTTGTCCCATCGAATAGAGGTATTTTACTAACTCTATCAATGGCCAATAGATCACAATACCGGTTAAGGTCAACTGGTGATCTTAACCCGCTCTGATACCAATTGTTGGACCGGAAATGACGACCAGATGGGGGTGAATGGGAGATTTTAAAATTTCAGACTAAAAATAGTCTTCTGTTTTAATTCTGTCTTCTGCGGAACAGGCTTTGAACACACCCTTCGAAGTTCTGGTTCGGAGGTATTTCACAGCTCCGAAACCAAGCTTCACAAGGAGCAAAAGTTCGAAGTCAAGAAGACTTCGCTCCACCCACAACACCAAAAACTCAACTCTGCTAAGTCAGTGCAGACTGGGTGCCTTCGAGAAGGCTTCACACTTCACCCTTCGCAAGAGCAAATGAGGACTTCGACCAAATACTCAGCGATAGCAACTAGTACTAGGCTTCGTACTTCGAAGGTCTAAACACACACTGAACACACTTCACCGAGGACTTCGACAAGGGTAGAAAACGGGCTTCGATTTAACTCAAGGGAGAGTGCTTGGCTAGTAATCAGAGAGGTCTAGCCTCCAGTTTACACAAAGTGAACAGACACTGAAAAACACACTTCACACGCACAGAAATTCTCACACGCTTCTCAAAAACACTCCAGTGCAATAAAATCAACACAAGAAGAAGTAAGGCACAAAGAGATCTAATGCATGCAATGCAAAATAGGCATACAATGTTCAAACAGTAATGAAAATAGAATCAAAGTTTCATTGCTTGAATAGGGAACACAAAATGAACTCATAGGATGAACACAGAGTATGTGGCGGCTAGCACAGGAGCTCAAAAATGGCTGCTCTAAGTGTTACTGTGACCTAGATAGCTTCAACTATTTATAGGCACTATTCAGCCCTGTGAATAGACTACTTTACCCCTAGGGTTTACACTGGTTTGGTCTCATCAGAACAGGGGGTACAGCTGGTAGTCTACTTTATTTGGCGGCTTCTTTTGTCAGTTTCACAGAGGAGACATCATCAGCTTTTGTAGAGCAGACACAGTCAGCCTTTGCAGTCTTGGAGTCTTCTGAAGCCCCCCTTCGCACGCGAGGGGTGCGGTAGCTTCGGTGAGAAGCCTTGAGCCTGATTGCCTTCGCTTCTCTGAAGTCAGCCTTCGATACAGTGACGGTTTTGAGCCGAAGTCGTCAAAGCTCTTGACCCTTCGTGCCATCACCTCTGGAGTGGACCACCACGGCTTCGCAGCTACTCCCAGCTTGAACTCCGTCAGCCCGTGTACCGAAGCCATGCATGGCTGAAGTACCTCAAGTCAGCCACACTCTGAAGCCCCACCTTCGGAGTACCACCCTTCGAAGTCCCTCCCTCGTCCAAGGCCTCCGCATGAAGCATTCCAAGAGCACTTCGTCGCAGTGTCTCTCCCCGAGCACACTCCTCGACGAACCTCACCCGGACCATGCCTTCGAACGCCTTGCCTCATTGCTAAGGACTTTGTCCACCATACTCCGAAGTCACTCCATTCGGAGTACCCTTCGAAGTGCCTCGCCTTCGAGGACTTCATCTCGGGGTACCTTCAGCCGGAGCCACGCTCCGCACTCTCTGCCTTCGCCTGGCACACCTTGACCCGAGGACCGACCTCGACCCTACGCAACCTTCGTGACCGAGCTCCCCACTCGCCTGGCATCAAGCCTACCGCTTGACCCAGGTTCACTTGCTGCGAACCGTCTGTTGCCTCCGAAGTCACCTGCGCACCATAGACAGATAGACAAGTGTATCTAGTACCCCGGAGACCTCTCCGGGTAAACAACGTCCGACACACACTCCGGTGTACCGCCCAAAGTACTGAAGCCTTTGGTACAACCAAGTCATCGTGTACTGTCGGACTGCTCCGACAGTCACACTCCGCTGCAACAGCTGCTGCAAATAGACCCACCGAACCCTTCGGTGAAACCACCTTCGAACCCCTTCGGAGGGACCCTTTCGAATTAGAGGATAAAATCTGTCAATTACTCATCACAGACTCTGAAACCATCCCTTGGTTTCTCAGTATTTATAGGTAAAAACTGTAGGGAAAAGACCTTTTTACCCCTTTATTACAACCGACATAGTGGAAACTATTCGGTACCCCGAATAGGGCTAAAATAGTAAAATGTGTTAGAAGAGGATAGATAAGGCAAACATCCCATCAGTCTTGCTGTTTCCCACTGTAGAGACAGAGCCTTCGGAGGGTATCTTCGAATTGGGGTTCGGAGGACCCTTCGGCTCAGAAACTTCATGAACTTGGGGACGAACTTCCGTCTTGAAGCTGCATAAATTGTCTTTGCCTTTTGATCTTAAAGGTCCTAGGGATGAAGTATTTCCCCCCAATAGTAGCCCCTTGAATACGCTTATCCAATTTAACCTGTATAGCAAGAGAGCAGTATACGCAAGAAATATTTTAATATTCAGGGACTTAGAAAAATTTTAAGGCATTACAGCTATTCAAAGTGTCTTCGACATCGCAGTATGTCCGACGGAAGCTTCGAACTAGGACTCCTGTGTGAACGCTTTGCAAGGAAATGAATCATTGCGGAGGCGAAGCATCGTGAAGAGCCGTTAATTTTGAGCAGTTACCCTTTAAGTAGTTGTTAGGCTCCTAGAAAAAAGTAACAGACAAAACTTTACCGCGGGTTCACACCTTTTTTACCTTCTGGTCCCACCTGTCAGTGATAGAAGACAAACCTGCAATGTGAATGCATGTTTGAAATGAAGTAACTATTGGAAAGGCTATAAAAGGGGGAGCCGAGGCTCATCAGAATTTTTTACAGAGCTCTGCTTCTAAGCCTTCTTTCTTCAACCTCCCAACTTTCCCTAACCTCCTGAGCAACGGTGCGACGGTGCGACGGTGCCTGAAGTGGCAGGACCTTTGGTGCAGTGGCAGCCGTGGGCGGTGTCAGCAGCGGTAGCAATGGTGGGAGCCCCGGGGGGGTCTTAGTCGAAGAACCCTCGGGAACTCCGCCCACCATCCAAGAAGAAATTGAGGCAAAGCTTCCTTCTTGTTCAGTCGCCGAGTATGGTGGACTCCATCGAAGAAGCAGTGAATGGGAAGTTGGGACCGGGAATGAGAACTCGGGTTCCCGGGATGGAAGTGACCCCAGCACCTAAGAGCGGAGAAGTAGTAGTCTTCGAGGCTGGGCTTGGGCTACCTGCAATTAATTTCCTATCTGAGGTATTAGACATATTTCACATCACCTTACCTCAACTATCACCGAATGCCATTTTCAGATTGGACATTTTTTGGGGGAGATAATCCCGACGGATGAAGGGAGCCCACAACCAGGGGGTCCAAAGCCTGGCGCCGGAGGGGCTAGGGCCTGTGGGCGACGAAGCCGGAGGCCACCCACCGGGAGAGGATGCCGGAGGCCACCCTCCGGGAGAGGATGCCGGAGGCCACCCTTCGGGAGAGGATGCTGGAGGCCACCTCCCGGGAGAAGGATGCCGGAGGCCACCCTCCGGGAGAGGCTGCTGGAGGCCACCTCCCGGGAGAAGGATGCCGGAGGCCACCCTCCGGGAGAGGATTGCCGAAGGCCATCCCTCAGCCCACGGCAATGAGTCCGGAGGGAGTGTTGGCGAGAAAAGGAAGGACAAGTATACGAGGGGACAGGATCACGATCCTCTGAGCCATGTCGGGCGGCGCAGGCAGCGCCCGACACGGCTGATACGCTGTCAGAGTCGAATCTTCTTGTCTGTACTGTGTAAAGTCCATTTTGTCTGTACTACCGACCGGTGCCTGGCCACTTAGCGGTTGGCGGTGCAGAGGCGTTCGGTCCTCTGGACGGGGTGCCTTATAAATACCCCCCAACTACTGTTGTAACGACACACGCTCCAAGAGCACTGAATACACTACGTCCCTACATTTCCATTAAGAAAACGTGTTGGTCCGATCCGTCGTTCCAACAGTTGGCGTCATCCGTGGGGATCCTAGTTCAAGAAGCTAGCGTCCTCTACATCCACACACCAAAGCATGTCGGGTCGGAAGGGGGCGAGCATAGTTCCTCTGCGCCGGTCGGCTCGCACCGCTGGAATCGAGCCCCCTCCGGTCCCCGACCCCAGTCCTTCGGCTCCCGCTGTCGCGCCCATTGGGGCGCCCTCCTTGGAACCGACCCAGGTGCCGGAAGGGACGCCCGAGGCTCGGGGCCCTGTTGGCATAACTGAGCCAGCCTCCGTCAACCTGGAAGGATTACCGGAGGTGCTGCCAAAGGGGCGCGCTCCGAGCGGGCCCTCGGTGGTGTCCCTTTGGACCGACTATGTCCGTTCGCGAGACCCCGATACCACGTTAGGAGGAAGCGGGAGCCAAGCTGACGCCCTGGCCGCCGAGAACGCTCGGCTGAAGGCAGAACTGGCTCTGTGGCGCCAGGAGGCGTCGCTTCGCCATCCGGAGCCCCTCCGTGCCGCGAAAGCTATGGCCGTGGCGCTGAGCGATCACGAAGATCCGGTGGAGGAGGAAAATGCGTCCTACGACAAGGAGTCCCCCCTGCACCTAGACCTCCAGAGGGTGCGCTTCGGTTCGAAGTTTCGCGCTGCCAAGCTTCCCAAGTACTCCAGGGATTCCGACCCTGGTGAGTTCTCTCGCTCGTACGCTCTAGCGATAGAAGCGTCCGGGGGGAGCCGGGACACCATGGCTAAATGCTTCCCCTGGCGCTCGAAGGGATCGCTCTCTGATGGTTCTGGTCGCTCCGACCTGGGACCATCCATATGTGGGACTAGCTGAGGAAAAAGTTCGTCAATAATTTCCAGGGGACCTTCGTGGCCCCAATGTCCACTGGGAGCCATTTCCAAGTAAAGCAGCAGCCCGGAGAAACTTTGCGGCAGTACTCCCAGCGCTTCGCACACACCAAAGCCCAGATCAAGGGGCTCTCGGCTTCCTCGGTCATCGACGCTGCCCGGGAAGGCGTCACCCACCCGGGCCTCCTCGACAAGCTCCACCGAAAACCTATCTCCTCGGTGGCACAGCTTATGATGTATTTCGAGGAATATGCCCGGTCCGAAGAATGCCAGATGCGCTGGCAGGCGATGATAGTCCATGTCCGGACCTCGAGCGCCAGGGCATACGAAGCCCCACCGGACCTCATCAGAGGAAGCCGCCCCACCCCCGACTTCCACCACCAAGATTCCAGTCGGCAAGACTCCGTCCACCGGGACTCCCGTCGGGGCCAAAAGCATCTTCGGGGGGAGGTTCTCATTATTACCCCTCGAGCCCCCGCTAAGCACCTGCACACGCCCGGCAGAGGCCGCTCTGCTGGGGCCAAGGCTCCGCCTCGGGCGCTCTTCGGAGGAGCCGCCTTCTACTACAGCGTCCACGGCGAAAACCGGAGCCACGACACCGACTCCTGCCGGACCATACTCGCCCTCCGGAGCGACTACCTCGAGTGCAATGCCGGCCGTGGTTCCACCGACAGGGGGATCCCTGTCCCCCGCCCTAAAGCGGTCCAGGTAGTCGGGCGCCACGACGAGCCGGAAGTCATGTGCCTAGCCCCGGAGTTCGGCAGGACCCCGGCCCCCAAGCTCGAGGATGCACCGGATCGGGGGAAGCGGGTGGTCCTCCCCATATCCGGAGGGGGAGCCGTAGGGGCCCTGTCCAAGTGACAGCGCCGAGACTACGTCCGAGAGGTCGGGCATATCGGCACGTCCGGCTCCTTGGCCCTCCCTGAATGGTCCCATGTTCCCATCTCCTTCACCGCCGAAGATGCCACCGGAGTCAAGTTCCCGCACGCTGACCCCCTCGTTATCTCAGCAGACATCGCCTGAGTTGAGGTGCGTCGCATCCTAGTTGATGGAGGGAGTTCCGCTGACATCATCTTCATGCAGGCCTTCGATCAGCTGTGCCTGTCGCGCAAGCACCTACTACCGGCTTCCCGCCCACTCCAAGGCTTCGCAGGCCCCCCGCTCGATGCCCTGGGCCAGGTCACGCTGGAGGTGACCTTCGACGACTCCCCCCTTCGGCGCTACGAGGAAATCCTGTTCGACGTAGTCGATTCTTCGTACGCCTACAACACCATCTTCGGAAGGGGGATGCTCAATCGCTTCGGAGCCATCGCACACCACAACTACCTATGCCTCAAGATGCCGACTCCAGGAGGGGTGTTGACGATCCTGGGCGACCAGGCCGCAGCCCGCCGGGTCGAGTACGGTCACTCAGCGCCGTTGGAGCCACGGCAGATTCACAGCGTCCGTGAAGGTACAGGAGGAGCCAGCCTCCCCGGAGGCGGAGACCCCGGGCAGAAGGGCCGCCCAGCGAAACCTCTCCCGGAGGGAGAAGTCATTACGAAGATCATAATCCAAGAGGAATACCCGATCAAGTTTGGAGGGGGTCTAGAGCCGGAGGTGTCGGCAAAGCTCGAGGCCATCATCCGCGGCTACCTCGATATCTTCGCATGGTCCGACGAAGATCTTACTGGCGTTGATCGCTCGATCATTGAGCATTCCCTGGCGGTTGACCCGAAGGATCGGCCGGTCCGCCATGGGCTCCGGAAGCTTTCCATCGAACGGGCCGAGCTCGCCAAGGCTGAGATAGAGAAGCTGCTTCGGGCGGGGGTCATCCGGGAAGTGGGTCATACTGAGTGGTTGTCTAACCCAGTGTTTGTCCAGAAGAAAACATCTGGAAAGTGGCGCATGTGTATCGACTTTACTTCTCTTAATAAAGCTTGCCCCCGTGACCCCTACCCCATGCCCCGCATTGACCATCTAGTTGATTCCACAGCTGGAGCGGAGCTCCTCAGTTTCCTTGATGCTTATTCCGGCTATCACCAGATCTGGTTAAAGCCCGAAGACCAAGTTAAAACAAGCTTCGTCACCCCCGCAGGAGTGTTCTATTTCGTCCGGATGCCCTTCAGCCTCCGCAATGCCGGGGCTACCTTTTCAAGGTTGATCTCCAAAGCTTTGGGCCATCAGATGGGGCGTAATGTGGAAGCATACATGGACGACATCGTCATCAAAAGTAGCACCAAGAACCATCACGGCTCGGACATAACTGAGACTTTTGACAGCCTTCGGCGGTGTGGAATCCGACTCAACCCAGAGAAATGTGTCTTCGGAGCACGCGCTGGGAAGCTGCTCGGGTATCTGGTTTCCAGCCGTGGCATCGAAGCCAGCCCAACACAGGTAGTTTGCATTGTAGAACATGTCCCCCCTCAGAACTTGAAGCAAGCGCAGAAGCTAGTGGGGCGGAACAAAGCTTGCCCATCTTCAAGGCGCTTCGAGGTTCTAAGCATTTTGAGTGGACCCCTGAATGTCAGGACTGCTTCGAATAGATCAAGGAATATCTCTCCGGTCTCGTGGCCCTCGCCACACCCCAGGCCAATAGTCCCTTATTGGTCTACCTCGCCGCCTCCAGCAGTGCGGCAAGTGCGCCTCTAGTCCAAGAAGAGAAACTCGACGGGAAGTTGATTCAACGCCCCGTCTACTTCGTTTCCGAAGCCCTCACCGGAGCTAAGGATCGGTACTCCGAGCTCGAGAAGGTGGCCTACGCCCTCGTCATGACATCCCGGAAGCTTCGGCACTACTTCTTGGCTCATGATGTCATCATCCCGACGGCCTACCCACTAGGCGACATGTTCCGGAATAAAGATGCCACTGACCACATCGGGAAGTGGGCGGTGGAGTTGGCCCCATTTGGGATCTCCTTCGTCGCCCGAACAGCCATCAAGTCCCAAATCCTCGCCGACTTCGTCGCAGAGTGGACGATGGCCTCTGATAGCGCAGGCACTGGAGCATGCGAGGGGATCTGGAACGTCTATTCGGACGGTGCTTACCAGGCTTCGGGGGCTGGCGCCGGAGCAGTTATCGTCTCCCCCTCCGGCCAACAAGCCCTGTATTCTGCTCGACTAAACTTCAAGGCTACCAACAACATTGCCGAGTACGAAGGAGTCCTTTTAGGCCTCCGCAAGGCGCACGCGCTAGGAGCGGCACATGTCGTCATCAAGACCGATTCCCAAATAGTCGCCGGGCATATTGATAAGAGTTTCCAGGCCAGGCACTCGGACCTCGCTTCCTACCTCGACGCCATCCGCAGACTCGAAGCTTCCTTCAAGGGCATATCCGTTCAAAACATCCCGCGAGGCGAAAACGGCCAAGTCGATGCCCTTGCCAAAGCCGGAGCAGGAGCACAAGCGCTACCCCCGAGCGCCTTCTTCGAGGAAATTTTCCAGCCTTCGGCGCCCTCTCGCAGTGAAGCATCCTCCTCCACATCATCCGAGCCCCCGCCGTCGCCCTGGCCAGCTCCGGTCTTGTGTACGGTCAGCGACGATTGGCGGGAGCCCATCCTACGCACGCTCGCGGGCAGTGAAGATGATCATCCTAGTCCGGGCCAAGCTCGCCTCCAGCTCCGTGCCAGGTCCTTCCAGGTCATCGATGGCATCCTATACAAGTCGGGAGTATGTTCTTCGCTACTCCGTTGCATCTCTCACTCGGACGGAGTAGCCATGCTCCGAGAAATCCATGAGCGGCTATGTGGAAGTCGCCTGGCTCCACGGGCCCTCACAGGCAAAGCTCTCCGACAGGGCGTGTACTGGCCCACGATTGTTGCCGACGCCGAAGGCCTCGTCCGCACTTGCCAAGGGTGCCAGTGGATGGGGCGGCGGAGCCACCGCCCCCCGGTCAGCCTACGGCCCATCCCCCCGGTATGGCCGTTGGCTCGATGGGGGATGGACCTCGTTGGGCCATTTCCTAGAGCGAAAGGCAATTTGCGCTTCGCGGTCATCGCCGTCGAGTACTTCTCTAAATGGGTCGAAGCCGAGCCACTGACTTCCATCACATCCCGGAGTGTCCAGAAATTCTTCTGGCAGAATATCGTGTGTTGTTTCGGAGTACCCAGACAGCTCACATTGGACAACGGAATGCAATTCGACGCTAGGGCCTTCTGGGCATTCTACGACGAATTAGGAGTCTAGCTCTATTTCGCCGCAGTACGGCATCCTCAGTCTAATGGAGCTGTGGAGCGAGCCAATGGGCACATACTCTCGGGCCTCAACAAGCGCATCGTGGGACTAGCCAAAGGCTTGTGGCCAGAAGAACTACCGAAGATCTTGTGGTCCATATGGACCACCCCTTCCCGATCTACCGGATTCACCCCGTTCCGCCTCCTCTTCGGCGACAAAGCGATGACCCCAACGGAGCTTCGAGCCGGTTCGCTACGCGCCATAGCACTTCAAACTGATCAAGAGCGCGCCGTCTCCCTTGACCTGGCAGAAGAAACGAGGCTCCGAGCCGTGGCCAATCTCTCCCAGTATCAAAAGGAGACGAGTGCTTGGTACGATCCCAAAGTCAAGTGCAATGAGTTCCAGCCAGGGCACCTCGTCCTTCGCACGGTGGCCGCTCCGACGAAGCTGGGCAACAAGTGGGAAGGGCCATACATCGTAACCAGTTCTGGCCGTCCCGGCTCCTATCGACTCGCTACCTTGGAGGGCAAGGAACTGAAGCATACTTGGCATGCGGAGCACCTGAAGCATTACTTCGTCAGCAATGCCCACTTTGTATTCAAATCACGTAATAAAATCGTTAGGCAAATGTTTTCGTCTACGGTCAACGCACAGCGACACTAAGGGTTTCGTTTTGCCCAACCCCCGAATTGGCTTTCGAGCACTAGCTCGACGCGCCTTCGTTCGGGTTCTGAGCTCCGGCTCGACGCACCCTCGTAATTGGCTTCCGAGCACCAGCTCGACGCACCTTCGTTCGAGTTCCGAGCTCCGACTCGACGCACCCTCGCAACTGGCTTCCGAGCACCAGCTCAACGCGCTTTCGTTCGGGTTCTGAGCTCCGGCTCGACGCACTCACACAATTGGCTTCCGAGCACCAGCTCAACATGCCTTCGTTCAGGTTCCGATCTCCGGCTCGACGCACCCCCGAATTGGCTTTCGAGCATCAGCTCGACGCGCCTCGTTCGGGTTCCGAGCTTCGGCTCGACGCACCCTCGTAATTGGCTTCCGAGCACCAGCTCGACGAGCCTTCATTCGGGTTCCGAGCTCCGGCTCGACGCACCCTCGCAATTGGCTTCTGAGCCCCGGCTCGACGCGCCCTCAATCGGTTTCCGAGTTTCGGCTCGATGCACCCCCAAATTGGCTTCCGAGCCCCGGCTTGACGCGCCCTCACTTGGTCCCGAGTCCCAAGGTAACTTCCCTCGTTGGTACAGTATACCCATCGAGCCTTTCCTCCTAGCCAATTAGCGACCAGCCAGCAAGCCGCCTACTCGCTAAGGAGGGGAGGGGGAAAGGAGCAAGGAGAAAAGCCTCGATCATGTATATTGGAAAAAGCAAAAAGGGCTTCGAAGATAGCCCATCGGTGTCGAAGAGCATCGCCAAGTTCGAGTACTTCGACATCGCAATCACAAGTGTGGACACCCTGAATGACCTCAAAGAAGGTACTCTTTATTGATATATAACCAAGTTTCTGGAACTATTACAGGGTATATAGTGCGAGGGTCCTGAGGAAGCTATACCTTCAGGTCTGGCTAGCGGGCCGAAGCCAAAGGCTTCGAAAGGGCTGGAGGACCGCCGGAGTGAAGCGCTTCCTCCAGCTAGGTCCTGATCGCTTCGGGGCCCTCGGCCTGCCAGGTCGCCTTAAGCGCCCTCCAAGATTGAGTCACTGTCGAGCTCGGTGATTGGAGGTGGTCCACTACGAAGGTGACCGGGTGTGGACTCAAAGGTGAAGGAAGTGGGAGCCCAGAAGCCTCGAGTTGTTGAAGAAGTCCGAAGACGGCCACCCGAGCAGACACCTCACCGTACGTCGACACAGTGAGGTGTATTTGCCGAACGGCTGCTTGGATAAACTTTACCCGGCGAACCAGGGGCTCCTGGGCGATGTCGAACACGCCGCACCCGGAACCATAGCGCGCTAGCACCCTCCTGAGGGACACCGCTGTGTCAGCCGCCGTCTTCTCCGCCTCCGCGAGCGCCTCGGTTATCTCCCCGTTCCGGGCGACGAGGTCCACCTCAGCCCGCTCCAGATGAAGCACTCTGGCCCCGAGGGCCTCGGCGTTAGCTGCTGCCTCTCGAAGTTTGTCCATCTCCGAGACTTGAGCCCGGATCGCAGAAACTTCTCCTTCGAGTCGTTCCGCTTCTGCGGCTGGAGCCCTAAGCCCTTCCGCCTCGGCGGCTCGGACCCGTAGGGTGTCAACTTCCGCCTCCAGTTCATCCGCTCGAGCGGCCCGAGCCCGGAGCCCTTCCAGCTCCGCAACACGTGCTTTGAGGGAGTCCATCTCCGCCACCTGGGCCTTGAGCGCCTCGACCTTGGCGGCCCGGAGCCGAAGGCCTTCGATCTCCACCACTTGCTCATGGACCAGCCCCTCGGCGGCGTCCGCTCGGGCAGCAAGCCCCGAGGAATCTGCTTCACGGCAACGGCATTCGGAGAGCAGGGAAAGCAGCGATCCCTGCGCCAGCGCGACTAACTGTGAGCAAAGAAGAAGATCAGAAGGAAGAAGGGCTAGGGGCTCATTGAAGGGCACTCAGGAAAGTACCTGGCCCGCAGCAGTCTCGATGGCCCTACCGAGATCAAGTCCGTCCGTCAGCCCCAGCTCGTCTATCACCGGAGCCTCGCGCAGGTGCAGGTAATAGTCGTGAACTGGAGCCACCTTGGACGCGAAGTCCTCACCGACCGACAGGTAAGGGCGCAAGAGGGGCACGTTGGAGCGCATGCCCCGAGGGCTGGAGGGGGGCCTGGGTCGAACCCCTTCATCTTCCACAGCCTCCGGAGAAGCCCCTTTGGAGGCTCTGGACTCCGCTCTGCCCCGCGGCCCCGCGGCCCTCGTTGTGTTGGCAGGGGCTCTGGACCTCGCATCCGTAGTGTCCTTGGGAGGTGAAACAGTTGGATTGACGCCCTGGACGGACGTGCCTGCACGAAGCAAACAAGGGCTGAGGACGAGAAGGCCCGGCGCTTCGGGAGGAAGGCTTCGGCAAGTTAGCATACCTTCGTTCGCGACCTCGGCAAGGTCCCCAGAAAGCT
Source organism: Zizania palustris (assembly GCA_019279435.1). NCBI lineage: Eukaryota > Viridiplantae > Streptophyta > Magnoliopsida > Poales > Poaceae > Zizania > Zizania palustris. The sequence goes on from JAAALK010000080.1 coordinate 95,500,093, forward strand.
GAGCGTGCCCCGAAGGGCTCGGGCGATAGAACAAGTTGTCTATTGAATTCACCGGGGAGCCCGCCGCCGCCGCAGCGAGCTCGGCTTCCACGTCGGTGCTCCCCTCGATGGCACTGAGTGGGTCGGCCAGCCCTCCTCTGTCCAGGTTGTCCGTCTCCCTGCTCCCCTGGGAGCTGGCGGAGACCCCCTCCAAAGCCGGCTCGCGCGGGAGAGCAGTCTTGGGGGGTGGAGTAGCTTCGGTGGCTGGCGCCTCCCGCTCAGTCCCCAGCATTGACGTCGTAGGGTCCGGACGAGGGAGGGCGTCTCCAGCCCTTCCGGCGCCTAGCCGAACCGATCGACTCGGGTTCGGAGCTATCGGAGGGTCTTCGGACTCCGATCGGGCCCCGTCACTGTAGCACCCCCACTCGGAGTGGGAGGCGGAGGAATGGCTCGGGGAAAGACGCTTCGGGCCCTTCACCACCTTTTTCTTCTTGGAAGGGCGCCGAGGGGAAAGGCCACCGTCGGGATCAGCCACCTTCCTTTTCGAGATAGCTCGGAGGGCCTCCCCCTCTAGGAGAGGTGGAGGCGAGAGCTCAAGTGCCCCCAACACTCTGTTGAAATGCTCCCAGGCGCCCACCAACTCCAGCCGCCGGGTGCATTCGGCCAAGGTAGGGACTCCAAGGATCCGCTCCGCCATGTGGGCCACCTCCTCGGGGGTCCGGGCGACAAGCGACCCTGTATTCGAAGATCAGGGCCGGAGTATTTTTCTAAGCACGGAAGAAGGAAACAAGGCCAGGGAATGCAGAAATTTACCGAGATGGCAAGGTGGGCCACGGCGTTTGGGGATAACTGCGGGAGCTCCAGGTGGAAGGCGTCCAGCACACCGGCGAGGAGCCCCGAAGCGGGGAACCCTAGTCCCGCGTCAAAGAAAGCCTCAAAGACGATGACTTCGCCCTCTCACGGCTGCGGGACCGTTTCCCGGCCCAGCTTCCTCGCCAGTGCTCCAGGGCCGAGGCGGGCTCTGGTCACTTACTAGATCGACGCGTCGGTGCACGCAGACGGGCTGAGCTCCAGCGTCTGCTCCCGAAACCGCTCCGAAGTGGGACGGAGCTCTTGTGCGTCACGCACCTCTCCTGCACCGGGTGCCGCCGTAGCCGCTGAAGCCGCTGCCGCCATCTGGCATGACATAAGGAGGCGAGAGAGAAGCAAGCGCTTAGAGAGCAGGCAGTTGCTGCCAAGAGCAAGGAGAAAGAGTGCGACAAGTGGGCAGGGGAAGTATAGGCCATGCGCCGTGCGGTGGGGTATATTTAAGCGCAATACCGCTGCCGGTTCATCTTCCGCTCAAACACGGCTGTGCCCGACACGGCTGATACGCTGTCAGAGTTGAATCTTCTTGTCTGTACTGTGTATAGTCCATTTTGTCTGTACTACCGACCGGCGCCTGGCCACTTAGCGGTTTGCGGTCCAGAGGCGTTCGGTCCTCTGGACGGGGCGCCTTATAAATACCCCCCAACTACTGTTGTAACGACACACGCTCCAAGAGCACTGAATACACTATGTCCCTACATTTCCATTAAGAAAACCTGTTGGTCCGATCCATCGTTCCAACAAAATCTTCGAATGGGCCCTCTGGGTGGAAGGGTGAGAAACCATGTTGAAGAATATGGTTTTGATATTCCAGATGTGATGAGTGATTGTCAACGGAAGTCAAAGGAAGGGAGATATGAAGACCTGCCGAGTCTAAGGCGCGTGTGACTCAGGTACACGGGCAGCGAGCGACAACCGGGCTAAGGAGCCGCGGGGTTGGGCTGGCCCAATCCGGGTACATGGCTAGGAGCAACAGATGATCCACCAGTCTGTTGACTAGGTTTGACTCAGGTACACTGGCGGCGAGCGATTACCAGGCTGAGGAAGCTGCGGGGTCGGGTCGGCCCAATCCGGGTACCCGGTGCGAAGACGGTGGACGCTTTGTCAGTTTCGGCGCAAAACTGACAACTTATGATTATCTTGTTTTTAGGATATTAATATTTAGTTTTTAAGTTTAGAATATTTTTATTTGAGTCAGGTGATTTTTCTAAGAATATTTTAGTAATTTTCAGAATTTATTTTAGAGTCAGTGTTGATTTACCCTAGCGGTAAATTAGTCTTTTTATGTATTAGAGTCGCCTATAAATAGGCCCCTATCCCCCCTGGGGATAGATGACTGTTTTCTTTTCCCTCAGATCAATGTATAGTCCACCGTAGTTTTCTATCTGCAAATTTTTCGCTGGTTTGGTTCTTCTCCCACCCGTGCAGCCAGCAACATGAGATCGGGACCCGTCGACAACAGCACGCGCAGTAGTGCACGATAGGGAAAAGCAGGGCTGCTTCTATTTTCCAGCGCGTGAAGCCCGCCTGGCGGCAGCACGCTTTTCTACGGCCAGCCACGGCGACAACTTCTTTGCAGCGGATACACGGGATATCCTGCAGTCTTCGGCGCGAAGCACTTGCATGGGACCCGCAGATTTTTGAGTTGTTTCCATGGCCACACTGCAGCCAACGCAAGTAATCTCTTTATTCACGACAGCCTACTCCACAGCAATATTTTTTTGGGCGTGAGAAGAAGCGGCTGTTTTGACCGGCCAGCACACTGCACGGCAGCAAGAACTAGAAGCTACAGCACGCTTCATCCAGGTACAAAGATCAAGGCAAGAGGTACTAATTAGCCAAGATTATTTTTTAATCTCTAGTCTTGATTTACGTGCCCATTGTAAAAATCTGGTTTTATATTTTACTCTTAGCCATCACGCAACACGCTTTGGAGTTATTTTATATTGCCTCGTTTTGCGTGCCTGGTGATTTGCTTTAGATTTCTTCCTGTTATTCGTTTTCGTGTGACGTTCTTCGGCAGAGCAAATCACATGCACATATTGTGAGATTTCTTCGGCTCGGGCGGAGTGTAGACACTGCATTCATTCGGTGCATTCGCACTGAGCGGCGCAACAAATTTTTCCGGCGACTGTTTTAGCAGATGCAGGTTAGTTGCTCTATCTCCTAATTTCTAGTTAGACTAAATCTGGTAGTTTTGTTTTTGTAGTTAAGTTTTCATCTACTAAAATCTATTAGTAATCACGTATTAGTTGTTTTAGTAATTTATGAAGATAATCTCTATCTGCTAGACATTATTATTTAATCCGCTTATTAGTTATCTCATATTATTTTTTATCTGGTTAATCTGCTCATATAAAAAGAAAATACAAATTTATTAGTCGCGGTTATATTCTTATTCTAGTTTTTACATGCAATATTTTCGGTTTAATTCTAAATTAATTTTAATGATCCATGTTTTACTCATTTGATTAGTATTTTATTTCTAGACTGAAATATAAATATTTCGTGATTTTTCTAGGTGTTTTTATTTACTACAACATTTTTTATTTAGCTTATTTTTAATATCATTTTAATTAGGACATCGGTCATTTTTAAGCTAGACAACTTTAATTCCTGCAATTTGCTTTGCTAATAGTATTTGACTAGCTAAATTCGTTTGGGTGTTGGGATTAGGATATCGTTTAGCGATAAAAATTAATAGTATTTGACTGGCTAAATTCGTTTGGGTGTTGGGATTAGGATATCGTTTAGCGCTAAATTTTTAGGCGCCCATTCACCCCCCTCTGGTCGCTACTTTCGGTCCTACAAGTGGTATCAGAGCAAGGTTAGGGTTTTCTAATATCTTAACTGATTCTAAACCAAGGTAGTGACCATGATGTCTTCTGGTAAAATCCCGTCCCTATATGCTTTTGGCTACACTTATTGGAAGACTCGCATGCGAGCATACCTTATGAGCTAGAGCTCGGACATATGGGAGATTTGTGTTCATCCTAATTTCACCATAACGACTATTACTGCGGATACTACTGCAGATGTAGTTACCGAGCATCAAAATAATAGTAAGGCGGTGAATATTTTATTTTCTGGTCTAGGTCCTAGTGAGTTTGAGCGTGTTAGCCATCTCACCACTGCTCGAGAAATCTGGGCTACCCTCCAGGCACACGATGAGGGGATAGCTCAGGTTAAGGCTAGGCTCTATCAGACCTACCGGCATGAGTATGAAAATTTCTCACAGAAGCTGGGTGAGACGGTTGAGGCCTTGTTTGGTCGTTTTCAATGGATCATTAACAAGCTTCGCGTTAACAAGGCCGAGCATGATCAGCTGGTCTCGGATCATGAGGAGGCGCTTAAGGTACTCCATACCTTGGACCCTAAGATCTGGGAGATCAATGTTTCTTCTATTGTTGAGAGCGTGTCTTATGATACCTTGACTGTCGCAGAGCTTTTTAGTAAGCTCAAGGCCTCAGAGGTCGATATTCAGTTGAGATAAAATCTCACTGATTCTGGCTCCAAGACTCTGGCACTTGTGACACCATCTGCTGATCCTAATGCCATGAGTTGTACTGATTTTTCCTTGATATCTATCTCCGAGGACCAACTTGATTCACTAGGGGATGATGATCTGTGCTTGTTTAACAACCGGGTGCGACGTGTTTATGATAAGCGAATGTTTAAGAGACACGACACAAAATCCGAATTCTTTGAGTGTGGTGACCCAAGTCATTTCATCGCCGACTGCCCCAAGCAGAAGAATTACAAGAAGGGAACCAACAGCAACTCCTATAACTCCGGCAAGTACGACAACTCCACGAAGGGCAAGCCCAAGACAAGATTCTTTCGAAAGGCTCTAAAGGATTACAACGTGAGAACAAGAAGCGAGACAAGACCTTCTTCGTCGAGATGGAGAAAAGATACTCCAATAGATCCTCGTCTTCCTCATCTTCTTCAAGTTCAAGTGATGAAGAGATTATGATCAGGAAAGGGAAGGACAGGGACAATCCGGCGGGCCTCTGTTTCATGACCTTCGGGGACAAGTCGAAGAGTCGCTCACGTCACAGCCGAAGACCCCACAAGAGCTTCTGCTCAATGGCTCTTGGGGAGAAGAAAGAGAATGACTCCTCCGATGATTCCGACGACGACAACGATGAGAAGGCATCTTCCTATGAACAAGAAGTTGTTAATTTACTAGAACAGAACCGTCAGGAGTTGAAGTATAGGGAGAAACTACTTAGAGGGGCTAAGAAGAGGATAGATGAGCTCGAGAGTGAGCTTGCCACTGTGAATGGCAAGATTGAGAGTCTGTCTTCTTCCCCTTGCTTGGGTGATAGTGGTGAGTGCCCTAACTGTGAGGTGTTGTTGTGTGACCTGACGACTCTTAAGTCCAAGTACACAAAGAGAGTAGATGAGAGAGACACATTGGCCACTGAGCTTGAGAGCGCTCAGCAGGAGCCAAAAAATGCTCATGCCACTGTCGTCGCACCTTGTGTAGACTGTCCATCTCATTTAGCTAGTATAGCTAAGCTGAGAGCCAAGAGTGATGAGCAGTTGAGCGAGTTAGCTAGAGTGAGAGCTGGGTTGGATCTGACTAAGCTAGAGCTTGAGACCTTGTCAGTTCCACCCACTATTTGTGAGAAATGCCTGTCCATTAGAATGGAGTTGATCAAGCTAAAAGCTGAGAAGTCTGTCGAAGTTGATAAAGAGTGTGAGATATGCTTGTCTCAGGTGGAGGTGTTAGCTTCTTTGAGAGAGGAGCTAGCTGATGTTGAGAATGAGAACTTTTACCTTCGTCAGATCCTGAGTTGGATTAGTGCCAGAGAGCCAAAGCTCGGCATGATGATCCAGCAGTTCAAGAGACAGGATGGGTTTGGGGTAGGTTACACCTATACCAAGGCTGATTTTGAGAGTGCTATTAGCCGTGCAGTGGAGTGGAGTAAGATGACTCCCAAACAGAAATATCCCAAGACTCACTCCACTCAGTCCTTTAAGGATAGTCAGCCTAAGGATGGATTGATTCAAGAACAACCTAAAGCTCCACCTAAGAAGCAGATCTGGGTTCCAAAGCCTAAAACTCTCCACACTTCTCTTGATTCTTTACCTGGACCCTCTCACACCAAAGATGCTACACCGAACACCACCAAGCCTAAGAATTCCAAGCCTCAACCACATGCCAAGAAGCCTACCTATCACTGTGAGTTTTGTCAGAGAGACGGACATCTTGAGGAGTTTTGCTTCACGAGGAAGCGGGTTGAGCGAGCAGAGAGAGCTCGAGGTGGGCAGGAGCAGTTCTACCAGCAGGGTGGTAGACGTAGAGAGAGGCTAGAGGCTAGGCCATGTCGTGTCGGTGGTGGTAGAGGAGACGGTTTTTATGATCGCGCTCCGGAGGGTGGTTTTCATTCCGGCAGAGTTCCAGTTTGTTATGGATACGACTTTGGACCTCGTGGCCGTGATTTTAGGAAGAACAGAGGACCGTGCTTTGAACCGCGTTTTGGTCCAGACTCATATGATTCCTTCTGCTTTCCTACATACGAGCAGATGGCTCGACACTGGTTTAGCACTTTTGCTAAACCTGACATTGGACCGTTTGCTCCCACTCATGATTATTGATCTTGATTTGGGAGTTGTGTATCCTTTTTAGGATATTTTGAGTCAGTTTTTCTGTTCTTCTTAATTTTTTATTGAGTCTTTTTGTGTGCGTTCATATCATGCATTATCATAAATCACATTTTGAGTTTGCTTTTGCCATATGATTAATCTGCTTCACTTTCTCTAGCTAGTATATGATTTTGATTACTTGTCGATGATCATGTTCTGTGTCAATTCACATGATATATCTGATATTTGTCATATGCATGGCTTTTATGCTTTAAAATTGAAAAATGATCACTATTTCTTCTGGTAACTAGCATGTGTAGGCTGAAAGCGTTCTCTATCTTTTACATGCCTTGTAGCTAGATCCTTACTTAGATGTAGATATGCAACTTGGACATTTATATGCTTTAAATATGAAAAATGTGCTATAAAAATGATAAAAATTCAGAAAAAATAAAAATTTATGCATTTTTATGATTATTAGAAAAGATACAGGTGGGTTTGCTTTGTCGCATTGCATTGTTCTAGATAGCTTACCATAGCACTTTGGTATGAACTAGGACAGTGTAATGTATGCCAAGACTAATGTCTTAAGCTTCTGATGGTCCAGTTCTGGCCTAGGCTTGACTTGGTCGGTTAGCATAAGGTTTGACATGCAAATAACCCCTGGCAGAAATGAAAAATAAAAAGGAAAAAGAAAAAGTCTGAAAAAATTTAAAAATGACAAGTTTGTTGAAGCACTTTGTTTGGACAATGCTTATCTTGGTAGATATCAGTTAGCTTTTGCATCTCATGTTTTACCTTGCTTGTCAACTAGAAAATGTGGTGATACTTTTGTTTGCAGAAATCGAAAAATGCGTGCTAATGACTCTCTTTAGATATCATCTGTTGCACTGATTATGTCATGTATCTTAGACAGTATATCTTTTGCTATACCTGTTAGACGTTGTAATTGCAGTCATCATATCTAAGAAGCATCCTTTTCACACTCCACCTGCACTCCATCTGCATTCATGGCATATTTTGAGGGGGAGCTGCATTTCAGGGGGAGTTTGTGTCTATGTCTTTTTAGAGTGCATTTAGTCTCACTTGATGAGTCCAATTGTCAACAAGGGGGAGAAATTTTGGAGTATATTTTTAAACTTTCTCTGGGATATATTTCAGGGGGAGTTCCTTGTTGGTAATTCTGAGATTTGCACTTATTTTTGAGTCTTTATTTTTGGTTAACTATAATGACCATTTTCTTGCTTCTGTTTGGCTTTTGGTCATTAGGGTTAAACCTTTATTTTCTTTCTTCTATTTTCTTGTGCCTTTGTTTTTCTGTTTCCACATGTTTTGCGGGTTCTGAAGATGAGCTGAAGAGGGTGTTGACAATGCACACATCAAGGGGGAGATTGAGAAACCATGTTGAAGAATATGGTTTTGATATTCCAGATGTGATGAGTGATTATCAACGAAAGTCAAAGGAAGGGAGATATGAAGACCTGTCGAGTCTGAGGACCGTGTGACTCAGGTACACGGGCAGCGAGCGACAGCCGGACAGAGGAGCCGCGGGGTCGGGCTGGCCCAATCTGGGTACATGGCTAGGAGCGGCAGATGATCCACCGGTCTGTTGACTGGGTTTGACTCAGGTACATGGGCGGCGAGGGATTGCTGGGCTGAGGAAGCTGCCGGGTCGGGTCGGCCCAATCCGGGTACCTGGTGTGAAGACGGTGGACGCTATGTCAGTTTCGGCGCAAAACTGACAACCTATGATTATCTTGTTTTAGGATATTAATATTTAGTTTTTATGTTTAGAATATTTTTATGTGAGTCAGGTGATTTTTCTAAGAATATTTTAGTAATTTTTGGAATTTATTTTAGAGTCAGTGTTAAGGGTAAATTAGTCTTTTATGTATTAGAGTCGCCTATAAATAGGCCCCTATCCCCCCTGGGGATAGATGACTGTTTTCTTTTCCCTCAAATCAATCTACAATCCACCGTAGTTTTCTATCTGCAAATTTTTGGGGACCCGTTGGCAGCAGCACGCGCAGCAGTGCACGGCAGGGAAAAGCAGGGTTGCTTCTGTTTTCCAGCGCGTGAAGCCCGCTAGGCGGAAGCACACTTTTCTACGTCTAGCCACGGCGACAACTTCTTTGCAGCGGATACACGGGATATCCTGTAGTCTTCGGCGTGCAGCACTCGCATGGGACCCGCAGATTTTTGAGCTGTTTCCACGGTCGCATGGTAGCCAACGCAAGTAATCTCTTTATTCATGGCAGCCTACTCTCCAGCAATATTTTTTTGGGCGTGAGAGGAAGCGGCTGTTTTGACCGGCCGACACACTGCATGGCAGCAAGAACTAGAAGCTACAGCACGCTTCATCCAGGTACAAAGATCAAGGCAAGAGGTACTAATTAGCCAAGATTATTTTTTAATCTCTAGTCTTGATTTACGTGCCCATTGTAAAAATCTGGTTTTATATTTTACTCTTAGCCATTAGGCAACATGCTTTGGAGTTATTTTATATTGCCTCGCTTTGCGTGCCCGATGATTTGCTTTAGATTTCTTCCTGTTATTCGTTTTCGTGTGACGTTTTTCGGTAGAGCAAATCATATGCACATAATGTGAGATTCCTTTGGCTCGGGCGGAGTGCAGACACTACATTCATTCGGTGCATTCGCACTGAGCGGCGCAACAAATTTTTCCGGCGACTATTTTAGCAGATGCAGGTTAGTTGCTCTATCTCCTAATTTCTAGTTAGATTAAATATGGTTGTTTTGTTTTTGTAGTTAAGTTTTCATCTGCTAAAATCTATTAGTAATCACATATTAGTTGTTTTAGTAATTTATGAAGATAATCTCTATGTGCTAGACATTATTATTTAATCCGCTTATTAGTTATCTCATATTATTTTTTATCTGGTTAATCTGCTCATATAAAAAGAAAATACAAATTTATTAGTCGCAGTTATATTCTTATTCTAGCTTTTACATGCAATATTTTGGTTTAGTTCTAAATTAATTTTAATGATCCATGTTTTACTCATTTGATTAGTATTTTATTTCTAGACTGAAATATAAATATTTTGTGATTTTTCTAGGTGTTTTTATTTACTGCAGCATTTTTTATTTAGCTTATTTTAATATCATTTTAATTAGGACATCGGTCATTTCTAAGCTAGACAACTTTAATTCATGCAATTTGCTTTGCTAATAGTATTTGACTTGCTAAATTCGTTTGGGTCTTGGGATTAGGATATCGTTTAGCGATAAATTTTTAGGCGCCCATTCACCCCCCCTCTGGTCGCTACTTTCGGTCCTACAAAGGGTGTGAAGGGAGGTCGGAGGTCTTCACCGCTACTCATGAAGCCTTCTGCCAGCCGAATCCACTAGATGGACCCGGAGACACCAAAGTGCTGACGGCATTCGAAAGCGTTAATTTCCAACTTCGAAAGGAGTACGCGCAGCATTTCCCGGTGAAGGCCATCAATGATCGGTGGTACACCAACTAGATCCTCCGGTGGTTCTACACCGAAGTCAGAGAAGGTTCCAGCCTCGCATGCCCGTACAAGAAATCTGGTACCGGAAGGAAGCCGAAGTCACTCCGGACCCAAGCTTGCTTTCAACGCGGCTTGGGTTACTTTCTTCGGTGGCCAGCCGTATGAGCATGCGGGATCTGGCTGAGAAATTCATCGCCCTCCGGATCCCTCCTCTCGGAGTGGACTGGCCGATAGCATTTCAACATGCTTCGGAAGGAGAGATTCGGAGATTGGGTAATCCTTCGCACTTCTGCATTAACGTTAATTAGAAAATAGATAACATACTCATAAGAATGCTACCTTTTTCAGCAGGCCCCTTTGGCACTAGCTCCGGAGCAGATTACTAGAGCCACTGAATGGGTGCTCGGAGCCCCTATAGTGGCGGAGAAGCAGCGAGGGTGGAGATAGTGGGAAGCGGGGAACACTTCAACAGGGTATGGAGTGCTCTCAATATGGAGCCTCCTCCCCTGCCGGACTTCGACTCGACGGGGGTAGCTCCCCGGAAAAGGAAAACCACCGTCGAGCCCTCCAAAAGGGTCACCAAGACCCCCATCAAGAAGGGGAAGAAGACAGCGAAGCCTCCTCCTGCATCTCTGGTATCTTCGCCTTCCTCTCTGGACATTCAGATTTCCTCTTCGGAGGACTCAGAAGAAAAGGATTCAAATGCCCAGATGGGGAAAGCCCTTGAATACTATCTGCTGCAAGATAGCGAGGACGAGTCTCCAGCTGTAGCCTAAGACCTCCCTCAAGAAGCTGCAGTAGCTGATGCAGCAGTCTCCTCCGAGCCTGCCGCAGACGACTCAGAGCTGGGGTTAGTAAATCCTAACTCACTCGTGACCGGAGTGGTAGGGTCGGAGGTTGTGACATCGGCTGTAGTGCTCTGGAGCAAACTTCGAGGGATGACCTCGAGGAATATCTTCGGATGTACGAAGTTCTGGGGGACCCCGAAATTCTCCCTCAAGGCATTGACGGAGGTATGCCTCGAAACTTTTGGCTTTGAAATTCCTGCAATGATTACCGTACATCAAATATTCAATGAATACCTTAACTTTTGTAGATGCGTCGAGAAGCGGCATGGCTCCAACCACCGGTGGAGCTTCAGCTTCACTCGGAGTTGAGGCTCTGGCTGGTGCAGTGACTCCAATGACCGAAGATGTCTCGGGCGAAGTGATTTCGACCGGGGGCAACGATCGAAGGAGGATCCACTCCAACCGAAGCAGTAGTTCCGGTTTTTGTGCCAAGGAGGGGTAAGAGCAGGACAAGCTTCAGCCCCCTTCCTGCTTTGACGGTGACGCCTTCCTCCAATGACCCCTCAGCAAGCAATTCAGAGGAGGAGGCTTCTATAGACAACTGTTGGGCCCTATCCTCGCTTCCTCTGTTGGCTCTATTCTTGGAGCAACGGACAGGGCTCCGAGTGCTCCTGGAACCCTTGGCAGATAAGGGCCATGAGGTTGGAAACTCTGAACTGGTCTCTGTCTAGAGCGAAGCCAGGGCATCGGAGCTCGATTTGGCCCTCGAAAGGGCCGCCCTTTAGGTATGCAACATACAACAAGTGTATTCAATTAATGAAATTACTTTGTACTCACTTTGCTTTTCTGCAGCAATTCGTTCTTGCTAGAGCGGCAGCGACTTCCAACGAGCTCGAAACTAATCGGCTCAAGAGGAAGGTTACCACCCTCCAGTCCACCCTCAAAAGCTCCGAGGAAAAAACACTGGAACTGGAGGAGGAGCTCCTCGAGGAGCAGAGGGCTAGGGCCATCACCGACGAAGCACTCCGGGCCGAGCAACAGAGCAACACTACACTCAAGGCTTCGGTTCAAGAGATCGAAGTCGAGCATGTGGTGCTTAGGGCGGAGGTCGAGAAGCTTCGGCGAGCAGCAACAGACTCCAACACACAGCTTGTAGAGCTCCAAGACTCAATCAAACAAGTGTTGGCTCAGAAGAGTTCTATGCTATCAAGAATAGCCGAAGTTTCTGCTTCTATTTCTAAGCTGAAGGAGGCAGAGACGAAGCACACTGCCATTGCTGAACAGACCATGGACACCCTCCAGGGTACCTTGGAATACTTTGGCATGATGTGCCCTTCGTCATCAGCTGCGGTGAGCGAGCCCCTCGAGCGGAAGCTGAAGATGATCCAAGCAGGCAACGAAGTTGATGAAGGGTTCTGGGATTCGCTATGGAGAAATCTCTAGGAGGGTAGACGGAATCGGAGTCCTTCGACACGTCGAAGCCCTTGGGATTTCTGTTGCTCTGGTGGGGGGTTCGATGCCTACAGGCTTCACCGACGAAGACTTGTTGCGTCCTTCCATGGATGTGGTTTCTGCTTGGGAAGCCTTCCAAGTGACCTAGAAAACGGATCACAAAGCTGCAGCCAAGGCCTGGATCGACGAGGCTATCTAGCAGAAGCAAGCTCAGACGAAGCCTCTAGCTCCGACTTCGCCGGCTCTAAACCCGCCTGCTCCGCTAGCCGATCCGTAGGTCTAGCTTCATAGGGCGCTTAAGAATGTACAAGAAATTTTGTAAAGCCCTTTATCTTAATGAACGAAAAGTTTATAAGCGGGGGGAGTCTTTGCTTGGATGTTTATTTTTAGATTTTGCTATCCACTTCGGAACCCGACTTCAAAGTACTGGGCTATGCTCGAGAGCTTAAGGCATACTGACGCACGTTCTTCTCTGTTCCTCGAGGGGAGCAAGGGGAAATAACACCCGAAGTTCAACACGAAGTCCTAGCTTATATTAAAGAAGAAGATAAAGAAGTAGTATCTTCGTATTTAGAATATGTAGATTGCTCTGACTCAGAGTACCAAGCCGAAGACCTAACGGAGGCTAGCTCTGAAAGACTTCTGTCCTGGGCTAAATTTCAAGAAGAGTAGAAAAAGCTGCGAGCTTCGAAGAAGAAAGGTGCTTAGACTAAGAGAAAAGTCTTAAGAACTCAGCGGCTCTGAAGACCGAAGCGGTCCTAGAAGTAGTTCTAGAGATCGGAGGGGTCTCCGCTTTTATTTAGGCTTAGACCAAAATTTATCTTAATGTAATATGATTACCCGATTAATATAACCTGTTTTGGAAGCATCACTTGAATGTTCCTTATTCCCCTGCCCCTCCTTGTGGGTGGGGGACCGTACGCGCTACGATAGGGTCCGTCAGACACAATGATTGATATAACAACCTGATGCTTTGCATAACACTTGGTAATCATATTTTACTCTTTCGTAGAGTTCTTCGAACTATATGTTTGTATTATAATGTTTATAAGTTTCAGAACTAAGTTATATACTTTCTAGCTCTGATACCTGTCACTTGGGACTTTAAAAAGTGTTTAGTTGGCTGGAGCCTAAAAACCTTATTGCTTGGTCACCTACGACTCTTTTACAGATGCTTCGAACTAGGAGGTTGGAAATCTGTTCTTTTAAAGTCCTTAGACTCTTGTATGGATCCTAACAAGCCGGAGCCTAGAATCCATAGGCTAGCCACCTTCGGCTCTTTTACAGATGCTTCGAACTCGGAGGCCGGAAATATGTTCTTTTAAAGTCCTTGGACTCTTTTACGGATCCTAACAAGCTTGATCCTGCAATCCGTAGGCTGGCCACCTTCGGCTCTTTTACAGATGCTTCGAACTCGGAGGCCAAAAATCTGTTCTTTTAAAGTCCTTGGACTCTTCTACGGATCCTAACAAGCCGGAGCTTGGAATCCGTAGGCTGGCCACCTTCGGCTCTTTTACAGATGCTTCGAACCCGGAGGCTGGAAATCTGTTCTTTTGAAGTCCTTGGACTCTTCTACGGATCCTAACAAGCCAGAGCTTGGAATCCGTAGGTTGGCCACCTTCGGCTCTTTTATAGAATCCTTAAACCACTGGTTCGAAGGCCGTTTGCTGGGTTCCCTGAAAGATGCTTACCTCCGCAAGCATCTCCGTTCCCCTGATGCGTCCACCAGGAGTAAGGAATATTTGAAAAGAAAGCATAATTTGAACCTCCATCTTTATTTAGAAAGGTACTTTTACAATTGGTTACAAGGAGCCCCTAAGCGTAATAACGTTTAAGGTGCTCTGCATGCCATGCATGCTTCAACTCTTCCCCTTCTAAAGTAGCTAGTTTAAACGACCTGGGGTGCCCTGAGCGTAGGATAATATATGGTCCTTCCAATTTATTTCCTAGCTTCCCGGAGCAATTACACTTTACAACACCAAATGACCTGGTTTAAGCTCGTTCACTTTATCTTCAGGTCATACCATGCCTTCGTTTGGTCTTGGTACTTCGTCAGATTGGTAATAGCTCGAAGCCTTGTTTCTCCTGACAGGTCCAACAAAATATTTCTTTCATCTTCATTTCCAGGCTCCACTACACGGAGGGATCCACCTTTGAGCTCTATAGGAGTCATGGCCTCGTCTCCGAATAGCAACCTAAATGGGGTGAAGCCTATGGACCTAGCTTGAGTGGTCCGAATGGACCATAAAATCTTAGGGAGCTCTTCGGTCCACGACCCCTTAGCCAACCCGACAATCCTTCGATTCAAACCGGAGAGAATATTTCCATTGGCTCACTCGATGGCTCTGTTTGATTGGGGATGGTGAACAGCTGTGAAGCATAACTTGATGCCCAGTCCTTCGCAAAACTCTCTAAATGGCTTAGCTTCGAACTGAGTGCCATTATCCACAATTAACTCCCTTGGCACTCCGAACCTGCATATGATATTCTGCCAAAAGAATTTTTGCACATTTCTTGAAGTGATAGCAGTTAGGGGTTAAACTTCGACCCATTTAGAAAAATATTCGATTGCTACCACTACAAACTTCAAGCTGCCTTTTGCCATTGGAAAAGGGCCGATGAGATCCATTCCCCATCGCGTCATTGGCCATACCAGGGCAATAACTTGAAGAGGTGTTGGTGGACGGTGGCTCTGTCTACCCATCCACTAGCACCGTTGGAAGGTTCGAACTAACTCTTCCGCATCTCTCACAATTGTTGGCTAATAGAGCCCTTGTCGAAGTATATTTCCTACCAGAGCACGAAGGGCTAGATGGCTGCCGCATAAGCCTTCGTGAATCTCCCGAAGTATATCTTGTCCTTCAGGTTGTGAGATGCATAGGAGTAGGGGAGAACAAACTCCAGCTTATACAATATTCCATTGACAAGCTCATAACTTCGAGCCCTTGCTTGCAACGTTCAGAAATCCGAACCTTCTGACTGAGACTGCGCTATTTTGCAAAACATCCATTATCGGAGACCGCCAATGGGCGACTAGGATGCATAGGACTTCTATGGAGGGTATTTGATGCACCGTAGGCATGATGAGTTCTTCGTACAAAGCGCCCTCCGGGACGTCCAATGCTCTGGTCGCAGCCTTCAGTAGAATGTCTGCAAGTTGATTATCTGCTCGAGGGATAGTCCGAATAGAAAATCCTTTAAACATTGCTTCGGTCTTGCGGATTTCTTCTAAATTCTTTGCAAGGTGTGGGTTCTTGGCTTGAAAGCTTTTGTCAACATGCCCTGCGACGACTTGGGAATATGTTTTTTATTATAATCCTTGCTGCTCTAAGTGCCTTTGCCTTTCGGAGGCCTAGCAGGACCCTTTCGTACTCTGCGATATTGTTGGTGGTCTTAAAGTTGAGACTTGCAAAATACATGGCCTTCTGCCGTGACGGCGATATTATCACAGCTCCAGCTCCGGCACCAGATGCCTGATAGGCTACATCAGAAAAAATTGTCCATAGACCTTCGAAGGTTTCTTCCAGAGCCCATCCTACAGATGGAGTCCACTCGGCCACGAAGTCAGCTATGACTTGGGACTTGATAGATATTCTCACCGTGAAGGAAATACCAAAGGGGGCTAGCTCGACGGCCCATTTTCTGATCCTACCCATAGAATCTTTGCTCCGAAGCATATCACCAAGGGGATACGAGGTAGGAACGATGATATTATGTGCTAAGAAGTAATGCCTTACCTTTCGCGAGGCCATTACCAAAGCATAAGCAAATTTTTGAACTCTGGAGTATCTTGTCTTTGCTCTAGACAAAGCTTTTGAGATGAAGTAGATTGGGTTATGCACCAGTTTTCCTTTACGTTTAACTTCCCTAACAAGCACTGTACTTACTGCGGAGCCCGTTGCTGCAAGATAAAGAAGGATCGTTTCTTCCGGGATGGGCACAGTAAGTGTTGATAGATTTCTGAGATAATCTTTAATGTCATCGAAGTTCTTCTGACACTCTGGCGTCCACTTGAATCTTTCGGACCCCTTTAGAGCTTTTAAAATTGGGAGGCTTCAGTTCGGCTAATTTGGCCAGGAATCTGGTGAGGGCTTGCAAGCCTTCCTGTCAACTTCTGGACCTGCTTCCGATTTTCTAGTTGAGCCATTCTTTGCAGTGTTGTTATCTACATCGGGCTAGCTTCGATTCCTCTACTCGAAACTAAGTACCCTAGCAGTTTTCCTGCTTGCACCCCGAATATACATTTTTTAGGGTTGAGGCGAACTCCACATGCTCGGAGGCTCTGAAAGGTTTCAGCTAAGTCTACGCTATGATGGTGCTTTACAACACTCTTTATTACAATGTCATCCATATAGGCTTCGACATTTCGGCCTAATCTAGTGACCTAGAGCCTTAGCTATAAGACGTGAGAAGGTAGCTCCGGACATTCCACAAGCCAAAAGGCATTCGAACATAACAAAATACTCCAAAGGGAGTTATAAAACTCATCATGGCTTTGTCTTCGCGCTTTAGCCATACCTGATGATAATTGGAGTATGTGTCGAGGAAGCTTAACAGCTCGGAGCCAGCCGTAGAATCCACAAGCTGGTCTATTCGGGGCATAGGGTAGGGGTCTCGTGGGCATGCTTTATTTAGTGACGTGAAATCAATGCACATGCGCCACTTGACGGAGCCTTTTTTCATTAGAAAAACGGGGTTATCCAACCACTCCGTGTGGGCTACTTCCCTGATAATTCCTGCCCTCAGCAATTTCTCCACCTCCACCTTGGCGAGGTCTGCCCTTTCTGTTGATAACTTATGGAGCCCCTAGCGCACTGGCCTAGCCTTCGGGTTGACAAGCATTTCTGTTGATAACTTATGGAGCCTATGGCGCACTAGCCTAGCCTTCGGGTTGATAAGCAAACTGTGCTAGATGATCCTCCAGTCAACTCTAAGGATATCTTCGTCAGTCCAGGCAAAGATATCTAAGTTTTCTTTAACTACTTCCTCTAGCGAAGTAGCTATTTCCAGAGGTAGCCCCTTTCCGAATTGTATTGGGTACTCCTTGCCCTCTTTCAGGATCATCTTCATGATCACATCACCTTCCGAGCTTGGCTTTAGGGAAAGGCCCTTTGAGGAGCCTAAAGACTTCGAAGCTTCCTCCGTGTGCTCCAACACACTATTCACTTGCCAAGGGTCCTAGAGGTGGACCATGGTCATACTCTGCTCTTCGGGCTGCATCTTGGTCTCCTAAAATAGTGAGGACTCCACCTTGTGTGGGAATTTTGAGACACAAATAGTTATTATGTGCTATAGCTCTGAACTGGTTCAGCATTTCCCTCCCGAAGATTGCATTATAGGCATCGACGACATCGAAGATAACCTCCTCAACCCTGGCCAGGGGCCCCTCTCTGAAGGCAACCTCGAGACCTATTTGGCCGAGGGCATCGAGAGGAGGACCTTGTTGACACGAAAACGTGCCCCCACACTTGGGTTAGTTCGACGATCCAAAAGTGTGTGGATACTTAGGGACAAGCCTAAGCATGATGCAGCACCGACATCGTGTTCCGACTACCCTTAGTTATGATAAGGGGGGTGGAGTCGGAAGGCAATTAGATCACATAAAACAATCCAATTAGCCGAAAGAAATATATTAAATAGAACAAAATCAGCAAATCGGCCGAAGCCTGTCTGCTTCAGAGTATGATGCAAAGGGGGTCGCCGAAGTATAACTTCAGCGTCGGTGCGAAGTGTCCCGCCGAAGGGTACCTTCGGTGTTTGGACTGATCCGGTTGAAGATGAACTCCGAATGGATCCGGGCGCGACAATCACCTCCGAACAGTGGGGTTCGGCGCGAAGTCCCTGATACAGCGAGGTACAAAATAATTACTCGAACACTGCGCACAGGCATGACTTCATCCAGAGCGGAGTGCGAACATGGCAAAGCATATTGTGACGAAGTGTGCTGGCGAAGCATGCGGTCGAACTAGAAGTCCCGACGAAGGGTGTTCTGGCAACCTCCGAGACTGATCTCTCGGCTCTGGACAGCTCCGGCAAAGTAGCTCCAAACGTGAAAACCTGCAACTGAGAGGATTCGAAGTACTAATTCGGTCTGAGGACCGAATTCTACTAAGTGTTGCACTAGTAGCGAAGGTAGCAATCTGTTACGTAGATTAATGGATACTTCACAAGCGAATTAACAATGATTACCACTGTTCCGAAGTGGCCGGTGGAGGGCTTCCAAGCAAACCCACAAAGAGGTACAGAAAAGTAAAGGTAAATAAATGTGATCAAAGCTAGGGCTTTGTGTTTGATTTGTGTTGTGGGGGCCTCTACACTGGCCTCACCTCTCTATTTATAGGGGCTCAATCTCTGATCTATTCTGCTATAATTCGGCCGGATGGAGATAAAAAACATAGCCATAAATTGTATACAACTCTATCTCTACCAGACTGGGCTTCTGCCAGGCCCATCGAACCCTGCTCCTCGGCCGAAGCTTCAGTGGCGTGGGTCTCCAAAGGCTTCCTAGCCAAAGGCCGCGGGCTGGCCAGAGACTTTCGGAGCCCATAGCCCAATGGACCTTCGGCCCTGTAGGGCTTTGGCCTGACCCCGGACATGTGTATTTTTGGCCCAAATCACAAAAATTGATATTCTGACAATCTCAACCATTGATGCCATGAGACTTTCGGAGCCCATAGCCAAATGGACCTTCAGCCGTGTAGGGCTTCGGCCTGACCCTGGACATGTGTAATTTTGGCCCAAATCACAAAAAATTGATATTCTGACATTCTCAGCCATTGATGCCATTTTTTGCTATCAACAGACCTGTAAAACCTTGGAGTGAGCGAGCTGCCGGAAGTAGGTGTCTTCGGGGAATGAACATCTGGTTGAAGGCCTGGACGAAGAGTATATCTGCGGAGCTCCCGCCGTCCACCAGGATCCTTCGAACTTTGACTCGCGCTACATTGACTAAAATAACAAGGGGGTCAGCATGAGGGAATTTCACCCCCGCAGCATCGTTGGCAGTAAAAGAAATAGGTACATGAGACCACTCGGGCATTTTTGCCGCCGAACTCGAGGTCCCTATGTGCCCTACTTCGTGGACATAGTCTCTTCGCTACCACTTTGACATGTTACTGAGAGTCCCCTCTCTAGAGATGGGCAGGACCACTCACTTGCCATGATCTTGGGGATCCTCCAGCTTCGGTGATGGCATAATGTTGGCCACCAGGAGTTGCATCGGTGCTTCGGGGTTGTTGGCTCGAGCCATGACTTGCATAGGCTCCGAACGCACTGCTTGAGGTGCTCGGTCCGAAGTACCTCGCCCTGAGCTTCGTCCTAAGTAATCACCCCGAAGGGTCAATACAGAATTACAATCTTTCGTGTCATGGTTTCTATTTTTGCCATGCACACAATAAAAGAAGGTTTGGCGCCTGTTAGCTGTTCTCTCTTGGGGCTTCAAGGTACCAGCCTTGTTAGATTTCGCCTGTTGAAAGTTGACAGGCATCTTTGGGGTGGAGAGTACAATATTTAATACCTCGGAGCGGAAGTGCTTCTTCCTCTGTCTATGATCATTGAAGCGATTATCAAGGGGGCTTGCGGAGGAGTTTGGACTTCAGGCTCCATCTTAACTTCTCGAAGGGCTGGTGTAGGCGTCACAATTCTTTGGAGGCAGCCTTCCTCTGCCTTGGCATACTGTTCGAAGTATGCCATTAGCTGTGCTATAGACGACACTGGCTTTCGGTGAAGTTTGCTGAGGAGATCTGGGTTCAACACCCCTTCGCGCTCGCATCAACTACCGAAGAGGTAGACAAGCCTTTGATATAAGACTTGGTGTGGGTGAAGCATGTAAAATACTCCCAAAGCATCTCCCCTCCTTGCTGGTTCACTTGGAACAAACTTCCGGTCGACATCAGGGCTACAAACGTACCCTGGAAGTTACTCACAAACTTCCTCTTCAGTTGCTCCCATGACTTGATCGATCCTGGCTTTAGAGACCAGAACCATCAGAGAGCCACACCTTCAAATGTGAGGGGGAAACACTTCACCATCGTGTTACACACCCCTCTGCTGGCTTTATTGCCAAGGCATATGAACGAGAGAACTCTCCGGGGTTGGACCCACCAGAGTATTTGTGCAGCTTCGAGGCCTTGAACCTAGGGTCGAAGGGCACTTTCTTCAAGTCCGGATGCAACGGAGACTCGTCGTCGAAGGATGCATTCTCGGCTTCCTCTAGGACATGAAGAGCTTCGGGATTATTACCAGGACCGTCGTCTTGAGGAACCTCTGGAGCATGAGTGAAGGCTTGAGAGCGAAGTCTAGCTGCAGCTTCTTGCCTCCACCTTTCTACTTCTTCTTGAAGCCGTGCTACCTGGGCAGCCGCGTCCTTAGGAAGGTCTTCATCTCCTCCGAAGGGGATCTCTAGGTCTTGGGAACTGAGGTAATCAGTTTGAACCACCGAGGGAGCTACTCGGGGGCCTCTGGGTGTTCTAGGTCTGATGACCCCTTCGGGGGTTGGTGGAATGACTGAGGGCCCTACACCGTTGGTTTGAGGGGACCTTCGAGGAGGATCGATGGTTAGGCTCTGCTTGGGAGGCATGGCTAATGAAGTTAAGGTCTGAAGACCGAAACTTCGAATGACTTGGGAAGGCGAGAAAAAGCCTTCGAGCTGCACTAGGAAGCATTTCAAACCCATTGAGGACACTATGAATACATGGTGATGTCGTTTGGTTGATTGGTGCCCCTACAACATTCACAGGTTGAGGAGCCATGTTGAAGAGCATGGGCCTCATGGCTCCAGATGTGATGAGTGATTGTCAATGGAAGTCAAGAGGACATGAAGAGAAGAGAAGACCTACTGTGTCTGGGCCGCATGTGACTCAGGTACACGGGCAGTGAGCGACTGTCGGGCAGAGGAGCCGCGAAGTCGGGCTGGCCCAATCCGAGTACATGGGCTAGGAGCAGTAGAGGATCCACTGGTCTATTGACCGAGATTGACTCAGGTACATGGGTTGTGAGGGATTGCCAGGCTGAGGGAGCTACGGAATCGGGCCGGCCCAATCCAGGTACCCGGTGCGAATACGGTGGACGCTTTATCAGTTTCGGCGCAAAATTGACGACCGCAGATCTCGGATCTGACCGTTCTGAGGTGAAGCCGTAGCTGCTACGAAAGCTTCACATCAGGAGAAGTTATCTTTATTTAGGATTTTACTATTTTTCCTTTAGTCCCATAGTCTGTCAGTCGAGTCTGTAAAAAATCCTAAGGGCATGTTGGTCTTTTCCATTTTTATTTCAGCGTCTATTTAAACCCTAAGGGTATTTTTGTTTTTTCCTAGTCTATTGGGCTGCCTATAAATAGGGGACCAATCCCTAGGGTTAGGGTTAACTCAGTAAAATGCAAAATTAGAGTTCATCCCCATTTCAACTGTTTTTCTGCCGCCATTAATCCTGTTTTTCTCATCCGTCGCCTCGTTTTTTCCCTTCACGCGATACACCTACCGCCGACTGTTTCATTTTCTCCGGGAGACTCACTTCGCACGCAACAGGACTTCGACAGCAGCAGCTAGCGCTATGTGCGGCAGCTAGCACCTAGCACGACAGCTGAGGCCGTGCGTCCGGGCAGTAGCACGTGGAGTGGCGTGCTTCAGCAGAGCCCCTATGCTAGGCACTTGATAATAGCGCAACAGCAGCTGTGTGTCAGGAGGCGTTTCAACGCAGTGGAAACATGTGCGGGGGTGGCTGTTTTAGCTATTCGGTGGAAGCACGCGCAAGAAGCAGCCAAGGCAGCAAGCACAAGGTGCAAGGCACACAGCATGTTCGGCCAAGTGCTCAGGAGACAACAATGCACAATATTTTTCATTGCCTCGATTTGCGTACATATAGTTTTATCTCAGTATTCTTAGTGATCTCTGATTTCCTGTGATGAGGTGCTGCTTATTGATCTTTTCATCGAGATATTACTGAATATGGAGGCATTTTATTTGTTTGGCTAAAGAATGGATGATGTTGAATCTATTATCATGAACTTGATGAAATGTCAGTAATTGAATGAAGTGTTTGTCCATCTCTAGTTTTAATCTGTGTGTTGTTCTTACATCTGTTGGACTATCTGTGATCACAGTTTATCATCTACATATATTTTGGTCTCATTAAATGCCTGTGAGTTAATTAATCTGTTAGTCTGCCTTTAATCATTGTGTTGGTGTCTTTTTGATTAGGACACCGATCATTTTTAGGCTACATTATTTTTAGCACTGTTTGATCTGGTTGCTTCCGTTGAGTGTTCTGTTGAGGTGCGTTGGGTGTTGGGAGAAGGCCATTGATTCGCAAGAATTTTTTAGGCGCCCATTCACCCCCCTCTAGTCGCTACTTTTGGTCCTGCAAGTGGTATCAGATCCTAGTTAGGGTTTTTCCATACCTTAACTGGTTCTAACCCAAGGTAGTGATCATGACGTCTTCTAGCAAGGTCCCGTCCCTGGATGCTTTTGGCTACACTTATGGGAAGACTCCCATGCGAGCCTATCTCATGAGCTAGAGCTTGGACATTTGGGACGTTTGTGCTCACGCTACTTTTACCATACTTCCTGTGTTGAGCGTACATCCCCCGAGATAATCGCCCAGCATCAGAAAAACAACAAAGCGGTGAACATTTTGTTTTCTGGTTTAGGTCCCACTGAGTTTGAGCGTGTGATCCATCTCAGCACTGTTAGAGAGATCTGGGCTACCCTCTAGGCACACCATGAGGGGACAGCCCAAGTTAAGGCTTGGCTCTATCAGGCCTACCGGCCTGAATATGAAAATTTCACACAGAAGCCGGGTGAATCTGTTGAAGCCTTGTTTGGTCATTTTCAATCGATCATCAACAAGCTTCGGGCCAACAAGGCCGAGGGAGTTCAGCTGGTTTCAGATCATTAGCAGGCGCTCAAGGTTCTTCATACCTTGGACCCTAAGATCTGGGAGATCAAGGTATCCTCTATCATTGAGAGCGCATCTTATGATACCTTGACTATATCAGAGCTTTTCAGTAAGCTCAAGGCCACAGAGGTTGATATCCAGTTGAGATCAAATCTCACTGGTTCTGGCTCAAAAACCCTGGCCCTTGCGACACCTTCTACTGACTCCTCTTCTTTGAGCTATGCTGGGTTCTACTTGATGTCTATCACTGAGGACCAGCTTGATTCTCTAGGAGATGATGATCTATGTCTGTTTAACAACCAGGTGTGTCGTGTCTATGATAAGAGAATTTCAAAAGACACGGCACAAAATCCGGATGCTTTGAGTGTTGTTATCCAGGTCATTTTATCGCCGACTGCACCTAGCAGAATGGTCACAAGAAGGGTACCGGTGGTGGCTCCTACGACTCTAGCAAGCACGACAGCTCCACCTTCACAAAGGGCAAGCCCAAGACAAGATTCTTTCGAAATGCCCTGAAGTACTACCGCCGTGAGAACAAGAAGCGCGACAAGGCCTTCTTCGCCGAGATGGAGAGAACCTACTCCACGCGGTCTTCGTCTTCTTCCTCTTCATCAAGCTCAAGTGATGAGGAGATCGTGATCAGGAAGGGGAAGGACAAGGATGTTCCGGCGGGCCTCTACTTCATGGCGTTCGAGGACAAGCCAAAGAGCCGCTCGCATCACCGCCGAAGATCCCGCAAGAGCTTCTATTCAATGGCTCTTGGCGATAAGGAAGAGAAGGGCTCCCCCAACAACTCCGACGATGACGACAACGAAAAGGTATCCTCCTATGAACAAGATGTCGTTGATTTACTTGAAGAGAACCGTTAGGAGTTGAGGTATCGGGAGAAACTGCTTAGAGTGGCTAAGAAGAGAATAGATGAGCTTGAGAGTGAGCTTGCCGTGGCCAATGGCAGGATTGTGAGTCTATCTTCTTCCCCTTGCTTGGGTGGTAGCAGTGAGTGCCCAAACAATGAGGTGTTACTGTGTGACCTAGCGACTCTGAAGTCAAGGTACACAGAGAGGGTAGATGAGAGAGACGCCTTGGCCACTAAGCTTGAGAGCGCTCAGCTGGAGATGAAAGATGCTCATGCCACTGTCGTCGTGCCCTGTGTAGACTGCCCATCCCATCTAGCTAGTTTAGCTGAGCTGAAAGCCAAGGGTTATGAGCAGTTGGGCGAATTGGAGAGAGTCAGAGCTGAGCTAGAGCAGACTAGGCTAGAGCTTGAGACATTGTCAGTTCCACCCACTTTTTGTGAGAACTTCTTGTCCCTTAGATTGGAGTTGATCATGTTGAAAGCTGAGAAGTCTGTCCAAGTTGATAGATAGTGTGATATCTGTTTGTCTCAGGTGGAGGTGCTAGCTTCTTTGAGAGAGGAGCTAGCTGATGCTCAGAATGAGAACTTTTACCTTCGTTAGATCCTGAGTTGGGTGAGTGTCAGAGAGCCGCAACTCGGCATGATGATCCAGCAGTTCAAGAGGCAGGATGGGTTTGGGGTAGGTTATACCTATACCAAGGCTGACTTTGAAAGTGCCATTAGCCGGGATGTGGAGTGGAGTAAGATGACTCCTTAGCAGAGATATCCCAAGACTCACTCCACGGAGTCTTTCTAGGCTAGTCAGCTCAAGGATGGAGTGTTCCAAGAACAACCTAAAGTTCACCCAAGAAGCCCATCTTGGTCCCTAAGCCCAAGCATCTCCATATGTAGCGCCCCGATTTAACAAATCGAGACATTATTGAATTTCCATAGAAAAACAATAATACAAGAGGTTCATCATGCGACCACGTACATACGGCAATATCCATGGTACGCATACCATATTTATTACATCAAAGTTTTGATAAAAACAGTAATAAGGATAATTAAAAATCTGCATGACGAACATCTCCTTCAGGATCTTTCTCCTCGACTGGGTCGCTACTCTAGACCGTCTTCATAGTAAGCATCCTCTGTGGGGTCCAACGGGTATGAGTACAAAAAGTACTCAACAAGCCACCGCAAATGCAAGTAATAATGCAGGATAATAAACAAAGAAGGGTAATGGCTAACATTGCGGAAAAGTACAGTTCCAGTTATTGCATTTAGTGTAGTCACATTTTAATCACGCGGAAAAAGTAAACATGAACATCAACAACATCAACTAACTCGAGGAGTACGTTTTACCTCCTCGCACAACAGTCCTTACATGTCAAACCATCATGCACATACATATTAAAAGTAATCTAACTAGGGGATGTCACACAACCCGCCCTTGACCGTGGGCTCGGCTTTTCGAAAAGATTTAAGACTCTGATCAGAGATGTACTACTGTACCCACAAGGCACGCACTCATCCCAAACGAGATGACCCATACCACGGGAACTCGTGCCAAAACCTCGGCATGAAATGTTCCAAGCGATAACCACCCGCTCTAGGTTTCGCCGGCGCGTCAGGGCCGCATCCCGGCTAACGTCGCACCCCCTTTTGCGCCACATTGGTACAAGTCACCCGCAGGTGCTACTTGACCCATCTCCAAATGGTGGCCTCGGTTTGGAACAATCCATACCTTAGTTAGGACTTACCCACTAGACTTGTGGTTAGTACGGAAGTGTATTGCAACGGATCCCTCAGACCGGTCCTTATAGTGCCCCGGGTGCTACCGACCAATGCCCTAGCTTGCACCCGGAACCCACCATGCATTCACTCGCAACCACAACTCCAACACCGACAGAATTCCATAGATAAGAAACAATGGGGATCATATAATAGAACCATGTACTACGACTCATTTTTATCCTATAGCGATCGTGTCGATACATTGGACACTAGCTAATAACATTTATCATATGGTGACAAGGAGTTTAGGCTAGAGAGCATGGCTTGGGTTGCACATCAAGGTCGGGGGATCCTAAATAAATATATTGTAAGGGTTCATTTGACTAATGCATATATAACCTATGTGTTTTAGCGATAGTTTAATCAAACATGGGTTCAATATGCTCAAAAGATTGGTTTGGTGACTTGCCTTGTTCAGCGAAAGGCGAGGGAGGAACTTCCGGGAAGTATTCCGGCTCCTCGGTGGTGTCGTAGTCTTCTCAATATAGTAAAGTAAAATAAAATGAACACAACATTTACTCAAGCAATAATATTACATGATAAACACCTAGGTTAAAGTTGGTTTGATTAAAAATAAAATAAATTTAATTGTTAAGGCTCTGAGATTTATTTCATAATTATATTTAAAGGAATTAAAATGAAAAGTTGTCCTTTTTAGAAAGGGGTGTTTAAATGTGAATAGTGTCATATTAAGCTTCCTAATAAACTTTTAAGTGGAAAGTTCATGTTAATTTAATGGTTTTCAGTACATGGACAGAAAGGAATAAATATAATTTTTCTGAAATTTAAATATTTGAATTTGTATTTTAACCCTAAAGGCATTTGAATATCCATTTGAATAAACATGAAATGTCCAAAGTAAACCTACTGTTTTTATTGCATAAACATGTAGAGAATAATATTATGAATTTTCTGAAATTGGAATGGCAATTTTTAGAGTTCAAATGCGCCAGATATGAATTTTACAAGTTTTAAACCTTTTCTGGAATTTATTTTCAAATTTAAACCCTCTCGGGTCCACGGTGAGCCAGGCCCACGGTGAACCCGCGCACTGCGCGCGTTCGCCGGATCGATCTGGACCGTTGGATCCAGATCCAACGTGCACAGGCGAGGCGGGGCGCTTAAGTGATAACGGACGGCCAGGATTAAAACGAGCGAAAGGGTACCACGTGGACGCACGAGATCGATCGCGGGTTTTAAATGGAAATGAATGCGTGAGATTAAAACGTAACGCTTTGACCAGATCCGACGGTGCGGATTAGATCGCGTACGTGGGCTCACACGCGCCATCCGATCAGCGATCGCACGGTCGGGATCAGATCCGACACGGCACGGGTACTAGACCCGTGCCAGTCATCTTCTCCGGCGACGTCGAGCGGGTCAGGGGCCACGGCGAGCGACGAGGGCCCTAGCTAAGCCTAGAAATGGAAAGAGGACACTATGGCGGTCACGATGGTACCTTAGGCGAGGTGAGGGGTCGACGGAGCGCGGTCGGCGGCGAGGGTAGACGTGGTGGTTTCCTCGGGTACTCGACGGCGATGGTGATCCGACGATCTCCTTGACCAGCGGAGGCGTGGCCGAGGTAGGGGTCGTCCTTGCGGTCACGTTGGTGGCAGGAGGCGCGGACAGAGGCGGTCTGAGGCGACAGCGAGGGGTGGCCGGAGGCGAAACAGGGGGAGTGCGCTAAAAGCCGAAGTGTGGGCGCTCGGTTTGGTCTGAGAGCAATTGGACGCGTGAACCGAACGCGGTGGAGAGCAGCGGTTTAAATAGGGTCGACGGCGAGGGATAATAGGCGACGAATACAAGGAAAGCCGAGGGGGGATTAACTCGCCGGCGAGGGCTCGGTCATGCACGCGTAGCGGTGATCCCGTGGCTTAATGGCGTGGTTTAACGGGAGAAAACGGTCGGCCGGGCACGGGGAGCTGATTAATGGCGTCAATTCAATGCGGGAGGGGCCAGCGAGGTGGATCTGAGGCGGGGGTTGTCGGCCGGCGTGATTTGGGGGCGACGGCGTGAGGAAGACGATGGGTCTGACAGGCGAGGGCCACTGGCCAGCGGGCGCGAGCGAGCGAACGGGAGGGCTGACGGGTGGGGCCACGGCGTCGGGCGCGCGCGCGAGGGGAGGCATTCGGCGCCGACAGGTGGGACCAGGCTGTCAGCCTAAGGCGAGCGGGGTAACGGGCTGGGCCGGCCAGGAGAGGGAGAAAGGGAGGGGAGAAGCCCATTACTGTTTCCAAGGTTTTGAGATTTAAAATAATTGCAGAAAATGGATTAAATATTTTGGAGTACTTCCAGAGTGGATAAAATTTGTAAAAATTCTCAAAAATATATTTTGGCCTTGGGAGTTTATACAAATATTTTCAGCTCCTGGTTTGGTCATTAACTCTGTGATGTAGTTCAAAAGGGTATAAAAGGTGTTAAAGGTATTTTCAGAAATATAAAATCCAGGAAATTGAATTAAATAATATTTTTATTGTTTTGAAAATTTGGGGTGTTACAAACCTATCCCCCTTACAAAGAATCTCGTCCTCGAGATTGGAACAGTTACTCGAATAACTCGGGGTATTGGGCTTTTAGTTCGTCTTCCTTCTCCCATGTAGCTTCTTCGACGGGATGGTTGTTCCATTGAACCTTGCAGAAGCGAACGACACGACTCCTGGTTACTCTTTCCTTGGTTTCCAAGATCTTGATGGGTTTCTCTATGTAGGTCAAGTCTTCCTGGACGTTGAGCTATTGAAGATCGTCTTGCTCGGCGGGTACGCGAAGGCACTTCTTCAGCTGAGAGACGTGGAACACATCGTGAACTCCTGCCAAGGATGGAGGCAGTTCAAGTTGATATGCCACTTCTCCTTGGCGTCGGGGGATCTGAAAAGGTCCGACGTAGCGGGGTGCTAGCTTGCCTTTCATGTTGAACCTTTGAGTGCCACGGAGGGGAGTGACTCGGAGATAGACATAATCATCCTCCTCAAAGGCTAGGTCTCTTCGACGGTTGTCGGCATAGCTCTTCTGCCGGGATTGGGCTGCCTTCAATCGGTCTCTTATGATCTTGAACTTCTCTTCAACTTCTCTTAATAGGTCGGTCCCAAACAGTTGTGACTCTCCGGTTTGATCCCAGAGCAACGGTGTTCTGCACTTACGTCCGTAGAGTGCTTCGAACGGGGACATCTGCAGGCTGGCTTGATAGCTGTTGTTGTAGGAGAACTCCGCATATGGCAAGTTCTTGTCCCACATTCCGCCAAAGTCTAGAGTACAAGCTCTAAGCATATCTTCCAATATCTGGTTGACCCTTTCGGTTTGACCGTCGGTCTGTGGATGATAGGCGGTGCTAAAGTTCAGCCGGGTGCCGAGTTCCTCTTGAAGGTTCTTCCAAAACTTGGAGGTAAACTGACTCCCGCGGTCAGATACAATCTTCTTAGGAACTCCGTGAAGGCACACGATCCGGGTCATATACAACTCAGCCAACTTGGCGACGGTGTAAGTTGTTTTGACAGGAACGAAGTGAGCTACCTTGGTCAGACAGGTCGACGATCACCCAGATAGAGTCATGTCCAGCTTGGGTCCTGGGCAGTCTCGTGATGAAGTCCATTCCTATCTCTTCCCACTTCCATTCAGGGACCTTGAGAGGTTGGAGAAGTCCGGCAGGCCTTTGATGCTCTGCCTTGACTCGCCGGCATGTGTCGCACTTGGCCACATATTCAGCTATCTCTCTCTTCATGCTGACCCACCAATATTTTTCCTTCAGATCTTGATACATCTTTGTACTCCCGGGATGAATGGAGTATAGAGTATCGTGGGCTTCTTGAAGGATGAGAGTCTTCAACTCAGGTAGGTCGGGTACGCATATCCGGTTTCCGAACCAAATGGTACCATGCTCATCCTCGGAAAATCCGGGGGCTTTACCCTTCCGCATGTTCTGTTGGATCTCCAAGATGTCCGGGTCTTCCCTCTGCTTTTCTCGGATCTGGTCTATCAAGACAGGCTGAGACTCCAAGGCAGTGAGGTACGCTCGGGTGGTGATCCCTAGATTTAGCCTTTCCATCTCCTTGTAAAGTAAAGGAGCTTGGTCCTGAATCATGATGGCATTGCAGTACCCTTTTCGACTAAGGGCGTCTGCCACCACATTCGCTTTGCCCGGATGATAATGGATGCCCAAGTCGTAATCCTTGATCAGTTCCAACCATCTCCTTTGCCTGAGATTCAGATCTAGTTGGGTGAATATGTACTTGAGGCTCTTGTGGTCGGTGAAGACCTCACACCGATTCCCCACAAGGTAATGTCTCCATATCTTCAAGGCATGAACCACGGCTGCTAATTCCAGGTCGTGGGTCGGGTAGTTCAGCTCATGCGGTCTCAGTTGCCGGGAGGCGTAGGATATCACCTTCCCTTCTTGCATTAAGACGCATCCCAATCCTTGACGAGAGGCATCACAGTAGACGTGGAAGTCTTTCCGGATGTCTGGCAGAGTCAGAATAGGAGCTGACACAAGTTTCTTCTTGAGAGTCTGGAAGCTTTCTTCGCAGTCGGGGGTCCATTCAAACTTCACTTCCTTCTGCAAAAGTCTGGTCATAGGCTTGGCGATCTTGGAAAAATTCTCGATGAACCGGCGGTAGTATCCGGCCAATCCGAGAAAACTCCGAATCTCGGTCACGGTCGTGGGCTGCAGCCAGTTGGTTACCGCTTCAACGGTGGTTGGGTCCACCGCTATTCCTCCGGCAGATATAACATGGCTGAGGAACTTCACCTCAGACGACCAAAATTCGCATTTGCTTGTATTTGGCGTACAGTTGCTGCTCCCTTAGCTTTCCGAGGGTCAGACAGAGGTGAGTCTCAGTGTTCTTCCCTGGTCTTGGAGTAAACGAGGATATCGTCGATGAATACCACGATGAACTTATCCAAGAACTCCATGAATACATTGTTCATCATGTTCATGAAGAAGGTCGGGGCATTCGTGAGTCCGAACGACATCACTGTATACTCGTAGAGTCCATAGCGGGAGGTGAAGGCAGTCTTGGGTATGTCCTCCTCTCTAATCCTCAGCTGGTGATAACCTGACCGAGGTCAATCTTGGAGAATACCGAGGATCCTTTCAGCTGATCGAACAGGTCGTCGATCCGAGGCAATGGGTATTTATTCTTGATGGTTACGTCATTCAAGGCTCTATAGTCCACGCACATCCTCTTGGTCTTGTCCTTCTTCATGGCAAAGATGACCGGTGCACCCCAGGGTGAGGTACTCGGTCGAATGTACCCCTTCTGCTCCAGGTCTTCGATGTTGCTCTTGACTTCGGCTAGTTCATTAGCGGCCATCCGGTACGGGCGCTTGGAGATTGCAGTGGTCCCGGGGACAAGTTCGATTTGAATTCGATGTCCCGCTTGGGAGGCATTCCGGGTAGGTCTTCAGGGAAGACGTCCGCGAACTCCTTGACTATGGGTACCTCTTCAAGAGCTATCGAGCAAAGGGATGCTCCGAGTGGTTTGCGACTGGTCATTCGAAAGGTGACGGCTGCGCCTTCAGGGTTGGTCACTGTGATGGTCTTGTTGGCACAGTCGATCACTCCCTTGTGTTTCATCAACCAATCCATCCCTAGTATGAGGTCGAGTCCGGTGCATTTTATGAGGACTGGCTCGGCCCAAAATAATACTCCTTGGATGTCAATCTGAACCTTAGGGCTATATAAGCGGGCTAAGGTCCTATTGCCGGGAGTGGCAATCACCATGGGGATGGGTAGAGGGAGTACGTCCAGTTCGTTTGTTTTCACAAAATCTTAAGAGATGACGGAGTGTGTTGCTCTAGAGTCAAATAATGTTACGGCTGGTACAGAATTCATAGTAAACGTACCGAGCACGACTTCAGGAGCCTCCTGAGCTTCCTCCACGCTGATGTGGTTAACGCGGGCACAAACCGCCTGGTTGGGTGCCGCGCCTTGGGGCTTCTTGGGGTGAGGACACTGGTGCGAATAGTGCCCTTCCTTGCGGCAATTGAAGCAGACGACCGGCCTCCCTTGGGATCCTTCAAGATCGGGGCCTTGGCGGCTGGTGTCGGCTGAGCGGCTTGGAGCTGGTGGAGCGGGGCGAGGATGCCCGGCGTTGGATCCACCGGCGGCATGAGGTGGCCTGTAGGCGGGCCGAGGATGGTAGGCGGGCGCTGGTGGCGGAGGGACGAAGCGGGGCCTCTGAGAGTTCGCCTGCTGGTGCTTGAAGGCGATCATCTTCCTCTTCTTGAGGTCCAACCTGTTTTGCTCAGTCTCTTGGAGGAGCGCTTTGTTGACTAGCCGTTGGAAGTCGGCGTAGTCGGTGGCGACGAGCTGGATGGACAGCTCATCCTTGAGTCCTCGGAGGAACTTGTCTTGACGGAGGGCGTCGGTGCGCACTTCCTCCGGTGCGTAGCGGGCGAGGCGATTGAACTCATGGAGGTACTCCATGACGGTCCGGTTGCCTTGCTGCAGGTCGCGGAACTCCTGCTGTTTAACCGCGATGACACCGGCGGGGACGTGGGCGGCACGGAAGGCGATGGTGAACTCCGCCCAGGTCACCATGTGGTCCTCTGGCTGGGACTCACGATAGTTGTCCCACCATTCAGCGGTGGGACCCTGGAGCTGATGAGTGGCGAAGGCCACTCGCTCCCGGTCGGTGCAGGGGAGGAGGTCAAGCTTCTTTCCGATGGTGCGAAGCCAATCTCCAGCCTCCATCTGGTTGGTGGTGCTTGAGAAGATGGGCGGACGCACGCGCAGAAAACTCTGAGAGTTGTGGAGCGGGTGCGGGTGCTGGTGCGCGAGCGGCAGGTTCCCCGTTCTGCAGTCGGTCCAACTGAGCTTGTTGGTGCTGCATCTGTGTGAGGAGGGCGGTGATCAGTTGGTTCTGATTCGCCATCATCTCCGCCAAAGTGGGGTGGTTGGCAGAGGGCGACCCAGACTGACGTGGGCCCGTTGCACCCCAGCTGTGTACAACACCCTCGGGCACATCACGGCTTCCTACTTCTCCGTTGTTGGAGCCGGTGTTCTGGTGGTCGGCCATCTTCTGAATATATGATGTTATAAGGCAAAAAGATGATAATACAGTTAACGAGAATAGCTCATGCATATATAAATCAAGTGGTAAAATGTTCATTACAATCAAGTGCTTATTCTACCCACAACACACTCATCGTGGGTAGCACCACATACAAAATTATGATTTTTATTTAAATAGCGACTCCTAACGCCTACTCACCACCGAAGGCGGTCTCCGTGTTCTCGGAACCACGAGTACGCGGCTCCAGAGGGATGGTGGGCTCGAGAAAGTTCTCGATGATGGAGTAGGAGACGAGACCGGGGCACGGTGTAGGGGCGCTGGTGGAGGGTCTGGTGGGAGAGGGGCGTGGCGGGATCCTCTTAGGGCGAGGGAGGGGCTCACGGATGGGCTTCTTCTTCCTCGGAAGAAGAGGAACCATTTCCGCAATATCCTTCTACAGCTGCATGATCTTGCGCTGCAGCTCGCCGTTCTGTTGGATCAAGTTCTTCGTTTCTTCACGAAGGAACTCAACTTCCTCATGGTGCTCATCGGCGTCGAGCACCGCCTCGGTATGGAGGTCATCCATAGCCTGTAGAAGACGCGACTGCCGGGCCATGACCGGATCACGCACGGAGTGAACTCCGAGGTAGATGCTACGGAGGGCCTGGAGGGTGACTCGTTGGCACGCGACGTCGAAAGTCGGGCCTCCAAGTGCAGTGGTGTAGGGCGGTAGGTGTTCTCCGGAGCCGTGGACGGTGAGGGAGACGTCGCAAGGCCCGGCGAACTCGTCGGGGTACACTCCTTGGAATTCGGGTTCGAAGAGGAACCCGAGGAAGGTGAGCATCATACGGAGCTCCCGGACGAAGCCCTCGTAGTGGCGGCAGTAGCTGTGAACTTGGTAGACAGGCATCTACAAAACAGCAAGTTGAATAAAGTGAGGAGAGGAACAAAGTTTATAAAGTAGGTTTTTCGAGAAATAATTTCCTGTGGCTAATGGCTAGGCGGGTCTGTTTGGCTTCCTACAGTCAAGTCGGCTCTGATACCATCTTGTAGCGCCCCGATTTAACAAATCGAGACATTATTGAATTTCCATAGAAAAACAATAATACAAGAGGTTCATCATGCGACAACGTACATACGGCAATATCCATGGTACGCAGACCATATTTATTACATCAAAGTTTTGATAAAAACAGTAATAAGGATAATTAAAAATCTGCATGACGAACATCTCCTTCAGGATCTTTCTCCTCGACTGGGTCGCTACACTAGACCGTCTTCATAGTAAGCATCCTCTGTGGGGTCCAACGGGTATGAGTACAAAAAGTACTCAACAAGCCACCGCAAATGCAAGTAATAATGCAGGATAATAAACAAAGAAGGGAAATGGCTAACATTGCGGAAAAGTACAGTTCCAGTTATTGCATTTAGTGTAGTCACATTTTAATCACGCGGAAAAAGTAAACATGAACATCAACAACATCAACTAACTCGAGGAGTACGTTTTACCTCCTCGCACAACAGTCCTTACATGTCAAACCATCATGCACATACATATTCAAAGTAATCTAACTGGGAGATGTCATGCAACCCGCCCTTGACCGTGGCCTCGGCTTTTCAAAAAGATTTAAGACTCTGATCAGAGATGTACTACTGTACCCACAAGGAACGCACTCATCCCAAACGAGATGATCCATACCACGGGAACTCGTGCCAAAACCTTGGCATGAAATGTTCCAAGCGATAACCACCCGCTCTAGATTTCGCCAGCGCGCCGGGCCGCATCCCGGCTAACGTCGCATCCCCCTTTTGCGCCACATTGGTACAAGTCACCCGCAGGTGCTACTTGACCCATCTCCAAATGGTGGCCTCAGTTTGGAACAACCCATACCTTAGTTAGGACTTACCCACTAGACTTGTGGTTAGTACGGAAGTGTATTGCAACGGATCCCTCAGATCGGTCCTTATAGTGCCCCAGGTGCTACCGACCAATGCCCTAGCTTGCACCCGGAACCCACCATGCATTCACTCGCAACCACAACTCCAACACCGACAGAATTCCATAGATAAGAAACAATGGGGATTCATATAATAGAACCATGTACTACGACTCATTTTTATCCTATAGCGATCGTGTCGATACATTGGACACTAGCTAATAACATTTATCATATGGTGACAAGGAGTTTAGGCTAGAGAGCATGGCTTGGGTTGCACATCAAGGTCGGGGGATCCTAAATAAATATATTGTAAGGGTTCATTTGACTAATGCATATATAACCTATGTGTTTTAGCGATAGTTTAATCAAACATGGGTTCAATATGCTCAAAAGATTGGTTTGGTGACTTGTCTTGTTCAGCGAAAGGCGAGGGAGGAACTTCCGGGAAGTATTCCGGCTCCTCGGTGGCGTCGTAGTCTTCTCAACATAGTAAAGTAAAATAAAATGAACACAACATTTAATCAAGCAATAATATTACATGATAAACACCTAGGTTAAAGTTGGTTTGATTAAAAATAAAATAAATTTAATTGTTAAGGCTCTGAGATTTATTTCATACTTATATTTAAAGGAATTAAAATGAAAAGTTGTCCTTTTTAGAAAGGGGTGTTTAAATGTGAATAGTGTCATATTAAGCTTCCTAATAAACTTTTAAGTGGAAAGTTCACGTTAATTTAATGGTTTTCAGTACATGGACAGAAAGGAATAAATATAAATTTTTCTGAAATTTAAATATTTGAATTTGTATTTTAACCCTAAAGGCATTTGAATATCCATTTGAATAAACATGAAATGTCCAAAGTAAACCTACTGTTTTTATTGCATAAACATGTAGAGAATAATATTATGAATTTTCTGAAATTGGAATGGCAATTTTTAGAGTTCAAATGCGCTAGATATGAATTTTACAAGTTTTAAACCTTTTCTGGAATTTATTTTCAAATTTAAACCCTCTCGGGTCCACGGTGAGCCAGGCCCACGGTGAACCCGTGCACTGCGTGCGTGCGTCGGATCGATCTGGACCGTTGGATCTAGATCCAACGTGCGCAGGCGAGGCGGGGCGCTTAAGTGATAACGGACGGCCAGGATTAAAACGCGCGAAAGGGTACCACGTGGACGCACGAGATCGATCGCGGGTTTTAAATGGAAATGAACGCGCGAGATTAAAACGTAACGCTTTGACCAGGTTCGACGATGCAGATTAGATCGCGTACGTGGGCTCACATGCGCCATCCGATCGCGATCGCACGGTCGGGATCAGATCCGACACGGCACGGGTACTCGACCCGTGCCGGTCGTCTTCTCCGGCGACGGCGAGCGGGCCAGGGGTCGATGGAGCGCGGTCGACGGCGAGGGTAGACACGGTGGTTTCCTCGGGTACTCGACGGCGATGGTGATCTGGCGATCTCCTTGACCAGCGGAGGCGTGGCCGAGGTAGGGGCCGTCCTTGCGGTCACGTTGGTGACGGAGGCGCGGACAGAGGCGGTCCGAGGCGATGGCGAGGGGTGGCCGGAGGCGAAACAGGGGGAGTGCGCTAAAAGGGAAGTGTGGGCGCTCGGTTTGGTCTGAGAGCAATTGGACGCGTGAACCGAACGCGGTGGAGAGCAGCGGTTTAAATAGGGTCGACGGCGAGGGATAACGGGCGATGAATACAAGGAAAGCCGAGGGGGGGGGATTAACTCGCCGGCGAGGGCTCGGCCATGCACGAGTAGCGGTGATCCCGTGGCTTAATGGCGTGGTTTAACAGGGGAAAACGGTCGGCCGGGCGTGGGGAGCTGATTAATGACGTCAATTCAATGCGGGAGGGGCCAGCGAGGCGGATCCGAGGCGGGGGTCATTGGCCGGCGCGATTTGGGGGCGACGGCGCGAGGAAGACGATGGGTCTGACAGGCGGGGGCCACTGGCCAGCGGGCGCGAGCGAGCGAACGGGAGGGCTGACGGGTGGGGGCCGCGGCGTCGGGCGCGCGCGCGCGAGGGGAGGCATTCGGCGCCGACAGGTGGGACCAGGCTGTCAGCCTAAGGCGAGTGGGGTAACGGGCTGGGCCGGCCGGGAGAGGGAGAAAGGGAGGGGAGAAGCCCATTACTGTTTCCAAGGTTTTCAGATTTAAAATAATTGCAGAAAATGGATTAAATATTTTGGAGTACTTCGAGAGTGGATAAAAATTTGTAAAAATTCTCAAAAATATATTTTGGCCTTGGGAGTTTATACAAAAATTTTCAGCTCCTGGTTTGGTCATTAACTTGTGATGTAGTTCAAAAGTGTATAAAAAGGTGTTAAAGGTATTTTCAGAAATATAAAATCTAGGAAATTGAATTAAATAATATTTTTTATTGTTTTGAAAATTTGGGGTGTTACACCATACTTCTCTTGACTCTCTACCTGGACCCTCTCACAACAAAGAGTCTACACCAAAAACCACCAAGCCCAAGAACCCCAAGCCTCAACCACATCCCAAGAAGCCTACCTATCACTATGATTACTGTCAGAGAGATGGGCACATTGAGGAATTTTGCTTCAGGAGGAAGCGGGTTGAGAGAGCAGAGAGAGCTCGTGGTGGGCAGAAGTAGTTCTACCAGCAGGGTGGTAGACTAAGAGTTCCTCGACGCAGGGAGAGGCTAGAGACCAGGCCGCGTTGTGTAGGTGGTGGTAGAGGAGACGAATTTCATGCCTATGCTCCGGAGGGTGGTTTTCGCTCGGGCAGAGCTCTAGGTCGTTCTGGATATGGCTTTGGACCTCGTGGCCGAGACTTTAGGCAGAACCGAGGACCGCGCTTTGAGCCGTGTTTTGGTCCGAACTCTTATGATTCTTTCTGCTTTCCATCTTTTGAGCAGATGGCTCGACACTGGTTTAGCTCTTTTGCTAAACCTGGTGCCGGACCATTTGCTCCCTCTTATGACCACTGACCGTGCAGGATCGAGGACTGGAGGACATGTGGATCATGGATTCAGGATGCTCTCACCACACGAAGAGACATCGCAGATGGTTCTCCAGCCTCACTTCCCCAAGCTCCAAGGAGTACATCACTTTCGGGAACAGTGGTCAAGGGAAGGTACATGGCATTGGCTCAATTCACATCTCTGATTATTTCTCTTTGAAGAATGTTGCTTTGGTTGGAAACTTGAATTTCAATTTTATTTCTATTTCACAACTTCTTGAGGATGGTTTGAAGGTTCGATTTAAGAAGGGCATGTCTTCTGTTATTAATTCTAGAGGATCTTTGGTTTGCCAGATCTTACCCTTCGGTAAGGTTTTCGGATTGATTTCTCTAGTTCTTTTGGCCCTTCTCGTTGTTTGATTGCTGGATCCTCCTCTGAGATCTAGAAGTGGCATAGGAGTTTAGGCCATTTGAGTTTTGATCTGCTAGTCAGATTGAGCTCTATGGACCTTATCCGAGGATTTCCCAAGCTTAAGATGAAGAAGGATCTAGTTTGCCATTCCTATCGTCATGGGAAAATGGTTGATGCCTCTCACGCACCTGTGACTCAGGTGATGACTTCGTACCTGGGAGAGCTGTTACACATGGACACTGTTGGTCTAGCTCGGGTACGCTCAGTCGGTGGGAAGTGGTACACACTTGTGATAGTTGATGATTTTTCTCGATTCTCGTGGGTTTTCTTTTTGGAGTCTAAGGATGAGACTTTAAAGTTTGTTCATGACCTAATTTTGAAGCTGAAGAATGAGAACAATGGTCGGATGCAAGCAATTCGCTCTGACAATGGCTCTGAGTTCAAGAACTCTCAGTTCGTTAGCTTCTTCAGTGATTAGGGTCTTGAGCATCAGTTTTCTGCACCCTACACTCCCCCACAGAACGGCGTTGTGGAACAAAAGAACTGGACGCTGGTCGAGATTCCCAGGATGATGCTCGATGAGCATAGGACTCCTAGGCCCTTTTGGGCTGAAGCCATGAACACGGCTTGCTATCTGGACAACCACATTTTTTAGAGCTTACTTAGGTAAGACGTCATATGAGTTGTGGTTTTGCAGACAGCCCAAGGTCAGTCACCTGCGAGCGTTTGGCTACAAGTGCTTTGTGCTCAAGAAGGGAGGGCATTTGGACAAGTTTGAGTCTCGTTGCTGGGATGGCGTTTTTTGTGGTTATGCTTTGCATTCTCGAGGCTTCCCTGTTTGGAACCTCGACTCCCAGCAGCTTGTCAAGACTTGTGAGGTTTCTTTTGATAAGTACATGCCTTCGTT
The DNA here is from genome assembly GCA_019279435.1 of Zizania palustris. NCBI lineage: Eukaryota > Viridiplantae > Streptophyta > Magnoliopsida > Poales > Poaceae > Zizania > Zizania palustris. The sequence continues at coordinate 95,538,964 of JAAALK010000080.1, forward strand.
GACTCCTTTTGAGCTTTATGGAGATGATGAGCTTGGAGAGTCCATCTTCGAGGAAGATGATGACGCTCCTATTGTTGATGAGGGTGGGCTTTCTGCATAGCCTGCAGACCCCACACCTTCTGAGACTTTGACTGAGGATGAGGGCGGACCTCTGATCACTTCTTCCACTTCGATCGAGCCCCCTCAATCGAGTCCAGAGGTGCCAGGTGCTGACTCTGGTGAGGTGACTTCAGATCACCTAGGATCCTGAGTAGTTCAGCATGATCACCCCATAGAGCTCATCATCGGTGATCTCTCTGAGAGAACATTGTGTTCTTCTGTCGACTCGCTTGCTGTGTTTGCTGAATCTGCGTTTGTTGCCTCTTTTGAGCCCAGAGATGTTTCTCATGCTCTTTCTGATTCGAATTGGATAAACGCCATGCAAGAAGAGCTTGGGAATTTTGTTCGTAATTTGGTTTGGACACTGGTTGAGCTGTCACCTGGATGCAACCCCATAGGCACCAAGTGGGTGTTTAAGAACAAGCAAGGTGAAGATGGGGTTGTGGTGCACAACAAAGCTCGACTAATTGCCCAGGGTTTTTGCCAGAAAGAGGGTATTGACTTTGAGGAGACTTTCACCCCTGTTGCCCGTCTTGAGTCCATTCGCATACTTTTGGCATTCGCTGCTTCAAAGGGTTTTAAGCTTTTTCAAATGGATGTCAAGAGTACTTTTTTGAACGGGTACATAGAGGAGGAGGTCTATGTTAGGCAGTCCCTCTAGTTTTGAGAACCCTAAGTTTCTTTGACAAGCTTTCAAGTTGTAGAAAGCTTTATACGGTCTGAAGCAAGCTCCCAGGGCTTGGTATGATCGCCTAAAGCAGTTTTTGTTGGGGAACGATGTTGGAGTAAAAGATTACGCTAACATGTTTCTGAAGATTAGAAACTAACAAGCGAAGTGTTTGCGAAGGAAACTATTCCAAGCCTCCGAAAGGATAATAACTTAGAATAGTTCGAAAGTGTGTATTGAATAACTTGTATTCGGTCCTCATTACAGGGTAAAACGGGGGGTATTTATAGGCCCAAACATTAAGGAAAAGACCTTCTTACCCCTCTATTACAACCGACATAGTGGAAACTATTCGGTACCCTTAATAGGGCTAAAATGGTAAAAGACTAATCTAGTTAGAAAGAAGATAAGTCTTCCATCTTAGCTGGCAAAGAAGTTCCTGGAAGAGTCTAAGTTCGAAGATGTACTCCGAACTAGAGCCCGTCATCATACTTCGAACTTGACTGGATGCATCTCCGAAATTATATATCAGATACCTTCATCTTAATCACCAGTCTTTATCTTGTTGCTACAATAATCTTGAAGATTGAATATTTTCCCCCAACAAATGACTTTGTGATGGGTTATGTGGACAAAACTCTTTTCTTGCTCAAAGATGGCTCAGACTTCTTGATTTCTCAGATTTACGTGGATGACATTATTTTGGTGGTTCTACTAATGAGCTTGTGTCCAAGTATTCTGAGCAAATGCACAACGAGTTTGAGATGAGCCTCATGGGTGAGCTCAAGTACTTCCTAGGGCTCCAGATCAAGCAGACCAAGGACGACATCTTCATCCACCAGAGTAAGTACACGCGAGACATGCTGAAGAAATTTGACTTTGGTGGAGAGCTAAAGCCTCAGATGACCCCAATGGGTACACCTGGGGGTCTGAACAAGGATGAGAGCGGCGTCAAGGTCAATGAGAGAGAGTATCAAGGGATGATCGGATCACTGTTGTACTTGACGGTGACGAGACCGGACATTCAGTTTGTCGTGGGATTGTGCACGCGCTTCCAGTCTTCACCACGCGCATCTCATCAGCAGGTTGTCAAGCGCATTTTAAGGTACCTTAACTATGCGACCGATCTAGGTCTTTATTATTCAGCATCATCGTCTCTTGATTTATCTAGCTTTTCCGACGTTGACTTTGGTGGGTGCCAGCTGGATCGCAAGTCGACTTCCAGTACTTGCCAGTTTCTTAGTTCTTCGCTTATTTCTTAGTCTTCGCGTAAGCAATCTAGTGTTGCGCTTTCTACCACTGAGGCTGAGTATGTAGCTGCTGCTCATAGTTGGTTTGGCTGATTTCTACTTTAAGAGATTTTAGGTTGTTCTTCCCTGACAGAGTTCCTTTGTTTTGTGATAACACTAGTGCGATTAGTGTAGAGAAAAACCCATGTCTCTATTCGAAAACCAAACACATTGATGTGCGCTTTCACTTTCTGAGGGATCAATATGAGAAAGGTGTCATTGACCTTTTTCATGTTGATACCCATCATCAGTTGGCTGACATTTTCACCAAACCCCTAGATCAGTCTACCTTTGAGCATTTGCGAGGAGATTTGGGAGTTGTGTATCCTTTTTAGGATATTTTGAGTTTGTTTTCTTTCTTCTTTACTCTTTCTTGAGTATTTTTGTGTGTGTTCATATCATGCATATTCACATATCACACTTTGACCTTGCTTCTGTTATATGATTGATCTGCTTTACTTATTCTAGCTAGTACATGCTTTTGAATACTTGTCGATGATGATGCTTTGCTTCAGTTCACACGATATGTCTGATATCTGTCATGTGCATGGTTTTTTATGTTTTAAAATTGAAAAATGATAACCATTGCTTCTGGTAACTAGCATGTGTAGGCTGAATGCTTTTGCTATCTTTTACATGTCGCGTAGCTAGTTCCTTACTTAGATGCAGATATGCAACTTGGACATCTATATGCTTTAAACATGGAAAATGTGCTATAAAAACGATAAAAATCAGAAAAATGAAATATCCATGCCTTTTTATGAATAATTTGAAAAGATCCAGGTGGGTTTGCTTCGTCGCATTGCATTGTTTTGGACTGCTTACCATAGCACTTTGGTATGAACTAGGACAGTGTAATGTATGCCAAGACCAACGTCTTAAGCTTCAGATGGTCCAGTTCTGGCCTAGGCTTGACTTGGTAAGTTAGCATAAGGTTGACATGCAAATAACCCCTAGCAAAAATGAAAAAGGAAAAGAAAAAAGCCTGAAAGTTAAAAAGATAACAAGTTTACTGAAACACTTTGTTCTGGACAATGCTTATCTTGGTAGATATCAGCTAGCCTTTGCATCTCAGGCTTTACCTTGCTTGACGACTAGAAAATGTGGTGATGCTTTTGTTTGCAAAAATTGAAAATGCGTGCTAATGACTTTCTTTAGATATGATTTGTTGCACTGATCATGCCATGTGTCTTAGACAATACTTCTTTCGCTATACTTGTTAGATGTTGTAATTGCAGTCAATCATATCTAAGAAGCAAGTTTTTTACACTCCACATGCACCACAGTTGCATTCATTGCATATTTTGAGGGGGATCTGCATTTTAGGGGGAGTTTGAGTCTGTGTCTCTTTAGAGTGCATTTAGTCTCGCTTGATGAGTCCAATTGTCAACAAGGGGGAGAAATTTTGGGTTACTCGATCTTTTAGAAGAGTTTAGGGGGAGTTGTGGCTTTCTCTAGGATTTGTTTCAGGGGGGAGTTTTTATTCTCTTTTGACTTTACTCTTTGGATATCCTTCTTGATAATTGTGAGATTGCACTCGTTTTGAGTTTTTATTTTTTTTGGTTAACCATAATGACCGCCTTATGGTTTTTGTTCGGCTTGTGGTCATTAGGGTTAAACTTTTATTCTATTTTATTCTTTCTGTTTTCTTTTGTGTTGTTTTCGTGTTTACACGTGTGCTTGCAGGTTCTGAAGAGCTGATGAAGAGAGTGTTGACAATGCACTCATCAAGGGGGAGATTGAGGAGCCATGTTGAAGTGCATGTGCCTCATGGATCCAGATGTGATAAGTGATTTTCAACGGAAGTAAAGAGGACATGAAGAGAAGAGAAGATCTGCTGTATCTAGGCCGCATGTGACTCAGGTACACGGGCAGTGAGCGACTGTCGGACAGAGGGGCCGCGAAGTCGGGCTGGCCCAATCCGAGTACATGGGCTAGGAGAAGCAGAGGATCCACTAGTCTGTTGACCGGGATTGACTCAGGTACATGGGCGGCAAGCGATTGCCGGGCTAAGGGAGCTGCGGAATCGGGCTGGCCCAATCCGGGTACTCGGTGTGAAGACGGTGGACGCTTTGTCAATTTCGGCGCAAAACTGACGACCGCTGATCTCGGATCTGACCGTTCTGAGGAGAAGCCGTAGCTGCTACAAAAGCTATGCATCAGGACAAGTTATCTTTATTTAGGATTTTACTATTTTTCCTTTAGGCCCATAGTCTGTTAGTTGAGTCTGTAAAAAATCCTAAGGGCATGTTGGTCTTTTCTATTTTTATTTCAGCGTATGTTTAAACCTTAAGGGTATTTTTGATTTTTCCTAGTCTATTGGGCTGCCTATAAATAGGGCCCCAATCCCTAGAGTTTGGGTTAACTCAGTAAAATGCAAAATTAGAGTTCATCCCCATTTAAACTGTTTTTTCCGCCGCCATTCATTCTGTTTTTCTCATTCGCCACCTCGTTTTTTCCTTCACGCGATACACCTGCCGCTGGCTGTTTCATTTTCTCCGGGCGACTCACTTCGCACGCAACCAGACTTCGGCAGCAGCAGCTAGCGCTACGCGCGGCAGCCTAGCATGGCAACCAGCACGGCAGCCGAGGCCATGCGTCCGGGCAGCAGCACGTGGAGCGGCACGCTTCAGCAGAGCCCCTACGCTATGCACTTGATAATAGCGCAGCAGCAGCTGTGTGTCAGGAGGCGTTTCAATGCAGGGGAAATGTGTGCGGGAGTGGCTATTTTAGCTGTTCGGTGGAAGCACACGCAAGAAGCAGCCAGGGCAGCGAGCACAAGGCGCAAGGCACGCAGCGTGTTTGGCCAAGTGCTCAGGAGACAACGATGCACAATGTTTTTCCTTTTTTTTTTGCCGCGATTTGCGTACATATAGTTTTATCTCATTATTCTTAGTTATCTCTGATTTCCTATGATGATGTGCTTCTTATTGATCTTTTCATCAAGATATTACTGAATATGGAGGCATTTTATTTGTTTGGCTAAAGAATGGATGATGTTTAATCAATTATCATGAACTAGATGAAATGTCAGTAATTGAATGAAGTGTTTGTCCATCTCTAGTTTTAATCTGTGTGTTGTTCTTACATCTGTTGGACTATCTGTGATCACAGTTTATCATCTACATATATTTTGGTCTGATTAAATACCTGTGTGTTAATTAATCTGTTAATCTGCCTTTAAGCATTGTGTTGGTGTTTTTTTGATTAGGACACTAGTTATTTTTAGCACTGTTTGATCTACTTGCTTCCGTTGATTGTTCTGCTGAGGTGCGTTGGGTGTTGGGAGAAGGCCATTGATTCGCAAGAATTTTTTAGGTGCCCATTCACCCTTTCTGGTCGCTACTTTCGGTCCTACAGAGGTGCAATGAACAACACATTGGCTTCAGTACTATGAAAATGTGCTTTGGTATTCTTTGATGACATTTTAATATACATCCCAGAAGGGTGCTGAAACTGTTACAAAAACACCATTGGAAAGTGAAGTTAAGTAAGTGTTCTTTTGGACAGACCATGTTAAATTACTTGGACATGTGATTGGGGCTAATGGTGTTTCCACAGACCTAGACAAGATTCAAGCTGTGGTTGATTGGCCTAGACCGACAACACACAAAAATTTGAGAGGGTTTTTGGGATTGGCAGTATACTATAGAAAATTCATAAAGGGATTTGGAATAATTAGTAAACCTCTCACAAATCTTCTCAAAAAAGGTTTTCAAACACTTAAACAAGCACTGGTTTATGCACCTATTTTGGACTTTCCTGACTTCTCCCCAAGATTAATGGTTGAAACTAATGCAAGTGAACTGGGAATTGGAGCAGTATACCAAAATGGTCATCCAATTGCTTATGTTAGTAAGGCATTGAGACCTCAAACTAAAGGCCTTTCAACCTATGAAAAGGAATGTTTAATTGTGTTGATTATTGTGGATAATTGGTGTTCTTTCTGATCAAAGGCTCACTACACCGTTGCAACTTAAGGCATTCACCAAATTAAATGGCTTGCAGTACAATTTATGTTATGAGAAGGGGGCTAGTAACTCTGTTGCGGATGCTTTTTCAAGAGTAGAGTCATCTACAAGGGGAATTATTGAAGTGTCAGTAATTACTAGCTGCACTCCACAATGGATAGAAGAGGTCATCCATGGGTATCAAACTGACATTTATACTCAATAATTGTTGGTACAATTAGTTATTAAACCTGATTCCCGAAAAAACTTCTCTCTCGAGGATGGACTCATTCGGTATAAAGGGCGGATATGGATCGATAAGAATCATGAATTACAAGTGAAATTGATTGACACACTGCATGGTAGTCACAGAGGAGTTCATTCGGGATTTTTGGTTACTTACAATAGAGTCAAGAAGCTTTTTTCATGGAAAAAGATGAAATAAGATATACATAAACGTTTAAAAGAATATATTGTGTGTTTACAAGAAAAACCTGATAGATCAAAATATCCTCGGCTATTGCAACCTTTGCTGGTTCCTAAAGGAGGTTGGCAGAGTGTGTTAATGGACTTCATTCAAGGATTACCTAAAGCGGGAACTTACAACTGTATATTGGTTGTTGTGGATCGATTTTCCAAGTAAGCACATTTTATTCCTCTACATCACCCATTCACAATGAGAGAAGTTGTCGATGCCTACATGAAGAGTGTGTACAAGATGCATGGTATGTCAATAGTAATCATCTCAGATAGGGATCGTATCTTCACTAGTCAATTTTGGCAACAATTATTCACCAGCTCAAGCACTATGTTGAATATGAGCAGTGCTTACCACCCACAAACTAATAGGTAGACAGAACATGTTAACCAGTGTGTGGAGATATATTTGCGATGCTTAAAATATGCTTGTCCTTCAAAATTGGTACAATGGCTATTTCTGGTTGAGTACCAGTATAACACAAGTCCTCATTCCACACTGCAGAGAACTCCATTTGAAGTGTTGTATGGTTATCCTCGAAGACAATTCGGTATCAGCTCAAACTCTTGTGCAACTCCAGAGCTAGATGCATGGTTAATTGAACACAAGGTCATCAACCAATTACTCAAACAACAATTGCACCGACCTCAACAATAGATGAAGAGCCAAGCTGATAAGAAACGCAACTTCAGAGAATTCTTGTTGGGGATTTAGTTTTTGCTAAACTACAACCCTATGTTCAATCTTCAGTTAAAAGAAAAGCCAATCACAAATTAGATTTCAATTTTTTTGGCTCATTCGCTGTGTTGGAAAGGATTGGATCAGTGACTTACAAATTGGCATTACCAGCTACTAGTACTATACCATACACCCAGCTTTTAATGTCTCCCAACTACAAGGTTATAAGATTGCTCATTTAACTCATTCAACTAAACAAAAATCAGGATTGCCTATTTCTGTTCGTATACAAATTATAGATTTTTGTACGGTTGATGAAGGTGCTAACATGATAGAACAAGTAGTCCAAGGAAAATGAAATGGATGTCACTTTGGAAAATATCATTGAGCTCGAGCGGAAGTTTCAAGCTACATTGACTTGGTGGCTAGGTCTCACTGATGGGGATTGTAAGCAATCTAGACAGGAGGAGGAGAAGCGTGCGGCAAGAGTTTGGAAGCCGACTGTGCATGTTACTTGAGTTCTGGGTGTAAACTGGTTGTGGTGGTGTGAGTATAAATAATGTACTGTAGCACGCTTTGAGGTCGGTCAGTAAAATAGGAGATAATTGGTGGCGGCGACAGCAGCTTTGTGCAAGAGAAACTGGTGTGTTGTTTAAATTTTTGTTAGTTGCTATCGTTGGAGTGTGTTTACACGGAAATGTGCCCCAGCACTTGGGTCAGTTCGACGATCCAAAAGCGTGTGGATACTTAAGAACGAGCCTAAGCGTAACACAACACTGACGTCGTGTTCCGACTACCCTTAATAGTGGCAAGGGGGGTGGAGTCGCCAGGTAATCAGATCACACAGAAAAAAATCCAATTAGCCGAAATATATAGATAAAAATAATCCAATCGGCCGAGCGGAGCCTGATTGGTTCGGAGTATACCATGCGAAGGGTCACCAAAGGGGACGTCCGACGTCTGGTGTGAAGGGTGCGCTGAAGGTAGCTTTCAGTGTTCGGATCGACCTGGCCGAAGAAAGGCTCCGAACAGATCACAACGCGAAATCGCTCCGAACAATAGGGTTCGGTGCGAAGCCTCTTGACACGACAAAATCCAACGTGGAGCGCTGGCGCGATGAAGTCCAGGACGGAGCACTGATGTGATGAAGTCCGATGCGGTGCGGTCCGTTCTGGCGTGGCCCCGGTGCGAAGTGACCCCGATGCGAAGTAGCTCTGGTGAGTGGGACTTAACCAGACCGACAACAGTGTGACAAATCTGGCATGGACGGACGAAGCAAGGATTCACCGAAGGGTGCTCTGACAGCCTCCGAAACTAGCTTCCTAGCTCTGAAAACCTTCGGCGAATGGCTGATGTGGAGCTTTCGTAGCAGCTATGTCTTTGCTTCAGGACAGTCTTATCCCCGATGAACGATTTGGATAGATGCATCAGTTTTACACTGAAATCGATAAGCATCTGTTGTCTTCGCACCGGGTACTCGTATTGGGCCGGCCTTATTCTGTGGCTCTCTTAGCCCAGCAATCGCTCGCCGCACAGTTACCAGAGTCAAACCCAACCAACAGACAAGCGGATCCCCTGCCGTTCCTGGCCCATGTACCCGGATTGGGCAGGCCCGACTCCGCAACCCGTTTTCCCATCAGTCGCTCGCCGCTCGTGTACCTGAATCACATGCGGCCCAAGACACGACATTTCTCGTCTCATCTTCGTCTCTCTGTTGATTTCCATTGATGAGTGCATTCTCAACACCTTGTTCATCATCGCTTCATATCCTACAAAATATGTGGAAACACGAAAAACAAAATACAAGAAACAATTAGAAGAAAATAAAATAAAAGGTTTAACCTTAGTGACCAAAACCAAACAAAAGCCAAAACCGGTCATTATGGTTAAACAAAAAAGAAATCAACAAAAATTTCAAAGAGTAAAGGCAAAAGAGACTAAAAACTCCCCCTGAAACAAATCCAAGAGAAAGCTAAAACTCCTCCTAAACTCTTCTAAAAGATCAAGTATCCAAAATTTCTCCCCCTTGTTGACAACTGGACTCATCAAGTGAGACTAAATGCACTCAAAAGAGACACAAAACCGTGGGATCGAATTGGCGACTAGAGGGGGGTGAATAGGCGCCTTAATCAAATTTTTGTGAATTCAATGGCATGTCCAGAACACCCAACGCTCATCTAATTGAATGAGGAAACAATAAAAACTCTGATAAAACAGTTGCTACCACCCTCCTGTTTGATATGATTTGAAATGACAGATTGAGAGATCATAAGCACTTGAAAGGATCAAAATAGTTAAGCCTGCTAGGTTAATTTGAATTACTTCAACTAGTTTTCAGCATAAGGTTTTTGTAGTTCTCATACTTGGCAAGAACCTTAAATGCTGAGAAACTATTATGGCAGGGAGGTATTCAGATTCAAACTTACTGCCCTTGAGACACACACTGGATAAAGTTAAAAATGTATTCCAGAGCAAGGAAAGCTTAGCTCATAATTGTTCACTGACTTTAGACACAATAGTGATCAGCAATTAATTTATTAAGAATGGAATCAAATCGCCTTGCTCTCAAACGACCATTCAAACTAATCAGCCAATTAAAGCTAATTGGGCAAAAGCCATATAGGTTTGGCTGATTACTTGACATGCAATAGTATTCATGGCTGAAAATGTTTTGCTACAGTACTTAGCAACCAAACCCCAAAAACTTGTAGAGATAAACTACTAGAACTCATCGAATAATGGTTGTCTAAATTTTTTCAGTTTAACCAAACAGAATATTTCCAACTGAAAAATTTGCAATGTCAACTATAAACTCAATTCAAAATCCATATGAGAACAATTGTTGGACTGTTGCTTTTTCACTGCATCACAGTATGATAACTTAACTCAAAAGCTGAGGTACTTGCTTGACAAGTGAAATGTTCATGGCAAATATGCACAGATCAAGAAACAATAATCAGGCTAAAAATTTTTATAAAGATGTCTATGCTATTCCTGGCCTAGATGATGAATCAGTATGTTTAACCCTGTATATCACTCAAGGTAAACACAGCATCAACCAAAACAGCCCTGGCAATGTTGCTCATCTGGGACAACATCAAAACTTTAAACCAAGCATTGCATATCATATTGCAGCAAAAATGCACTGATTCATCACAAATCAGAAAGCAGAGTTCAACTAACACTGAAACAGAAAAAATTTTAGAACCAAACTAAACAGATCAGAAACTCAATACTTCAGGCAGTGAATAATCTTCAGCAAAAACAGAATGATCCAAATGAAAAAGCTGTCAACAGTGTATATTCAGAGAAACTGATGTACCTGTAGCACTTCTCAACTTCCTGGTAGATCATGCCGATGATGCACTCTCTGCAGTCAACAGCAACTCTGGCTGTTCATGATCTGGCACGGGGTGCTTGTACACTTGATTACCAGGAAACGAAAATAGCAGTGAAGCTCAAGAATAAACCAGCAAACATCATCTAGATATCATCTAGTCAACTGCAAAACTTAGGAAACTATCTTTCAATCAGAATGGAGAACAAACAAAAAACTAAGCCAGCAGAAATGTTTCTTGACGGAAGAAGAACAAGATGACTATGCTCTGTTAGTAGGAAGTAAAAAGACACATGATCTTTTCTCACATTTATACAGAAGCTTCGAGCACATGGAAGAATCAATAGTGGTGCACAGGAGTTTCTAAAAGTAGAACAGAAGAAAAACCAGTGCCTGTTGATTCTTGGGTGACAAAGGAATAGTCATGCAAAGCACTGTTCTCCGTAAGGAACAAAACAATATGAAAGCAAATCCAAAACAGACAAAAACTTGGAATGATTCAAAGCATCAAACTGAACAAAAATTTAGAGAAGATGACAACATGGCTAAAAGAAAATTTCTGGTTCTCAAAATAAAGTAGGCAACCCTAACCCTTGGGCATGGAGGCCTTTAAATAGGCTCACCCTAGGGTTAAAGTTAGTAGTATTTACCCTAATGCTATGGTGTATTTTCAGAATTATAAATTCTAAAAAATACACAAATGTTGACTCTAATTTATTACAATTTTGATCCTATACTTTTAATATATTTTCAGAATTTTGAAAATTCCGAAAAATACTAAAAGTTTACACTTAATTTAAATTACTAATCAAAAATAAACTCCTAATTATTGGAATTTAAAAACATTTAGAGATGAGACGGTTTTTAGAAAAAACAAACAAAGCCTCTTAGATCATCGAAGATCGTTGTCAGTCCGCGAACTCGACTGCCAGCAAGTCCCTCCCGCTCTCGATCCCTCGAGCTGCCTTGTCACTTGTACTGGCTTCCCTTTCACTGACTCGAATGACACCTCATCTCGATCAACCGTGATCTCATGTCCTGCTTCGTCTCCATGCGTACATCTGAGGTCACTTTCAACTCCGACTGGCATCCTCGACCATCAGGCATTAGACTCCCTGTCTAACCCTGATCCCTTGCCATCGACAGTCGACAAGTATCTCAACCCTGCACACATGAGACAAACACAGACACACACACACACCTCCATGCAACCCATACATAAACATCATAGCAAACTTCGTCAATCACTCATCATAAACTAACACCACAATGAAAACCTTACATGGTTTCACACAAACTAAAACTCCCCCTGAAATGCAGCTCCCCTGAAAATATGCAATGAATGCAACTAGGGTGCAAGTGGAGTGTAAAAAGCATGCTTCTCAGATATGATGAACTGCAATAACAACATCTAGCAAGTATAGCACACAAATATTGTCTAAGACACATGGCATGATCAGTGCAATAGAAGATATCCAAGGAAAGTCATTAGCACACATTTTAAGTTTTTTGCAAATAAAAGCATCACCACATTTTCTAGTCGACAAGCAAGGTAAAGCATGAGATGCAAAGGCTAGTTAATATCTACCAAGATAGGTATGATCCACAACTGAGAGCTTTAGGAAACTTGTTATCTAGGTAATTTTAGGCTTTTTCTTTTCCTTTTTCATTTTTGCTAGGGGTTATTTGGATGTCAACCTTATGCTAACTGACCAAGTGAAGTTTAGGCCAAAACAAGACCATCAGAACCTTAAGACATTGGTCTTGGCATACATTACAATGTCGTAGGTCATACCAAAGTACTATGGTAAGCAGTCCAGAACAATGCAATGCAACATAGCAAATCCACCTGGATCTTTTCATTTAGGCATAAAGGCATCAATTTTTCATTTTTCTGATTTTTATCATTTTATAGCATATTTTCCATGTTAAAGCATATAGATGTCCAAGTTGCATATCTGCATCTAAGTAAGGAACTAGCTACTAGGGATGTAAAAGATAGCAAAAACATTTAGCCTACACATGCTAGTTACCAAAAACAATTGTGATCATTTTTCAATTTTAAAGCATAAAAACCATGCATATGACAGATATCAGACATATCATTTGAACTGAAGCAAAGCATTATCATCGAAAGTATTCAAAAGCATGTACTAGCTAGAATAAGTAAGAAGATCAATCATATAACAGAAGCAAGGTCAAAGTGTGACATGTGAATATGCATGATATGAACACCACACAAAAAGACTCAAGAAAGATTAAAGAAGAAAGAAAACAGACTCAAATATCCTAAAAAGGATACACAACTCCCAAATTTCCTCGCAAATGCTCAAAGGTAGACTGATCTAGGGGTTGGTGAAAATGTCAGCCAACTGATGATGGGTATCAACATGAACAAGGTCAATGACACCTTCTCATATTGATCCCTTAAAAAGTGAAAGCGCACATCAATGTGTTTGGTTTTT
>JAAALK010000080.1:95552026-95622231 GCA_019279435.1 Zizania palustris
AAAAGCCTAATCCTTAGACTACAAAAATAAAATCCACGAGAATCGAAAAAAGTCATCAACTATCACAAGCGTGTACCACTTCCCAACGGCTAAACATTCCTGAGCTGGACCAACAATATCGATGTGTAAAAGCTCTCATGGATATGAAGTCATCACCTGAGTCACAGGTGCGTGAGAACCGGCAACCATCTTGCCATGATGACAAGGATGGCAAACTAGATCCTTCTCCATCTTAAGCTTGGACAATCCTCTCATGAGGTCCATAGAACTTAATATGACTAGCAGATCAAAGCCCAATTGACCTAACTTCCTATGCCACCTCCAGAGCTCAGAGGAGGATCTAGAGATCAAACAGCGAGAGGGGCCAAAAGAACTAGTGAAATCAATTCTAAAAACCTTACCGAAGGGTAAGATCTGTGTTGGCGTAAAAGATTACGCTAACAGGTTTCTGTGGAAAAGAAACTAACAAACGAAGTGTTTGTGAAGCAAACTGTTCTAAGCCTCCGAAAGGATAATAACTTAGAATAGTTCGAATGTGTGTATTGAATAACTTGTATTCGGTCCCTATTACAGGGTGAAATGGGGGTATTTATAGGCCTAAACATTAAGGAAAAGACTTATTTACCCCTCTATTACAACCGACATAGTGGAAACTATTCGGTTCCCTTAATAGGGCTAAAATGGTAAAAGACTAATCTAATGAGAAAGAAGATAAGTCTTCCATCTTAGCTGGCAGAAAAGATCTTGAAGGGCCTTAGTTCGAAGATGTACTCCGAACCAATGCCTATCTTCGTACTTCGAACTTGGTTCCGGGTATCTTCGAAGATGATCGTCTAGGAACCTTCGAATCCGCTGTCTGCCTTTATGTTGCTTCGGCAATAACCCCGAAGATGAGATATTTTCCCCCAACAGTAGCCCCTCGAATACGCTTCTCCGTTTGACCTGTAACGTCAGGAGAGCAGTATACGGAAGGAAAAGATAACCAAACATAGGGGTTATTGGTTTTTATTTTATCTCCGAAATGCATGAAGATATGAACTCCGAATCAGTCTTAAGGTAATTGCTTTTCGAACTATCTTAGAACTGACTCAAGAAGTTCGAAAGTCTTTTAGACTTAGAGAAAATAGCCGTTAAGTTTCTGTTTCTAACGGAAACTGTAGTAAGAGTTAATCTTGGGGAAAAGTAACGGCAGGAATGCGAAACGACATGGATTAACGGTAAAAAAGCGAAATCTAGGCTATAAATAGAAGGCCTAGAAGTTACCCGGTTACCTTTTCACCGCATTCTCGCAATCAAAAACTTTTTAGCCCTTTGAGTTCTTGAGCCCTAGCCTCCATTTCCTCAAAGCAATCCAGCGGTCGCGATGGTGAAGACTAAGGGATCTGCACCTCCGTCGGCCTTGGCCCGGCAGCAGGCGGCTGCAGCAGCAGCAGCAGCGTTAGCGGCGGCACCTCCAGTACCGACGGCGACATCAATGGCGGCAGGAGGGAGAAATCCCCAAATCTCCGATGACCAAGGTCTGTGCCCGCCATCGACAAAATATTTGGATCAGTCTTTCCAGTTGGGGCCTTCTACCTGCAAGAGAGAATCATTGGCAATCACAGCGGGAGGGAAAATCAGTAATGGAGTTATGATTCGGAAGCCAAGCAAAGAAATGATTCCATCGCCAAGACCCGGAGAAGTAGTCGTATTCGAAGCCTTCTTCGAAGCTGGCTTGGGCCTCCCTGCAGTGGACTTTCTGGTGGAGGTACTTGACCTGTTCCATGTAACCCTCCCCCAATTATCTCTGAATGCGGTAGCTAGACTGGCTATCTTCGAATGGGCCTTGAGAGCCGAAGGTTGTGAGGGGAGGGCAGAGATCTTCGCTGCACTACACAGAGCAACTTGCCAACCAAAGACCTTCGTAGGCCTCGGAGGTGAAAAAGTAGTTGTATCTTTCGGCAGTATCAACTTTAGGCTTCGAGATGAATATGCCCTTCAATTTCCTACCAAAGCGATCAATGCCAGATGGTATACTGATTGGGTTCTAAGATGGTTCTATGCCAAAGTTGGGGCAAGCAGTCCTCTGGCCGGGCCCCTCAAAGAAATTCAATTCCAGAAGGAAGCCTTAGTGCAGCCCAACGAAGGTTAGCTCGAAGCTCGTCTTAACCCGCTTCAAAAGATTAGCCGAAGGTTAAGCATGCGAGACTTAGCCGAAGAATTCCTCGCCCTGCAAATTTCTCCGCTGATGGCCAACTGGCCTATCGTCTTCGAGGATGATTCAGAAGGCGGTCTCCGCAAGATTAACTTGACTTCGAGCCCTGTAGGTAACTTCGAAACCAACATGTATTATACATATTTACTTCGAAGAAAGACTAACTTGAATTATTTATTTTTTAGCTTCTTCAGCCCCTATTACTTCAGAGCAAATTGTAAGGGCTTCGGAGAAGATTTTGGGTGCCCCAACTCCGACTGAAAAAGAATGGAGAGTTAAATTGGTCGGGAGTTGGGAGAGGTTTAACAGAGTATGGGGAATGTTGGAGTTGACTCCGCCCCC
Organism: Zizania palustris; assembly: GCA_019279435.1. Classification (NCBI taxonomy): domain Eukaryota; kingdom Viridiplantae; phylum Streptophyta; class Magnoliopsida; order Poales; family Poaceae; genus Zizania; species Zizania palustris. Next base: position 95,554,563 of record JAAALK010000080.1, read on the forward strand.
TCTGATGGACTGGGTGCCTTCGGAGAAAGGACCCAAGAAGAGGATAGCTGAAGCCGGAGCTTCGAGCTCCGCAAAGACTCCGGTGAAGAAGGTGGCTCGGAAGCCAAAAAATCTCGCACCTTTGGATCCTGTGCCTTCGAGCTCAAGAACCTCAATCTCCGGTTCTAAAGAAGATGAAGGTATACTATTAGTGAGATTGATTGATGAAGATGCAGCTCAAAAAGTTATTCACATTGAGGATACTGCGGGTATGCCGGAGCCTCAAGCTAATATTGAAGAAGTGAGAGCTCCGGATGCTCAAGAAGAAGAGCAAATCGAAGCCCCTATGGGCGAAGATGAAGATGAAGTTACTACAACTTCAGTTGTGGATGAAGGGAGGACTACTCACGGAGATACTCTGGGAGTCGAAGTTTTAACTGTGGATTCAGATGAAGACCTCACCTTCGATCCTCCGAGCAGTCCGGTGCTCGAATGCCCTCAGAATGTCGAAGGTAAACTTCGCACAATTCTCTTATTATTTTCTGCAAAATTATACAATGTATAATACCTTTGCTTTTGCAGAGCCCCCTTCTGTAGAAGTACATCGCGAAGATCCAATTCAAGGGCCTTCGACAACTTCGGAGCCGCACCCGGAGGTTACTCAACAGGGGCCTGGAAGGGGTAAAAGACATATAGAGCCTCTCCCTACTCAAGGATCAACTTCGTCTGAGTCAACAGATGAAAGTGAATCAACTGAGGGGGGGCCATCTTCCGAAGTTCCAAGGACCTCAGGAGAACGCTCCGGACCTTCGCCAAGCAAGGATGACCAAGAGGCTTCGGCAATGCTCCCTCTTCTAACTCCTTTTTTGGAGCAAAGAACCGGGCTTCGGACTCTGCTCAAACCTTTAGGTCGAGTAAGTCGCGAAGTCGGGGAGACAGAGCTGGTAGCAAAATTAAGCAGGGCGAAGAGTTCGGAGCTTAACGTTGCCCTGGAACGAGCAGCATACCAGGTACGGAACGCCTTCGAACCAAAAGAAAATTATACATGAATAATTCTTACTTCAGTTTTTTCTTTTCTTAGCAAGCGGTCTTGGCCCGCGCTGCAACTTTATCTAGCGAGAATGAAATTGCTCAGCTTCGGGAAGAAAATGAAGCTCTTAAACGCAACTTATCTTTCTCCGAAGCTAGAGTAGTTCAAATGGATAATGTAATTTCAACGGAGCGTAGGGCCAGACAGGGCTTGGAGGCTGCTAATAAAGAGCTCGAAGCAGAAAGAATCGTGCTTCGAGCAGAAATTGAAAAGGTGCGGTTGGAGCATGCTAGTGCTGGGTCCAACTTGTAAGGCTCCAAGAGGAAGCTAGCCAACTCCTAAATCAAAAGAATATTTTAACTACGGAGAATGCTAGGATTTCCGGAGTTCTAGCAGAAACGACTTCGAGCAAGGATGCATTGATCGAAGAAAAGCTTAAGTCTGAGAAGGTAGCTACGGAGGTCATAGAACAAATGCTAGGTGTTCTGGAGTACTTCGGTACTACTGGATCACTTCCTTCAGATGACAACGTGACTCTGCTGCGCCGGTTAAAAAGGATCCAAGGGGCAGCGAAGCAAATGAAGACGGCAGGCATTCGTTATGGAGAACTCTCCGGACAAGTGTCTGCCCTCGGACTACTTCGTTACTACGAGGATTTGGCCCGAACAATTACTCCGAGCGCAGAGGGCTCTATTACCTTCGACGACGAGCGGCTTTTAAATCCTTCCAAAGGCGTGACTGCTGCCTGGCGAGCCTTTCAAACCTCATGGAGAGCCGAAGGTCGTTCCGCGATTAAGGCTTGGATCGATGAAGGCCAACGCTAGAAGCAAGTTCGGAACCAAGCTTCGAGCAGTTAGCCTCCTCCGAACCCGCAGGTTTAGGAATCATTTAGGATTTTTGACTATGTAAAGCTTCATGATTGTAAACATTTATCAATGAAAATCTTGTTTGTCATATTTTTAGGCTTTGCCTCTTATGGAAGACATCGAAGTATTAGAGCTTAACGACGAACTTCGTTCATTATGGAATACCTTCGAACTTCTAAAGACTTACAAGCGTCCTCGATTTCTAATTCCTCGAGATGACTCCGGCGTAATTGCGCCCGAAGTAATCAAAGATGTATTGTCTTATATTAAAGAGGAAGAGAAAGAGGTTAACGCAAACACCTCGTCTTCTGAAGACACTATTTGGTCTGAAGACGAAGGTGAAGCTTGAAATAAAAGATCTGAAGATCTTAGAAGCTGGGAAAGAAGCCCCGAACGGCTTCGAACTTGGGCCGAGCTTCAACAAGAGCAGAAGGATTTTAGAGCTTCGAGGGGGAGGAAGAGAGTTAAACGTAAAGTTCTTAGAACTTCCGATGTTGGAACTAGTCGTTCCACCCCTAGCTCTCGGGACCGAAGAGGTCTCCGATTCCTTCTTGGTATAGATACCAATTTTTCATAGTGTAATCTGTAAACACATTTATTTCAATAATGAATGCCGATTTAAAATTGTCTCCATATTTACTAGCCCCTCTTTGGGTATAAGCAACTTCGAAATGTATTCAAAGATGGTTATGCGCAAAGAAAAAAACTTCGGAGTACAATTTTTTGGGGGTTCGGAGCCCCTCTATCATTTAAAGATCTTTTAAAATCTTATGAAATGTCTTCGACTTTTTGCAGTCGGAAGAATGGTAACTTAGTACCTTTGTTTTATGAAAGAAATCACTTGAGATAACTTTCAGGACACTTTAGTGTCTTAAAAAATTTGTCACTTTGGACTATGTTAACAGACATTCGAAGCTCATGGCTCAAATGCTGTTTTGCTTTAGCCACCTTCGGCTTATTTTTGCGATCTGTGTCGAACCAATGGTTCGGAGTTTGCAATGGTCTCTTTGGACTCTTTTTACGGATGTCTACCAGCCAATGGCTTGGACTCCGTATATTCTGGCCACCTTCGGCTCTTTTTGCAGAAGTCTACCAGCCAATGGCTTGGACTTCGCAGATTTTGGCCACCTTCGGCTCTTTTTACGGAAGTCTACCAGCCAATGGCTTGGACTCCATAGGTTTTGGCCACCTTCGGCTCTTTTTACGAAAGTCTACCAGCCAATGGCTTGGACTCCGTAGGGTGTGGTTTTGGGCTCTTTTACGGATGCCTACAAGCCGGTGGCCTGGGCTCCGGATTATGCCAGCCCCCACGTCGGAAGCTTCGAACTTTATGGGTTCGAAGTCCGAAAATACAACCTAGCTTCATGACACTTCCCTCTCGGTCGACCCCATGGTTCCAGTGCGTCCACTTGGAAGCTGGAAGTCTATGAGGGGAAGGCACTATCAGGATCATATGCTTTATTGATTTAGAAGATGATTACAAGCAAATTACAAGGAGCCCTTATGCGAAGTATCGCTTTAGGTGCTCCGCATGCCAATTATGTGCTAACTCTTCACCTTCTAAATTGGCTAATTTAAATGAACCAGGGCGCCCTGAGCGGACGATTAGATATGGACCTTCCCATTTATTGCCTAACTTCCTTGGTGCTATAATGCTTCGTAGAACAAGATGACCCGGTCTTAGTTCATTGAGCTTAACCTTCGGGTCATACCAAGCCTTCGTCTGCTGATGATACTTTGATAAATTAGCTACAGCTCGAAGTCTTGTTTCTTCTGATAAATCTAACGAAGCTTGTCTTTCTTCTTCAATGTCCGGTTCGGTGCTGCGAAATGATCCCCCTTTGAGCTCCGTTGGAGTCATAGCTTCATCTCCGAATAGTAGTCTGAACGGAGTAAAACATGTGGACCTTGTTTGCGTAGTCCGAATGGACCACAGAATCTTCGGAAGCTCTTCGGTCCACAGTCCCTTTGCTAATCCTACTATTCTTCGATTTAGCCCTGATAAAATATTTCCATTGGCTCGCTCTACGGCTCCATTCGACTGAGGATGCCTCACTGCAGCAAAACATAGCTGAATGCCTAGATCTTCGCAAAACTTCCTGAAGGGTTCTGCGTCGAAATGTGTTCCATTATCAACTCTGAGGTATCTAGGCACTCCGAACCGGCAAATAATGTTCTTCCAGAAGAATTTCTGTACATTGTTCGAAGTGATAGCTGTTAAGGGTTCTGCTTCCACCCACTTAGAAAAATATTCAATAGCTACCACTGCGAACTTCAGATTTCCCTTTGCTAACGGAAAGGGACCAATTAAATCCATACCCCATCTGGCCATAGGCCATACCGGAGCAATGACTTGAAGAGCTGTTGGTGGGCGATGACTCCGTCGACCCATCCACTGGCATCCTTGACAAGTGCGGACCAAGCTCTCCGCATCAGCTGTTATTGTGGGCCAATAAAGCCCCTGGCGAAGTGTTTTTCCTGCCAGAGCTCTAGGGGCTAAATGGCTTCCACAAAGGCCTTCATGAATTTCTCGAAGAATTTCTTGGCCTTCGGCTTGAGATATACATCGGAGTAGAGGGGAACATACTCCGGCCTTGTATAATATACCGTTGATTATCTGATAGTTTCTGGCTCTGAGCTTTAATCTTGACAACTGGGGCTCTTCGAGCAAATTTGTTCCTCCTTGCAAAAGTTCCATGATCGAATTTTTCCAATCTGCACTAGGAATGCAAAGAATCTCCGCAGAGGGAATTTGTGGCACCGAAGGTATATTGAGCTCCTCATAGAAAGCTTCTTCGGGCATATCCACAGCTCCGGCTGCAGCCTTCGCTAAAATGTCCGCTTGCACGTTTTCCGCTCTTGGTATACTCCGAATGGAAATACCCTTGAAGTGTGCTTGATTTTGCGAATTTCTTCTAAGTACTTTGCAAGCTGTGGATGCCGAACTTGAAAACTTTTATCTACGTGCCCTGCTACTATCTGAGAATCTGTCTTTATAATTATTCTTGTAGCCCCTAGAGCACGTGCTTTCCGGAGTCCCAATAAAATCCCTTCGTACTCCGCTATATTATTGGTAGACTTAAAGTTGAGTCTTGCGGAGTACATTGCTCTTTGCCCTGACGGTGAAATTAACACTGCCCCAATGCCTGCTCCGGATGCTTGGAAAGCCCCATCGGAGTAAACAGTCCAAACTCCGTCACTTGACTTCTCCGGAGCCAAATTCGCAGGTGGAGTCCACTCTGCTATAAAGTCTGCTAGGACTTGGGATTTGATAGCTGTCCTTGCCAAGAAAGATATACCGAAGGGTGCTAGCTCGACTGCCCACTTTCCAATCCTTCCAGTGGAATCTTTGCTTCGGAGCATATCTCCTAAGGGATACGAAGTTGGTACAATTACATTGTGAGCCAAAAAATAATGTCTTAGCTTCCTCGAAGCCATTATTAGAGCATAAATGAACTTCTCAAGTTCGGAGTATCTTGTCTTCGCTCCTGATAATGCTTCGGATACAAAATAAATAGGATTTTGGACCAACTTCCCATTGAAATCCACTTCTCTGACAAGGACTGCGCTGACAGCTGAACCTGTAGCTGCAAGGTACAGGAGTAGGGTTTCGTCCGCAGTAGGCACCGTGAGTGTAGCAAGATTACTGAGATACTCTTTAATATCTTCGAAGCTTTTCTGACACTCCGGTGTCCATGCAAAATCTTCGGACCCTTTCAATGCTTTGAATATAGGCAAGCTCCTCTCTGCAGACCTTGATAAAAACCTGCTAAGTGCGGCCAGACGACCAGTCAGCTTTTGCACTCGCTTTAAATTTTCCGGAGGAGCCATCTTCTGCAGCGCAGTTATTTGAGTAGGGCTAGCTTCAATTCCCCTGCTTGAAACTAAATACCCTAACAATTTTCCAGCCTTAGCTCCGAATATACATTTTTCGGGGTTAAGACGGATCCCACATGCCCGAAGGCTATTGAATGTTTCTGCTAAGTCTAGGCTATGTTGGTGCTTTAAAGCGCTCTTTATTACAATATCATCCATATAGGCCTCCACATTGCGACCTAGTTGATGACCTAGAGCCTTAGCAACTAATCTTGAAAAAGTAGCCCCGGCATTTCTTAGGCCGAAGGGCATTCTTACATAGCAGAAGACTCCCGAAGGAGTTACGAAGCTTGTCTTGATTTCATCTTCGCGCTTCAACCATATTTGATGATAACCAGAATACGCGTCAAGGAAGCTTAATAACTCCGAACCTGCAGTGGAGTCAACCAGTTGATCAATTCGGGGCATGGGGTAGGGGTCACGTGGGCATGCTTTATTCAAGGATGTGAAATCAATGCACATGCGCCACTTCCCGGAAGACTTCTTTCTGACGAAGACTGGGTTGGCTAACCATTCTGTGTGAGCCACTTCTCTGATAATCCCAGCCTTCAACAATTTTTCAACTTCGTCCTTAGCTAGAGCAGCTCTCTCTGCGGACATCTTTCGGAGTCCTTGTCGAACAGGTCCGGGCCTTCGGGTTTACAAGTAAACTATGTTCAATGATATCCCGATCGACTCCGGTGATATCTTCGTCAGACCAAGCGAAGACATCCAAATTTTCTTCCACCACCTTTTCCAAGGAGGTTGCAACTTCAGGAGGTAAATCTTTACCAAATTGAAAAGTGTACTCTTTACCATCTTTAACAATGACCTTCGTTGCAATCTCTCCTTCGGGACTTGGTCTCGGAAAAGACTTCTTCGAAGCTTCGGAGGAGGCTGAAAAAATTTCTTCATTATCCTGCACACTGTTTACTTGCCTCGGATCAAGAGGGGGACCATGACCATATTCCGCCCTCCGAGCAATGGCTTGATCTCCGAAGATTGTAAGGACTCCTGCTTGTGTGGGCATCTTCATGCACAAATAATTGTGATGCGCCACAGCTCCGAACTGGTTCAGCATGCCCCTTCCGAAGATGACGTTGTAAGCATACGGGGCATCTATCACATCGAAAATTACTTCTTCAGTCTGGGCTAATAAACCTTCTTCGAAGGTAACTTCCAGGCCTATCTGGCCAAGGGCATCAAGCGGGGGTCCTGCGAAGCCTTGCAGAGGACGAGCCGCTGGAAGGAGATGCTTCCTAGAAATGTATAACTGATCGAAGGCTTGAACAAAAATGATATCTGCCGAGCTACCTCCGTCAATTAACACCCTTCGGACTTTAGTGCCCGCAATATCAGCAGTGATAACCAATGGATCTGCGTGCGGGAACTTAATACCAGCTGCATCCTCCGCAGAAAAAGATATCGGAACGTGAGACCACTCTGGCATTGCAGCTGCGGATGAAGAAGTCCCAATATGACCTACTTCCCGAACGTACTCTCTTCGCTGTCTCTTGGACATGCTTCCGAGGGTACCTCCTCCGGAGATAGGGAGAACTACTCTTTTTCCTCTATCTTGCCCTTCCTCTTGCTTCGGAGGTGGCATAACATTGGCCACCGGAGGGTGCCTTGCAGCATCAAAATTTTCTATTCGCGCCACAGCCTAGACCGGCTCTGGGCGCGCTGCAGCTGGAACTCGGTCGGTACTGCCTCGACCCGAAGTTCTCTCTAAGTACTCTCCCCTTAGGGTAAGTATAGCCTTGCAAGTGTCAGTTGCATGGCTTCGATTTTCTCCGTGAATGCAGCAGAAAAGGGTTTGGCCCTTGCCAGCCGTTTTCCCTAGCGGCCTCCAGCCGCTGGCCTTGCTCCCCGTAGACTGTGGAGCTCTTGGTGCAAACTTCTGTGGGGGTGCAATATTCATGACTTCAGAACGAGGGTGCTTTTGCCCTCTTCTCCGATCATGTTGCACTTCGAAGACTGGTTCCTGCGGCTGTGCCAATGTTTTCACTTCTACCTTGACTTCTTGCAATATGGACGAAGTAGCAGCAGTCCTCCGAAGCCAACCCTCTTCTGACCTCGCATACTCCTCAAAGTATGACATCAACTGAGAGACCGAGGAGATGCTCTTTCGATGCAGTTTATCCAGAAGGCCTTGATGACTGACGCCTTCCCGAGCTGCGTCAACCACTGAAGAGGTGGACAGCCCCCGAATTTGCGACTTCGTATGAGCGAAGCGCTTAAAGTACTGCCTCAATGTTTCTCCGGGGAGCTGTTTCACTTGGAAAAGGCTTCCTGTTGACATAGGAGGCACGAAGGTGCCCTGAAAGTTGCTTATAAACTTCTTCTTCAGCTGCGACCATGAATTGATTGATCCTGGCCTCAAGGACCAGAACCATCTCAATGCCACTCCTTGAAGAGCCAAAGGGAAGCACTTCGCCATGGTGTCTCGAACACCTCCGCTAGCTTCAATTGCTAGGGCATAAGACCGAACGAACTCTCCGGGATCTTCATCTCCGGCATACTTACAGAGCTTCGAAGTTTTAAACTTTGGATCAAAGCGAACCTTCTGCAGCTCAGGATGCAGCGGAGATTCATTGTCGAAAGAGGCGTTCTCCGGGGCTTCGGGATAATCAAGATCGTCGTCTTCGGGCACTTCTGGGATGGTTGGGGTGGCTTGAGAGCGAAGCCTGCTCGCAGCTTCCTGTCGCCACCTTGCCACTTTAGCTTGAAGGTTGGCCATTTGACTGGCCATATCTCCAAGATTATTTTCATTTCCTCCGGAAGGATCTTCCGGGTCTTGAGAACTGGTAGGATCGGTTCGAATCGGGATGGAGGGTGGAGAAGGGACTCCGGGCGGTCGGAGTATGGAAGGGGTTGGCGAAGAAGCTTCGTATGTTCGAGGGATGGAAGCCCCTTCCGGAGTTCGTGGAGGGAATGTCGAAGGACCTCCGACTTCAACTGTGTCGAAGGGTATTTCTCCGGAGATCCGAGAGGACCTCCGAGTGGGATTGCGGGGTGCGCTCCGCTTCGGAGGCATGATGTAAGAAGTTGGTAGAGAACGAAGTTTTTCGGACTAGGTTCCCCACGGACGGCACCAACTGTTGGCGTAAAAGATTACGCTAACAGGTTTCTATGGAAAAGAAACTAACAAACGAAGTGTTTGTGAAGCAAACTGTTCTAAGCCTCCGAAAGGATAATAACTTAGAATAGTTCGAATGTGTGTATTGAATAACTTGTATTCGGTCCCTATTACAGGGTGAAATGGGGGGTATTTATAGGCCTAAACATTAAGGAAAAGACTTATTTACCCCTCTATTACAACCGACATAGTGGAAACTGTTCGGTTCCCTTAATAGGGCTAAAATGGTAAAAGACTAATCTAATGAGAAAGAAGATAAGTCTTCCATCTTAGCTGGCAGAAAAGATCTTGAAGGGCCTTAGTTCGAAGATGTACTCCGAACCAATGCCTATCTTCATACTTCGAACTTGGTTCCTGGTATCTTCGAAGATGATCGTCTACGAACCTTCGAATCCGTTGTCTGCCTTTATGTTGCTTCGGCAATAACCCCGAAGATGAGATATTTTCCCCCAACAATCTGGCAAACCAAAGATCCTCTAGAATCAACAACAGAAGGCATGGCCTTTTTAAAACGAACCTCTAAGCCCTCCTCAAGAAGTTTCCTAACAGAAACAAAATTAAAGCCCAAATTTCCAACCAAAGCAACATTCTTCAAGGAAAAATGCTAAGAAATCTGAATTGAGCCAAAACAATGTACCTTCCCTTGACCATTGTTCCCAATAGTGATGTACTCCTTGGAGCTCGGGGAAGTTAGGCTGGTGAACCATCTGCGATGTCCTGTCATGTGACGAGAGCATCCTGAATCCATGATCCATATGTCCTCCAAGCCTTGATCCTGCAAAATCATTAGTCATAAGGGGGGAGAAAATGGTTCGACACCAGGTTTAGCAAAAGAGCTAAACTAGTGTCGAGCCATCTTCTCAAAAGACGGAAAGCAGAAAGATGTGTAATAGTATGGAACAAAATGTGGCTCAAAGCACAGTCCTCTATTCTGCTTAAAGTCACGGTTACGAGGTCCAATGTCTACCGGAGCGAAAACCACCCTCTGGAGTACGAGCACGAAAGTCGTCTCCTCTACCACCACCTACATGACGCGCCCTAGCATCTAGCCTCTCTCCACTTCGAGGGACTCTCTGTCTACCACCCTACTAATAGAACTACTCCTGCCCACCTCGAGCTCTCTCTGATCTCTCAACCCACTTCCTCCTAAAGCAAAACTCCGCAAGATGCCATTCTCTATTACAGAACTCATAGTGATAGGTAGGCTTCTTGGGATGTGGTTGAGGCTTGGGTTTCTTGGTCTTGGTGGTGTTGAGTGTTTTATCTTTGGTACGAGAGGGTCCATGTAGAGAGTCAAGAGAAGTGTGGAGATGCTTGGCCTTTGGGATCCAGATAGGCTTCTTGGGTGGAGCTTTAGGTTGTTCTTGAAACACTCCATCCTTGGGCTGACTAGCCTGAAAAGACTCAGTGGAGTGAGTCTTGGGATATCTCTGCTCTGGAGTCATCTTACTCCACTCCACTACACGGCTCAGGGCATTCTCAAAGTCAGCCTTGGTGTAGGTGTAACCTACTCCAAACCCATCTTGCCTCTTGAACTGCTGGATCATCATGCCGAGCTGAGGCTCTCATGTTGAGCATCAACTAACTCCTCTCTCAATGAAGCTAGCACCTCCACCTGAGATAAGAAGATCTCATACTCTATCAACCTAAATAGACTTCTCAGCTTTCAGCTTGATCAGCTCCAACCTTAGATACAAACAATTTTCATAGATAGTGGGTGGAACTGACAATGTGTCAAGCTCAAGCTTAGTCTGCTCTAACTCAGAGCAAACGCTCTCTAGCTCAGTGGTCAAACCGTCTCTCTCATCAACCCTATCTGTGTACCTCAACTTTAGAGTAGACTCTCAATCTTGCTATTGGCTATAGCAAGGTCACTCTCAAGCTCGTCTATCCTCTTCTTAGCCCCTCTAAGTAGTTTCTCCTGATATTTCAACTCTTGATGGTTCTCTTCAAGTAATTAAACGACTTCACGTTCATAGGAAGATACCTTCTCATTGGTGTCATCGTCGGATTTATTGGAGGAGCCCTTATCTTCTTTATCACCAAGAGAAATTGAGCAAACGCTCTTGCGGGATCTTCGGCTGCAGTGGGAACGAGTCTTCGGCTTGTCCCCGAAGGGCATGAAGCAGAGGCCCACTGGATCATCCTTGTCCTTCCCCTTCATGATCATGATCTCCTCATCGCTTGGGCTTGATGAAGAGGAAGAAGAGGATGATCTCTTGGAGTAGCTTCTCTCCATATCGGTGAAGAAGGCCTTGTTTCGCTTCTTGTTCTCGCGCTAGTAGTCCTTCAGGGACTTTTGAAAGAATTTCATTTTGGGCTTGCCCTTGGTGAAGGAGGAGCTGTCGTGCTTGTTGGAGTCGTAGGAGCCACCGCTGGTGCCCTTCTTGTGTATGTTCTGCTTGGGGCAGTCGGCGATGAAATGACTTGGATCACCACACCCAAAGCAACCATGTTCTGTGACATGTCGTTTGAACATTCTCTTATCATAGACACATCATAAAGGAGGACAAAGCACAATTCAGAGAAGCAGGATCAGTAGAAGACGTCGCAAGGGTCAGGGTTTTTGATCTAGAACTAGTGAGATTTGATCTCAACTGGATATCAACCTCCGAGGCCTTGAGCTTGCTAAAAAGCTTTGTGATAGTCAAGGTATCATAGGAAGCGCTCTCAACAATAGAGGATAACTTTATCTCCCAAATCTTAGGGTCCATGGTATGAAAAACCTTGAGCGTCTTTTCATAATCTGAGACCAGATGATCATGATCAGCCTTGTTGGCTCGGAGCTTGTTAATGATTGACTGAAAGCGACCAAACAAAGCCTTGATAGTCTCTCCTGGCTTTTGTGAGAAATTTTCATACTCACGCTGGTAGGTTTGATAGAGCCTAGCCTTGACTTGAGTTGTCCCCTCATGGTGTGCCTGGAGGGTAGCACGGATCTCTCGAGCAGTGTCAAGATGGCTAACGTGCTTAAACTCACTTGGACCTAAACCAGAAAATAGTATGTTCACTGCCTTGTTGTTGAGGTCATGCAGAGCGACTATCTCAGGGGTAGTACACTCTGTAGCCGAAAGCACAGTGAACATGACATGAACACACATATCCGATATCCCTAAGCTCTGGCTCAATAGATAGGCTTGCATGCAAGTCTTCCAATAGTTATAGCCAAATACCTCATGAGACAGGACATTTCTAGAAGAAGTCATGATCGCTACTTTGGGTTAGAACCGGTTAAGGTATGGAAAAACCATAACCTTGCTCTGATAACACTTGTAGGACCGAGAGTAGCGACCAGAGAGGGGTGAATGGGCACTGTTGGGGGGAAATACTTCATCCTTAGAGCCATGGCTGCAACAAGACAAAGGAAGGTGATTTAATCGAAGGTTTCCAGCATCTAACTCCGGAAGTATACTGGATCAAGTTCGAAGTATAAAGGCGGACTCTAGTTCGGAGTATATCTTCGAACATCGGCTCTTCAAAGAGATTCTTTGCCAGCTAGGATGGAAGACTTATCTTCTTTCTCTTTAGATTAGTATTTTACCATTTTAGCCCTATCAAGGGTACCGAATAGTCTCCACTATGTCAGTTGTAACAGAGGGGTAAAAGGGTCCTTTCCTTAAGGTTTTGGGCTATAAATACCCCCCGTTTTATCCTGTAATGAGGATCGAATACTGAGTTATTCAATACACATCTTCGAACTATTTTGAGCTATTATCCACTTCGGAGGCTTGAAATAGTTTACTTCACAAACACTTCGTTTGTTAGTTTCTAATCTCTAGAAACCTGTTAGCGTAATCTTTTGCGCCAACAGTTGGCGCCGTCCGTGGGCCCCAGCACCAAGCTACTATGGTGGGCCCTCCCCCATGAGAAATAAATTTAATATCGTAGTGGGCGCATGGCCCACATATCAGATATTAAACCCAGTCAACAGACCGGTGGATCATCTGCCGCTCCTAGCCATGTACCCGAATTGGGCCAGCCCGACTCTGTGGCTCCTATGCCCGACCGTCGCTCACTGCCCGTGTACCTGAGTAACATGCGCCTCAGAATCGGCAGATCTTCATCTCTCCCTTCCATTGACTTCCGTTGACAATCACTCATCACAACTGGAATATCAAAACCATATTCTTCAACATGGTTTCTACATCTCCCCCTTGATGAGTGCATTGTCAACACCCTTTTCAGCTCATCTCCAGAACCTGCAAAACATGTGGAAACAGAAAAACAAAGACAAAAGAGAATAGAAGAGAGAAAATAAAAGTTTAACCCTAATGACCAAAAGCCAAACAGAAGCACGAAAACGGTCATTATAGTTAACCAAAAATAAAGCCTCAAAAACAAGTGCAAATCTCAGAATTACCAAAAAGAATAAACTCCCCCTGAAATAAATCCCAGAGAAAGCCGAATATATATCCAAAATTTCTCCCCCTTGTTGACAATTGAACTCATCAAGTGAGACTAAATGCACTTTAAAGAGACAGACACAAACTCCCCCTGAAATGCAGCTGCCCCCTCAAAATATGCCGTGAATGCAGATGGGGTGCTGGTGGAGTGTGAAAAGCATGCTTCTTAGATATGATTGACTGCAATTACAACATCTAACAGGTATAGAAAAAGATATAATGTCTAAGATACATGACATGATCAGTGCAATAGATGATATCTTAAGAAAGTCATTAGCACACATTTTTTCGATTTTTGCAAACAAAAGCATCACCACATTTTCTAGTTGACAAGCAAGGTAAAACATGATATGCAAAAGCTAACTGATATCTACCAAGATAAGCATTGTCCAAAACAAAGCGCTTCAGAAAACTTGTCATCTTTTTAAATTTTTCAGACTGATTCTTTTTCCTTTCATTTCTGCCAGGGGTTATTTGCATGTCAAACCTTATGCTAACCGACCAAGTCAAGCCTACGCCAAACTGGACCATCAGAAGCTTAAGATATTGGTCTTGACATACATTACACCGTCCTAGTTCATACCAAAGTGCTATGGTAAGCAGTCCAGAACAATGCAATGCGACAAAGCAAACCCACCTGGATCTTTTCTAATAATCATAAAAATGCATCAATTTTTCATTTTTCTGAATTATTTATCATTTTTATAGCACAATTTTCATATTTAAAGCATATAGATGTCCAAGTTGCATATCTGTATCTAAGTAAGGATCTAGCTACAAGGCATGTAAAAGACAGCGAAAGCATTCAGCCTACACATGGTAGTTACCAGAAGCAATGGTGATCATTTTTTCAATTTTAAAGCATAAAAGCCATGCATATGACAAATATCAGATATATCATGTGAACTGAACCAGAACATGATCATCAACAAGTAATCAAAAACATATACTAGCTAGAGAAAGTAAAGCAGTTTAATCATATAGCAGAAGCAAGCTCAACATGTGATTGATGATTATGCATTATATGAACGCACACAAAAAGACTCAATAAAAAATAAAGAAGAAAGAAAAAACTGACACCAATGAAAAGCTGACTCAAAATGGTACAAACGGTACAACACCAGGTTTGGCAAAGGTGTTAAACCAGTGTCGAGCCATCTGCTCAAATGTAGGAAAGCAGAAGGAATCATATGAGTCTGGACCGAAACGTGGATCAAAGCGTGGTCCTCTGTTTTTCCTAAAATCATGGCCACGAGGTCCAAAGTCGTATCCATAATGTTGGACCGGAAACGGCGACCAGAGGGGGGGTGAATGGGAGCTTTTAAAATTTCAGGCTAAAAACAGCCTTCGGTTTTAATCCTGTCTTCTGCGGAACAGGCTTCGAACACTACCTTCGACGGTCTGGTTCGGAGGTACTTCGACAGCTCCGAACACAGGCTTCGTAGGAGCAAAAGTTCTAAGCCAAGAAGACTTCGCTCCACTAACAACCCTCGAAAATCTACTCTGCTAAGTCAGTGCAGGCTCCGCACACAGGGTGCTTCGAGCAGGCTTCGCACTTCACCCTTCGCAAGAGTGGATGCCCTACTGAGGACTTCGACCAAGTACTTGGCAGCAGCAACTGGTGCTGGGCTTCGTACACGAAGGTCTAAACGCACACAAACGGACTTCGCTAAGTGCTTCAATCAGGGCTTCGCTAGTAAGCTGTGAGGTCTAGCCTCAAGTTACACAGAGCGAACGCGCACTGAAAAACACACTTCGCACAAAAACAACCTTCGCCTAGACAGGCTTCGGTGCACTACAAGTAGCGAGGTATGTAACGCGAGCTCAAGCAAAAAGCACAAAGAAGCAGGGCTTCGCCGGTTGAACAAGGAACACAATAAATTGAACTCTGGATGAATACAGCAAGGTATGTTGCTACAGGAGCTCAACAGTAAATGCTCAAAGTGTTAAATGTTACCTACCGAGCCCCCATATTTATAGCCCACAGTTCACCCAAAGGAATTGACTACTTTACCCCTAGGGTTTACAAAGGATTTGTCTCTACAGAACTAAGGGGTACAAAAGGTAGTCCACCTTTATTCTGGAGGCTTCTCTGTCAGCTTTGCAGAGGGGACAGCGTCAGCTTTTTGCAGAGCAGACAGTGTCAGCCTTTGTAGTCTTTGACCTTCTGGAGCCTCCCTTCGCACGCGAGGGTGCGGAAGCTTCGGCGAGAAGCCTTGAGCCAGATGGCCTTCGCTTCACCGAAGTCAGCCTCCGATACAGTGATGGTTTTGAGCCGAAGCCGTCAAAGCCCTTAGGCCTTCGCACCAACACCTCCGGAGTGGACCACCACGGCTTCGCAGCTTCACCCAGCTCGAACTCCGTCAGTCCGTGTACCGAAGCCATGCAGGCCGAAGCACCTCAAGTCAACCTTGCTCCAGAGCTAGCCTCGCTCCAAAGCCTTCCTCACTCCGAAGCCCCACCTTCGGAGTACCACCCTTCGAAGTCCCTCCTTCGTCCAAGGCCTCCGCACGAAGCATTCCATGAGCCCTTCGTCGCAGTGTCTCTCCCCGAGCACACTCCTCGACGAGCCTCACCCGGACCATGCCTTCGATGCACCTCGACTTCTGAGACCTTCGTCGGGTACCTTCGAATGTCTCCCTCCGGAGCACACTTCGAACTCCTTGCCTCCGCAGAGGACTTGATCCATCCTACTCCGAAGTCACTCCATCCGGAGTACCTTCGAAGTACCTCACCTTCGAGGACTTTGTCTCGGAGCACCTTCAGCCGGAGCCACGCTCCGCACTCTCTGCCTTCACCTGGCACGCCTCGACCCGAGGACCGACCCGGACCCTTTCGCAGCCACCGTGACGGAGCTCCCCGCTCCCCTGGCATCAAGCCTCCCGGTTGACCCAGGTTCACCTGCTACGAACCTTTGTCCATCGCCTCCGAAGTACCTGCGCACCACAGACAAACAGACAAGTGTATCCAGTACTCCGGAGACCTCTCCGGGTTAGCAACCTCCGGCACACACTCCGGTGTACTGCCCAAAGTACCGAAGCCTTCGGTACACACCCAGTCATCGTGTACTGTCGGACCCCTCCGACGAGCACACTCCGCTGCAACAGCTGCAGCAACCAAACCACCTCCGAACACCCTTCGGAGGTAAAACCTCCGAAACCCCTCCGGAGGTACCCTCCCCCGAACACCTTCGGAGGTACAGCCTCCGAACACCCTTCGGATGTACCCTTCGAACCAGAGGGTAAAAGGCCTGTCAATCACTCATCACAAACACTGAAACCAACCCTTGGTTTCTCAATCTCCCCCTTGATGAGTGCATTGACAACCAACTTTAAAGTCCAAGAAAATTTAAAAACTTTCAGCACACAAGTGACAATAAAAACTCAGAAAAGAACCAAATCATGTCACTTGATAAAAGAATTTTCCTCCCCTGTTCTCAAAAGAGTAAAAAGCCCCTTCGACAATAAAAACTCCCCCTGAAGTTAAGTTTCCCTTTGGCAATAAAGAACCTTCTCCCCCTTTATGTCAAATGTTCTCCCCCTTTGAAAATTATACCCCTTGCGACGGAGAACAAAGCAAATCTCTCCCCTTTGAGGAATTTCTCCCCCTTTGGCAATGCAAGCATCAAGGAGCATGTAAAAGATGCAAAGCTTTGAAATGAGAAGAATTGCAAAGACATATGAAGCAAAAATATGCCAACAATAACACCAATGATCATGGGCTCAGCTCAAATTAACATTCTCTAAAAACATGATAAAGCATGTGATTTGATCATTTTTGAAATAAAAGCATCACCACTGAGTCAAGGAAACTAGACGAGTAAGAGCAAGGACTGCGCAAAGCTAGTCAATTTCTACTCTAGACAGACAAGTCCAGTTCAAATGGAGCAAGAGAAGCAAACTTGATAATCAATGAATTTTGTTGTTCTTTTCTTACTGCCAGGGGTTATTTGTTTGTCCACCTTATACTGTCCAATCAGGCCAAGCCTAGGCATGAAAACCATAAGAAGCTTAAGGCAATGATTTTGGCATACACTACACTATTCCAGTTCAGACCAATGTGCAATGGAAAGCAGTCTAGATTAGAGTAGTGCGACAAACAAACCCACCTAGATCTTCTCACTTAAATCATGCAAATCATGGATTTTTTTTTGATTTTAACTAAGTGTACCAATTGTTTGGCATTTTATGAATATCCATGAAGATGTAGAACAATTTTTCAAGTTGCAATTTTTAACATCCAATGAACAGTGTCTTGCTGTCAAGCAGATAAAAGATAGCTAAAGCAGTCCCGCCTAAACATGCTAGATTCAAGACTAAGCAGTGAGCACGATTTGATTTTGAAAATAAAACATCATGCACATGAATGTTTTAGATAAATTAAAAGGAGCTGAGCCGACACGATTTCATGAATTATAGATAGGCATATAAGTGCAAAAGATGTAAATGCAATTTCAACACAATTAGCAAATGCACATCCATCTAAAACTGCTCCCCCTCACAAAATGCCGTAAGGGTGACAAATGCCAAGTTCCCCACGCAAGTAAGCAAATCGAGAAGCATCGAGGGGTTTTGTAAAAATGTCGGCAAGCTGGTGTTGGGTATCAACATATTGAAGTTCAATATCACCCTTCTCATTGTGATCTCTGAGAAAATGATACCGCACATCAATGTGTTTGGTTCTGGAGTGCTGAACCGGGTTGTTTGCAATACAAATAGCACTAGTGTTATCACAGAAAAGTGGAACACTCTTATAATCTAACCCTGAAATCCCGCAAAGTGGAAACCATCCACAAAATCTGAGAGCAACAGCTAGCTGCAGCAACATATTCGGCCTCAGCCATCGATTGTGCAACACTAGACTATTTGCGGGAAGACCAGCAAACCAGTGAGGTACCCAGAAAATGACAAGTACCAGAGGTACTCTTCCTATCAATTCTACACCCAGCAAAATCCGCATCAGAATAACCTCGAAGACATAAAGATGAAGACGCTGAATACCATATGCCAAATTCAAGGGTATGTTTGAGATACCTTAGGATGCGCTTTACTGCTTGGCGGTGCGAAGCTCGTGGTGAAGCCTGAAAATGAGCGCACAGACACACAGCGAAGTGTATATCCGGCCTCGTAGCAGTCAAGTAGAGGAGGGAGCCGATCATGCTTCGGAACTCCTTATGATCTACGGCTTCTCCATCTTCGTCAGGGTCCAATGCTACAGACGTAGCCATTGGAGTGGCGAGGGGCTTTGCATCGGACATGTCGAACTTCTTGAGAAGGTCCTTGGTGTACTTTGTCTGGTGGACGAAAGTACCTTGTTTGCTTTGCTTGATTTGCAAACCAAGGAAAAAGGTGAGTTCACCCATCATCGACATTTCAAATTCCCTGCTAATGGTATCTGCAAACTCGGCAACCAAAGCATGAGAAGAGCCACCAAAGATGATATCATCCACATAAATCTGAACTAGGAGGAAATCTTTGCCATGCTTGAGAGTAAACAAAGTTTTATCAACAGAGCCCATCAAGTACCCTCGCTCAAGCAGAAAAGACTTAAGTCTGTCATACCAAGCCCGAGGGGCCTGCTTGAGTCCATAAACAGCCTTATGAAGTTTAAGGACTTTATGTGGGTACTTAGGGTTTTCAAAACCAGGGGGTTGTTTTACATAAACATCTTCGCCTATGAAGCCATTAAGAAAAGCACTTTTGACATCCATTTGATAGAGTTTGAATCCCCGGGATGTCGCAAAGGCAAGCAAAATCCTAATGGCCTCAAGGCGAGCAACAGGTGTAAAAGTTTCAGTAAAATCAATCCCTTCTAGTTGAGAAAAGCCCTGAGCTACAAGTCTAGCCTTGTTTCTAACTATAGTCCCATCCTCCCCTTGTTTGTTTTTGAAAATCCATTTTGTTCCAATGAAATGAACATTTGGTGGAGGATCAACTAAAGTCCAGACTTGGTTTCTCTCAAAATTTTCAAGTTCCTCATGCATGGCATTGATCCAACTAGAATCAGAAAGTGCATGACTAACATCTAAGGGCTCGAAAGAAGCAACAAAAGCAGCATTAGTGAAATGGGCATGTGAACGAGTTACCCTTTGATCAAGCTCACCAATGATCTGCTCGGGAGGGTGCATCCTTTGAACATGGTGTGGAGCCTCACGGTGGGATGCAGTCTCCCCCTCAACTTGTGCGTGGAGTGGTCCAAGATGACCGATGTCGAGGTAGTTGCTTCGGGACCTCGTGCCGAAGTAGTTGAAGCGGGGTCAGCTTCGGGGGTTGATGTCGAGGGTAGTAGGGGTTCATCCTCGAGTTCTCCGGGATCTTATTCTTCAAATAAGGTCTGTTCCATGTCGTGTTCATTTGCCTGTTCAGATGCAGAACTAACAGAGGGGGTTGATTCATCAAAAGTCACATCACATGACTCGATGACAGTGTTAGTTTCCAAGTTATAAACACGATAAGAATGACCATGTGTAGTGTAACCCAGAAAGATCCCGTCAGAAGAGCGCGACTCAAATTTATCCAAGTTACCACGTTTTAGGATAAAGCAGCGACAACCAAAAACTCGAAGATGAGTAACCTTGGGCTGTCTCCCAAAACGCAGCTCATAAGATGTCAAATTTAAAATTGAGCGCAAGAAGATTCGGTTTGAGATGTAACATGCAGTGTTCATGGCCTCAGCCCAGAATTTTCTAGGAGTCCTATGCTCATCAAGCATCATCCTAGCCCTCTCAACCAAAGTGCGGTTCTTCCTCTCAACAACACCGTTCTGTTGAGGAACCCGCGGAGCAGAGAATTGATGTTCTATGCCATGCTCCATGCAAAAGTCAACAAAGAGACTATTTTTGAACTCAGTGCCATTATCACTTTGAATGAATTTCAATGCACCGGGGAGTTCAGTAAAAAGTCTCAAAGCCAAGCTCCGAAAGTGTGAAAACACTTCATCCTTGCTGGCAAGAAAGAAGACCCAAGAGTAGCGAGAGAAATCATCGACAATAACTAATACATACCACTTGCCGCCTAAAGAACTAACCCGAGAAGGACCTACAGTGTCCATGTGGAGAAGTTCTCTGGGTTGTTCAGTCATCACTGTGGTGACTGGCGAATGCGAAGCGGCAATCATTTTTCCATGTCGACAAGGAGCGCAAACTAAATTCATCTCAACCTTGAGCTTGGGCAATCCTCGGATCAGACCTAGGGCACTCAGACGAGCGAGCAACTCAAAGCTCATATGCCCTAGTCTCCTATGCCACTTCCAAAGCTCAGAAGTCGAATGTGCAACAAGGCAGTGAGAAGATCCAGAAGATTCAGAAAAATCAGCTCCAAAAACTCTCCCAACTCTAAAGATCTTACACACCACAACGCCATCAGAATTGAGCACTTGCAAAGTATCGCGATGGAATCGCACTTCGAAGCCCTCATCAAGCAACTGAGATACAGACAACAAATTGTATCCCAGATTTTCAACCAATGCAACATCTTTGAGAGTGAAATTCGAGTTAATTCTTACCACACCTTTACCTTTCACTCTACTCCTTCGATTGTTTCCGAAGGTGATATGTTCCCTTTGCTTGGTTGTGGTGAGGCTGGAGAACCATGCTGCATCTCCGGTCATGTGGCGCGAACAACCGGAGTCCATGATCCACGTGCCCTCCAAGCCTCGATCTGTCGCCTACACATGATAAGAATATCTCGATCGCTCAGTGCTGGGGTGAGTAAAATAATGACGAGGCATCCAGCACTGAGTGACACGAGTAGTAGGCGCAGCAAAAGTAGACGGTCTACGCACATGATAATCAGAATAATGCAAAGTGCGAGGTCTACCTACATGCTGTGATCGAACAACATGTCGAGGTCTCCTACTCTGACGAGGTACAAAGCTACTCGCCCGAGGTCTACCACCATATGGAACATGGTGAACACCTCGAGGAGCATAACCTCTCCGAGAAGCACGAGGAGCCTCGAAAACAGGACGAGAGTAGAACTCAGACTCATGCATACCTAAAGATGGGTAATGCATGTCCTGGTAACTCATCGCCTGAGCGCGTCGCTCATCCTTGATGCGACGAAAACAGAACCCAACCAAATGACCCGCCCGCTGACAGTAGGAACAGTGAAAAACTCTCCTGGGGGCACTCTCATAGGGTCATAGGAGAAACTCTCACAGGCTCCTTGGGTTTCTTCTGAGTGGTTTTCTTGGGAGGATTTTTCTTGGCAGGAGGTGTGGCTTTCTTTGGTGGTCGGGTAGGCTTTTTGGCTGATGGGGTGTCTAACAGAGCTCTTTCTTTCTCTAAGCTAGTGGGAGAGGTAAAAACAGTTTTGGTCTTACTGTCTGAAGGAATCCTCTTAAAACCCAAACCTAGAGCTACCCCTGCTCTGTCAGCACACAACTTGGTCTTGGCCAAGAGCAAATCCATCCTACCCTTTCCCTCAGTGCATTTATTAACCACGGAAAGAAGGTATTCATTTTCTGACATGAGGTTCTCAGCTCGCTCTCTAACAGTGCCTAGCTGGTCCTTAAGGGTGATGCAAGTGTCACACACAGGCTGCACATCCTTAGAACTACCGGCTCTCTCCAATCTAGCCTCTAAATCATGAACATGCTTATCACGTAAATTAATGCTTTCGCGTAATAAAGAGCAGTTCATGCAATCAATAACATCATGAGGTCTAGAATCCACCTCCAAAAGCTGCTTCTGTGCAGTCTCAAGCTCAGAAAGAGTTTGAGCATGAACAGAACGCAACTGAGCAAGCTCACTCATGACAACAGAACAGGACTCACATTCAGCATCATCAAATTTAGGCTTAAGCATGGCATATTCAGTAGAAATAGTTTCTAGCCTAAGTCTAAGGTCTTTTCTTTCTCTAGCGGCTTGCACAAGTAATCTATCCTGACCAAGAACTACTTCATTCAGCTCATCTAATTTAATCAATAGCTGGTCAGATGATAGAGTTACCTCAGATGAGTCAAGCTCATCGCCGCTGTGATCGCTGTCGGCCATGAAGCAAAGGCCGGTGAAGTCTCGTCCCTTCTTGTCCTTCTTGTCCTCCTTCCTTGGGGACTCCTCCTCCTCAGAGCTCGACTCCTCAGTTGAGGACGTGTCGATGTCGCTGAGAGCAGCAACAAAAGCTCTGGAAGCGGCCTTGGCTACTTTCTTAGCCATCTTGCCGCGCTTGCCCTTCACAAAAGGCTTCCTCTCCTTTTTGTGGTATTTGGGGCGCTCACTCTCATCTCTCTTCTTGAGCTTAGGGCAATTTGCCTTAATGTGAGAGGTGTCGCCACATTCATAGCAACCACTAAAACCACTTCTCCTCTGATCCCGTCTCTCATGATGAAAGCGGGTGAACCTCCGGGCAATGAGAGCAAGCTCATCATCATCTAGAGTATCCACCTGCTCCTTTGTGACGGAGACCAGGAAGGACAAAGCAAAACCATCTGCAAGAACACAAGTGCCAGATGTGCTTGGTTCTGACAGTGGTGCCACGACTAGTGCTAGAAACCAATGCCAATGGCTGTGGCAAAGAGCTTCTGTGCACCGCAAGAGATGCCTTGGCAATCTCTGTGGACTTCAGCTTGCTGAAGAGCTCATCACATGTCAATGTGTCATAGCCTGTGGACTCCTCAATGCTGGATATCTTCACTTCCCATATGCTACGGTCAAGAGCATAGAGAAGCTTGATAGCCCTATCATGATCACTGTAAGCAAGCGTACCGTTGGATCGCAAGTTACTCACTATTGCATCAAAGCGAGAAAACATGGCATCTATAGATTCACCAGGTGCCTGCACAAACAACTGGTACTGTTGGTTGTATGTGCTTTGGCGCCTGGCCTTAGTCTGAGTAGAGCCCTCATGAAAAACAGTGAGTGTTGTCCAAATCTCCCTAGCAGTCCTAAGGTGCTGCACCCTATCAAACTCACTCCGGCTCAAACCAATGAGCAGTATGTTTCTTGCCGTCGAGTTGGCATTATATGATATTTTTCTGTTTGAGTGGTGCGAGTATCAGGGATGGAGTATTGTGAGTCCACAATCTCCCAAATTGCATTTCCTTGGCTTAACAAGTAAGCCTCCATGCGCACCTTCCAGTATGCAAAATCTGTCCCATCGAATAGAGGAATTTTACTGCCTCTATCCATGTCGCCAACAGATCACAAAACCGGTTAAGGTCAACTGGTGATCTTAACCTGCTCTGATACCAATTGTTGGACCGGAAACGGCGACCAGAGGGGGGGGTGAATGGGAGCTTTTAAAATTTCAGGCTAAAAACAGCCTTCGGTTTTAATCCTGTCTTCTGCGGAACTGGCTTCGAACACTACCTTCGACGGTCTGGTTGGAGGTACTTCGACAGCTCCGAACACAGGATTCGTAGGAGCAAAAGTTTGAAGCCAAGAAGACTTCGCTCCACTAACAACCCTCGAAAATCTACTCTGCTAAGTCAGTGCAGGCTCCGCACACAGGGTGCTTCGAGCAGGCTTCACACTTCACCCTTCGCAAGAGTGGATGCCCTACTGAGGACTTCGACCAAGTACTTGGCAGCAGCAACTGGTGCTGGGCTTCGTACACGAAGGTCTAAACGCACACAAATGGACTTCGCTAAGGGCTTCGATCAGGGCTTCGCTAGTAAGCTGTGAGGTCTAGCCTCAATTTACACAGAGCGAACGCGCACTGAAAAACACACTTCGCACAAAAACAACCTTCGCCTAGACAGGCTTCGGTGCTCTACAAATAGCGAGGTATGTAACGCGAGCTCAAGCAAAAGCACAAAGAAGCAGGGCTTCGCCGCTTGAACAAGGAACACAATAAATTGAACTCTAGATGAATACAGCGAGGTATGTGGCTACAGGAGCTCAACAGTAAATGCTCAAAGTGTTAAATGTTACCTACCGAGCCCCCATATTTATAGCCCACAGTTCACCCAAAGGAATTGACTACTTTACCCCTAGGGTTTACAAAGGATTTGTCTCTACAGAACTAAGGGGTACAAAAGGTAGTCCACCTTTATTCTGGAGGCTTCTCTGTCAGCTTTGCAGAGGGGACAACGTCATCTTTTTGCAGAGCAGACAGTGTCAGCCTTTGCAGTCTTTGACCTTCTGGAGCCTCCCTTCGCACGCGAGGGTGCGGAAGCTTCGGCGAGAAGCCTTGAGCCAGATGGCCTTCGCTTCACCGAAGTCAGCCTCCGATACAGTGACGGTTTTGAGCCGAAGCCATCAAAGCCCTTGGGCCTTCGCACCAACACCTCTGGAGTGGACCACCACGGCTTCGCAGCTTCACCCAGCTCGAACTCCGTCAGTCCGTGTACCGAAGCCATGCAGGCCGAAGCACCTCAAGTCAACCTTGCTCCGGAGCTAGCCTCGCTCCGAAGCCTTCCTCACTCCGAAGCCCCACCTTTGGAGTACCACCCTTCGAAGTCCCTCCTTCGTCCAAGGCCTCCACACGAAGCATTCCATGAGCCCTTCGTCGCAGTGTCTCTCCCCGAGAACACTCCTCGACGAGCCTCACCCGGACCATGCCTTCGATGCACCTCGACTTCTGAGACCTTCGTCGGGTACCTTCGAATATCTCCCTCCGGAGCACACTTCGAACTCCTTGCCTCCGGAGAGGACTTGATCCATCCTACTCCGAAGTCACTCCATCCGGAGTACCTTCGAAGTGCCTCACCTCCGAGGACTTTGTCTCGGAGCACCTTCAGCCGGAGCCACACTCCACACTCTCTGCCTTCACCTGGCATGCCTCGACCCGAGGACCGACCCGGACCCCTTCGCATCCACCGTGACGGAGCTCCCCGCTCCCCTGGCATCAAGCCTCCCGCTTGACCCAGGTTCACCTGCTACGAACCTTTGTCCGTCGCCTCCAAAGTCCCTGCGCACCACAGACAAACAGACAAGTGTATCCAGTACTCCGGAGACCTCTCCGGGTTAGCAACCTCCGGCACACACTCCAGTGTACCGCCCAAAGTACCGAAGCCTTCGGTACACACCCAGTCATCGTGTACTGTCGGACCCCTCCGACGAGCACACTTCGCTGCAACAGCTGCAGCAACCAAACCACCTCCGAACACCCTTCAGAGGTACAACCTCCGAAACCCCTCCGGAGGTACCCTCCTCCGAACACCTTCGGAGGTACAGCCTCTGAACACCCTTCGGAGGTACCCTTCGAACCAGAGGGTAAAAGGCCTGTCAATCACTCATCACAAACACTAAAACCAACCCTTGGTTTCTCACATAATGATCTGGAACTCTGCTGGAACGAAAATCACCCTCCGGAGCACGATCATAAAAACCGTCTCCTCTACCACCACCTACACTACGTCGCCTGGCCTCTAGCCTCTCTCTACGTCGAGGAACTCTCTGTCTACCACCCTGCTGGTAGAACTGCTCCTGCACACTTTGAGCTTTCTCTGCTCGCTCAACTCGCTTCCTCCTGAAGCAAAACTCCTCAAGATGCCCGTCTCTCTGACAAAACTCACAGTGATAGGTAGGCTTCTTGGTATGTGGTTGAGGCTTGGGATTCTTAGACTTGGTGGTGTTGGGTGAAGCATCTTTGGTGTGAGAGGGTCCAGGTAAAGAATCAAGAGAAGTGTGAAGAGTTTTAGGGTTAGGAACCCAGATCTGCTTCTTAGGTGGAGCTTTAGGTTGTTCTTGGATCACTCCATCCTTGGGCTGACTATCCTTAATGGACCCAGTGGAGTGAGTCTTGGGATATCTCTGTTCGGGAGTCATCTTACTCCACTCCACTGCTCGGCTAATGGCGCTCTCAAAATCAGCCTTGGTATAGGTGTAACCTACACCAAACCCATCCTGTCTCTTGAACTGCTGGATCATCATGCTGAGTTGTGGCTCTTTAGCACTGATCCAACTCAGGATTGAACGGAGATAAAAGTTCTCGTTCTGAACATCAGCTAGCTCCTCTCTCAAAGAAGCTAACACCTCCACCTGAGACAAGAAGGTCTCACACTCTTTATCAACTTCGATAGACTTCTCAGCTTTTAGCTTGATCAACTCCATTCTAATGGACAAGCAGTTCTCACAAACAGTGGATGGAACTGACAAGGTCTCAAGCTCTAGCTTAGTCTGCTGCAACTCAGTTCTCACTCCAGCTAACTCGCTCAACTGCTCATCACTCTTGGCTCTCAGCTCAGCTATACTAGCTAAATGAGATGGGCAGTCTACAGAAGGTGCGACGACAGTGGCATGAGCATCTTTCAGCTCCTGCTGAGCGATCTCAAGCTCAATGGCCAATGTGTCTCTCTCATCTACTCTCTCTGTGTACCTGGACTTAAGAGTCGTTAGGTCACACAACATCACCTCAAAGTTAGGGCACTCACCACTATCACCCAAGCGAGGGGAAGAAGACAAACTCTCAATCTTGTCATTCGCCGTGGCTAGCTCACTCTCAAGCTCATCTATCCTCTTCTTAGCCCCTCTAAGCAGTTTCTCCCTATACTTCAACTCCTGACTGTTCTGTTCTAGTAAATTAACAACTTCTTATTCATAGGAAGATGCCTTCTCATCGTCGTCGTCGTCGGAGTCCTTCTCTTTCTTCTCGCCAAGAGCCATTGAGCAGAAGCTCTTGTGGGGTCTTCGGCTGTGACGTGAGCGACTCTTCGTCTTGTTCCCGAAGGTCATGAAACAGAGGCCCACCGGATTGTCCCTGTCCTTCCCTTTCCTGATCATGACCTCTTCATCACTTGAACTTGAAGACGAGGAGGAAGACGAGGATCTCTTGGAGTATCTTTTCTCCATCTCGGCGAAGAAGGTCTTGTCTCGCTTCTTGTTCTCATGCCTGTAATCCTTTAGAGCCTTTAGAAAAAATCTTGTCTTGGGCTTGCCCTTTGTGGAGTTGTCATACTTGCCGGAGTTGTAGGAGTTGCCGCCGGTGCCCTTCTTGTAATTCTTGTGCTTGGGGCAGTCGACGATGAAATGACCTGCGTCACCACACTAAAAGAATCCGGATTTTGTACCGTGTCTCTTAAACATTCGCTTATCATAGACACGTCGCACCCGGTTGTTAAACAGGCACAAATCATCATCTCCTAGAGTATCAAGTTGTTCCTCGGAGATAGACATCAAGGAAAAAGCAGTACAACTCATGGCATTAGGATCAGCCGATGGTGTCGCAAGCGCCAAAGTCTTTGAGCCAGAATCAGTGAGATTTGATCTCAACTGAATATCGACCTCTGAGGCCTTGAGCTTACTAAAAAGCTCTGCGACGATCAAGGTATCATAAGACGCGCTCTGAACAATAGAAGAGACCTTGATCTCCCAGATCTTAGGGTCCAAGGTATGGAGTACCTTAAGTGCCTGCTCATGATCTGAGACCAGCTGATCACGCTGGCCTTGTTAACGCGAAGCTTGTTAATGATCGATTGAAAACGACCAAACAAAGCCTCAACAGTCTCACACGGCTTCTGTGAGAAATTTTCATATTCACGCCGTTAGGTCTGATATAGCCTAACCTTGACTTGAGCTGTCCCCTCATGGTGTGCCTGGAGGGTAGCCCAGATCTCACGAGCAGTGGTGAGATGACTAACACGCTCAAACTCACTAGGACCTAGACCAGAAAATAAAATATTCACTGCCTTACTATTATTTTGATGCTGGGTAATTACATTTTCAGTAGTATCCGTAGTAATAGTCGTTATCATGAAACTAGGATGAACACAAATCTCCCATATGTCTGAGCTCTGGCTCATAAGGTATGCTCGCATGCGTGTCATCCAATAAGTGTAGCCAAAAGTTTCTAGGGATGGGATTTACCAGAAGACGTCATGGTCACTACCTAGGTTTAGAATCGGTTAAGATATTAGGGAAAAAAAACCTAACCTTGCTCTGATACCACTTGTAGGACCGAAAGTAGCGACCAGAGGGGAGGTGAATGAGCGCCTAAAAATTTCTTGCTAAACTATATTTTAATCCCACCACCCAAAAGAACTTAACTAGACAAATAATATTAGCAAAGCAAATTACTGGAATTAAAGTTGTCTAGACTAAAAAATAGCTGGTGTACCAATTAAACTGATATTAAAGATAAACTAAATAGAAATACTGCAGTAAATAAAATTGGTACTAGCAAAATTTAATAACGTAAGCAAAATACCTAAATATATTAATAGATTGTTCAAACAACGGTCTAAAAATAAAATGCTGATCAACTAAATAAAAACATGGATCATCTAGAAATTAATTCAGAAATAAACCTAAAATATTTCGAGGAAATCTAGAATAAATATATTACTGTGACTAATTAATTTTTCTTTTATATGAGAAGATTAAAAACACTTAAATAATACGAGATAAAAATTAAACAGACTAAAATTAACGACGAGATTAATCTTTAATTAAGAGCAGATAACTACGAGATTATTATTTTTTAGCTAATTAAACTATGGATAATATTGATTTAACTAACCAGCTAAAATATAAAAAAACATTACCTGCATTTGATCTAATCTGCAATGGAGAAGACGATCTGCACTGTTCACCGAAAAACTACTATTCTGCGCACGCCGTTGAAAAGGAAATTCCTGCCGTCGTTGCCGCCGAGAAGACTGTGGGCGCGCACTGCTGTGCTGGCACGTGTAGGCTCCCACGTCCGCCGACAGGAGGCGATGGACTGGACGGCCCACGGAAGAATTCACGCACCCGCCACAGTTTCCTGCGCAAGGTTTCTCCCTCCGTGACACGCCGCTGGGACTCCGCGCAAGGCAAACTTTTCGCCAGGTGATGTAACACCAAAAAAAACTTGCAGATGAAAATTTTTTGGTGGAAGAC
Organism: Zizania palustris; assembly: GCA_019279435.1. Classification (NCBI taxonomy): domain Eukaryota; kingdom Viridiplantae; phylum Streptophyta; class Magnoliopsida; order Poales; family Poaceae; genus Zizania; species Zizania palustris. The sequence continues at coordinate 95,583,598 of JAAALK010000080.1, forward strand.
GAATGTGGACGAAAGCAAAAAGTGGATTGTAGATTGATCTGGAAAGAAACAGTCATCTATCCCCAGGGGGATAGGGGCCTATTTATACGCAAATCCTAATACATAAAAAGACTAATTTACCCTCGGGTAAAATAAACTGACTCTAAAATAAATTCCAAAAATTACTAAAATATTCTTAGAAAAATTATCTGACTCAAATAAAAATATTCTAAACTTAAAAACTAAATATTAATATCCTAAAAACGAATTAATCATAGGTTGTTCGTTTTACGCCGAAACTAACAAAGCGTCCACCGTCTTCACACCGGGTACCCGGATTGGGCCGACCCGACCCCGCAGCTTCCTTAGCCCGGCAATCGCTCACCGTCCGTGTACCTGAGTCAAACCCAGTCAATAGACCGGTGGATCATCTGCCGCTCCTAGCCATGTACCCGGATCGGGCCAGCCCGACTCCGCGGCTCCTCTGCCTGGCCGTCGCTCACTGCCCATGTACCTGAGTCACATGCGCCTCATACTCGGCAGATCTTCATCTCTCCCTTCCATTGACTTCCGTTGACAATCACTCATCACATCTGGAATATCAAAACCATATTCTTCAACATGGTTACTCAACATGCCCGAAGGCTATTGAATTTTTCTGCTAGGTCTAGGCTATGTTGGTGCTTTAAAGCACTCTTTATTACATTGTCATCCATATAAGCCTCTATATTGCGGCCTATTTGATGACCTAGAGCCTTAGCAATTAACCTCGAAAAAGTTGCCCCGGCATTTCTCAAGCCAAAGGGCATTCTTACATAGCAGAAGACTCCCGAAGGAGTTACAAAGCTTGTTTTGATTTCATCTCCGCGCTTTAGCCAGATTTGATGATAGCCGAAATACGCGTCAAGGAAGGCTAATAACTCCGAACCAGCAGTGGAGTCAACCAATTGATCAATTCGAGGCATGAGATAGGGGTCACGGAGGCATGCTTTATTCAAAGATGTAAAGTCAATACACATGCGCCACTTCCCGGAAGATTTCTTCCTAACGAAGACTGGGTTGGCTAGCAACTCCGTATGAGCTACTTCTCTGATAATCCCAGCCTTCAGCAACTTTTCCACTTCATCTTTAGCAAGGATGGCCCTCTCCGTAGATAGCTTCCGGAGTCCTTGCCGGACAGGCCGAACCTTCGGGTTCACAAGTAAACTATGCTCAATAATATCCCGACTGACTCCGGTAATGTCCTCATCAGACCAAGCAAAGACATCTAAATTCTCTTCAACTACTTTTTCTAACGAAGTAGCGACTTCTAGAGGCAAATCCTTGCCAAATTTAAATGAATATTCTTTGCCGTTTTTGATAATAACCTTCGTTATAATCTCCCCTTCAGGGCTTGGCCTTGGGAAGGACTTCTTTGAAGGTTCGCTTGAAGCAGAAAAATCCTCCGGGTTGCCTTGCACACTGTTCACCTGCCTCAGGTCAAGAGGGGGGCCATGACCATATTCCGTTATTCGCGCAGTGGCCTGATCTCCGAAAACAGTGAGAACTCCCGCTTGTGTGGGCATCTTCATACACAGATAATTATGATGTGCCACAGCTCCGAATTGATTCAACACGCCCCTTCCGAAGATAACATTGTATGCAGATGGGGCATCCACAACATGAAAAAATCACTTCCTCCGTCCTGGCCAGTAGCCCCTCTCCGAAAGTGACCTCCAGGCCTATTTGGCCGAGGGCATCAAGAGGGGGTCCTGCGAAGCCTTGCAAAGGACGAGCTGTTGGGAGAAGATGCTTCCTGGAGATACAGAGTAGATCGAAGGCTTGGACGAAGATAATATCCGTTGAACTCCCTCCGCCGATCAGTACTCTCCGGACTTCAGTCCCTGCTATGTCGGCAGTGATGACAAGTGGGTCCACATTTGGAAACTTTATGTGAGCTGCATCATCTGTAGAAAAGGATATCGGCACATGGGACCATTCAGGCATAGCAGCTGCGGACGAGGAAGTTCCAATATGGCCCACCTCTCGGACATATTCTCTTCTCTGCCTCTTCGACATACTTCCGAGGGTCCCTCCTCCGGAAATGGGGAGGACTACTCTTTTCCCTCGATCTTGACCATCTTCATGCTTCGGATGTAGCATAACATTGACCACATGAGGACGTCTTGCAGGGTCAAAGTTATCTATTTGCCCCACAGCCTGGACAGGCTCTGGGCGCACCTCGGTCGGAACTCGGTCGGTAGTGCCTCGACCCGAAGTTCTTTCAAGGTACTCTCCTCTTAAAGCGAGTATAGACTTACACGCGTCAGTTGCGTGACTTCGATTCTCACCATGGACACAACAGAAAAAGGCCTGGGCTTTGCCAGCCAGCTTCCCTAGCGGCCTCCAGCCACTGATCTTGCTTCCTGAAGGTTGCGAAGTCCTAGGGGCAAATTTCTACGGAGGTGCAATGTTCAAGACTTCTGAACGAGGATGCTTTTGCCCCCGACGCCTGTCATGCTGACCTTCGAAGCTAGGCCCCTGCGACTGTGTTGAAGTCTTCACTTCCAGCTTGACTTCTTGAAGGATTGACGGAGTTGCAGCAGTTCTCCGAAGCCACCCTTCTTCTGACCTTGCGTACTCTTCGAAGTAAGACATCAGCTGAGCAATAGAAGATATCTGCTTCCGGTGAAGTTTATCAAGGAGGCCTGCATGGGTAACTCCCTCTCGAGCTGCGTCAACTATGGAGGATGTAGTTAACCCTCGAATTTGCGACTTCGTATGAGCGAAGCGCTTGAAATAGTGCCTTAAAGTCTCTCTAGGGAGCTGCTTCACCTAGAAAAGACTTCCTATTGACATCAGGGGTACGAAGGTACCCTAAAAGTTGCTTATGAACTTCTTCCTTAATTGTTCCCAAGTTCTGATTGACCCTGGCTTCAAGGACCAGAACCACCGCAGTGTCACCCCTTCAAGAGCTAGAGGAAAACATTTGGCCATGGTGTCTCGCACTCCTCCACTGGCCTCAATTTCCAATGCATAAGAGCGGGAGAACTCCCCACGGTCTTCATCTCCATAATATTTGCAGAGCTTCGAAGTTTTGAACTTAGGATCGAAGCGCACTTTTTGCAACTCAGGGTGCAGCGGGGATTCGGTGTCGAAGGAAGCGTTCTCTGGGGCTTCGGGATAAGGAAGCTCGTCGTCTTCGGGCACTTCGGGGATGACTGGGGTGGCTTGAGAACAAAGCCTATCTACGGCTTCCTGCCGCCACCTTGCTACTTCAGCTTGGAGACTGGCCATTTGAGCGGCCATATAGCCAAGACCATCTTCATCTCCTTTGGAAGGGCCTTCCGGGTCTTGAGAACTGTACACATCAGTTCGAAGTGGAACTTGAGGTGGAAGAGGAGCTCTGGTTGGCCGAAGTATTGATGGAGTTGGGGGAGGAACTCTGTGTGCTAGAGGAAGGGGAATCCCTTCCGGAGTCTGAGGTGGAGGAAAAGTCGAAGGTCCTCCGACCTCAACTGTGTTTGAAGATCTTGCTCCGGAGGTCCGAGGGGACCTCCGAGTAGGGCTACCACCTGAACTCCGCTTGGGAGGCATGGTCTGAGAACTTGGTAGAGAACGAAGTTTTTTGGACCATATACTCCGATGGAGCTTTCCAAGCATCTGGAGCAGGTGTCGGAGCAGTAATAATTTTGCCTTCAGGGCAAAAGGCAATGTACTCCGCAAGACTCAACTTTAAGTCTACCAATAATACAGCGGAGTATGAAGGAATTTTGTTGGGACTTCGAAAGGCACGTGCTTTGGGGGCTACAAGAGTTGTTATTAAAACAGATTCTCAAATTGTAGCAGGGCATGTAGATAAGAGTTTTCAAGTTCGACATCCGCAGCTTGCAAATTATTTGGAAGAGATCCATAAGATTGAAGCAGCATTTAAAGGGATTTCCATTCGAAGTATACCCAGAGCTGAAAATACGCAAGCTGATATCTTGGCAAAAGCTGCAGCCGGAGCTATGGGCATTTCAGAAGAAGCTTTTTACGAAGAGCTCAGTGCACCTTTGGTAACAAAGATCCCATATGCGGAAGTCCTTTGAATTCCATGTACAGATTGGCGAAGTTCAATTATGGAATTGTTGCAAGGAGAAGCAAATTTGCCTGACGGGCCACAGCTTTCGAGGTTGAAGCTCATAATCCGAAATTATCATATAATCAACGGTATTTTGTACAAGGCCGGAGTATGTTCCCCTCTGCTCCGATGTATATCTCAAGCCGAAGGTCAAGAGATTCTCCCAGGAATTCATGAAGGACTTTGCGGTAGTCATCTGGCCCCTCGAGCTTTGGTAGGAAAAACACTTCGCCAGTGGCTTTATTGGCCTACAATAGTAGCTGATGCGGAGAGCTTAGTCCGCACTTGCCAGGGTTGTCAATGGATGGTAAGAAGAAGTCATCGCCCGCCAACAACTCTTCAAGTCATTGCCCCAGTATGGCCCATGGCCAGATGGGGCATGGACCTTATTGGCCCCTTCCCAGTAGCAAAAGGAAATTTGAAATTTGAAGTCGTAGCAATTGAGTATTTTTCCAAGTGGGTTGAAGCAAAGCCCCTAACAGCTATCACTTCAAATAATGTAAAAAAGTTTTTTGGAAAAATATCATATGCCGGTTCGGAGTGCCTCGACAACTCATAGTTGACAATGGGACACAATTTGATGCAGAGCCCTTCAGGAAGTTTTGTGAAGATCTTGGCATACAATTATGCTTCGCTGCAGTGCGACATCCCCAGTCTAACGGAGCTGTTGAAAGAGCCAATGTTAATATCTTGTCAGGGCTGAATCGAAGAATAGTGGGATTGGCAAAAGGATTGTGGACCGAGGAGCTCCCGAAGATTCTATGGTCCATCCGGACTACTCAAACAAGGTCCACGGGTTTCACTCCTTTCAGACTATTATTCGGAGACGAAGCTATGACACCAACGGAGCTTAAAGGAGGATCCCTTCGCAGCACCGAACCAGAAATAGAAGCAGAAAGGCAAACTTCGCTTGATTTAACAGAAGAAACAAGGCTTCGAGCTGTCGCCAATTTATCAAAGTATCATCAGCAGACGAAGACTTGGTTTGACCCGAGGGTCAAGCTTAACGAACTTAAGCCGGGTCATCTTGTTTTGTGAAGTGTTATAGCACCAGGGAAACTAGGGAATAAATGGGAAGGTCCATATATAATTCTTCGTTCAGGACGCTCTGGTTCTTTTAAGTTAGCAAATTTAGAAGGAGAAGAGTTAACGCATACATGGCATGCGGAGCACTTAAAGCGATATTTCCCATAGGGGCTCCTTGTAATCATTTGTAAACACCTTCTGAATTAATAAAGCTCATGGTTCAGATAATGCCTACCTTTCAAACACTTCCTACTTCTAGTGGACACATTGGAAGAACGAAGTTGGCTGGGAGGGAAGTGTCATTAATTTGAACCAATTTTTCGGACTTCGAACCACTGGTTCGAAGCTTCCGAAGAGGTGGGAAAGTCACTAAAAAACGGATTCCAAGCAACCGGCTTGAAAGCATCCGTAAAAAGAGTCCAAGGAGAACACTGCGAATTCCAAACCACCGGTTTGATAGCATTCACAAAAAGAGCCGAAGGAGGACAAAACAAAACAGAGTCTAAGCTGATAAGCTTCGAATATCTGTGAAAAGAGTACAAAGAGACCAATTGTTTGGGACACTAAAGTGTCCGGAAAGTTTGTCCGAAGTGACTTCTTTCGAATATATTAATCTTTATGTTGCTGAGGGGCTCTAAGCATCAAAAATTGTACTCCTAAGTTTTTCTTTGCGCCTAACCATCTTTGAGTATAGTTCGAAGTTGCTTACGCCCAAAGAGGGGCTGGGAAGTAGGCAGACAATTTTAAAAATCAATCTTTATTATTCGAACAGATTACATTACTCTATGAAAAATCTGTGTCTATTCCAAGAAGGAATCGAAGGCCCCTTCGATCTCTAGAGCTACCACTAAGGCCGGAGCGACTGGTTCCAGGGCCGGGAGTCCTAATAACTTTATGCTTAGTTCTTTTCCCTCCTTTCTACGCTCGAAAATCTTTTTGTTCCTATTGAAGTTCGGCCCAAGTTCGAAGTCGCTCCAGACTTCTTTCCCAGCTTCGAAGTTCTTCAGGCTTTTTTCCTTGTTCTTCGGCAATATTCTCATCTTCAGACCATTCAACGTCTTCAGAAGACAAAGTTTCCAAGTTAACTTCTTTTTCTTCCTCTTTAATATAAGATAATATATCTTTACATATGTCGGGCGCAATATCACCAGAGCTCTCTCGAGGAATCGAAAATCGAGGTCGTTTATGATGTTTTAAAAGATCGAAGGTAGCCCATAGCAGGCGGAGTTCTTCGGTAACGTTTAATACTTCCACATCATCCATACGAGGTTGAGAAGCCTAAAAACATGATAAGTAAATTTTCATTCATAATGTATGCAAGCATAATTTTTACATAATCGGGCTCCTAAGACAAAACTAAACCAGTGGGTTTGGCGGAGGCTGGCTGCTCGAAGCTTGAGACCGAGCTTGCTTTTGGTGATGCCCTTCATCGATCCAAGCCTTGATCGCTGATCGACCTTCGGCTATCCATGAAGTTTGGAAGGCTTGCCAAGCTGCAGCCACATCTTCGGAAGGGTTGAGTAGTTGGTTGTCGTCAAAGGTAATGGGATCCGCCCGCAAATCTGGTGCTATCGATAGCCCTAGATCTTCGTAGTAGCGAAGTATTCCGAGAGCAGCCACTTGGCCGGAGATCTCTCCATATCGAATGCCTGCTGTCTTCATCATCTTCGCAGCTCCTTGGATCATCATTAACCGTCGTAGCAGGGGGATGTTGTCACTCGAAGGTAGTGTCCAATGAGTACCGAAGTACTCCAGAACACCTAAGAGATTCTTTATGACCTCCGCAGCTACCTTTTCCGACTTCACCTTATCTTCAATCAAAGCATCCCTTGCTGAAGTCAGTTCATCTGCCACGGCGGAGAGCCTAGCTACCTCCGTAGCCAGAGAACACTTCTGGCTAAGCAAGTTTCTAGCTTCCTCCATAGCCTTAGCCTTTTCCTCTTGGAGCTTAACTAGCTCAGCCCCCGCCGTAGCGTGCTCTGCCCGCATTTTTTCTACTTTGGCCCGAAGCACAATTTGTTCGGCTTCGAGCTTTTTATTCGCTGCCTCCAGATTTTGTCTGGCCCTCCTCTCCACCGAAACCATTTCGTCTAAGTGTGAAACTCGAACTTTGGAGACGTTAAGATTCCTTTCGAGAGCAGCAACCTTCTCCTGAAGACGAAGACTTCCGCGCTCGTTCGAAACAGCTGCAGCTCGAGCCAAAACTATTTGCTGCGAAGGAAAAAAGCAAGGTGAGAGATTATTCGTAAGTTGAAATTAATCTTGTTTTGCAGATACTTTCTACCTGGTATGCTGCCCGTTCCAAGGCTGCGTTGAGCTCCGAGCCCTCAGCCTCGCTAAGGATGGCTACTAGGTCCGTCTCCCCAACTTCGCGGTTAGCTCGATCCAAAGGCTCGAGCAGGATCCGAACTCCGGTCCTTCGCTCCAGGAAAGGAGCTAGGAGGGGGAGCATGGACAGAGCCCTCTGGTCGTCTTCGTTCGGCGAGGGGTCGGAGCGCTGTGCTGCGTCTTCGGAGACTTCGGTAGAATGGCCCCCCTCCGTAGATTGACCTCCGTCTGTCGATTCAGACGGAGTTAATCCTGAATTCGAAGCAGGGAAGGGGTCCATTTTCCCTTTACCTTTTCCAGGTCCCATCTGTGCAACTTCTGGAATCGGCTCCGGAGAGGTTGAGGTCCCAGCAGCCGTATCTTCAGGAGGAGCCACTTCCATGGGAGCGGGCCCTGCCAAGACAAAGGTATTATATATTGCATAATTTTGCAGGTAAAAGGAACAAACGGATCATGTGAAGTTTACCTCCGAAGTCCTGTTGGCGGGTAAGTACGGGGCTGCTCGGAGGGTCAAAGGCCACTTCGAAGTCTTCATCGGACTCGAAGTTTAGAACCGAAGGGTCAACTATTGGATCCTCTCTTGGAGCTACAGTTACCGCTTCGTTCGGAATCGAAGTTTGCTCAACAGTAACTTCGACTCCGCCTTCAGTTATAGGGGCTTCTTCATGTGGCGGGTCTGGCTGGACATTTGAAGCCCCAGCCTGTCCGGAGCTACTTGGAATATCTGGCGTGCTTGCAGCGTTGCCAGTGTTTACATCCGCCCGGTTTTCATCTTCCGTGATCAGGTTGATGAGGAGTCTTCCTTCATCCTCAGAGGAATCGGAGACCGAAGCCACCGAACTTGAAGGCGCCACATTCTTTGGCTTTCGGGCTACCTTTTTTGCCGAAGTCTTAACAGGAGCCGAAGTCCCGACGTCCACCTTCCTCTTCTTCGGCCCTTGCTCTGAAGGCACCCAGTCTGGAAGAGGAGTGGGAGCAACTCCGAGTACACCCCACACTCAGTTGAGACACTCCCAGCTACCTACTAGCTTCGTCCTCCACTCCTTCTCAGCCGGAGTTAGAACTCCCAGAATCTTCTCTGAAGCTCGAACAAGTTGCTCCGAAGTCATGGGGGCTTGAGAAGCTGAAAGATAAGTTGGCGTTAGTCATGTCATCAAACAAATATATATAAAACATGTTGTTTTCAAAGTTACCTGGAGGGCTTGAGTTCGAAGAGAGTTTTCGGAGTCCACCTTCTGGATCCTCTTCGAAGGTGATAGGCCAGTTGGCCATCAGGGGTGGAATCTGGAGTCCGATGAACTCCTCCGCTAAGTCCCGCATGCTCATGTGGCGACTAATCCATTGGAGCAGGCTGAGACGAGCTTCGAGCTGGGCGGGATCTGGGTGAACTTGGGCTTCCCTTCGGAAGTTTATGTCCTGTAGAGGTCCAGCCAGACGACTGCCTGCCCCATCTTCGGCATAGAACCACCAGAGCATCCAATCTGTGTACCATGTGGCATTGATGGCCTTCGCTGGAAATCTTAGCTGAAATTCATCCCGAAGTCGGAAGTTGATGCTGCCGAAGGCTACCACGATCTTCTCTCCTCCGGGGCCTAGGTAAGTCTTTGGCTGGCATGATGCTCTGTGCAGTGCTACCAAAATCTCTGCTCTTCCTTCATAGCCCTCAGCTCACAACGCCCATTCGAAGATGGCTAAATGGGCTATTGCGTTCGGAGATAGTTGGGGAAGGGTGACGTGAAATAAATCCAGTACCTCCGATAGGAAGTCGACTGCCGGAAGTCCTAACCCTGCTTCGAAGAAAGCTTCGAAGACCACAACTTCTACAGGCCTTGTTGAAGGGATGGCCTCCTTTCTAGGTTTCCGGATTATGACCTCCGAGCTAATTTTTCCCTCCACTATTGTTGCGATCGACTCCCTTTTGCAGGTAGATGGCCCCAGTTGATACGACTGGTTCGAATACTTCGAGGATGCCGAGAGGAGATCGTGAGGACCGACATTTTGGGGATTCCTTGCCGGCGCCGCCATTGGTACTGCTACCGCTGCTATCGGAGCCGTCATGACTGTTGGTGCTGCTGCTGCCGCTGCCGGTGCCGTGGCCGCAGCCTACTGCCGAGCTAAGGTCGAAGCCGCCCAGGGACCTTGAAGCTTGTCTTCGCCATGAACTCGCACTAATTTCTAAAACAGAAATCTGGAGGCTAGGGCTTGTTTGCGCAAAGGCGGTGAGAAGGGTATTCGAAAAGTGTCTGGGTCCTCTATTTATAGCCTAGACCCATGATTTTTTACCGTTTACGTTTGCCGTTTCGCATTCTTGACCGTTACCCCTTGCGAAGTTAATGCATCGCGTAACTTCCGCCGGAAGGAAAAAGCCAACGGCTATTTCTTCCAAGTCTAAAAAAGCTTTCTAACTCCTTAAGTTAATTCCAAGATAGTTCGAATGTAACTTTCTTAGAAGTCGATTCGAAGTTTTGAATCTCCGCATATTTCGGAGGTCGATTAAATCTGTTAACCCCTACGCATGATTATTTTTCTTGCGTATACTACTCTCCTAACGTTACAGATCTAGCGGAGAAGCATATTCGAGGGGCTACTGTTGGGAGAAAATACTTCATCCTCAGGGCCATTGCTGCAACAAGACAAAGGCAGGTGATTTAATCGAAGGTTTCCAGCATCTAACTCTGGAAGTATACTGGATCAAGTTCGAAGTATAAAGGCGGACTCTAGTTCGGAGTATATCTTCGAACATTGGCTCTTCAGAGAGATTCTTTGCCAGCTAGGACGGAAGACTTATTTTCTTTCTCTTTAGATTAGTCTTTTACCGTTTTAGCCCTATCAAGGGTACCGAATAGTCTCCACTATGTCGGTTGTAACAGAGGGGTAAAAGGGTCCTTTCATTAAGGTTTTGGGCTATAAATACCCCCCGTTTTACCCTGTAATGAGGATCGAATACTGAGTTATTCAATACACATCTTCGAACTGTTTTGAGCTATTATCCACTTCGGATGCTTGAAATAGTTTACTTCACAAACACTTTGTTTGTTAGTTTCTAATCTCTAGAAACCTGTTAGCGTAATCTTTTGCGCCAACAGGCGCCTCAAAAATTCATTTGAATCAATGGCCTCCTCCCAACACTCAACACACCTCACGAGATAACCAAAATCTGACCAAAAACACAAATGAAAATAGTGCTATCACTTTCCTGTCAAATATGATGTGATACGACAGTCTGAGAGATCACGAGCATTAAAAATAATCTAGCCTAAAAACGACTAGTGTCCTTATCGAAAAGACACCACAAAAGTTCTTAAAGGTAGACAAACAATGCATTTAACTTACAAGCATTTCAAATAGCACAGGTAAAATCATCAACAATACTCAAGCATTTAATCAGGTAAAATAAATGCAGATGATTCAAAATGAACTAAGTATACAGAAATACATCAATGAACATACATAATTCAATTTGAATAAAAAGCTTGTTGTAAATTAATCTATCTCAGAATATCTAGAAAATAAATCTGTAAATGCACGCAAATAAATGAAGGATCGAGAGTTACTATTCTTCAGAAAAATCTTCTGTTCCTTGGGCATAGCACGGGCGCCGCCGCCTCCAGTCCCAGCCAAAGCACGCACTATACTTTGTTGCTCCTATTGCCGTGTGTTACTACCGCGCCTCCACACGCCGCCGCTCGAACCCAGGCGATGGCTTCTGATTCACCGTAGTGTTGAACAACAGCGCGTGCTTCTTCCCTCGCCAACTACGCCCAAATGCCTTGCGCCACGCAGGCTTGTGCCCAGAATCTCCGTTGCCACCTAGGCACTCTGACCAGTTGAAAGAAAACCAGGACTTGATCCGAGGCAACAGCGTACGGTCTAGCGCCAGCGCTTGTGTGCACCCAATTTGAGAAAAAACATCGATGTGGTTTTTTGCAGGAACAGTGCTGCGAGCGATGAATACTATGGCGGCACAAAAACTAGTTCACCGGTGGCACAAAAGCTTGGTGGAAGGGAAAGCCAAAAATAAAAATGAACTCTGAATATTTCATTTGAGTGAGTTGATGAAATCCTAGGGTACACATACCTTTTTATAGGCAATTAAAAAACTAAAAATGACGCAACTACCCATAGGGTATAGACTTTGAAATACAGACATGAGCCCAAACGGAAAAACAGTAAAATCCTAATTAAAGGTAGATTGGCCTGATGCAGAGGTTTCGTAGTAGCTACGACTTTGCTTCAGGATGGTCTAATCCCCGATGAATGATCTGGATAGATGCGTCGGTTTTACGCCGAAACCGACAAAGTGTCCACTGTCTTCGCACCGGGTACCCAGATTGGGCCAGCTCGATTCTACGGCTCCCTCATCCCGGCAAACGCTCGCGCGCCCGTTTACCTGAGTCAAACCCGGTCAACAGATAAGTGGATCCCCTACCGTTCCTGGCCCATGGACCCGGATTCGGCCAGCCCGACTCCGCGGCCCCTCTGCCCGGCAGTCGCTCGCCCCCATGTACTTGAGTCACATGCGACCCAACACATGATAGGTCTCATCTCATCTTCGTCTCTCTATTGACTTCCCTTGATAATCACTCATCACTTCTGGAGCCATGAGGCCCATGATCTTAACATGGCTCCTCAGAGTGGAGCTACATCCGAGCGACAACGTTCAAGCCTGTGTTGTAGAACTTCTGTGACACAGGTGTCGGTGAAGAAGACCATCCTTCCCTAGGGAATGTCTCAGCGGAAGGTAGTTCTTTGGCACAACCATTGATCTCGGCACTTATTTCCGTGAGCGGCCCAATCTCAGAGATGTTGGTGTCATAGTCGGTGAAGGCATCTGTGAGGGGAGCACTTGCCGGCAGACCAGGTGACGTCCTCGGAGATCAACGCTCTGCTCAGCGAGTCAGCAACATGTATTGACAAAACTATTGAAAGTTTTTTCACATGACTTTGCTGACTCATGGGGCTCCTCGCACCCAGGAATGCTCCGGCACTACGTATATACAGTGCGTTGGAGCTACGTTTGAGTAGCCTTGACCCTGTTGAGCAGATAAAAAGAAGTGTAGAAGAAACTTTTGTATATGTACATCTCTTGGAAATGTAATAAAAATTTCTTAATTATCAATACTTCTGTCCGTTCGACTACATACTGTTGACACAGAAACGTGCCCCCGCACTTGGGACAGTTCGATGATCCAAAAGTGCACGGATACTTAGGGACAAGCCTAAGCGTGACGTGGCACTGACGTCGCGTTCCGACTACCTTTAGTCGTGATAAGGGGGTGGAGTCGCCAGGCAACCAGAATACACAAAATAATCCAATTAGCCGAAAGAGATAGATTAAACAGAATAAAATCAGCAAACCAGTCAGAGCCCCGTCTGGTTCGAAGTCTGGTGTGAAGGGGTCACCGAAGTGTACCTTCGGCATCTGGTGCGAAGTGCTCCGCCGAAGGGTGCTTTGGCGTTCGGACTGATCCGGCCGAAGATGGACTCCGAATGGATCTGGACGCAGCGATCACCTCCGAACAGTGGGGTTCAGCATGAGATCTCCGATACAGCAAACTACGGAATAATAACGCGAGAGCCACGCACGAGCGCAACTTCGTCCGGTGTGGAGTATGATCGTGGCGAAGCCCGTTGCGATGAAGGATGCTGGCGAAGTGTATTGCCGGAGGCTGCAGTCCCACCGAAGGGTGTCCTGGGGACCTCCGAAACCGATCTCTCAGCTCCGGACACCTCCGACGAAGTGGCTCCGAACGTGCGAACCTGCAACAGAGATAATCCAAAGTACCAATTTGGCCCGTGGACCGAATTTTGCTAAGTGTTGCACTAGTAGCGAAGGTAGAATCTGTTACGCAGATTAGCGGATACTTCACACTCGAAGTAACAAGGTGATAGCAATCTATTACGTAGATTAACGGATACTTCACAAGAGAAGTAACAAGGGTTACCACTATTCCGTAGTGGCCGGCGGAGGGCTTCCAGGCAAACCCACGAAGAGGTACATGAAAATAAAGGTAAAGTAAATACGATCAAAGCATGGGGCTTTGGTTTGGTTTGAGTTGGGGGGGCCTCTACGCCGACCTTGCCTCTCTATTTATAGGGGCTTAATTCCTAATCTAATCTACTATTAATCCGGCCAGATAGAGATAAAGATTGAGCTGGAAACATATGCAATTCTACCTCTTCCGAAGTGGGCTTCGGCCAGGCCCGTCGAGGCCTGCTCCTCGGGCCGAAGCTTCGGTAGCGTGGGCTTCCGAAGGCTTCCCGGTCGAAGCCCATGGGCTGGCTAGAGGCTTTCGGAGCCCATAGCTCAATGGACTTCGGCCCTGTAGGGCTTCGGATAGACCCTGGGCGTGTGTATTTTCGGCCCAAATCACCAAAATTGATATTTTGATGATCTAGCCATTAATGCCATCTTTTTCTATCAACACATGCCCCCCTGCCTTTTAGTGAACTAAGTGAACTAAAAGCACAACGAGCTGAATACGATACCATCTGTATCAGCTTTTCGACACTTTTATGATGTTTGCCACACACTTGGGAAATACCTTTTCAAGTACCTACCATTCAAAGCTCTTCGAACCCGCTCTCCCTGCAGGGATTCGAACACGTATGCGTTGCCGGGAGTGATTTCGGCTATCTTAAAAGGACCTTCCCAACTAGGCGACCATTTACCAAACTTGGGACTTTTCGTGCCTAAGGGTTAAATCGTTTTCCACACCAAGTCTCCTATTTGAAACGATTTTGGGTTAACCTTTTTATTGTAGGCTTTAGCTACTCTCCTTTTGTCTACTTCTATGGCTTCTAAAGCCCTTAATCTATTATCGGTCACTTCCTCTAGATTGTCCTTTAGAATAGTTTCATACTCGTTGACCGATAAGCCGTCTTGCTTTAACACTCTTAAGGAGCCAAGATCTACCTCTACAGGAAGAACGACTTCTTGTCCATATACCAACTCATATGGACTGACTTTGGTAGCACCATGCTTTGCAATCCTACAAGCCCATAGGCGCCTCGGAAAGCACCTCATGTCACCTTTTAGGGAAATCTTTGATTTTCTTCTTAATGAGCTTCAATCACAGTTTTAGTACTAGACTCGGCCTGGCCATTGGCCTGAGCATAGTAAGGTGAGGAGTTTATCATCTTAATGCCATAGTATTCAGCGAAGTCCCTTACTTCTCCAGAAACAAATGAACTACCTTGATCTGTAGTAAGGGTTTCGAGAATGTCGGATCTATGTATGATGTGCTTCAAAATAAAATCACGTACCTCATTGTGAGTCATGTTCTTGAGAGGTACGTCCTCGGTCCACTTAGTGAAGTAATCCGTTGCCATCAACACGAACCGATGCCCTTTTGAGGAAGGAGGGTGAATCTGGCCAATGAAGTCTAAACCTGATGAGGACATCACTTCACATGATACACACATGGAGCCTCCACCTACAATTCAAGTACTAGGACCAATCACACGCGCCCGTGCCCGTCGCTTGAACCATGAGGTTAATTCTTTCCTTAGCAACTATGTCAATATTTGTTTCGACGGGATGCTACTGAATACTAGTGATATTTTGTTGCTTAGGAACATGGGAGATGGAATAGAAGAGTTGGAGCTGAAGACGGAGTCGCACGGATGTTTTGAAGTCAAGATTTCGCTGGTTCGGACTACATCAACCACCCTGCACCAAAATGGGCATAACTTCCTCATACGAAGTCTGATTGGCGCGTTCTTTGACTTTTTGGAAAGCTGAGGAGAAGACGGATCGTTTTCCGTTGGTTTCACCTCATTTGGAGTCTCGAGTCGTTCTGTATGATTTAAACAGTCCTGCATGACAGAACTGGGCCATGTTGGCCCATAGTCTGAGTCTGTACGTCTTCTAGCCCACAGCCCGTGTCTGTTCGCCTTCCAGCAGGCTGCCGCCCTATATATTCTCACGCCAGCCGCCTCTAGGGTTAGGTTTTGCTTTGTTTGCATCTACACTGTTGTGTTTAGATCCTGCCTCTTTCACCGGACCGATTGGCTGCTGCATTGGCGTTTGTGAAACCTCACCTTATCTTCGTTTGTCTGTGATTTGGCATTCGATTTGTATCCTTCCTGTTCTTGCTTGTGTTCTTGGGTTCGCTTGTAGGAATTAGCCTTCGTGGCGAGGTCAATCGCGTTCTGCGTGGTTGATAACCAACGGAGACAGTGGTGTAACGATTGCAAGGTTTTGATCCGCCGGACCGGAGCCTTGGATCGCCAACGTCGAGATTCTCCACCAACCCAAGTTTATCCTTTACCTAGCGGAAGATCGGGACCAGTCCCCTATCAGTTGGTATCAGAGCTCAGTTTTCCCGTTAGGTAATCTCGATCTACTTTTGTTTTTACCCAGAGTCCAGAAAACCGCACCAAAAAAATTCCCCACCGAGAACCCCTTTGTGCCTTGCGATTTTAATTCAGTTTTAACTTTGTTGAGTTCGTGTTCTTGGTCGAGTCTTGTTGCTGGTTTAGTCATCCCTTTGTGTCGTTTGAGTAGTAGTTGTTCTTGTGTCTCAAAAATTCCCCACCGAAACCCCCCCCTTCCGCAACCCCTTTTTTTTGTTTTCCACATCCAGTCTTTGTGACCCCCCTTCGGTAAAACAGGCATAACTTTTCGCTCGTTTGGCAGAAAAATCTGAAATTTTTTGAGCGTCTTCCTGACCCTGTTAGCCCTCACCAAAATCGCCAAGAAAATCAGGAAGATAAAGAAAAAAATTGGTCAAAGTTTTTGCTCGCCGGACAGTGAACTTGTTTGAATTTTTGTGAGCCACATCCCACCTCAGTTGTAGGTGCCAATTTTTGTGGTTGCCTCTCTGGTCATCCTTGTTCAAAAAAAATAGAGTGAAAAAAAAGAAGAGAGAAAAAAATCAAAAAAAGAGAAGAAGTGGTAGTAATAGCATTATCGGCGGCAGTAACAGATTCGGCAGTAACAGCTTCTCAGCGGCAGTAACAGATTCTGCTTGTCCGATCTCTTGTCCGAACTCTTGTCCGGTCAGCGGTAGTAACAGAGTTATCAGCGGCAGTAACAGATTCTGCTTGTCCGATCTCTTGTCCGAACTCTTGTCCGATCAGCGGTAGTAACAGAATTATCAGCGGAGGTAACAGATCCTTTGTCCGATCCCTTGTCCGATCTCTTGTCCGATCTGCAGAGAGCTGAATTTGGCCTGTGTTGCTTCCATTTGAGTTTTGGGCACATAGTTTCCCTCTATTGCTTGAATTTTCACCTTGGGAGCACTAAGGCCAGCAACTTGACGAGTACTTGGGAATACTTATTAAACTTGGTTTAACTGTTATTATTATCGCTAATCCTTGCTACTCACTTTGCCTTCCAAGCTACACCTTTCTCTTGGTCAGGACAGGTTCATTTCTTGCAATTGTACACCACCCTCCACTTGGTTCATCACCTGTAGGCCGGTGACCTCACTGCGGCGTGGTAAGAACACTTGCAAGCGTGGGTAAGGCGCTTGACGGATTGCTTCCACCACACACCCACCACCCCACCTAGCTGTTTTACATAAGGATTATTCTTTGTTGTATTGTCTTTTCACTAACATGGCAGCACTTATTGTACAACGTGACTTGAGCACTCACATGGACCAGGACGACCAGGCACAACGGAACAATATATTTCAGACCTTCTTCCTCGTCAATAACCGTCGTGCGCGTGTCATCATCGACAGCGGTAGTTGCAACAATTTGGTGAGCCTCGACGTGGTAACTAAGCTTCAACTTCCCACACGTGCACATCCACACCCTTACCACGTGCAATGGTTCAACAATAGCGGTAAGGTCATGGTAACACAAACTGCTCACATCGAATTTTCCATTGGTACATACTTCGGAGTTGCTGAATTTGATGTAGTACCAATGCAAGCATGTTCTCTATTACTTGGTAGACCTTGGGTATATGATACTGATGCTACACACCATGGTAGGAACAATAAGTACACATTTATGTATAAAGGAAAGAAAGTTACATTGCTTCCTATGACTCCTGCTGAAATTGTGAAATTTGAACAAGAAAAACGTGCTAGGGGACGCACAAAAGAGCAAACAACTTTCTGAAAATCAGCAAGTATCTAAAACACTTTCGAGGAAACAAAAAGACGAAGTTGTTTCTCCTTCCTCATCACAAGTTATTAACTGAAAGGATGTGTCATGCATGCGACTAAAACTAACCTTGCAGCACGTAGTTTTCTTGGTCTTGCAGGTTTCTACCGGCGTTTTGTGAAAGATTTCGGCACCATAGCCGGTCCTTTACCTGAGTTGACCAAGAAGGGAGTTACTTCTACTTGGGAGCCAGCACAAGAACAAGCTCTTGCCACACTCAAGGATCGCCTTACACGTGCACCTCTACTTCAGCTACCCGACTTCTGTAAGCCTATTGAGTTAGAATGTGAATGCTAGTGGTGTTGGAATAGGAGGTGTGCTGCTACAAGGAGGTAAACCTGTGACCTATTCTAGTGAGAAATTGCATGGTCCACAGTTGAATTATTCTACCTATGATAAGGAATTATATGCCTTAGTGCGTGCGCTTGAAACTTGGCGACATTACCTTTTGCCTAAGGAGTTTATTATACATTCTGATCATGACACACTCAAATATTTGAGAGGGCAAGCTAAACTGAATCGTAGACATGTTAAATGGGTTGAATTTATTGAATCTTTCCCATACATTGTGAAATACAAGAATGGTAAAGAAAATGTGGTTGCTGATGCATTGTCTCGCAGGGTTGTTCTTTTATCTCAACTTGATATTAACGTTCCAGATTTGGAAAGTTTGAAAGATTTGTATGTTGTAGATAAAGAATTTGCTGAAACAAACACTAAATGTAATGATGGGAATGGCTAGAAAAGATTTCATGTTTATGACGGGTTCTTGTTCCATGCTAACAAGCTATGTGTTCCAGATTCGTCCGTACGTTTGCTGTTGTTGCAGGAATCACATGGCGGTGGATTAATGGAACATTTTGGGAGAGAAAAGACTTTGGCCCTGCTGTCCAATAATTTTTATTGGCTAAAGATGCGGAGAGATGTTGAACGATTTGTGCAGCGTTGTGCCACATACCATAAAGCTAAGTCCAAACTAACCCATATGGTTTGTATACTCCACTTCCTGTTTCTAGTGCACCTTGGGAAGATATTAGCATGGACTTTATTTTGGGATTGCCTAGGACAAAGAGGGGGAGAGACTCCATATTTGTAAGAGTGGATAGGTTTTCTAAAATGGCACACTTTATTCCCTGTCACAAGACCAACGATGCTTCACATATTGCTGATTTATTTTTCAGGGAAATTGTGAGATTGCACGAGATGCCTAGAACCATTGTTTCAGATCGTGATGTGAAGTTTACGAGTTACTTTTGGAAGACAATGTGGGCCAAGCTTGGCACAAAATTGCTATTTTCAACAACTTGTCACCCGCAAACTGATGGCCAAACAGAGGTGGTAAACCGTACACTCTCCATGTTGCTGCGAACAATGATTAAGAAGGACTTGAAAGAATGGGAGGACTGCCTTCCACATGTTGAATTTGCATACAATAGAGCTGTTCACTCAACAACACAATTGTGCCCGTCTGAAGTGGTGTATGGTTTTAAGCCAATCACACCACTTGATTTGCTGCCACTTCCTTTTCAAGAGAGAGCAAACATAGAGGCAACTAAGCGTGCAGAGTTTGTGAAAGCTATGCATCTGAAGACCAAGGAAGTTATAGAAAAGAAGGCACGCTATTTTGCTCAAAAGACAAATAAAGGAAGAAAGAAGATGTTTTTCAAACCAGGAGATCTTGTTTGGTTGTACTTGCGCAAGGATCGTTTTCCTGATTTGAGAAAGTTTAAATTGATGCCCCGTGCTGATTATTTAAAACCCTATTTGTGAGCTGACGATGAGCTTGAGTCGAGGACTGACTCCAATTCAAGAGGGGGAGGATGATGAGGACATCACTTCATATGATACACACATGGAGCCTCCATCTACAATTCAAGTACTAGGACCAATCACACGCGCGCGTGCCCGTCGCTTGAACAATGAGGTTAATTCTTTCCTTAGCAACTATGTCAATATTTGTTTGGACGGGATGCTACTGAATACTAGTGATATTTTGTTGCTTAGGAACATGGGAGATGGAATAGAAGAGTTGGAGCTGAAGACGGAGTCGCACGGATGTTTTGAAGTCAAGATTTCGCTGGTTCGGACTACATCAACCACCCTGCACCAAAATGGGCATAACTTCCTCATACGAAGTGCGATTGGCGCGTTCTTTGACTTTTTGGAAAGCTGAGGAGAAGAAGGATCGTTTGCCGTTAGGTTTCACCATCATTTGGAGTCTCGAGTCGTTCTGTGTGATTTAAACAGTCCTGCGTGACAGAACTGGGCCATGTTGGCCCATAGTCTGAGTCTGTACGTCTTCTAGCCCACAGCCCGTGTCTGTTCGCCTTCCACAGGCTGCCGCCCTATATATTCTCACGCCAGCCGCCTCTAGGGTTAGGTTTTGCTTTGTTTGCATCTACACTGTTGTGTTTAGATCCCGCCTCTTGCACCGGACCGATTGGCTGCTGCATTGGCGTTTGTGAAACCTCACCTTATCTTCGTTTGTCTGTGATTTGGCATTCGATTTGTATCCTTCTTGTTCTTGCTTGTGTTCTTGGGTTCGCTTGCAGGAATTAGCCTTCGTGGCGAGGTCAATCGCGTTCTGCGTGGTTGATAACCAATGGAGACAGTGGTGTAACGATTGCAAGGTTTTGATCCGCCGGACCGGAGCCTTGGATCGCCAACGTCGAGATTCTCCACCAACCCAAGTTTATCCTTTACCTAGCGGAAGATCGGGACCAGTCCCCATCAAAACCCCAACCTCGAAACGACCATGGCTTGACATTAGGATTGAGCAATGAGGCAGGAGCTAACTGGATGTTGTCAAACCTTTGACATGATTCAAACCCTCTGTAGTACTTGAAACAATCTTCGGTCATAGTCGGCCAATAAAACCCTGCTCTTTTGAGCATCCAACTCATTTTTTGGGCCGACTGATGAGTGCCGCAAAACCCCTCATGAACTTCTCCTGTAGCCACCTGGGACTGCTCATGGTCTAAACACCTTCAATAGCACTCCGTCGATGGTTCGGCGATACAATGTGTCATCTATCAACACGAATTTGAACGCTTGTCGCCGAAGCTTCCGATCAACCCTTTGGCTAGGGTCTCTCAAATATCGGACGATTGGGACTCTCCAATCGCCCTTATGGGTTTCAGAGGGTTTTGTTGTTCCATCCTCTAAACAAACTTCTAAATTACTGACATCGGGGTGCCCCCCGAGCCATTCCAGCTCCTTGCCGAAGCCTGGCCGGTGTGGCCGTCCGGAGTGCGCTGGGCCAAAGCCCTTCGGAGGTTTCGGACTCTGAGGAGCCTTCTCCGTTTGGGAGGCTTCAGACTAGGGGCTCCAGTGTGCCAGATCCCTTGGTTGGCAGAGCACTCTGATCCAGGGGCTTCGTCGTGTAGTGGCCTTCGGCGACCCGAGGGGTTCGACCCGGAGCGTATGCCTGCTCGCCGTTACTGGCTTTGGCAGTGAGACCAAGCATCGGCTTCTCTAATACAGAAAATTTTCCTCTTCTGACTTGATAACCAGATGCTTGCTGAGCCAAATCATTTGCCACTGAATTGGCTTCTCTTGACACGTGAGAGATTTCGAAGCCATCGAAAGTGGCAAGTATGTCTAAACATTTATCCAAGTAACTATAAAGCAAGCCAGTTAAAATATTGAGCACTCTTAGCTACTTGTTGCACTACTAACAAAGAGTCACCGTACGTGTGAACATGTCTAGCACCTACGGATTCTAGTAATTCAAGACCCAACAATAAAACCTCGTATTCGGCATGGTTGTTAGTGGAAGTAAATTCTAGTAAGGCCGAAGTTTCAAAGTGCATCTCATTAGGTGATATGAGAACCACTCCAATGCCTTGGCCACTCTTGCAAGCCGAACCATCAAAATAAAGATTCCATGGCACTACATCAACTAAAGCAATGGTATCACTCCAGCTAACATCTATGTGATGATCAACTATAAAGTCGGCAACGACTTGGCCTTTCATCGCTCTTAGGGGTTCGTAGGCCAAATCGTACTCAATCAACGCGTAAGCCCATTTTCCGATTCTTCCACTTAGAATCGGACTTTGCAACATGTGTTTTATAACATCAGTTTGGCAAATGACAACACATGTAGTGGGGAGAAGATAGTGGCCTAACTTAGTGCACGCGTAACAAAGTGATAAACACAATCATTCTACAAACGCATACCTGGTTTCGGTGTCCAGCAGGCGGCGACTCAAGAATGTTATGATGTACTCCTTCCCTTCTACCTCCTAGGTTAGCACGGCTCCAATCATGCTATCTTCAGCGGCGATGTATAACGGAAATGGAATCCCGGCTTTAGGTGCTCTCACCATAGGTGGTGATGACAAGCACTCCTTGATTTTTTCGAAAGCACTTTGTTGGCTTGCCCCCCAAGTGAACTTGACTTCATTCTTTAGCCGGAGTATGGGGACAAATGCATCAATCTTGCCAGACAAGTTGGATATAAAGCGACGCAAATAGTTCATCTTGCCTAGTAATTTTTGTACATCCCTTTTGCATGTCGGCGCTACAATGTTTCTAATTTTCTCAAGTCTCTTAGGATCAATTTCTATGCCTCTCTCGTGAATCATGAAACCTAAGAACTTACCCGCCGACACGCCAAAAGCACACTTAAGTGGGTTCATTTTTAGCCCATACTGTCGCATCCTATCGAAAGCCACCTTCAAATCGGCTAAATGGTTTCCCATAGCGTCCAATTTGACTATGACATCATCGATGTAAACTTCTAACATAACTCCTAACAAGTCATGAAAGATCAAGTTCATAGTGCTCTGATATGTGGCGCCGGCATTTTTCAAACCAAAAGTCATGACGACCCATACGAACAAACCGACAAAACCAGGGCATCGAAAGGTAGTCTTGTAGACATCCTATTCGGCCATAAAGATTTGATTATAACCAGCATTTCCATCAAGAAAACGTAGTACCTTGTGTCTTGAAGCATCGTTGATCAGCACGTCGGCTATCGGCATTGGATACTCATCCTTCGGAGTGGTTCTATTCAGATCCTTGAAATCAATACATACCCGTATCTTGCCGCTCCCTTTCTTCTCTATAGGCACAATGTTAGCAACCCATTCCGCGTACCTGCATGTCCTAATAAATTCAGCCCTGAGTAGTCGCTCCACTTCTTCTTTAACTCGGTCATAGACGACTGAATTAAAGCGGCGGGGAGGCTACTTATAAGGCCTGAATCCGGACTTGATGGGCAGCCGATGCTCCACGAGCTCGCGACTTAGCCCTGACATCTCGCTATACTCCCATGCAAAACAATCGACATACGACCGAAGTAACTTTATTACTTCAGCCTTTTCATCGGGCTGTAAACGTTGGTTTACAAAAGTTGGCCTTGGGATGCTACCATCACCTATGTCGACCTCCTCCAAGGGATCGGACGACGCAAAACCTTGCTCTAATTTTTCTACTTCGCTAAAGTCCTCGATGGCTTCGGCAATACCGTCTTACTAGACCGATACTGCTCAACACGAGACTTTAGCCAATCTAGATTACTCTTGCTAGACATGACTATTAATACAAAAATAGCCGTGCTACTCCAGCCAACTTTACAGAAACTGGTACAAACCATCCTCCGGATAAACTAACAAAATCGTAATCCAAAAGATCTCTACCTGATAGACAATCTACTTTGTTATGGACGGCGTCAACCGACACATCGGCCAAATCTACTTGGGCTGAAGTATCCGCGGGATGACCTCCACCTCATCGCCGTCCCATAGTATCAAGCACTGGTGTAGAGTAGAGGGAATGCAACAGTTTGCGTGAATCCAGTCGCGTCTGAGTAATACGCTATAGTTACCTTGTACGTCGACGACGAAAAATGCTGTTGGCAATGTCTTGTTGCCCACCGTCAACTCCATAGAGAGTACCCCCTTGGCTTCGGAGCTCTCGCCGTTGAAGCCGTTGAGCATCAAGTTGGTCTTCTTTAGGTCATCATCATCCCTACCAAGTTTCTTCAACAACGAATAAGGCATTAGGTTAACAGTGGTGCCGCCGTCGACGAGCATTCAGGAAATCAGCTTCCCATCGATGTGGCCTCTGACATAGATGTGCTTTAGATGGCGAGCTAAGTCCTCGGGCTTCTCGAAGATGGCATTGCGCGGGTCGAGGTTCAATTGAGCAACCTCGGCCTCGTCCTGTGGAAGGGCGATCTAGGCAGGTAATGTGACGATGTTGATATCCATCACCTAGGGTGCGGCCCTTCAGAGATGGGTGAGTAATTGTCGTCGAGCATGTCGTCGTCATCATCACTCGGACTAGGAGCCAGATTGGTTATCTCAACCGGCTTCTCCCTCCATACCTATTTTGTAGCTGGCCGAGGGCGGATTTCTTCGAAGATAGCGTCGCGCTAGGCCTCAGCTTTCTTCTCGCGCATCTCCTGTGCCGTAGTCTTTGCAGGCGTTTCTTCTGTGATTTGGACATGCTTGGAGGGGCCCAAGATGGCTGCGACTTGGTGCTTCGCTGCGAACCCCGACAGACGGGCAGGCCTCGTTCGGCCGACCAAGCCAAGCTTCGGCGCAGAGCTCGGCCGAAGCATGAGACTTACATCCGTCAGACCTTGGTGACAAAGTCTTTAGGATTGGGACTTCCTGAGACCCGACTCTGATGGTTATGGAATCAGACCCCCTGACCTAGGCCTCCGCGTACTCACACCCTTCGCTTTGCTCTGCACGATCTGATTCGGAGGCACCACGGACAGTCTGTGGATGATGCCCCCCTCCGCTGCATCTGTTTGCCCCTGCCATCCATAATACTCCGAAGGAAAACAAGACATAGTGTTAGGTTGCGGAGGGTATCCTGACCCGGATATGTACGGAGCCCACGGGGTCCCCGCCCAGTCATACGGCGGAGGCATCGGTGGCACTAGTGGCCTCGCCCACTATGAGCCGAACCCGTTACCTGAAGGGGGGTTCAGCCAAGTCGAAGGTATCTCGGACCACACCAGTGAAGGGCCCTGCCAGGCCGGAGGTACGTTCGGCCAGTGCAGGCCAAAGCCTCCCATCGGAGACATCCAACATGGTGCGGGGTTCGGACCATTGGGGGCAAAAGTTACAGCACGGGGGGGTTCGGCCATTGCGGCTTCAAAACCACTATGCGAAGTAGTAGGCCATTGTGGCCCGAAGCCTTCGTGCAGAGGGTTCGCCTGCTTCGGTCCGAAGCCACCCTTCGAGGGTCTTGGACCCTTTCGGTTGTTTTAGCTTAGCGTGTGGACCTGCTTCCTTGGCCCTCCTCTGATGCTTGTTAAACAACATGTCATATGTTACCTTCGGCCTCATGCGAGCCTTAGCCGAAGGGGTACTAATGTTCTGTTTCCACACTCCTACCTCGGGATTCTTTTGCACGAGTGTGCGAGTGCACGGTTCTCCAACAATTACCTCTTTCCCTTTAGCCGACTCGGCCTATTCTGGCCGAATAAATACCCTCTTTTCGCCGTGGTCGGTGGCGTTGACTGGAAAAGGATCCTTATCCAGCTTCATCTTCGGATCATGGTCTATCTTCAATCGTCCTTCTATGGCTGATTGTATCTTCCATCGAAAAACATTGCAATCATTAGTATTATGCGAATGCGAATCATGCCACTTATAGTATGGATGCTTCTTTAACTCGTCGGCATGTGGAATTACTTGACACTTAGGTAACTTGAGAAGCTGACTTTTCAAGAGAAAATCAAATATTTTATCACATTTAGTTATATCAAACGAGTACTTGACCTCACTAAGTCTATTCTTTGTGGGGGATGGTCGCAACTCAGAGCAAGTGACTGGTTTATTTTTAGTGTTCCAAACCCATTCGACCGCGTACATGTCGGCCGAATCCTCCTCCTCTGACTCTTCCTCATTAGAGCGTTCCATGATGTGGATTTCAGCCCTAGGCTTGCTAAAAATCTTAATAAACTTTGTATCTTTGGCTCGGCCTTCCTGGACCAGAGCCTGCTGTAAAACTTGGCTAACTTCTAAAAAGTTTTGGTTATCTAACCTATCTTTGATTTCGGAACGCAACCCGTTAAAAGCTAATTCCGCTAAGTCCCTTTCTGAAATATTAAGGCTAAAACATCGGTTTCTAGTATCCCTGAAACGCTTGATGTACTCAGAGGCGCTCTCACTAGATTTCTACTTAACCGATGTCAAATGTGAAAGCCTAAGTTCTGTCTCACCTGTGTAGAAATAATCATGGAATTTCTGCTCTAAATCATCGCATGTTTGGATGGAGTTCGGCAGGAGCACCGAAAACCAAGTGAAAGTTGTGCCGGATAGCGAGAGAGAAAATAGTCTAACCTTTAGAGCATCTATCCCGCTAACCTCTCCACACTGTGCCAAAAATTTGCTAACGTGCTCTAGTGTGGTCTTTCTACCCTCGCCATCGAACTTAGTGAATTCAGGGATTCTATAGCCGCGAGGGTAGGGCACTGTATCAAGATGGTCGGGGTATGGCTTACGGTAAACCCTAACCCGTCCCTTGGGCACGAAGCCGGCACACTCTCTAAATAGTGTGCGGACCCGCTCTTCTATGTCATCTTGGTATGCTTCTTGTGTGCGCCTCTCATGTGGGGGCGCGACACGTGGTGGGATATCAGTGTGTCGGCCATGGGTTTCTTCCATGCGCGCTATTTGTATGGCGTGTTCGTGTCCGGGCGCCTGCGCATGTGGTGCGGGTAGTGCGGGCACCGGTGCAGGTGGTGGCGTGTGGTATGCAGTGTTAGTTTGACTGTAGGTATAATGATTGGTCTCGTCCATAAGTGATGATGCTGGAGACATGATTGTGTCGGTGCTGTCATTAGTCCTATCGTATACGTGGTTCGTCGGTGGTGCACTAGAAATGGGAACCAGGGGCACGGCCTTAGTAAAGTCGAACCTCCTAAGAGTCGCCTCCACTTGGGAGCTGACTGTTGAATCTAAACGGTTGGCTAGCGAAGCGCTAATGGCTTGATCTACTGATGCGGCTATTTTTTGTTCAATTTCTAAAGAGGATAAACGAGGTGATACTGGTGTTACCTTGACCTGAGCGAGGTCGGGGGTGATGATGTCGCGCTTGATGAAGCCTGCACGTGTCTTGACGTATCCCCCAAGCATCATGTCTTGGAGCGCCTTTAACTTTGCCTCGATCTCTGCTCGATGTTCAGCGGGGATATCTTCAAGTGTAGGTGACAATATGTTGCAGTCGTCGATATCCGCGCCTCCTATTGCGTCCATCGGCGGTGTAGACGTGGTATTCGATGTAGATGTACCAGTGGCCGATGTAGACGTACTCATCATGTTGGTGTAGCCTTCCCCAGCGGAGTCACCAAAAAGTGTGTTGACACGGAAACGTGCCCCTGCACTTGGGTCAGTTCGATGATCCAAAAGTGCACGGATACTTAGGGACAAGCCTAAGCGTGACTTGGCACTGATGTCGCGTTCCGACTACCCTTAGTCGTGATAAGCGGGGTGGAGTCGCCAGGCAACCAGATTACACAAAATAATCCAATTAGCCGAAAGAGATAGATTAAACATAATAAAATCAGCAAACCAGTCGGAGCCCCGTCTGGTTCGAAGTCTGGTGCGAAGGGGTGACCGAAGTGTACCTTCGGCGTCTGGTGCGAAGTGCTCCGCCGAAGGGAGCTTTGGTGTTCGGACTGATCCGACCGAAGATGGACTCCGAATGGATCTGGACGTGGCGATCACCTCCGAACACGGGGTTCGGGGTGAGTTCTCCGATACAGCAAACTACGGAATAATAACGCGAGAGCCATGCGCGAGCGCAACTTCGTCCGGTGCGGAGTATGATCGTGGCGAATCCCGTTGCGACGAAGTATGATGGCGAAGCCTATTGCGAGAGCCTGCAGTCCCACCGAAGGGTGTCCTGGGGACCTCCGAAACCGATCTCTCAGCTTCGGACACCTCCAACGAAGTGGCTCCGAACGTGCGAACCTGCAACAGAGATAATCCGAAGTACCAATTCAGCCTGAGGACCTAATTTTGCTAAGTGTTGCACTAGTAGCGAAGGTAGCAATCTGTTACTGCAGATTAGCGGATACTTCACACTCGAAGTAACAAGGTGATAGCAATCTATTACGTAGATTAACGGATACTTCACAAGAGAAGTAACAAGGGTTACCACTGTTCCGTAGTGGCCGGCGGAGGGCTTCCACGCAAACCCACGAAGAGGTACAGGAAAATAAAGGTAAAGTAAATACGATCAAAGCATGGGGCTTTGGTTTGGTTTGAGTTGGAGGGGGGCCTCTACGCCGGCCTTGCCTCTCTATTTATAGGGGCTTAATTCCTAATCTAATCTACTATTAATCCCGCTAGATAGAGATAAAGATTGAGCTGGAAACGTATGCAATTCTACCTCTACCGAAGTGGGCTTCGGCCAGGCCGTCGAGGCCTGCTCCTCGGGCCGAAGCTTCGGTAGCGTGGGCCTCTGAAGGCTTCCCGGCCGAAGCCCATGGGCTGGCTAGAGGCTTTCGGAGCCCATAGCTCAATGGACTTCGGCCCTGTAGGGCTTCGGACAGACCCTGGGCGTGTGTATTTTCGACCCAAATCACCAAAATTGATATTTTGACGATCTAGCCATTAATGCCATCTTTGCTATCAACACATATAATGTTTAAAACTAACTTTATCGATATAGCCTAGGTCTGTATAGCATAGGGAACTTAGGCCACATGCACGCTATTTAGAACCTTCAGCGTCACGAATAGCCGAGTGACAAACTGTAGTAGTCTGGACGAAAATGAATGCTTTTAAAATCCTCTGCGCAGGCAAACAACCTTGGCAATGACTACATCAGAGCAGATCAAGAATATTTTAGTCAGAGTAGTCGTTCACAACTGCCCGAATGCAAAAGAAAGCCCACACTACAAGAAAACATAAACTTTTCGTAGGCTAAAATAACTTCCGTCAGTTTTTTAAAAAAACCGACGGAAGTTAAATACTTCTGTCGGCCTTAAGGAGCCGACGGAAGTTATTTTTTCTCCCCAAAAATTGTGTGCTCTATTTTTCCCCAGCCACGCCCGCGCCTAGGTTTTCCAGCTCCTCGCCTCTCTCCCACCGCCCGCCTCCCCTTCGTCGCCTCCCCCGCCTCTCTCCCTCCGCCCGCCTCCCCTTCGCCGCCTCCCCACCTCTCTCCCTCCGCCTGCCTCCCCTTCGTCACCTCCCCGCCTCTCTCCCTCCTGCCGCCTCCCGTTCGCCGCCTCCCCGCCTCTCTCCCTCCACCCGCCTCCCCTTCGTCGCCTCCCCGCCTCTCTCCCCTCCGCCGCCTCCCCTTCGCCGCCTCCCCGCCTCTCTCCCTCCACCCACCTCCCCGCCTCTCTCCCTCCGCCCGCCTCCCTTTGCTGCCTCCCCGCCTCCCCTCATATGTGCGCAAGGGGGAACAGCGGCCTTCGGCCCCCTCCGCCGCTACCCATCCCGCCATGAGCCTTCGCCCCCTCTATCGCCACACGAGGTCCCCTCCGTCGTCGCTATCCCGCACATGTGCATGGGGGGGGGGTGCGATGGCCTTCAGCCCCCTCCACTGCCGCATGAGGCCCCTCCACGCTGCCCCGCACGACCCCCTCCGCCGATGTGCATCCCGCTCGAAGCCTCCGCCACCCTCCGCTGCTGCCCCCGCACATGTGTTCTTGGTAAGTTTAACCTTCTTCTTGATTTATTTACCATGTTGGGCATTAATTCAGTGAAATAACACATGAATATTTATGGCTATGGAACTGTTATCTTTCCCAATAAAATGCTATCTTTCGTGCAGATACATCGATCTAGGATTGTTTGACAGTGAAATTGAGGCAGCAAGGTTCAGTTAGAAGTACTCTGCACTTCTCAGTTTAATCTGTTCTCCAACTTGTAGAGCATATGACAAGGCAGCTATTCGCTTCAATGGATCCAAAATTTTATATTAACAATAGCATATTGGGGATTTTAATTCAGTTGTGGATGGAGACAACATTGACTTAAATTTGAGAAAGATCTATTCTGTTTTTATCTATTTTTCAATTTCATTAATCAGAAACAATGAATGAGAAAAGGGAGAAGATGCAGGAATGTAAAATTGGACCATGCATATACTTTTGTATATATTTTTGGATTCATGATCCTTTTAGTTGAATTTGTATGAATGTGATTTAAACATGACAATATATTTATTGACTTCGAATATGAATGTGAATGTCTTAATGTTTGTGAATGTGGATATAATTTATTATGGTGTAATATGATAGAAAAAACAGGGAAAAAAATAAAAAAACATAGAAAAAACAGAAAAAAAACAAACAGAAAAAACATAAAACAGAAAAAAAAAACAAAAAATGTAATTTTCGTCGGCTATACTTTGGCCGACGGAAGTTACCGATTTTTCCTGATAACTTCCGTTGGTCAAACCTGGCCGACAGAAGTTAACTAATTTCCGTCCAGCTAACTTCTGTCTACCCGCTTCCGTCGGCCAAATGCTGACGAAAGTTAGCCTTTTGTCGACGGAAGTTAGTTTCTTCCGTCGGGAAAAGGCTAACTTCTGTCGGCTTTGGCCGACGGAAGTTTGCTGGATTGTTGTACTGCCAAAAACAACTTCAAGAGTTCTTAGGGTGATCTAAACCACTTTGGCGTAGCTCAGGCTCATTTAGTGCAGGGGTCTTAAGACGCATGCACAATGTTTGGAACCAGGAACCATCTACGCTACGCACGATCGGGAGACAATGCTGACACTCATGGAGAGTGAAAAACTTCTTGCAATCTGGAGATACCAATAATAGATGGGTTAGAGCAGGTCATGAGTGCTTGGCTAGAGTGGTAATGTCACGGGTGCTCATGCCTAGGAGAAAAAGTGAAGCCCAAAAGAAAATATCTTTATTGAAAATATCAAAGACTAATCTTGCTTAAGGATAAAAGCGTCAAACATGTTCGATGTTCCTGGAGTTAACCAACTTTTGGTCATCCTCGCGCATCAGGCGGTATGACCCTGGAACGGTGACTTTAGCGATAATGAAAGGTCCTTCCACGGAGCCAGGAACTTGTGGGAGCCAAACGTCGATTGTACTCGGCAGAGGACCAGATCTCTTACTTGGAATGAGAAACCAAGTGGAGTTGCACTATGGTTTTATCTTAGTGATGAGTGATTGACAAGTTTGCCTGGTTCAAGGTTGGGACTTATGATTGCTTGTTTGAGTTCACCGAAGGGATTAGTGTGTGTTTTGCATGGAGATTCGTGTTTTGCTTGTTTCATTTTGTGCAGGATTGAGGTGCGAGTCAACTGTTAATGGCATGTGATTAGGGTCAAGTGGGGAGCTTGAAGCTAGATGGTCAATGATAAGAACATCACCAGTTGGGATAGGATCATGATTGTGAGGAAACAAGTTAAGGTGCATGCTTTCTATGTTAGATTTATTTTTTATATATTTGAACCTCAGATGCTACACCATGAGATGCATCCATTTTAAATTTTATAATTACTTTCTTAGATCAATAGAAGATATGCATGTATATGGAAATCTTGTATTATCATGGAAGTTGATAGGGGACCAATAGACGTTGAGTCGAGAACGACTCCAAATCAAGAAGGGGAGGATGATGAGGATATCCCTACCATTTATACAACCATACATGAATACCAAGATCCAATTATTTGAGTTCGAGCACGATGATTAAATCTCCAAGTCAACTCGTTTCTAAGTATCTTAGTATATTATCTTGGGAATGAATTACTACCTAATAATATTATTATTGTTAGGAACCGTGGAGATGATAAAAATCACTTGGAGATAAACAAGAGTTGGAGAAGAACTAGAAAGGATGTCCAAGCCAATTTGAGAGTCCAATCCAACTACAATTCGTGTCCAACTTGGATTCCAAGAGCAGCATGCACTAAAATTGTCGCCTAGGCCGCATACGGACTACGTTTTTGATGTTCCACCCGTCCATAGAAAGATAACTTCAGAACCTTTCCAATGCCACCAGTTTCATCTCAAAATTTCTTCTGATAAATGGGAATCATCAAAACAATATAGAGTCCAGAATCTATCAGTATGTTGTTTTCTGCGTTATTGGGCCTTTTGGGCCGTGTATCCAGTTGAGCCCACTAGGGGTGTATCCCGAACTACTATATTAGGTGTTTATACAGCCATCTAGGGTTTTTGGGTTTAGTTTACATGTTGTTTTGCAGCTGCTGCTTCAGATTTGTAAGTGAACCCCAACTCGTAGATTCCAATAGATTTTTTAGTTCAATTGTGTTTTCTGCGTTCTTGCTTGTGTTCTTCAATTCGTAGGTAAGGATTAGCCTTCTTGATGAGTTCAATCAGGCTGTGCTTAGTTGATAACCAACATAGCAGTGGTGTAGTGATTGCAAGGGCCAATCTCGTGGATCGGAAGCCGGATCATCAACGTCGAGTTCTCCACAAATCGTTGTTTATCCCCCACCTGACAGAAGATCGGGCACCACCCTCCTCCATCAAGTGGTATAAAAGCTTGGTTTACCATCAGGTTCGTGTATCTTAGATTATATTTATTTCATATTCATCCCATAGTCCACGACAAATCCAACAAAAAATATGTAGTCGTAGGTTTCCCCCAATCGAAGACCATCCCAAGCCTTTGTATGTTTTGGTTTCATAGTCCGTATTATTGAGTTTGTGTCCTTGGTCAAGTCCGGTTGCTAGTTAGTATTTTGATCCCTTTTTTATAAATCACTTATACTAGCCACCACCCATGTTGGCGTAAAAGATTACGCTAACAGGTTCTCGAAGGTTAAGAACTAACAAACAGAAAGTTTGTGTTGAGAACTATTTCGAGCCTTCGAATAGGATAATAGCTCAGAGTAGTCCAAAATTGTGTATTGAATAACTGAGTATTTGATGCCTATTACAGGGTAATAAGGAGGGTATTTATAGGCAAAGAGTCTAAGGAAAAGACCTATATACCCCTCAATTACAACCGACATAGTGGAAACTATTCGGTACCCCGAATAGGGCTAAAATAGTAAAATCTATCTGGAGAAGATAGATAAGGTAGACGTCTTATCAATCTGGCTGTTATCCACCATAGCTTCAGAGCCTTCGGAGAATGCCTTCGAATCATAAGCCGAAGCACCCTTCGGCTTAGAAACTTCACCACCTTCGGATATGAGCGCGAGCTTTGATGCTGATAAGTTATCATTGACTGTCAGTCTCTAAAGTCCTGAGGATGAAGTATTTTCCCCCAACAGTAGCCCCTCGAATACGCTTCTCCGATTTAACCTGTGTTGGGGGAAAATATCTCATCTTCGGGGTTATTGCCAAAGCAGCATGAAGACAGCCAACCAGTTCGAAGATTGTCCGGAGATTATCTTCGAAGATGCTCAGAACCCTGTTCGAAGCCCAAAGACAGGCACTGGTTCGAAGTATGTCTTCGAACCAAAGCCCTTCAGGATCTTTTCTGCCAGCTAAGATGGAAGACTTATCTTCTATCCTATTAGATTAGTCTTTTACCATTTTAGCCCTATTAAGGAAACCGATTAGTTTCCTTAATGTCGGTTGTAATAGAGGGGTAAATAGGTCTTTTCCTTAATGTTTAGGCCT
Source organism: Zizania palustris (assembly GCA_019279435.1). Taxonomy (NCBI): domain Eukaryota; kingdom Viridiplantae; phylum Streptophyta; class Magnoliopsida; order Poales; family Poaceae; genus Zizania; species Zizania palustris. The sequence continues at coordinate 95,616,708 of JAAALK010000080.1, forward strand.
ATAAATACCCCCCATTTCACCCTGTAATAGGGACCGAATACAAGTGATTCAATATACACTTTCGAACTATTCTAAGCTATTATCCTTTCGGAGGCTTAGAACAGTTTGCTTCACAAACACTTCGTTTGTTAGTTTCTTTTCTACAGAAACCTGTTAGTGTAATCTTTTACGCCAACAGTTGGCGCCGTCCGTGGGGAACTTAGTCCAAAAAACTTCGTTCTCTACCAACTTCTTACATCATGCCTCCTAAGCGGAGCGCACCTCGCAATCCCACTCGGAGGTCCTCTCGGATCTCCGGAGAGATACCCTTCGACACAGTCGAAGTCGGAGGGTCTTCGACTATCCCTCCACCTCAAACTCCGCAAGGGGCTTCTATCCCTCGAGGATACGAAACCTCTCCGCCAACCCCTTCCATACTTCGACCGCCAGGAGCCACTCCGCCACCCTCCATTCCGATTCGAACTGATCATACCAGTTCTCAAGACCCGGAAGGTCCTTCCGGAGGAGATGAAGATAGCCTTGGAGACATGGCCACTCAAATGGCCAACCTTCAAGCCGAGGTAGCGAGGTGGCGACAAGAAGCTGCGAACAGGCTTCGTTCTCAAGCCACCCAGCTATCCCCGAAGTGCCCGAAGACGACGATCTTGGTTATCCCGAAGCCCCGGAGAACGCCTCTTATGATAATGAATCTCCGTTGCATCCAGAGTTGCAGAAGGTTCGCTTCGATCCGAAGTTTAAAACCTCGAAACTCTGCAAGTATGCCGGAGATGAAGATCCCGGAGAGTTCGCGCGTTCTTATGCCCTAGCGATTGAAGCTAGCGGCGGAGACAGAGAAACTCTAGCGAAGTGCTTCCCGTTAGCTCTTCAAGGAGTGGCGTTGAGATGGTTCTGGTCTTTAAAGCCAGGATCAATCAATTCGTGGTCACAGTTGAAGAGGAAGTTTATAAGTAACTTTCAGGGCACCTTCGTGCCCCCCATGTCGACAGGAAGCCTTTTCCAAGTGAAACAGCTCCCCGGAGAAACACTGAGGCAGTACTTCAAGCGCTTCGCTCACACAAAGTCGCAAATTCGGGGGTTGTCCACATCCTCAGTGGTTGATGCGGCTCGAGAAGGCGTCAGTCATAAAGGCCTTCTGGATAAACTGCATCGGAAGAGCATCACCACAGTATCACAGCAGATGTCATACTTCGAGGAGTATGCAAGGTCAGAAGAGGGTTGGCTTCGGAGGTCTGCTGCTACTTCGACAGTATTGCAAGAAGTTAAAGCATAGGTGAAGACTTCGGCACAGCCGCAAGAACCAGTCTTCGAAGTGCAACATGATCGAAGAAGAGGGCAAAAGCACCCTCGCTCTGAAGTCTTGAACATTGCACCCCCACAGAAGTTTGCATCAAGAGCTCCACAGTCTGCGGGGAACAAGTCCAGCGGCTGGAGGCCGCCAGGGAAAACGGCTGGCAAGGGCCAGACCCTTTTTTGCTGTATTCATGGAGAGAATCGAAGCCATGCAACTGACACTTGCAAGGCTATCCTTACCCTAAGGGGAGAATACTTGGAAAGAACTTCGGGTCGAGGCAGTACCGACCGAAGTCCAGCAGCAGCGCGCCCAGACCCAGTCCAAGCTGTGGCGCGGATAGAAATTTGATGCTGCAAGGCACCCTCCGGTGGCCAATGTTATGCCACCTCCGAAGCAAGAAGAAGGGCAAGATAGAGGGAAGAGAGTAGTTCTCCCTATCTCCGGAGGAGGTACCCTCGGAAGCATGTCCAAGAGACAGCGAAGAGAGTACGTTCGAGAAGTAGGCCATATTGGGACTTCGTCATCTGCAGCTGCAATGCCGGAGTGGTCTCATGTTCCAATATCCTTCTCTGCGGAGGATGCAGCTGGTATTAAGTTCCCGCATGCAGATCCATTGGTTATCACTGCTGATATTGCAGGGACTGAAGTCCGAAGGGTGCTAATTGACGGAGGTAGTTCAACAGATATTATCTTTGTACAAGCCTTCGATCAGTTATGCATTTCCCGGAAGCATCTCCTCCCAGCGGCTCGTCCTCTGCAAGGCTTCGCAGGACCTCCGCTTGATGCACTCGGCCAGATAGGCTTGGAAGTAACCTTCGGAGAAGGTTTACTAGCCCGAACTGAAGAAGTTATCTTTGATGTGGTAGATGCCCCGTATGCTTATAATGTCATCTTCGGACGGGGCATGTTGAATCAGTTCGGAGCTGTGGCGCATCACAACTACTTGTGCATGAAGATGCCCACACAAGCAGGAGTCCTGACAATCTTCAGAGATCAAGACATGGCTCGGAGGGCAGAATATGGTCACGGTCCTCCTCTTGATCCAAGGCAAGTAAACAGTGTCCAAGATAATAAAATTTTTTCAGCCTCCTCCGAAGCCTCGAAGAAGTCATTTCCAAGACCAAGTCCCGAAGGAGAGATTGCAACAAAGATCATTGTCAAAGATGGTAAAGAATACACTTTTCAATTTGGTAAAGATTTACCTCCTGAAGTTGCAACTTCCTTGGAAAAGGTCGTAGAAGAAAATTTGGATGTCTTCGCTTGGTCTGATGAAGATATCACCGGAGTCGATCGGGATATTATTGAGCACAGTTTGCTTGTAAACCCGAAGGCCCGACCTGTTCGACAAGGACTCCGGAAGATGTCCGCAGAGAGAGCTGCTCTAGCTAAGGACGAAGTTGAAAAACTGTTGAAGGCTGGGATTATCAGAGAAGTGGCCCATACAGAATGGTTAGCCAACCCAGTCTTCGTCAGGAAGAAGTCTTCCGGGAAGTGGCGCATGTGCATTGATTTCACATCTCTGAATAAAGCGTGCCCACGTGACCCCTACCCCATGCCCCGAATTGATCAACTAGTTGACTCCACTACAGGTTCGGAGTTACTAAGCTTCCTTGACGCGTATTCTGGTTATCATCAAATATGGTTGAAGCGCGAAGATGAAATCAAGACGAGCTTTGTAACTCCTTCGGGAGTCTTCTGCTATGTAAGAATGCCCTTCGGCCTAAGAAATGCCGGGGCTACTTTTTCAAGATTAGTTGCTAAGGCTCTAGGTCATCAACTAGGCCGCAATGTGGAGGCCTATATGGATGATATTGTAATAAAGAGTGCTTTAAAGCACCAACATAGCCTAGACTTAGCAGAAACATTCAATAGCCTTCGGCATGTGGGATCCGTCTTAACCCCCGAAAAATGTATATTCGGAGCTAAGGCTGGAAAGTTGTTAGGGTACTTAGTTTCAAGCAGGGGAATTGAAGCTAGCCTACTCAAATAACTGCGCTGCAGAAGATGGCTCCTCCGGAGAATTTAAAGCAAGTGCAAAAGCTGACTGGACGTCTGGCCGCACTTAGCAGGTTTTTATCAAGGTCTGCGGAGAGGAGCTTGCCAATATTTAAAGCTTTGAAAGGGTCCGAAGATTTTGCATGGACACCGGAGTGTCAGAAAAGCTTCGAAGATATTAAAGATTATCTCAGCAATCTTGCTACACTCACGGTGCCTGTTGCGGACGAAACCCTACTCCTGTATCTTGCAGCTACAGGTGCAGCTGTCAGCGCAAGTCCTTGTCAGAGAAGCGGATATCAATGGGAAGTTGGACCAAAATCCTATCTATTTTGTATCCGAAGCATTGTCAAGAGCAAAGACAAGATACTCCGAACTTGAGAAGTTCGTTTATGCTCTGATAATGGCTTCGAGGAAGCTAAGACATTATTTTTGGCTCATAATGTAATTGTACCAACTTCGTATCCTTTAGGAGATATGCTCCGAAGCAAAGACTCCACTGGAAGGATTGGAAAGTGGGCAGTCGAGCTAGCACCCTTCGGCATATCTTTCCTGGCAAGGACAGCTATTAATCCCAAGTCCTAGCAGACTTCGTAGCAGAGTGGACTCCACCTGCTAAGTTAACTCCGGAGAAATCAGATGACGAAGTTTGGATTATTTACTCCGATGGGGCTTTCCAAGCATCCGGAGCAGGCATTGGGGGCAGTATTGATTTCACCGTCAGGGCAAAGAGCAATGTACTCCGCAAGACTCAACTTTAAGTCTACCAATAATATAGCGGAGTACGAAGGGATTTTGTTGGGACTCCGGAAAGCACGTGCTCTAGGGGCTACAAGAATAATTATAAAAACAGATTCTCAGATAGTAGCAGGGCACGTAGACAAAAGTTTTCAAGTCCGACACCCACAGCTTGCAAAGTATTTAGAAGAAAATCTGCAAGATCGAAGCACACTTCAAGGGTATTTCCATTCGGAGTATACCAAGAGCTGAAAACGTGCAAGCGGACATTCTAGCGAAGGCTGCAGCCGGAGCTGTGGATGTGCCTGACGAAGCTTTCTATGAGGAGCTCAATGTACCTTCGGTGCCACAAATTGCCTCTGCGGAGATTCTTTGCATTCCTAGTGCAGATTGGAAAGATTCGATCATAGAACTCTTGCAAGGAGGAACAAATTTGCCCGAAGAGCCCCAATTGTCAAGATTAAAGCTCAGAGCAAGAAACTATCAATTAATCAACGGTATATTATACAAGGCCGGAGTATGTTCCCCTCTACTCCGATGTATATCTCAAGCCGAAGGCCAAGAAATTCTTCGAGAAATTCACGAAGGCCTTTGTGGAAGCCATTTAGCCCCTAGAGCTCTGGCAGGAAAAACACTTCGCCAGGGGCTTTATTGGCCACAATAACAGCTGATGCGGAGAGCTTGGTCCGCACTTGTCAAGGATGCCAGTGGATGGGTCGACGGAGTCATCGCCCACCAACAGCTCTTCAAGTCATTGCTCCGGTATGGCCTATGGCCAGATGGGGTATGGATCTAATTGGTCCCTTTCCGTTAGCAAGGGAAATCTGAATATTTTTCTAAGTGGGTAGAAGCAGAGCCCTTAACAGCTATCACTTCGAACAATGTACAGAAATTCTTCTGGAAGAACATTATTTGCCGGTTCGGAGTGCCTAGATATCTCACAGTTGATAATGGAACACAGTTCGACGCAGAACCCTTCAGGAAGTTTTGCGAAGACCTAGGCATTCAACTATGTTTTGCTGCAGTAAGACATCCTCAGTCGAATGGAGCCGTTGAGCGAGCCAATGGAAATATTTTATCAGGGCTAAATCGAAGAATAGTAGGGTTATCAAAGGGACTGTGGACCGAAGAGCTTCCGAAGATTCTGTGGTCCATTCGGACTACGCAAACAAGGTCCACAGGTTTTACTCCGTTCATACTACTATTCGGAGATGAAGCTATGACTCCGACGGAGCTCAAAGGGGGGTCGTTTCGCAGCACCGAACCGGACATCGAAGAAGAAAGACAAGCTTCGTTAGATTTGTCAGAAGAAACAAGACTTCGGGCTGTAGCTAATTTATCAAAGTATCATCAGCAGACGAAGACTTGGTTATGACCCGAAGGTTAAGCTCAGCGAGTTAAGGCCGGGTCATCTTGTTCTACGAAGCATTATAGCACCAGGGAAATTAGACAATAACATGGGAAGGTCCATATAATCGTCGCTCGGGGCGCCCTGGTTCA
>JAAALK010000080.1:95623231-95637061 GCA_019279435.1 Zizania palustris
GATTACGCTTTGCAAAAGTTTGATCGTGTCTGCTCTACAAAAGATAATGTTATCTCCTCTGCAAAGCTGACAAAAGGAGCTTCAAATAAAGTAGACTACCATCTATACCCCGTGTATACCAGAGACAAAAACAATGTAAACCCTAGGGATTAAGTAGTCTATTCGCGTGACTAAGTTGTGGCTATAATAGTGTGGCAGGATATGTCTAGGTAACACTTTGAGAAACTATTTTCAGGACGCTTAGAGCCAGCCGCCATACTCATGTACTCAGTTCTATGAGTTTTTTGTGTTCCCTGTTATAGCAATGAAATTTCCATTCTGTTTTTGTCTATTTCTTAAACTTGTATATGTGCTTTATACTGCATGAGTTGAGTTTTCTGTTCTTCACTTCATTCTGGGTTAATCTTAGTCCTGCACTGTGTTATTTCCAATGAAGTGCATTCTGTCTCTCATGCGTGTGATTCTTGTTTCTGGTGCTTGATCGCTCTATGTTAAACTGAGGTTGAGTCCTCACAGTTAACTAGCGAAGCACCCTCTTAAGTGTGGACTCGAAGCTTGTTTTCTCCCCGTAGCCAAAGTCCTCATTACAGTTAGTTTTGTCTGTTTTCAACATTCTGAAGTGTGAAGCCTAGTACCAGTTACTAGTGCGGAGTATCTGTTCGGAGCTCTTTGAGGGTAACGTACGTGTGGGAAATACAGTAGTGCAAAACCTACCCGAAGGCACCTCATGTGCGGAGCCTGCAATATCTTTATATAGTTCAATGTGTTTTTGGGTTTCTGAGTGCGAGTGAAGTGTTCTAAACTTCAAACTTATACTCCATTCGAAGCCTGTGTTTGGAGTGTGTTCGATACTTCCGAACCAGACCCTTCGAAGGGTGTATTCAAAGCTTGTTTAGCAGAACAAAATTTTACAAGCTCCCATTCACCCCCCTTCTAGTCGCCTGTTTCGGTCCAACAATTGGTATTAGAGCTTGGTTAAGATCACCATTTGACCTTAATCAGTTTTGTGATCTTTTGGCGGCATGGACAGAGTTAGTAAAATACCTCTATTCGATGGAACTGATTTTTCATATTGGAAGGGGTGCATAGAGGCTTACTTGCTAAGCCAAGGAAATGCAATATTGGAGATTGTGGACTTAAGCAGAAAAATATCAGTATAATTCTAACTCCAAAGCTAGAAATATATTGTTCATTGGCTTAAGCAGAAATGAGTTTGATAGGGTACATCACTTGAGAACGGCTAGGGAAATTTGGACTACACTCACTACTTTTCATGAGGGCTCTACACAGATCAAGGCTAGGCACCAAAGCACATACAATCAACAGTATCAGCTATTTGTGCAAAGCCCTGGCGAATCTATAGATGCCATGTTTTCACGCTTTGATGCGATAGTGAGTAACTTGCGGTCCACTGGGACGCTTGCTTACAATGATCATGATAAGGCTATCAAGCTTCTCTATGCTCTCGATCATAGCATATGGGAAGTGAAGATATCCAACATTGATGAGTCCACATGATATGACACATTTACTTGTGATGAACTCTTCAGCAAGCTAAAGTCCATATAGATTGTCAAGGCATCTCTTGCAGTGCACAGAAACTCCTTGCTTCAGCCCTTGGCACTAGTTCCTTGCTCTAGCCATGGCACCACTGCAGAACCAAGCTCATTTGGCACTTGTGTTCTTGCAGGTGGTTTTGCTTTGTCCTCCCTGGTCTCAGTTACTAAGGAGCAGGTGGATACTCTGGATGATGAAGAGCTTGCTCTCATTGCTAGGAGATTCACCCATTTTCACAATGAGAGATGGGATCAGCAGAGAAGTGGTTTTAGTGGTTGTTTTAAGTGTGGTGACACTTCTCACATCAAGGCCAATTGTCCTAAGCTCAAGAGGAGAGAAGAGAATGAGCACCTCAAACACCACAAGAAGGAGAGGAAACCTTATGCGAATGGTAAGCGCGGAAAGGTAGCTAAGAGGGTTGCCGAGGCCACTTCCAGAGCTTTTGTCACAGCACTCAGCGCCATCGACACTTCCTGAATTGAGGAGTTGAGCTCTGATGAGAACGAAGAGTCTCCAAGAAAGGAAGAAAAGAAGGAGAAGAAGGCAAGAGATTTCACCAGCCTGTGTTTCATGGCCGACAGTAGTCACAGCGGCAATGAGCTAGACTCATCTGAGGTACCACTATCCTACGACCAGCTTTCCATTAAAGTTGATGAAATGAATGAGGTAATTCTTAGTGAGGATAGATTACTTTTTCAAGCTGCTAGAGATAGAAAAGACCATAGACTTAAGTTAGAATTTGTTTCTACTTATTATGCCATGCTTAAGTCTAATATTGATGATATTGAATGTGAATCTTGCATTGTTGTCATGGGTGAGCTTGCTCAGTTGCGTTCTGTGAATGCTCAAACTGTTGATGAGCTTGAGACTGCACAGAAGTAGCTTTTGGTGGTGAAGTCTAGACCTATTTCTTCTGATGCTTGTTTAAATTGTCCCTTATTGATTGATAGCATTAACTTAAGAGACAAGTATGTTAAGGAGTTAGAGGCTAGATTGGATAGCGCTGAGTGTTCTAAGGATGTGCAGCCTGCTTGTTCCACCTACATCACCCTTAAGGATCAACCTCAATTTTGCTAGAGGGCATGCTGAAAATCTCATGACTGAAAACGAATACCTTCTTTCTATGGTAAACAAATGTACTGAGGGAAAGGGAATGATGGATTTGCTCTTGACCAAGACTAAGATGTGTACTGACAAGGCAGGGTTAGCTATAGGATTGGGCTTTGAGAGAACCTCTACAGACATTCATAGCACAACTGTGTTTTCTTCACCCGCTACCTTAGAGAAATAGAGAGCCTAGTTAGACATTCCATAGAAAGCCAAGAAACCCATCCAACCTATCAAGAAAGTTCCACCTCCTCTTCTCAAGAAAAACCCTCAGAAGAAACCCAAGGAGCATGTAAGACTTGCTCCTATGACCCAGGAGAGTGCACCTAGGAGAGTGTTTCATTGTTCTTACTGCCAGTGGGTGGGTCATTTGGTTAGGTTTTGCTTTCATCGCGTTAAGGATGAGCGACGTTCATAGGCGTTGAGTTTTCAGGACATGCATTACCCCTCTCTAGGAATGCATGAGCCTGACTTCTACTCACGTCCTGACTTTGATGCTCCCCATGCTTCCCGGAGAGGTTTTGCCCCTCGTGGTGTACACCATGTCTCATATGGTGCTAAATCACTTCTAGATGTCTTCGTACCTCGACAGGTTGGGAGACCTCGTCATCTGTCTAGATTGCATCATGTAGGTAGACCTTGCACTGTGCATCACTTTACTTTTACTATACCCACTGCTCGTATCTCTCAGTTCTGGATGTCTCATCATATTTTCACTCACCCCAGCACTGAGTGATCGAGGTTTTCTCATTTTGTGTATGTGCCAGATCGAGGCTTTGAGGGCACGTGGATCATGGACTCCGGTTGTTCGCGTCATATGACTAGCACACAACATGGTTCTCGAGCCTCACCACAACCAAGCAAAAGGAGAAAATCACCTTCAACAATAATCGAAGGAGTAGAGTGAAAGGTAAAGGTGTGGTAAGAATCAATTCGAATTTCACTCTCAAAGATGTTGCTTTGGTTGAAAATTTGCGATACAATTTGCTCTCTGTGTCCTAATTGCTTGATGAGGGCTTCAAAGTGCGTTTTCATCACGATACTTCGTAAGTACTCAATTATGATGGCGTTTTGGTTTGTAAGATCTTTAGAGTTGGGAGAGTTTTTGGAGTTGATTTCTCTGAGTCATCTGGTTCTTCTCACTGTTTAGTTGCACATTCTACTTCTGAGCTTTGGAAGTGGCATAGGAGACTAGGGCATATGAGCTTTGAGTTGCTAGCTCGATTCAGTGCCCGAGGTCTGATCTGAGGATTGCCCAAGCTCAAATTTGAGAAGAATTTAGTTTACGCTCCTTGTCTACATGGAAAATGATTGCCACTTCACACTCACCAGTCACTATGGTGATTACTGAACAACCCGAAGAGCTTCTCCATATGGACACTGTAGGTCCTTCTCGGGTTAGTTTTTTGGGCGGCAAGTGGTATGTTCTTATCATTGTCGATGATTTCCCTCGCTACTCTGGGTCTTATTTTAGCTAGCAAGAAAGAAGTGTTTTCACACTTTCGGAGCTTAGCTTTGAGACTTTTCACTAAACTCGCTGGTGCATTGAAGTTCATTCAAATTGATAATGGCACCAAGTTCAAGAATAGTCTCTTTGTTGATTTTTGAATGGAGCATGGCATAGAACATCAATTCTCTGCTCCGCGGGTTCCTCAATAGAATGGTGTTGTTGAGAGAGAGAACCACACCTTGGTTGAGATGACCAGGACAATGCTCGATGAGTACATAACTCCTAGAAAATTTTGGGCTAAGGCCATGAACACTTCTTGTTTCATCTCAAACCGAATTTCTTGCGCTCAATCTTGAACTTAACTTCATATGAGCTATGTTTTGGGAGACAGCCCAAAGTTACTGATCTTTGAGTATTTGGTTGTCGATGTTTTATCCTAAAACGTGGAAATTTGGACAAGTTTGAGTCGCGTTCTTCTGATGGGATCTTTTTGGGTTACACTACCCATGGTCATTCTTATCGTGTTTTCAATTTGGAAACTAACACTGTCATCGAGTCATGTGATGTTACTTTTGATGAATCAACCCCCTGTGTTAGCTCTTCTTTTGAACAAGCACATGAAAACGACATGGAACAGACCATCTTCGAAGATGAAGGTCCCAGAGAGTTCGAGGATGAACCCATACTACCCTCGACATTGACCCCTACTATCTTTGAAGATGAAGATCCAGAAGACTTCGAGGATAATCCCATACTACCCTTGACATCAACCCCTGAAGCCGACCCCACTTCGACTACTTTGGCAAGAGGCCCTGAAGCTACTACCTCGACATCGGTCATGTTTGACCACTCATCGGCACAAGTTGAGGGGGAGACTACATCCCACTGCGAGGCTCCTCATCACATCCAAAGGATGCATTCTCCCGAGCAGATCATTGGTGAGATTGATCAAAGGGTAACACGTTCTCATGCTCATTTCATTGATTATGATTTTGTTGCTTCTTTCGAACCCATAGATGTGAGTCGTGCTTTATCTCATTCTAGTTGGATTAATGCCATGCATGAAGAACTGAAAATTTTGAGAGAAACCAAGTCTAGACTCTTGTAGATCCTCCTCCTAATTTTCATTTTATTGGAACTAAATGGATTTTCAAAAACAAACAAAGGGAGGATCGGTCAGTGGTTAGAAACAAAGCTCGACTTGTGGCTCAGGGTTTTTCACAATTAGAAGGGTTGATTTTACTGAAAATTTTGCACCTGTTGCTCATCTTGAGGCCATTAGAATTTTACTTGCATTTGCAGCATCTCGTGGTTTCAAACTTTATCAAATTGATATCAAAAGTGCTTTTCTAAATGGCTTCATAGGCAAAAATGTTTATGTAAAACAACCCCTCGGCTTTGAGAACCCTAAATCCCCCCATAGAGTCCTTAAACTTCATAAGGCTCTTTATGGACTCAAGCAGGCCCCTCGGGCGTGGTATGATAGACTTAAGTCTTTTCTGCTTGAGCGAGGGTATTTGATGGGATCAGTAGATAAAACCTTTTTCACTCTCAAGCATGGAAAATATTTTCAGTCTGGTTCAACACTCCAGAACTAAACACATTGATGTGAGATATCACTTTCTCAGAGATCACAATGAGAAGGGTGATTTGAGTTTCAATATGTTGATACCCAGAACCAGCTTGACGACATTTTTACTAAACCCCTTAATTGCGTGGGGAACTTGGTATTTGTCATCCTTATGACATTTTGTGAGGGGAGTGTGCTTTAATTGTTTTGCATTTGCTTCGTTATGATTAATTGTTGATGCATTTAGTTACTTTTATATGTCTTTGCATAATTGTCATTATCATGATGCATTCAACTCTGATTAATATATCTATTTTTACTATGAGCATGATTTTAATTTACAAAATTCCAAACTTGATCACTACTTAGTCTTGTGTCTAGAATGTGTTATGTAGAATTGCTTTAGCTATCTTTTATCTGTCTGGTAGCTAGAATCCTTTACCTTGGATGCAAAACTGAAACTTGAAAATAATACTGCTTTTCATGGAATTATCCAACAATTGGTACTCAACAAAAATCAATATCCATGATTTATGTGCTAAAAATGAAAAGATCTAGGTGCATTTGTTTGTCGCACTATTTTATTCTAGACTGCTTACCATAGCACTTTGGTATGAATTGGGATGACTTAGTGTTTGCCAAATCACTGCCTTAAGCTTCTGATAGTCTTTCTTGACCTAGGCTTGGCTTGGTTGGAAAGTATAATGTAGACAAGCAAATAACCCCTAGCAATATAAAAAGAATTGTAAAGTCTGAATTATCTTTTTATCAAGTTTGCTAAACGCTCCATAAAATTAGACTTGCTTTCTTATGTAGAAATTGATTAGCTTTAGCAGTTATTGCTTTCACTTGTCTAGATGATTAGTCTAAGTGGTGATGCTTTTATTTTCAACAATCTAAAAAGTTCATGCCTCAAATATTCAATTTGGAATATGTTAACTTGAGCTGAGCATTTGAGCCTGACATTATGTTTTGGCATATTATTGCACTTTTTGTCTTCACACTTTGCATCATTTCGAAGCCTTTCATCTTTTATTGCTCCTTGATTCTTGCATTGCCAAAGGGGGAGAGAATGCCTGGTTGCCTACCAAAGAGGGATAACAATTGATGAAGTTCAAAGGGGGAGAAAATTTGTATGCCGAAGGGGGAGTTTTGCCAAATGGCTATTCATGAGTCAAGGGGGAGAGATTGTTTTATCAAGTGACATGATTTGGCTCTTTTCTGAGTTTTTATGGTCACTTGTGCGCTAAAAAATCTCAACTTTTCTTGAACTTGAATTTAGTTGTCGATGCACTCATCAAGGGGGAGATTGAGAAACCAAGTTGAAATGTGCTTTGGTTTCAAGTCTGTGATGAGTGATTGACAAGCTATCTTCTAGGCGAAGGGGTCCCTCCGAAGGGGTTTAGAGGTATTTTTACCGAAAGGTTTGGTGTTTGCTGTCTGCAGCTGTTGCAGCGGAGTATGTCTGTCGGAGGGGTCCGACAGAATACGATGAGAAGTTTGTACTGAAGGGCTCGGTACTTTGGGCGATACACCAGAGTATGTATCGGAGGTTGTTTACCAGAGAGGTCTCTGGGGTACTAGAAACACTTGTCTGCTTGTTAGTGGTGTGCAGGTTACTTCGAAGGCGACAGATGGTTCGTAGAAGGTGAACCTGGGTCAAGCAGGGAGCTTGATGCCAGGCGAGCGGAGAGCTCGGTCACGGGGGCTACATTGGGTCAAGGTCGGTCCTCGGGTCAAGGTGCGCCAGGCGAAGGAAGAAAGTGCGGACGGTGGCTCCAGCTGAAGGTACCCCGAGGCAAAGTACTCGAAGGCTAGGCACTTCAAAGGGGGACTCTAAAGGAGTAACTTCAAAGCCTAGAAGACGAAGTCCTCAAGAATGAGGCAAGACTACAAAGTGTGCTCCGGAAGGACACCTGATGAAGGTCTCAGAAGTAAAGGTGCATTGAAGGCATGGTCCGGGTAAGGCTCTTCGGGAGTGTGCTCTAGGCAGAAAACACTAAGAAGGAATGATTATGGAAGTGCTTCATGCGGAGGCCTTGGACGAAGAAGGGACTTCGAAAGGTGGCGAAGGTACTCCGAAGGTGGGGCTTCAGAGTGTGGATGACTTAAGGTACTTCGGCCATGCAAGACTTCGATACACGGATTGACGGAGATCGAGCTTGGAGTAGCTGCAAAGCTGTGGTAGTCTACTCTGGAGGTCATGGTGTGAAGGCTAAACGGCTTTGACGGCTTCGGCTCAAAACCGTCAATGTATTGAAGACAGACTTCGGTGAAGCGAAGGCCTTCGGGTTCGAAGCATGTCACCGAAGCCCCTGCACACTTCGTGTGCGAAGGGGGCTACAAAAGATTCCGCTTTGCAAAAGCTGATCGTGTCTGCTCTACAAAACCTGATGTTGTCTACTCTACGAAGCTAACAAAAGGAGCTTCCAATAAAGTAGACTACCATCTATACCCCCATGTGTACTAGAGACAAAAACAGTGTTAACCTTAGGGGTAAAGTAGTCTATTCACATGATTGAGTTGTGGCTATAAATAGTGAGGCATGATAGGTTTAGGTAACACTTTGAGAAACTATTTTCAGAACTCCTAGAGCCATCCGCCATACTCATGTACTCAGTTCTGTGAGTTTTTGTGTTCCCTGTTCTAGCAATGAAATTTCCATTCCGTTTTCTATCTATTGCTTGAACTTGTATCTGTGCTTTATACTGCATGAGTTGAATTTTTTGTTCTTCACTTCATTTTGGATTAATCTTAGTCATGCACTATGTTATTTCCAACGAAGTGCTTTCTATCTCTCATGCGTGTGATTCTTGTTTCTGGTGCTTGATTGCTCTATGTTAAACTGAGGTTGAGTCCTCACAGTTAACTAACGAAGCACCCTTTGAAGTGTGGACTCAAAGCCTGTTTTCTCCCCGTACCCGAAGTCCTCATTACAGTCAGTTTTGTCTATTTTCAGCATTCTGAAGTGCGAAGCCTAGTACTAGTTACTAGTGTGGAGTATCTGTTTGGAGATTTCTAAGGGTAATGTACGTGTGGGAAGTACAGTAGTCCGAAGCTTGCTCGAAGGCACCTCGTGTGCGGAGCCTGCACTATCTTTGCAGAGTTCAGTGCGTTTTTTGGGTTTTTGAGTGTGAGCGAAGTGTTCTGAACTTCAAACTTTTACCCCATTCAAAGCCTGTGTTCGGAGTATGTTCGATACCTCCGAACCAGACCCTTCAAAGGGTGTGTTTGAAGCTTGTTTAGCATTACAGAATTTTAAAAGCTCCCATTCACCCCCCTCTGGTCGCCTGTTTTGGTCCAACACTTAGGTTTTTTACAGACACAAAATAAACTAGAAAATGAATAAAAAACCCTTAGGATTATTACAGACTCAATTTAGACAGACTGTGGGTCTAAGAGAAAAAATAGTAAAATTCTAACTAAAGGTAGTTTATCCTAACATAGAGCTTTCATAGCAGCTATGGCTTCGCTTCAGAACCGTTTGATCTTCAATCGATGGTTTTGGTAGGGCATCGGTTTTGCGCCAAAACCGAAAAAGCGCTCATCATCTCTGTACTGGGTACTCGGATTGAGTCGACCGGACTCTGCGACCCCCTCGTCCCAGCAGTCACTCTCCGCTCGTTTACTTGAGTCAAACCCGGTCAACACCACGATGAGTTCCCCTATCGTTCCTAGCCCATAAACCTAGATTGGACCGGCCCGAATCTACGGCTCCCTCTACCCGGTAGTCGCTTGCTGCCCGTGTACCTTAGTCACACGTGGTCAAGACACGACAGGTCTTCTCTTCTCCTCTTCTCATCTATATTCTTTGACTCCTATTGACAATCACTCATCATCTTCTAGAGCCATGAGGCCTATGATCTTCAGCACGACTCCTAAATCCGCAAGTTGGAAGGCAAATTCAGCAGCCTTGAGTTCCATCAGATCCCTCATGACAAGAACTCGGTTGCTGACTCATTGGCCAAACTAGGGTCTTCCCGAGTGCCAGTTCTAGAAGGAGTTTTTCTTGAACAACTCCCGAAGCCTTCAATTAGATCCGTAGAGTTGCAACGTTCTAAAGATAAATTGGCTTCAGTTGTTCTGGTCATTACTGATGAAGAGAAAAAATGGTGCCGACCACTCATCGACCTGATCCTCACCTCCAGAGCCCCCCAAGACAAAGATGCTATGATTTGTTTGTCCCGAAGGAAGAAACAATATGTCTTGGTAGGACCAGAATTATACAAAAGAGCTACGTCAACCAGAGTGCTACTGAAATGTGACGACAAAGTTGAAGGCTTAAATATAATGGAGGAGATACACTCGAGGACATGTGGAAATAATGTTGGAGCCCGGATGCTGGTCGGTAATGCCTTTAGAGCAGGGTTTTACTGGCTGGCTGCTAATCAAGATGCTTGTCTGTGTGTCCACAGTTGCAAAGGATGCTAATTCTTCACCAACCAACACCATCTCCCTGCTCAACCTCTCCAGACCATTCCTTCATCTTGGTCGTTTGCATGCTGGGGACTGGACATGGTCGGCCCATTTCTAAAGGCTCCTCAGGGGTACGATCATCTTTTTGTGGCCATCGACAAGTTCACTAAGTGGATTGAAGTAATTCCACTAAAGATAAGCACCGCCAAGAAGTCTGCAAAATTCATTCAAATTATAATTACCAATCTGGCATCCCAAACTAGATCATCACTGATCTCGGGAGACAATTTATTGGCAATGATTTCTGGGAATTTGTAAGGAATGGTCCATCGAGGTCAAGTATGCTTCGATCGCGCATCCCTGGGATAATGGACAGGTCGAGCGAGGTCAAGAAAGAGTGTTTGATTCCCTTAACAAGTATGGTAGTCGCTAGATGAAAGAATTTCCCGTCGTCCTGTGGGGTTTTCACACTCAGCCTAGCAGAGCGACTATTCGGACTCTCTTTTTCTGTTCTATGGATCGGAAGCTGTATTGCCAGTAGACATGCTGCATAAAAGTCCCAAGATTGTCTAATATGAATAAGGCGCAACCGAATGAACTCAAGAAGAAGACATCGATAGTCTCGAGGTGGCCAGGCTGGCCACTTCAATTTAGACTATACAGTACGAGCAGGGCCTATGAAGGTACCATGATCAGAACGTCTGGGGATGTTTCTTTCGTGTAGGACTGAAACAGACGACTAGAGGGGGGTTAATAAATGCCTCAACAAATTCTTTCAAATTGATGGCCTTTTCTAAACACCCAATGAACCTCGAAAGGAACGAGCGGAAGCAAATGAGTTAACAAAGCAAAATCCCAAAAACCAAGTGCTATCACTCCCTTGTCAGATATGATATGATGCGACAATCTAAGAGATCATAAGCACTAAAAATAATTTAGCCCGCAAAAACCAACCAATGTCCTGATTGAAAAGACACCTGTATAAAGCACATAAAGTAGATTAAGGAAATACTCAAAAATCAAAATGACATATCAATAATCATTTTGACACAACACCGATATTTCAATAAGCACATGCATAACATCCACAATTCACAGGTAGTTCAATCAGTATGAGAAAGCACAATATTTAACGTTTTTAATTTGACAATAAATGCAGGAAATAAATTGTACTCATAGATGATTCAAAAAAAACTTGACCTGCGCATGGATCAAATAGATATATTAATAAAAATGCATATTGCAATCTGAAGATAAAATACTTGCATCTATTGAACCAAACATAGAATGATCAAAATAAACAACGGCAGATGCACAAAAAACAAGTCAAGAGTTTACTGTTCCACACAGTGCGATCCCTTGGCTTCTACTAAACGGCCTTGGCGCCTCCTGCGCCGAATCCTTACATGGGTTGCCTCGAAGCTCCCTACGTAGAGTGCTTCGCACCGAGCGCCACGCGCCCACTTGTGCGGCCCAGCACCAAGTGCCCGCGCATGCCAAACAACACCTCCACGTGCTGCTAGCGGATTCGCTGAAGATAGGAGAGAAAATCGGATGCACTAGTTTCAAGAGAACAAGGGTCGATGGCAGAACTCAAGTGTTGAACGATTACCCCAGAAAAACCGGCCAGGCCAAAAAAACGCAGTGCCTAGGGAAAACCAGCCGTGAAGATTGATGTGTGGTGGAGTAAGAAAATGGTAGCAACAGAATAGGGAAAACTAATGTGTAGAGGGAGAAGATAACTCAAATAAAAGTGAACTCAAGATTTTGTTAATTGGAAGAGTTGGTAGAAATCCTATGACTACAAGGCCTTTCTAAAGCAGTTCAAAAACTAGAAAAGACCTAAATACCCCTAGGGTTTTTTACCCATAGACTCGAAAATACAGACGCGTGCCCAATGGGTAAAATAGTAAAATCCTATATAAATATAGTTTGTCCTGACACAGAGCTTTCGCGGAGACTACGACTTTGCTTCAGGATGATTTGATCTCGATCCGATGGTTTTAAGCCAAAACCGATAAAGTCTTCCAGTTCTTTGACATGTGTCACCAATCCACGAACCTGACTGCCAGCAAGTCTCTCCTACTCTCGATCCCTTGATCCACCTTGTATATTAGTTCGGGACGCACCCCTAATGGGCTCCATTGGATAAACGGCCAAAAGGCCCAATCACGCAAAAAACAACATGCTGATAGATTCTAGACTCTCTTGTTGTGACGATTCCTATTGATATAGAAGGTATTTTGAGATGAAACTGGTGGCATTGGAAAGGTTTTGAAGTTATCTTTCCGTGGCCAGTTGGAACGTCAAAACAGAGACCGTATGCAGCCTGGGCGATGATTTTAGTACACGCTGCTCCTGTAATCCGAGTTGGACAGGAATTGTAGTTGGATTGGACTCTCAAATTGGCTTCGACGTCCTTCCTGGTTCTTCTCCAACTCGTTGTTTATCTTCCAGTGATTTTTATCATCTCCATGGTTCCTAACAATAATAATAATATTAGGTAGTAATTTATTTCTAAGATAATATACTAAGATACTTAGAAACGAGTTGACCTGGAGATTTATTCATCGTGCTCAAACTTGAATAATTGGATCTTGGTATTCATGTATGGTTCTATCATTGGTAGTGATGTCCTCATCATCATCCCCTTCTTGATTTGGAGTTGTTCTCGGCTCAACGTCTATTGGTCCCCAATCAACTTCCACGATAATACAAGAGTTCCATATACTTGCATCTCTTCTATTGATCCAAGAAAGTATTTCTAAAATTTAAAATGAACGCAACTCATGGTGTAGCATCTAAGGTTCAAATATATCAAAAATTAAATCTAACAAAGAAAGCATGCACCTTAACATGTTTCCTCACATCATTATCCTATTCCAACTGGTGATGTTCTCATCATTCTCCCCCTCTAGAAAGTGAGTCGTCCTCGACTCATACTCATCTTTTGCTCCCATAGTTGGTTTCAATTCTACAACGTTAAATGTATAACTATCATAAAACTTGGGAGGCAAGACAAGTTTATAGTTATGTAACTCAACAGAATATAAAAACTCGGAAGGCATATAAAATTTACACTTATGTAGCTCAATATGAGATAAATACGTAGTAATAACAGGAGGCAAAGTATAAACTATATTAGTAACAGTATAATAAGCAGTTTCACAAATCACAACATAGCACACATGTTGACTATGAATTTTAGTTTGATCAGTTTTATCTACAAGGATATAAGAATCTCTTAATTTGATTTCATGCTGAATTTCAGATCTAATATCAAGTTATTTAATTTGCTCTTATTATCAACCATCTTGATATCAGCTTTAAAAGTTCATCAGGTTGTTTGCTCTCATTAGTTGTCATCTTGATATCATCTTTAACAATTTCATCAGAAGTTTGTTGATAGCAAAAAATGACATCAATGGCTTAGATTGTCAAAATATCAATTTCGGTGATTTGGGCCAAAAATACACATGTCCGGGGTCACGCCGAAGCCCTACAGGGCCGAAGGTCTATTGGGCTATGTGCTCCGAAAATCTCTGGCTAGCCCACGGCCTTCAGCCAGGAAGCCTTCGGAGGCCCACGCCGCCGAAGCTTCGGCCCGAGGAACAGGCTTCGACGGGCCTGGTCGAAGCCCACTTCGACAGAGATAGAGTTGGATACAATTCCGGCTAAGTTTTTATCTCTATCCAAGCTGAATTATAGAAGATTAGATCAGAAGTTTGGC
>JAAALK010000080.1:95638061-95786527 GCA_019279435.1 Zizania palustris
CCCTTCTTCTTTTCTTCGGAGGTGGCATAACATTGGCCACCGGGGATGTCTTGCAGCATCAAAATTTTCTATTCGCGCTACAGCCTGGACCGGCTCCGAGCGCACTGCTGCTGCTGGACTTCGGTCGGTACTACCTCGACCCGAAGTTCTCTCCAGTATTCTCCCCGAAGGGTAAGAATAGCCTTGCAGGTGTCAGTTGCATGGCTTCGGTTCTCTCCATGAATACAGCAAAAAAGGGTCTGGCCTTTGCCAGCCGTTTTCCCCTGGCGGCCTCCAGCCGCTGGACTTGTTCCCCGCAGGCTGTGGAGCTCTTGGTGCAAACTTCTGCGGGGGTGCAATGTTTAAGACCTCAGAACGAGGGTGCTTTGCCCTCTTCTTCTATCATGTTGCACTTCGGGGACTGGCTCTTGCGGCGGAGCCGAAGTCTTCACTTCTGCTTTAACTTCTGTCAACACTGTCGAAGTAGCAGTAGTCCTCCGAAGCCAACCTTCTTCCGACTTCGAATACTCCTCGAAGTACGACATCAACTGTGATACTGTGGTGATGCTCTTCCGATGCAATTTATCCAGAAGGCCTTTATGACTGACGCTTCCCGAGCCGCATCAACCACCGAAGATGTGGACAGCCCCCGAATTTGCGACTTCGTGTGAGCGAAGCGCTTGAAGTACTGCCTCAATGTTTCTCCGGGGAGCTGTTTCACTTGGAAAAGGCTTCCTGTCGACATGGGGGGCACGAAGGTGCCCTGAAAGTTACTTATGAACTTCTTCAACTGTAACCATGACATGATTGATCCTGGTTTTAAAGACCAGAACCATCTCAACGCTACTCCTTCAAGGGCTAACGGAAGCACTTTGCCATAGTTTCTCTGTCTCCGCCACTAGCCTCGATTGCTAGGGCATAAGAACGTGCAAACTCACTAGGATCTTCGTCTCCGGCATACTTGCAGAGCTTCGAAGCTTTGAACCTCGGATCGAAGCGAACTTTCTGAAGCTCGGGATGCAACGGAGATTCATTGTCGTAAGAGGCGTTCTCCGGGCTCGGGATAGTCAAGATCGTCGTCTTCGTGCACTTCGGGGATAGCTGGGGTGGCTTGAGAGCGAAGCCTGTTCGCAGCCTCCTGTCGCCACCTCGCTACCTCGGCTTGAAGATTGGCCATTTGAGTGGCCATGTCTCCAAGGCTATCTTCATCTCCTCCGGAAGGACCTTCCGGGTCTTGAGAACTGGTATGATCAGTTCGAATCGGAATGGAGGGTGGCAGAGTGGCTCCGGGCGGTCGGAGTGTAGAAGGGGTTGGTGGAGAGGTTTCGTATCCTCGAGGGATAGAAGCCCCTTGCGGAGTTTGAGGTGGAGGGATAGTCGAAGACCCTCCGACTTCGACTGTGTCGAAGGGTATCTCTCCGGAGATCCGAGAGGACCTCCGAGTGGGATTGCGAGGTGCACTCCGCTTAGGAGGCATGATGCAAGAGGTTGGTAGAGAACGAAGTTTTTTGGACTAGGTTCCCCACGGACGGCGCCAACTGTTGGCGTAAAAGATTACGCTAACAGGTTTCTGTAGAAAAGAAACTAACAAACGAAGTGTTTGCGAAGCAAACTGTTCTAAGCCTCCGAAAGGATAATAACTTAGAATAGTTCGAAAGTGTGTATTGATTCACTTGTAATCGGTCCCTATTACAGGGTGAAATGGGGGGTATTTATAGGCCTAAACATTAAGGAAAAGACCTATTTACCCCTCTATTACAACCGACATTAAGGAAACTATTTGGTTTCCTTAATAGGGCTAAAATGGTAAAAGACTAATCTAATAGGATAGAAGATAAGTCTTCCATCTTAGCTGGCAGAAAAGATCCTGAAGGGCTTTGGTTCGAAGACATACTTCGAACCAATGCCTGCCTTCGGGCTTCGAACTAGGTTCCAAGCACCTTCGAAGATGGCCTTCGGACAATCTTCGAACTGGTTGGCTGTCTTCATGCTGCTTTGGCAATACCCCGAAGATGAGATATTTTCCCCCAACAACAACCTTCGTGGGTTTGCCTAGAAGCCCTCCGTCGGCCATGCCGTAACAGTGGTAAGCCTTGTTGGTTCACCTCTGAATAATCCGTTAATCTACGTAATAGATTGCTACCTTCGTTTATCTACTGCAACACTTAGTAATTCGGTCTCCAGGCCGAATTGGCACATGATCTTAACTCTTCTATAGGTTTCACATTCGGAGCCCCTTCGCCGAAGGTTTCCAGAGCTAGTAAGTTGGTTTCGGAGGCTACTAGAGCACCCTTCGGTGAGATCCTACTTTGTCTGACCGTGCCAGAGACGTCACGCCATTGTCAGTCTGGTCAAGTCCCGTGTACCGGAGCCACTTCACATCGGGGTTGCTTCGCGTTGGGGTTACGACCAATACTCCACATCAGGACTTCGTCGCGATTGCACTCCGCACCAGACGTAGTCACGCCAGCGTGTGGTGTTGGATTTTATCGTGTCAGAAGGCTTTGCACCGAATTTTGTCGTTCGGAGGGCGATCACGCGTCACGTTCTATCTAGAGCCTGTCTTTGGCTAGATCATTCTGAATGCCGAAGGCTACCTTTGGTGCACCCTTTGCACCAAACGCCGAAGGACCCCTTCGGTGACCCTTCGAACAGGTACACTTCGGAGCAATCAGGCTCCGTTCGACTGATTGGAATATTTTATATATATTTCGGCTAATTGGATTATTTCTATGTGATATGATTACCCGCGACTCCACCCCCTTGTCACTGTTAAGGGTAGTCAGAACGCGACGCCGGTGTTGTGTTATGCTTAGGTTCGTTCCTAAGTATCCATATGCTTTTGGATCGTTGAACTAACCCATGTGAGGGGGCACATTTTCGTGTCAACACACTTTTTGGCGACTCCACTAGGGAGGGCTACACCAACAAGACGAGTACGTCTACGCCAGCTACAAGTACGTCTACGACAACTATTACGTCTACAACACCGATGATTCCCATGGTAGGCGTAGAGATCGACAACCACAATGTTATGACACCCACCCTTGAAGATATCCCTGAGGAAGGTCGGGTGGAGATCGAGGCGAAGATGAAAGAGCTCCAAGATCTCATGCTAGGGAGCTACAACAAGACACGTGCGAGCTTCATCAAGCATGAGGTCAACATCCCCGACCTTGCTCGAACTCAGGTAACACCAGTGTTGCCACCTTTATCTTCTTTAGACATTGAGAAAAAGATAGCCGCGTCAGTAGATCTAGCTGTTAGCGCTTCGCTAGCCAACCATTTAGATTCGGCAGTTAGCTCTCAGGTAGGGGCAATGTTTAGAAGGTTCGGCTTTACCGAGGCTGTTCCCCAAACTCCAATCGCTAGTGCACCCCCGGTAAATCGTATTTATAGCATAACCGACGGTAACACTAGTAAAACTATCACATCTCCGGCCTCAACATCCACAGCTGAGACAATTTACCACACTTACGGCCAAGCTAACCCCGCTTATTATGCACCAGCCTTTCCCGCACTGCCTGCACCACATGCTCCTACGCAAAGGCATAGGCCCGAGCACATCTTATATCCTGAGCCAGCGCGTGAGGAAGACCTCCGCGGCCGACACGTCGACATACCACCGCGTGTCGTGCCCCCGCATGAGAGACACGCACAGGCAGGAGCCCAGGACGACATTGAGGAGCGGATCCGCACGCTATTTAGGGAATGCACCAGCTTTGTGCATAGAGATCGGGCTAGGTTTTACCGAAAGTGATACCCGATCACTTCGACACTATACCATACCCTCGCGGCTATAGAGTCCCTAAATTCACCAAGTTCAATGGTGAGGGTAACAACACCACACTAGAGCATGTCAGCCAGTTCTTAGAACGGTGTGGAGAAGCTAGTGGGTCAGACGCATTGAAACTTAGGTTGTTTTCTCTTTCACTACCTGACACCGCTTTTACTTGGATTTTGACACTTCCGCCGAACTCCGTCCAAACATGGGCCCAATTGGAACAAAAGTTCCATGACTATTTTTATACGGGCGAGATAGACTCAGGCTTTCACACTTGACATCGGTCAAACAGAAGTCTAGTGAGAGTGTCTCTGAGTACGTCAAGCGCTTCAGAGATACCAGAAAATGATGCTTTAGTTTCAATATTTCAGAAAGGGATTTGGCAGACCTAGCCTTTAACGGGTTGCGTTCTGAAATTAAAGAGAGACTAGACAACCAAAACTTTTATAGGTTAGTCAAGTCCTATAGCAGGCTCTAGTGCAAGAAGGCCGAGCCAAAGACAAAAATTTATTAAAACATTCAGTAAGCATAGGGCTGAAGTCCACATCATGGAACACTCCAACGAGGAAGAAGACAAAACTCGGTTGACATGTATGCGATAGAATAGGTTTGGAACACTAAAAGCAAGCCCGTCACTTGTTCTGAGCTACAGCCGTCTCCCACTAAGAGTCGGCCCCGCGAAGTTAAATACTCGTTTTATATAACTAAATGCGATAAAATATTTGATTTCCTCTTGAAAAGCCAGCTTCTCAGGTTGCCCAAGGGCCAGGTCATCCCGACCGCCGCTGAACTAAAGAAGTGTCCCTACTGTAAGTGGCATGATTCGCATTCTAATTATACTAACGACTGTAATGTTTTTCATCGGCAGGTTCAATCGGCCATAGAAGAAGGACGATTGAAAGTAGATTCCAGTCCAAAGATGAAGCTGGACAAAGACCCCTTTCCTGTGAACACCATCGACCTAGATAAGAAGAAGGTGCTAATTTGGCTAGATCAGGCCGAATCAACTAAGGAGAAAGCAATCATTATTGGAGAATCATGCACATGCACACTCATACCAAAGAACCCCGAAGTAGGGGTGTGGAAAAAGAACGTCAATACATCTCCTTCAGCTAGGGCTCGCAAGAAGCCAAGGTAACATACCAGATGTTGTTGAGCAAACATCAGAAGAAAGCCGAGAAACAGGCCCCGGGCCAAAAATGCTAAGGCAGACGAAGGGACCAAGATTGCCGAAGGGACCAAGACAGCCGGAGAGTGAGCTCGGACCCCGACAGCTGAATCCCAAAGGGTGAGTTCGGACCCCAGTGGTCGGACCCTTCACACAATGGATTCGGACCCTATTGGCCGAACCCTCCGATAGGCGAGCACGGACCACAGTGGCCGAACCCACCTCTACTCTAGGTGAACCTCCGTGTGGAAGGCTACGTCCCACATTGGCCGAACATACCTTTAGCCTAGCAGGACCCTTCGCTAAGATGGTCCGAGATACCGTCAACATGGCCGAATCCCCTTCCGGGCAATGGGTTCATCTCACAGTGGACGAAGCCGCTGGAGCCGCTGATGCTCCCACCATACTATTGGGCTGGATCCTCGTGGGCTCCGAGCTACACCTCACCACCAGAGTATCCTTTGCACTGTAACATTGCCCCTTATTTTCCTTCGGAGTATTATGATTGGCAATCTTCCATATGCTATCTGTGGTACCTCCGAATCGACTTGCACATGATGAAGCCAAGGAAGATGCACATGAAGAGGTGAGGGAAAGGGGGTCCAAAGCCATCACAGTCAAGGTGGGGTCTCAGGAAGTCCCAATCCCAAAGGCCCCCTCGTCAAAGCCCAGTGGAGGTAAGCCCCTTAGTGCAGCCGAGGCCATTACCGAAGCCCGGTCCGATTAGCCCCACGAGGCCGGTCTGACCAATAGGGTCTGCAGAGAGATGCCTACTAAGCATAAAATATACGAGGCCGACCCAGGTAATACCGCTTCGGCCAGAAGTCACATAAGCAAATTGGTGGCGCCTGGTACCAGGCCACAGCCATCTTGGGCACCTCCGGCCATGACCAAATCACAGAAAAGGTGCCTACAACGGCTGCGATCACAAGAGATGCACAAAAAGAAGGCCAAGGATGAGCGAGACGCCATCTTCGAAAAAATCCACCATCGGCCAGTCGTGAGACAAGTATGGAAGCCCAAGCCGGTTGAGACGAACAACTCGGCTCCTGTTCTGAGCGACAACGACGACATGCTCAACGACGATTATACACCGATCTTAGAGGGGCACGTGCCACTAGCGATGGAAGTCAACATCATCATGCTTCCCACCAAGTTCGCTATACCACAAGACGAGACCGAGGTCGCTTAGTTGAACCTCGACCCATGAGATACTATTTTTGAGAAGCCCGAGGATACAGCTCGTCACCGGAAGCCTCTATACATCAAGGGGCACATTGACGAGAAGCCGATCTCCAGGATGCTTATCAATGGTGGCGCCACCGTCAATTTAATGATGTACTCTCTTTTAAATAAGCTTGGCAGGGTGAGGAAGACTTGAAGAAGACCATCCTAATGCTCAATGGCTTCAACAGCGAGAGTTCCAAAGCAAAAGGTGTGCTCTCCCTGGAGTTGATGGTGGGTAACAAGACGTTGCCAACAACATTCTTCGTCGTCGATGTACAAGGTAACTATAGTGTACTACTTGGGCGTGACTAGATTCACGGAAATTTTTGTATTCCTTCTACTTTGCACCAATGCCTAATGCAATGGGATGGTGATGCTGCGGAGGTTGTACAAGCGGATACTTCGGCCCAAGTAGCATTGGCCGATATATTCATCGACGCCGTCCATGACAAAGTAGAGTGTCTATCAGGTAGAGACCTCTCGGATTACGACTTTGTTAGCATATCCGGGGGATGTTTTGTGCCCATGTATGTAAAGTCGGCTGATGTAGCACGGCTATTTCTAAATTAGTAGTCATGTCTAGTAAAAGTAATCTTGATTGGCCGAAGTCTCGCATAGAGCAATATCGGTCTTCCAAATACGGTATTGCCGAAGCCATTGAAGAATTTAGCGAGGTAGAAAAGTTAGGACAAGGTTTTGTGTCAGCCAATCCTTTAGACAATGTCGATATAGGAGATGGTAGCATTCCAAGGCCGACTTTTGTAAACCAAAATTTACAAGCTGGTAAAAAGGACGAAGTAATAAAATTGCTTCGGTCATATGTTGATTGTTTTGCATGGGAATATAGCGAGATGCCCGGACTAAGCCGCAAGCTCATGGAGCATCGGCTACCTATCAAACCTGGGTTTAGGCATTATAAACAGTCCCCTCATCACTTTAATTCGGTCGTGTATGACCGAGTAAAAGAGGAGGTAGAACGATTACTCAAGGCTGAATTTATTAGGCCATGCAAGTATGCTGAATGGGTCGCTAACATTGTGCATGTAGAGAAGAAGGCGAGCGGCAAGATATGAGTTTGTATTGATTTCAGGGACCTAAACAAGGCCACTCCGAAGGGCGAATATCCCATGCCAATAGCCGACATGTTGATAAACGATGCTTCAAGACACAAGGTACTAAGTTTCCTTGATGGCAACGCTGGTTACAATCAAATTTTTATGTCCGAAGAGGACGTCTACAAGACAGCCTTTTAATGCCCTGGTTTTGTCGGTTTGTTTGAATGGGTCGTCATGACTTTTGGTTTAAAGAATGCTGGCGCTACATATCAACGTGATATGAACTTGATCTTTCATGACTTGCTAGGAGTTATGTTAGAAGTCTACATAGATGATGTTGTAGTCAAATCGGACGCTATGGGAAACCACCTAGCTGATTTGAGAGTTTCTCTCGATAGGATCCGTCAATACAGCTTAAAAATAAACCCGCTCAAATGTGCTTTTGGCATGTCGACAGGAAAGTTTTTGGGATTCATGATTCACGAAAGAGGTATTGAAATTGATCCTAAGAGGCTTGAAAAGATTAGGAACTTTGAAGAGCCAACATGTAAGAGAGATGTGCAAAAGTTGATAGGCAAGATGAATTATTTGTGTCGCTTTATATCTAACTTGTCTGGTAAGATCGATGCTTTTGTCACAATACTCCGGCTAAATAATGAGGCCAAGTTCACTTGGGGTGGCAAGTCAGCAAAACGCCTTGAGAGGATTAAAGAGTGCTTGTCATCACCTCCCGTGGTAAGAGCACCAAAGGTCAGAATTCTATTTTAGTTTTATATTGCTGCAGAAGATAGCATGATAGGATTCGTGCTAACTCAGGAGGTGGAGAAGAAAGAGTACATCATCACATTCTTAAGTCACCGCTTACTGGACGACGAGACAAGGTACTTGTTTGTAGAGCGTTTGTGTTTATCACTTTATTATGCATGTACCAAATTACGTCACTATCTTCTCCCTAGCACATGTATTGTTGCTTGTCAAACCGACGTCATAAAGTACATGTTACAAAAGCCGATTCTAAGTGGGAGAATCAGGAAGTGGGCTTATGCGTTAATTGAATATGATTTGGCTTATGAACCTTTGAGAGCTATGAAAGGCCAAGTCATCGCTAATTTTATAGTTGATCACCACATAGATGTCAATTAGGGTAACAATATTTATCTAATTGAAGTAGTGCCATGAAAACTTTATTTTGATGGTTCAGTTTGCAAAAAAGGCCAAGGTATTGGAGTGGTTCTCATATCACCTAGCGGCATGTGCTTTGAAACCTCGGCCCGTTTGGAGTTTCCTTCTACTAATAATCAAACCAAATATGAAGCTTTATTGCTAGGAATTGAATTGCTGGATTCCATGGGTATTAAACATGTTCATGCGCATAGTGATTCTCTGTTAGTAGTGCAACAAGTAGCCAAATTTTCTCAATGTTTTAATGGCTTGCTAAATAGCTACTTGGACAAATATTTTGACATAATTACTACCTTTGATGATTTCAAAATTTCCCACATGTCTAGAGAAGCCAATTCAATTGCAAATGATTTGGCTCAACAAGCATCTAGCTACCAAGTCAGGAGGGAAAATTTTCTGTACATGAGAAGACAATAGTTGAACTCCTTACCGAATCCAGAGGCTTAGAGCGGACGCGAGGTCCGTCGGACCGTCTGAGCCAGACCCATTCATCCACCGAAGGGTGCTGCGTCCCGGAACCCTTATGCTCGAGCCCTTCATCCAATGAAAGACTCCGCACACCGAAACCTTCACACCGAAGCCCTCCTAGCACCGGAGATCTTCGCGCGCTGAACCCCTCTGTCGAAGGGGCTCGATCCGATCGGCTCCGCATAGCCGATCTGGTCAACCTTCGGTAGGAACAAAAAGACCCGGGGGACACTCCGAAATTTACAATTTTAATACCACTTCGGAGAGGGAATCGGCAAACCCTCTGGGAATCCCTAAGGATGATTGGAGAATTACAATCGTCCAGTATTTAAAAGATCCCAATCAAAGGGTTGATCGGAAAGTTCAGCGACAAGCATTTAAATTTGTATTGCTTAACGGTGTATTATATCGCCGAACTATTGATGGAGTACTTCTAAAATGCATAGATGTCGATCAGTCCAAAGTGGCTACAAGAGAGGTCCATTAAGTGCTTTGTGGCACTCATCAGTCGGCCTAGAAAATGAGTTGGATGCTCAAAAGAGCGGGTTTTTATTGGTCGACTATGACTGAGGATTGTTTTAAATATTATAGAGGGTGTGAAGCATGTCAAAGGTTTGGTAATATTCAGTTGGCTCTAGCATCGCTATTTAACCCTATTATTAAACCATGCGCATTCCGAGGTTGGGCTTGGACTTCATCGGCCAAATTCATCCTCCCTCTTCAAAAGGGTATCGGTTCGTGCTGATGGTGACAAATTAATTCACCAAGTGGACCGAGGCCGTGCCTCTCAAGAACATGACTCACAATGAGGTAATTGATTTTATCTTGAAGCACATTATACATAGATTTGGTATTCCCCAAACGCTCAGTACAAATCAAGGTACTTCATTTATTGCTAAAGAAGTGAGAGACTTTGCCGAGTTTTATGATATTAAGTTGATAAACTCCTCACCATACTATGCTCAGGCCAATGGTTAGGCCGAGTCTAGTAATAAAATTGTGATTAAGCTCATTAAGAAGAAAATTTAAGAGTTCCCTAAAAGGTGGCATGAAGTGCTTTCTAAGGCATTATGGGCTTGTAGAGTTGCAAAGCATGTTGCTACCAAAGTTAGTCCATACGAACTAGTATATGGACTAGAATCCATTCTACCAGTAGAGGTGAATCTTGGCTCTTTAAGATTTCTTAAGCAAGATGGCTTATCGATCGATGAATATGAAACTCTTTTGAAAGATAATTTGGAAGAAGTGATCGATAAGAGGTTGAGAGCTCTAGAAGCTATAGAGAAAGATAAAAGACGAGTAGCTAGAGCCTACAACAAAAGAGTCAAACTAAAATCGTTTCAAGTTGGTGACTTGGTTTGGAAGACGATTTTGTCCTTAGGCACTAAGAGCACCAAATTTGGTAAATGGTCGCCTAGTTGGGAAGGTCCTTTTAAAGTAGCGGAAATTGCTCTAGGTAATGCACACTTATTAGAATCCCTACAAGAAGAGCGATTTCGAAGAGCTTTAAATGGTAGGTACTTGAAAAAATATTTCCCAAGTGTGTGGCAAAGTTCTAAAAGTGTCAAAAGGCCGACATAAAAGGTATCGTCCTAAACCCATTGTGCTTTTAGTTCACTTAGTTCGCTAAAAGGCAGGGGCATGTGTTAATAGCAAAAAATGGCATTAATGGCCGAGATTGTCAAAATATCAATTCTAGTAATTTGGGATGGAAATACACAAGTCCTGGCACAGGCCGAAGCCTTATAGTGCCGAAGGCCCATCAACATGAGGCTTCGGGAGCCTTTTTAGCGGCCTACTAGCTTCGGCCCAAAGGCCCTTTGGAGGCCTGCTTCGCCGAGGCTTTGGCCCGAGGAAGCAGGCTTCGGTGGGCCTGCCGAAGGCCCACATCGGGCTGACTCCAGAGATAGAGTTTGATATAGATTCTGGTTGTTTTTATCCCTAAACTTGATAAGTCTAAATCTTATCAGAGTAGAATTAGAGATAAGAAGACTAGCCCCTGTAAATACAGGGGTGAGGTCGGTTCATTAACCCCCCACAACAAATCAATTACAAAGCCCTATCTTTGAACCGTACTTTACTTTTCTTTACGTTTCTGTACAACCTTCATGGGTTTGCTTGGATGCCCTCCATTGGCCACGTCATTATAGTGGTAAACCTTGTTGGTTCGCCTATGAATCATCCGTTAATCTACATAATAGATTGCTACCTTCCTCTATCTACTGCAACACTTAGTAATTCAGTCTCCAGGCTGAATTGGCACTTGATCTTAACTCTGCTGCAGGTTTCACGTTTGGAGCCCCCTTTGCCGAAGGTTTTCAGAGCTAGGAAGTTGGTTTCGGAGGCTACTAGAGCACCCTTTGGTGAGATCCTACTTCGTCTGACCGTGCTAGATCCGTCACACCGTTGTCAGTCTAGTCATGTCCAGTGTACCGGAGCCACTTCGCATCGGGGTTGCTTCGTGCTGGGGTTACAACCAATACACTGCATGAGGACTTTGTCACGATAGCACTCCGCACCGGATGTAGTCACGCCAGTGCGTGGTGTTGGATTTTATCGTGTCAGAAGGCTTCGCACCGAATTCTGTCGTTCAGAGGCGATCACACATCACGTTCTGTTGAGGAGCCATGCTGAAGAGTGTGGGCCTCATGGCTCCATATGTGATGAGTCATTGTCAACGGAAGTCAAAGAGTACTGATGAGGAGAGAAGACCTGCTCTGTCTGGACCACATGTGACTCAGGTACACGGCAGCGAGCGACTGTCAGGCAAAGGGCCACGAAGTTGGGTGGCCCAATCCGGGTACATGGGCTAGGAGCAGCAGAGGATCCACTGGACTGTTGACCAGGATTGACTCAGGTACATGGGCGACGAGCGATTGCCGGGCCGAGAGAGCTGCAGAATTGGGCCAGCCCAATCCTAGTACCTGGTCCAAAGTCGGTGGACGCTTTGTCAGTTTTGGCGCAAAACTGAGAACCGCTGATCTCGGATCGGATCGTTCTGAAGCGAAGCCATAGTCGCTACGGAAGCTCTGCTTCAAGATAAGTCATCTGTAATTATGAGTTTACTATTTTGTCCTTAGGCCCACAGTCAGTTAGTCGAGTCTGTAAAAATATCCTAAGGGCAGTTTGGTCTTTTCCATTTTATTTCAGCGTCCGTAAAAACCCTAAGGGTCTTTTCGTATTTTCCTAGGATATTGGGATGCCTATAACTAGGGCCCCAATCCTTAGGGTTAGGGTTACCCTTTCAAAAATCACTTTCCTAATACAAAGAGATTGGGTCACTTTTTGTGTTCATCTGCCTGCGTGCGCCACCGCTGTTCATCGTGAGCCAACCGATTCTGCAGTTCTTTTCTTAGGTTTTGATCGCCTCGTTCTGTGTCCTTCTGAATCACATACACTAGTTTTGCCACAGAATGTTTTGTTTATTCTCAGCCATCGAGTGTCTTTTGGTGGAGTTATTGTTCCTGTTGACTCGGTTTGCGAGCTTTTTGATCACTGGTTCTGTGTTCACGGCTAGAAATCTTTCTGCACAACGAATCAATCTTCTACACGAACACTGTTTGTTTTCTCCGGTTTGAACCTTAATTAGTGCAGCAGTAGAAATTTTGGCATGCAACTATGTATAGGTTTTCAAGCACCTATACTCACTCTAGCATAGTAGTATAGCAGCATAGCAACAGTGCTTTGAGCAGAAACCTTGCTCGGCTGCAGAGTCTTGGAGTATGAGCATCGTGCTGCTATACTAATTGTTTTTCCTATCCTTCAGCTCTTGAAAAAATGTGTGTAGCCCTGTAGTCCCTACTATGTTCTTCGAATAGCTCTGCAGTAGCTATTGTTTTTTTCTCGGTTTACATCACTGCGAAAGCAGCGAGGTGCTGCTGCAGGCTCTCGAGTGCTGCTGTCTATCACATCAGGAGATCTGGTGCTCCGTAGCTTTGCTCGGTTTCATGCACTACTAGCTCTTCAATCATGAAATTTGT
Source organism: Zizania palustris (assembly GCA_019279435.1). Classification (NCBI taxonomy): domain Eukaryota; kingdom Viridiplantae; phylum Streptophyta; class Magnoliopsida; order Poales; family Poaceae; genus Zizania; species Zizania palustris. The sequence continues at coordinate 95,650,905 of JAAALK010000080.1, forward strand.
TCCTGCGAAGTGTGCGTGGTGTATACTTCGATGCGTGTAACTTGTTGATCTGCTAACTTCGCAACATATGCATACTTCGAGATATTTTTGTTTGCTTCGGAGTTTTAATTGAAAGTGTTCGGAGTACACACTGAAGGTCTTATCGAAGTCCTACGGAGGCAGGCTTCGTGTGTGTTAGTGAGGAGCCATGCTGAATAGAGTGGGCCTCATGGCTCCAGATGTGATGAGTCATTGTCAACGATAGTCAAAGAGGACTGAAGATCTGCTGTGTCATGGGCCACGTGTGACTCAGGTACACAGGCAGCGAGCGACTGTCGGGCTGAGAGAGCTGCGAAGTCGGGCTGGCCCAATCCGGGTACATGGGCCAGAAGCAGCAGAAGACCCACTGGGCTGTTGACCAGGATTGACTCAGGTACACAGGTGGTGAGTGATTGTCGGGCTGAGAGAGCTGCGGAGTCGGGCCGGCCCAATCCGGGTACCTGGTGCAAAGTCGGTGGAGGCTTTGTCAGTTTCGGCGCAAAACTGACAACCATTGATCTTGTATCGGACTGTCCAGAAGAGAAACCGTAGTCGCTACGAAGGCTTAGCTTCCGGATAAGTCATATGTATCTCTAGGCCCACAGTCAGTCAGTCGAGTCTGTAAAAAATCCTAAGGGCAGTTGAGTCTTTTCCTTTATTCCAGCGTCTGTAAAAAACCCTAAGGGGCTGGTAGAATATTCCTAGTGTTGGGCTGCCTATAAATAGGGCCCCAATCCCTAGGGTTAGGTTACCCCTCCTAGAATTCACTTTTCAATCCATTGGGTCAATTTTTGCTCTCTGTTTCTTCTCTCTCCCCATGTGCGCCGCCAGGCAATGAGCCTTGTTTCTTCCTGAGATTCATTTGTTTTTTCACTGTTCTAGAAGAGTTTGTTTCAGGTGTTTTTGTGCGAAGCATTTATGTGCGCAGCACTTCATTTAATGTCTTTGCTGTTGAGTGCATGCGGTTAATTTATTCTCTGAGAAGAAGCTTCTCTGTTGCTGTGATTTGTTCTTCACAAGGAGTACTAGTTCTTGCTATTTGCATGTAGTACTACTCCACTATTGCAACAATACACTAGTACTCTAGCCTTGCTTTTTCCTACACAGCTTTTTGATCGAGTCGACATGGCTAAAGTCTCTTTTCTGGCTGTTTCTGGCGAAGCCACTTCTCTATGTTCGAAGTCCCTCAGCTTCGTGAGGTAGGCTTCGATCTGACATCCTCGAGGACTTCGCTTGAACTTCGAACTTCATTTTATGTACTGAGTTGCTAGCTTCGAATTACATTTTTGAACTGTCAGCGTATCATACTTCGAACGTCTGTGCAAAGGTACTCCGACTTGAGCTCTTCAAAGTCCATACTTCGACAGGTTTCGAAGTTGGCTTCAAAGCTTGTCTTTCTGTTAGACTTCGCTCGACGTAAGTTCCTTCTTGCTATCATTTTTGAAGGTCACTGTGTGTGTGTTCGGAGCTTGTCTTTCGAAGTTAATCCTCTGAACGAAGATCTCAACTTCGGTTGTCATACCTCGACCAAGCTAGCTTCGAAGTTTGAGTGTAGGCTTCGATTTGATCATTCTGCCGTGTGTTGGGCTTCGCTACTCTTTCGAAGATTATTTTTCTGTGAGCTTGTTCGAAGCTTTCTATTCGAAGTTTAGCCTTCAAAGTACATTGTTCGAACATAGCTTCGACTCTGCCATACTTCGCTCCGAAGCGTACTTCGCACTTTGTTACTCGAACTAGGATATACAACCAACCTTCGACACTCTCACAACAGCCTTCGGCAGGCTTCGCAACTAACCTCCGAAGTAGGCTTCGTCACCAACCTCCGAAGCAGGCTTCGACACAAGTGCAGCAGGCTTCGCCAAGTTTCGAATAGGAGACAAATCTGAACAGTAACCTCTCATCTCACTTCATATATACTTAGATCATCTTTTGAGAAGTTTGCCTTGCCTCGTCTAGTATATTTTGTTTATCTGCCTAATAGCACTGCTTTGGTAGTTCTCAGTTTAACCTCAGTTGTTTCTAGGCTAGATACCTGTAGACTTAGGCAATCTGTTCATACTCTGCTGCTTAGTCTTTTGAGGTGCGTTGGGTATTGGGAACAAGCCATATATTCGAAAGAATTTTTAAGGCGCCCATTCACCCCCCCTCTGGTCGCTACTTTCGGTCCTACAGTTAGCACTTGCGGACTTCGGACGTACTCCGACCATTTCGTTGGTTGCTGGTTTCGAAGGGTCAGGTTCGTAGGTTTCATCACAGCCTTCGGCTTCGATATTGTATTTTCGGACCAAGCTTCGGCAGCAACATACTTCATTGAAGTGCACTGCATGGGCTTTGACACTTAAGACTACAGCCTTCACACGAGGACTTCGAACATGCTTCGTCAAGTACTGAACAGGATACAAATTGTGAACAGTAAACTTTCATCTCTTTTTACGTGCACTCAAGTTAAATGCCTGTGTTGATTTATCTTTACAAAGCTTGAATACTCGTGTGTTGAATGATCTATTAATCTGCCTATGAACACTGTGTTGGTGTTCTATCTCTTAGGACACTGGTTGTCACTAGGCTAGATTATTTTCCTATTTTAGATCTGTTAGCTTCAATTGGTTGTTAGTCAAGGTGCGTTGGGTGTTGGGAAAAGGCCATTGATTCGAAAAAAAAATTAAGCACCCATTCACCCCCCCTTTGGTCGCTACTTTCGGTCCTACAAGTGGTATCAGAGCCTGGTTAGGGTTTTTCCATACCTTAACCGGTTCTAAACCCAAGTAGTGATCATGACTTCTCCTGGAAAGGTCCCGTCCTTGGAAGCTTATGGCTATAATTATTGGAAGACTCGCATGTGAGCCTATCCCATGAGCCAAAGCTCGGACATTTGGGACATTTGTGTTAACACTACTTTCACAGTATTGCCTGTTGCTGAGCGTAATTCTCATGATATTATCGCCCAGCATGAGAACAACAACAAAGTGGTGAACATTTTGTTTTCTAGCTTAGGTCCCACTGAATTTGAGCGTGTGAGCCATCTCACCACTAGTAGAGAGATCTGGGCTACCCTTCAGGCACACCATGAGGGAACAGCCCGGGTCAAGCCTCGGCTCTATCAGACCTACCAGCGTGAATATGAAAACTTCACACAGAAGCCGGGTGAATCTGTTGAAGCTTTGTTTGGTCGTTTTCAATCTATCATCAACAACCTTTGGGCCAAGAAGGCTGAGGGAATTCAGTTAGTCTCAGATCATGAGCAGGCGCTCAAGGTTCTCCATACCTTGGACCCTAAGATCTGGGAGATCAAGGTATCCTCTATCATCAAAGCACTTCTTATGATACCTTGACAATTTCTGAGTTGTTTAGCAAGCTAAAGGCCACTGAGGTTGATACCTAGTTGAGATCAAATCTCACTGGCTCTGGATCAAAAACCCTAGCCCTTTCTACACCTTCTGCTGAACCCTCTTCTGTGAGCTGTGCTGGGTTCTCCTTGATGTCTATCACTGAGGACCAGCTCGATTCGTTAGGAGATGATGACCTTTGTCTGTTTAACAACCGGGTGTGTCGTGTCTATGATAAGAGAATGTTCAAAAGACACGGCACAAAATCCAGATGCTTTGAGTGTGGTGATCTAGGTCACTTCATCGCCGACTGCCCCAAGTGCAATGGTCATAATAAGGGTACCGGTGGTGGCTTCTACGACTCCGGTAAGCACAACAACTCCTCCTTCACAAAGGGCAAGCCAAAGACCAGATTTTTCAGAAAGGCCCTGAAGGACTACCAGCGTCAGAACAAGAAGCGCGATAATGCTTTCTTCGTCGAGATGGAGAAAAGCTACTCCAAGCGGTCCACGTCTTTTTCCTCTTCATCAAGCTCAAGCGATGAGGAGATCGTGATAAGAAAGGGAAGGATAAGGACGATCTGGTGGGCCTCTGCTTCGTGGCCTTCGGGAACAGGCCGAAGAGCCGCTCACATCAACGCCGAAGATCCCTCAAGAGATTCTACTCAATGGCTCCTGGGATAAGGAAGAAAAGGGCTCCTCTGACGACTCTGACGACGACAACAATGAAAATGTATCCTCTTACGAACGTGAAATCGTTGATTTACATGAAAATAATCGTAGGAGTTGAAATATCGGGAAAAACTGCTTAGAGGGGCTAAGAAGAGGATAGATGAACTTGAGAGTGAGCTTGCTTGGGCGATAGCAGTGAGTGCCCAAAGTGTGAGGTGTTGTTGTGTGACTTGACGACTCTGAAGTCTAGGTACACAAAAAGGGTTGATGAGAGGGACGCTTTGGCCACTGAGGTTGAGAGCACTCAGTTGGAGCTGAAAGATGCTCATGCCACTGTCGTGGTGCCCTGTGCTGATTGCCCATCCCATATTGCTAGTTTAGCTGAGCTGAAAGCCAAGGGTGATGAGCAATTGGGCGATTTGGAGAGAGTTAGAGCTGAGCTGGAGCAGACTTGGCTAGAGCTTGAGACACTATTAGTTCCACCCACTATCTATGAGAACTGCTTGTCTCATCGATTGGAGTTGATCAAGCTGAAAGCCGAGAAGTCTGTCCAGGTTGATAGAGAGTGTGAGACCTGCTTGTCTCAGGTGGAGGTACTAGCTTCCTTGAGAGAAGAGCTAGCTGATGTCTAGAATGAGAACTTTTACCTCCATCAGATCCTGAGTTGGGTGAGTGCTAGAGAGCCACAGGTCGGCATGATGATCCAGCAGTTTAAGAGGTAGGATGGGTTTGGGGTAGGCTACACCTACACCAAGGCTGATTTCGAGAGTGCTATTAGTCGAGCAGTGGAGTGGAGTAAAATGACTCCTGAATAGAGATACCCCAAGACTCACTCAACTGAGTCTTTCCAGGCTAGTCAGCCCAAGGATGGAGTGTTCCAAGAACATCCCAAAGCTCCACCAAAGAAGCCCATCTAGGTTCCAAAGCCCAAACACCTCTGCACTTCTCTAGACTCTCTACCTGGACCCTCTCACACCAAAGAGTCTACACCCAACACCACCAAGCCAAAGAACCCCAAGCCTCAACCACATCCAAAGAAGCCCACTTACCACTATGAGTTCTGTCAGAAAGACGGGCATCTTGCGGAGTTTTGCTTTAGGAGGAAGCGGGTTGAGAGAGCAGAGAGAGCTCGTGGTGGCCAGGAGCAGTTCTACCAGCAGGGTGGTAGACTGAGAGTTCCTTGATGCGGGGAGAGGCAGGAGGCCAAGCCGCATCGTGTAGGTGGTGGTAGAGGAGACGGCTTTCATGCACGTACTCCAGATGGTGGTGTTTGTTCCGGCAGAGCTCCAGGCCATTCTGGATACGGTCCTGGACCTCGTAGCCGAGGTTTTTGGCAGAACCGAGGACCATGCTTTGAGCCGCGTTTTGGTCCGAACTCTTATGGTGATTTCTGCTTTCCGTCTTTTGAGTAGATGGCTCGACACTAGTTTAGCTCTTTTGCTAAACCTGGTGCCGGACCATTTGCTCCACCTTACAACCACTGATTGTGCGGGATCGGGGACTGGAGGACGTTTGGATAATGGACTCAGGATGCTCTCGACACATGACGGGACATCGCAGATGGTTCTCCAGTCTCACTCCCCCGAGCTCCAAAGAGTACATCACATTCGGGAACAGTGGTCAAGGGAAGGTACACGACATTGGCTCAATTCGCATCTCAGACCATTTCTCTATGAAGAACGTTGCTTTGGTTGGAAATTTGAACTTCAATTTGATTTCTGTTTCGCAACTTCTTGAGGATGGTTTGGAGGTTCGTTTTAAGAAGGGCAGTTCTTCTCTGGTTGATTTTAGAGGGTCTTTGATTTGCAAGATCTTACCTTTTGGTAAGGTTTTTTGGATTGACTTCTCTAGTTCTTTTGGCCCTTCTCAATGTTTGATTGCTGGATCCTCCTCTAAGCTCTGGAAGTGGCATAGGAGGTTGGGCCATTTGAGTTTTGATCTGCTAGTCAGGTTGAGCTCTATGGACTTCATCCGAGGATTGCCCAAGCTTAAGATGGAGAAGTGTTGGAACAATTGCGTTAGTTCCAGCAGGTTTTTCTATGGTGGAGTATGATGTGGAGAGTGAACCTCGATGGGTTCTCACAGGGAGAGATAGGGTTTATACTGGTTCGGGTCTCCCCTAGGGGATAATAGCCCTACGTCCAGTTTATGGTAGATTGGGCATGATGTGCCTTAGTGTGGAGAAGAGAACTACAGGGTCTCATGGCCCCCTCGGGTGTCCCCCCGTTACAAGGGCTTGGCCCTGCTTATATAGGCACGCAGGCCAGAGGAAAAGACCGGGATGCCCCCTACGAGCCTCAGGTTCATAGGGGCAGGGAGGGGAAAAGGAGCTAGCTACAGTACAAAAGGTGCCAGACAACTTTACAGCCTTACTGGCGTGTCAGACTGCGCCAGGCTTTGGCCAGCTAAACGACATACCAGGGGCAGAGGGGCCCCCGGTATGGACTTGGCTCCGGAGGGCGGCCTCCGAACTAGACTCCGGAGGGTGGCCTCCGAACTGGACTCCGGAGGGTGGCCTCCGGGCTTGGCTCCGGAGGGTGGCCTCCGGGCTTGGCTCCCGGAGGGCGGCCTCCGAACTGGGCTCCGGAGGGCGGCCTCCGGGCTTGACTCTGGAGGGTGGCCTCCGGGCTTGGCTCCCGGAGGGTGGCCTCCGAACTGGGCTCCGGAAGGCGGCCTCCGGGCTTGACTCTGGAGGGTGGCCTCCGGGCTTGGCTCCCGGAGGGTGGCCTCCGGGCTTGACTCTGGAAGGTGGCCTCCGGGCTTGGCTCCCGGAGGGTGGCCTCCGAACTGGACTCCGGAGGGCGGCCTCCGGGCTTTGCGCCAGGGCCCGGACTGGGGGCTCCGAGCCGGACCCCTGGTCTGAGGGCTCCGAAGCTACGGACCCCGAAAGGCACCTTGGGACCTGGAAACAATACTTATAGAGAAAACAGGCTCCGACAGTACCTGGCTCTGGGCCGGAGGATGCCGGAGGCTGACGTCATTTGGCCCCTGTTTAAGGGAAGTACATTTCCCCAACAGTAGCCCCTCGCGTGTAGGCCTTCGGGACGAAGGGGTGCACGCGCCCTTAGGACAAATGACCTGAAATCATGACTTCAGAGGGAACATACCTTCGGAGCCTGGACCGAAGGTGACCTCGATACCTGGGGGTAATAAATGCCCGTACTTGCCGCCAAAACGGCCTCGGGGAGGCTGAACGACTTCGCAACGGTCGGAAAAGTTACCGTTACCTTGCTTGGGCTCGATTCGCTTTCGCCGGAGGCCCATCTGGCGGTGGGCTCGGCCCATGACGGTTGGAATTCTTACCGCGCCTATAAATAGGGACTTACCGCGTGCAGCTCCGGCACACTTTCACTCGCTTCTTCTTACCGCCTTACCACCTTCGCTCTCCTCTTCCTCCTAGCTTCGCAGAGCGACCTTCGCGAGCTTCTAGCCCTTCGCCATCCTTTAGTCCTTCGAGCCGAAGTCTGATCAGAATGCCGAAGAAGGGAATGGCGAAGCCCCTGGTTTTGGGCTCGAGCTCGGGCTCCGCCCAAGTGCAGGCGGCGGCGGCAGCGGCCGCGGCAGCGAAGCCCGCAGCTAGGCGACTGGGGCCGAGGGACCTTCGGACGCCCTCCGACAGGTTCGAGCAGACCCTGGAGATGAGGGCTTCGATCTCTACGGAGGAATCGGTCCGGAGAGCCTGCGAGGGGAAGATTGCAGCGAAAATCCAATTAAGGGTTCCAGAGAAGTCGGAGGCCGTACCGAAGCCCCGGGCCGATGAAGTGGTGGTATTTGAAGCCTTCTTCGAGGCCGGCCTCGGACTGCCTGCGGTGGGGATGCTGAGCGAAGTCCTCAAGGCTTACAACCTCGAGCTCCCTCAGCTTTCGCCCAACGCAGTGGCGAGGCTAGCTGTCTTTGAGTGGGCCATGAGGGCCGAAGGCTGCGAGGGCCGCGCGGACGTCTTCGTTGCTCTTCATGACGCCAACTGTCAGCCGAAGCCCAGGGAGGGGACGGACCGCGTCAAGAGGGCGCTGGCCTTCGGCAGCGCCAACTTCCAGCTCCGGAAGGAGTTCCAGGACGCCTTCCCTGCGAGGGCTGTAAATAACAAGTGGTATTCGAGATGGGATCAAGAATGGTTCTACGCCTCTGTCGGCGCGAACTCTCCCCTTCGGAGTACCAACGCCCACATCCTGTACCGGCGCGAAGGGGTGGTGAGGACCAGCGAAGGCCTCCTTCAATCGAGGATCTCGCTGCTCCGAAGGGTGGCGGCGAAGATGAGTATGAGGGACCTCGCGGAGGAGTTCATCACCCTTCGGCTCAGCCCCCTCGCGCGCTCATGGCCGGAGGGTCTCTTCCAGGCTTCGGGCCGAGGTGGACTCAGCGAGCTGGCCTTCGACCGCTTCTGTAAGGCTTCGCGCTCTACCTTGCTCTTAATACTTCAAATACTTTGCTCTTAACTCAACCTTTTCGTGCAGCCGACCTCGACATGAGGACCCCGGAGGAGGCCATCGCGGCGGCGGACCGAGTCGTCGGGACTCCGACCCCCGAGGAGCAGATCCAGCGCCTCGCCCTGGTGGGGTCCTGGGAGCGCTGGAACAGAGTATGGACCGCGCTTGGCCTCGGAGGGCTCCCTGCTCTGCCGGACTTCGCCCACCTGGCTACCTCGTCGGCCGGAGCCAAGAGGAAGAGGGGGGACGAGGACGAGGCGGACGCCTCGGGGGAGGCTGCGGCGAAGCCCGCAACTACTCCGACTCCCAAGAAGGCCGCGAAGCCCCTGGCGACGAGGACTTCGGAGGCGGAGGCCGACGTGCGCACTCCTGTTGCCCAGGAGGCCACGGATGCCCCGGCGGAGCCAGCTTCAGGCGCGGAGGTGGACGTGCCAGCTTCGCAGCGGGGGAGCTGGAGAACACACTTAGCCCCTGGTTCCTTCCAAGAGATCTCTGATGATGGTAAACCCTTTTCTTTTTGCATGCTTCTCTTTAATATGCAGGTTTTGACTTGGCTTCCTGCAGAGGACGAAGATGATGCGAGGCCCACTGTGGCGAAGCCGGCAGGCGAAGGTGGATCGAATCCCGCCGAAGCGAAGTCCGCAGAAGCTTCGAGCAGCAGCAGCAGCAGCAGCAGCGACTCGTCCGAGAGTACTTCGTCTGACGACGGAGGCAGCGGCGACCGCGAAGTCCCTCGAGGCGAAGAAGAGGTGGACGTGGTGGGCCTGAGCCCTGCCTCGCCGGAGCCCGCGGAGACCACCGTGGCGGTGATTCACCCCTTCAAGCCGAGGGGGGGCGTGACGGCGGCGGCGATCCTCGGCTTCCGTGAGGCCTGCGCTTCTGCGGAGGAGGGGGACTTGGTGGCCCAGCTTAGCCACCGAGATCCCACGGAGCTCTTCGTTAGCTCGAACGAAGTCCTCATGCGGGTGAGCGGAGCCCCTTGCAGCTTCGAACTATACTTTGTCTCTTGGTTAATACTTATGGTTTCTTGAATTCCTGCAGGCCCTCGCACTGAACGCGGCAGCTTCGACTGCTGCTGACCGGCGGATGGAGCGCCTCGCAGAAGAGAAGGAGGCCCTTCGCCGCGAGGTCCTGGAAGAAGCCGAGAAGCGGAGGCGGGCCGAGGCTTCGGCTGCTGAGGCGAAGGAAGCCTTGGCCTTGGAGACGGCTCGGCTCCGCGCGGAGCTCCAAGCTTCGAAGGACGCCGAGGCCCGTCAGGCGAAGGAGAACGAGGAGCTCCGCCAGCGGGCTCGGGATCTTGAGAGCTTCGTCGTGGCTAATCTTGGCGAGGCCACCCAGAGCCTGACTGAGGTCCTCGAAAAGATAGGGACCGAGTGCCGGACTCCGGAATTTGGCGATCAGGACCCGATTGGGGACCGCGCCGATTTCTTGAAGACTGCGGCTTCGGTAGCGGACGAAGCGCTGACGGGCTTCGCTCTTATGGCCGGTCGCGTCGCGGGCCAAGGAGTGTTGCATCTGCTCCATGCCGTGGGGTGTGACCACCTTCGGACTGCGACCTCCGTGACCCCAGTGGCCTTCGGGGGTCCTCACTTGGTGACGCCTCCGGGTGAAGTCCGCGGGGCCTGGCGGCGGCTGCAGGAGCCTTGGAAGGAGCAAGGCTGTGAGGCAGTCCTTGGCCTCATGAAGGCCCTTCGACAACGCCGGTTCAAGGGGCCCACCAACTCGGACAAGCCTTCGACCTCGACGCCTCCGCCTCCGCCTCCGAAGGTGTAGACCTCCTTAGGCTTCCTTGTAATACCTAGCTGTAGGCTTGTAAAGACTTATCAGTTTATTAATATGAATGCGGGGGTTTTTTATACCTGCCCAGGCTCAGCCTTCGAGCATAGACCTCGAAGTCCTCGAGGACTCTGAAGGGCTTCGACAACTGTGGGCGATTCTTGAAGTAGCTAGGTCCGAAGGCCCCCCTCGGTTTAAGCTTCCGAGGGGGCCTAGGGGCGAAGCCATCTCCGAAATAGCCCAGGATTTGCTAGCCGTTGTGAAGGCGGAGCCCCTTCAGAGCCCTTTACCTTTGCCATCGCGAGCGGCCTTAGCGAGCGATGAAGCCCTAGACTTTTCTGCCTTCGACACGGCTCCGCCTGCTTCGCGGACCTGGAGCAACCTGCAAAGCGGAAGTCGAAGCCTGTGGGCTTCGGAGCCTGGACGGGCCGGTCGAAGGAGAGCGGGCTCCGACGAGGCAACATCCAGCCGAGGGGGCCCCCGCCGAAGGAGAGGCAAGCGAGGGTTGGGGCCTCGCACTCGGTTCTTTTTAGGCTTAGACACAGATTACTCGTAGTTTGTTTCCGAAGCATGCTTGTAACATACTTCTCAATTGTCTCTTAATGAACGGAGTTTATTATATCTGCATACTTCGTTTGTATGCTTCGCATTGTTTGGCTTCGAACGCTTAGCTTGTCTCGCTCGTACTGCGCATTACACTCGCACACCTCGCATACATTCTTCCCCCCTTTTGCTCGTGGCAGTTAGGGACTTAACCGTTGCTGGTGCGGGCAAAAAATAAACATGCGAAGGGGTGCGCCTTTTCGGCGGCTTCGGATATTTGGATTTGTACCGAGCGAGGGCCTCTTACGGGCTCCGAACGCATCAATTTCGTGCGAAGCAAGGCTTCCGCATACCCAATTTGAGCGAAGCATGCTTCGGCATGCCAGGGTTTGGATGCTGTGCGTGAGCGGGGCTCTGAAACGCACTTAGATTATGGCGAAGTATGACTTCGAGACGCTTAGGCGTATGGCATATGAGTACGCGAAGCCAGGCTTCGGAGCGTGTTTAGATAATGAAGCAAGGCTTCAGAACTTGGTCCTGTAATGAGAAGGATATTTGGTGTGGATTCACCGAACCTGTGATAATGTGAGCCACCTTCGACTCTGAGCCACCTTCGACTCCGGGTCACCTTCGACCCTGGGATGCTTCGGGTGCGGAACCCGGAATCCCTGGGATGCTTCGGGCGCGGAGCCCGGAATCCCTGGACGCGTCGGGCCAGTGGCCCGGAGTCCTTTTAGCCCACTGCTACGGGCCTGGGGGCACTGTGTAGCCTTCGGAGGGGTACTCCGGGTTTTATAAAGCGAAGCAAGGCTTCGGTTTTAATAAGGCGAAGCGTGGCTTCGGTTTTAAATAAGGCGAAGCGTGGCTTCGGGTTTAAATAAGGCGAAGCATGGCTTCGGGTTTAAATAAGGCGAAGCATGGCTTCGGTTTTTAAGTAAAGCGAAGCATGGCTTCGGTTTCTGAACAAGGCGAAGCGCGGCTTCGGTTTTTGAACACGGCGAAGCATGGCTTCGGTTTTTAAGTAAAGCGAAGCATGGCTTCGGTTTCTGAACAAGGCGAAGCGCGGCTTCGGTTTTTGAACACGGCGAAGCATGGCTTCGGTTTTTAAGTAAAGCGAAGCATGGCTTCGAGCTTATGTTAACGCAACTGCTGATTGGTGCATCGAAGTAAGGCTTCGGGTGGTACTTACCTTGTAGCCCTCGGGCTCCGATGACCTTTGGAACGTGGAGCGGAGCCCCTTGCCGGAGAGCGGGCTCCGGTATGCGAAGGATGGAGGAAGGCGAAGGTGGCCTTCGATCTGCCCTCGAAGCCCCTTGCCGGAGGGTGCGCGAAGCGAGAAGGCCTCGATGCTCCCCCCTCGGGCGCGCTTCGGGTTGCAGGCAGTGGTAGAGAGCTTAGCTTCTAGGACTAAGTTCCCCACGGACGGCGCCAACTGTTGGAACAATTGCGTTAGTTCCAGCAGGTTTTTCTATGGTGGAGTATGATGTGGAGAGTGAACCTCGATGGGTTCTCACAGGGAGAGATAGGGTTTATACTGGTTCGGGTCTCCCCTAGGGGATAATAGCCCTACGTCCAGTTTATGGTAGATTGGGCATGATGTGCCTTAGTGTGGAGAAGAGAACTACAGGGTCTCATGGCCCCCTCGGGTGTCCCCCCGTTACAAGGGCTTGGCCCTGCTTATATAGGCACGCAGGCCAGAGGAAAAGACCGGGATGCCCCCTATGAGCCTCAGGTTCATAGGGGCAGGGAGGGGAAAAGGAGCTAGCTACAGTACAAAAGGTGCCAGACAACTTTACAGCCTTACTGGCGTGTCAGACTGCGCCAGGCTTTGGCCAGCTAAACGACATACCAGGGGCAGAGGGGGCCCCCGGTATGGACTTGGCTCCGGAGGGCGGCCTCCGAACTAGACTCCGGAGGGTGGCCTCCGAACTGGACTCCGGAGGGTGGCCTCCGGGCTTGGCTCCCGGAGGGCGGCCTCCGAACTGGGCTCCGGAGGGCGGCCTCCGGGCTTGACTCTGGAGGGTGGCCTCCGGGCTTGGCTCCCGGAGGGTGGCCTCCGAACTGGGCTCCGGAAGGCGGCCTCCGGGCTTGACTCTGGAGGGTGGCCTCCGGGCTTGGCTCCCGGAGGGTGGCCTCCGGGCTTGACTCTGGAAGGTGGCCTCCGGGCTTGGCTCCCGGAGGGTGGCCTCCGAATTGGACTCCGGAGGGCGGCCTCCGGGCTTTGCGCCAGGGCCCGGACTGGGGGCTCCGAGCCGGACCCCCTGGTCTGAGGGCTCCGAAGCTACGGACCCCGAAAGGCACCTTGGGACCTGGAAACAATACTTATAGAGAAAACAGGCTCCGACAGTACCTGGCTCTGGGCCGGAGGATGCCGGAGGCTGACGTCATTTGGCCCCTGTTAAGGGAAGTACATTTCCCCAACAAGAAGGATCTAGTTTGCCATCCTTGTCGCCACGGGAAAATGGTTGCCGCCTCTCACTCACCTGTGACTCAGGTGATGACTTCGTATCTGGGCGAGCTATTACACATCGACACTGTCGGTCCAGCTCGGGTACGCTCAGTCGGTGGGAAGTGGTACGCGCTTGTGATTGTTGATGATTTTCTCGATTTTCGTGGGTTTTATTTTTGGAGTCTAAGGATGAGACATTTCATTTTGTTCATGACCTGATTTTGAAGCTGAAGAATGAGAACAATGGTCGAATGTGAGAAATTCGCTCTGACAATGGCTCTGAGTTCAAGAACTCTCAGTTCGTCAGCTTCTGTAGTGATCAGGGTCTTGACCATCAGTTTTCTGCTCCTTACACTCCCACACAGAACAACATTATGGAACGAAAGAACCGCACGCTAGTCAAGATGGTCAAGACGATCCTCGATGAGCACAGGACTCCTAGGCGCTTTTGGGCTAAAGCCATGAACACGGCTTGCTATCTGGCCAACAACATTTTTCTTAGAGCTTACCTTGCTAAGACTTCATATGAGTTGCGGTTTGGCAGACAGCCCAAGGTGAGCCACTTGCGAGCATTGGCTGCAAGTGCTTTCTGCTCAAGAAGGGAGGGCATTTGGACAAATTTGAGTCTCGTTGCTAGGATGGAGTTTTTCTTGGCTATGCTTTGCATTCTCTAGGCTTCCGTGTTTGGAACCTCGACTCCCAGTAGCTTGTTGAGACTTGTGAGGTTTCTTTCGATGAGTCCTTGCCTTCTTTGACTCTTCATTTGAGCTGTCTAGAGATGGTGAGATCGGAGAGTCCATCTTCGAGGAAGATGATGACACTCCAGCTGCTGATGAGGGTGGGCCTTCTGCATAGCCTGCAGAACCCACACCTTCTGAGACTTCGACTGAGGACGAGGGCGGACCTCTGATCACTTCGTCCACTTCGATCGAGCCCCCTCAGTCGAGTCCAGAGGTGCCAGCTACTAACTCCGGTGAGGTGACTTCAGATCAGTAGGGATCTCGAGCAGTTCAGCGTGATCACCCCTCAGAGCTGATCATCGGTGATTTGTCTGAGAGGACTTTGCGTTCTTCTGTTGACTCTCTTGCTGTGTTTGCTGAATCTGCTTTTGTTGCATCTTTTGATCCCAGAGATGTTTCTCATGCTCTTTCTGATTCCAATTGGATAAATGCTATGCAAGAAGAGCTTGAGAATTTTGTCCGCAATCGGGTTTGGACACTGGTTGAGCTGCCACCCGGATGTAACCCCATAGGCACCAAGTGGGTATTCAAGAACAAGCAAGGTGAAGATGGGGTTGTGGTGCGCAACAAAACTCGATTAGTTGCCCAGGGTTTTTGCCAGAAGGAGGGTATTGATTTTGAAGAAAATTCCATCCCTGTTGCCCGTCTTGAGTCCATTCGCATTCTCTTAGCGTTTGCCACTTCGAAGGGTTTTAAGCTTTTTCAAATGGATGTCAAGAGTGCTTTTCTGAACGGGTACATAGAGGAGGAGGTTTATGTTAGGCAGTCCCTGGTTTTGAGAACCCTAAGTTTCCTCGACGTGTTTTTAAGCTGCAGAAAGCTTTATACGGTCTGAAGCAAGCCCCAAGGGCTTGGTATGACCTGTTAAAGCAAAATTTGTTAGGGAAGGGCTCTGTGATGTGTTCTATGGATAAAACTCTTTTCTTGCTCAGAGATGCTTTAGATTTCTTAGTCGCTCAGATTTATGTGGACGATATTATCTTTGGCGGTACTACTGATGTTCTTGTGTCCAAGTTTTCTGAGCAGATGCACAACGAGTTTGAGATGAGCCTCATGGGTGAGCTCAAGTAATTTCTAGGGCTCCAGATCAATCAGACCAAGGACGGCACCTTCATTCACCAGGGTAAGTACACTCGGGACATGTTGAAAAAAATTGACTTTGGTGGAGAGCTGAAGCCTCAGATGACCCCAATGGGAACATCTAGGGGCCTGGACAAGGACGAGAGCGGCGTCAAGGTCAACGAGAGAGAGTTTCGATGGATGATCGGTTCGCTGCTGTACTTGACGGCGACAAGGCCAGACATACAGTTCGCCGTGGGACTTTGCGCGCGCTTCTAGTCTTCACCTCGCGCGTCTCATCGGCAAGCTGTCAAGCGCATTTTTAGGTATCTTACCTATGCGCCCGATCTCGGTCTTTATTATTCAGCATCCTCATCTCTTGATTTATCTGGTTTTTCGAACGCTGACTTTGGTGGGTGCCGATTGGATCGCAAGTCGACTTCCAGTACTTGCCAGTTTCTTGGTTCGTCTCTTGTTTCTTGGTCTTCTCGAAAATAGTCTGGAGTTGCACTTTCGACCACTGAGGCTGAGTATGTAGCTGCTGCTAGGTGCTGCTCATAGTTAGTTTGGATGATTTCCACTTTGCGAGATTTTGGGTTGTTCTTTCCTACCAGAGTTCCTCTGTTTTGTGACAGCACCAGTGCTATTAATGTAGGGAAAAACCCTTGTCTTCATTCAAAAACCAAACACATTGATGTGCGCTTTCACTTTCTGAGGGATCAATATGAGAAAGGTGTCATTGACCTTGTTCATGTTGATACTCATCATCAGTTGGCTGACATTTTCACCAAACCCCTAGATCAGTCTACCTTTGAGCGTTTGTGAGGGGATTTAGGTGTTGTGTATCCTTTTTAGGATATTTTGCGTAGTTTTTCTTTCTTCTTCACTCTTTTCTTGAGTCTTTTTGTGTGTGTTCATATCATACATACTCACATATCACACTTTTGAGCTTGCTTCTGTTATATGATTGAACTGCTTTACTTATTCTAGTTGGTATATGCTTTTGAGTACTTGTCGATGATCATGCTTTGGTTCAGTTCCCTTGATATGTCTGATATCTGTCATATGCATGGCTTTTATGCTTTAAAATTGAAAAATGATCACCATTGCTTCTGGTAACTAGCATGTGTAGGTTGAATGCTTTTGCTATCTGTTACATGCCTTGTAGCTAGTTTCTTTACTTAGATGCAAATATGCAACTTGATAAACAAAGCCCCCTAGAAACGTATAGGAGGTTTTCTCCTCATACGGCTCGAGAAAATGATTCGAATTTCTGTCTATAATACAAGTAGATAGAAATTAGACTATGACTTGCATTAATTTCCCTACAGAAAAAACAACCCTGATGAAGAGGTAGTTTTAGTTTAGGACTCCGATCAAGCACGAGAAGTCGTTCATTTCAGATTGGGCCACTATAGAATCTGGACCCATCGTAGAGAGGTTCAAAAGGATCCTAATTGTAAGAATCATACTTTCGCGGAACTCTAGGGCTATAGGCTTCAACGCGGTAGACGTTTTGTTCCGAATTTTTCCGGACCAAATCTTTGATCCAATGATACAATGATTTTTCTCTATTCACAAAGAAAAAAGATTCGGAATCTCAATGCTACTATACGCATCCGGAGGAGTATTCGGAATAATATTCTTATATAATCCATTTTTGCGCGACATCTTTATGCTTTAAACATGGAAATGAGCTATAAAAATGATGAAAATCAGAAAAATGAAAATTACATGCCTTTTTTATGCATAATTTGAAAAGATCCAGTTGGGTTTTCTTTGTCGCATTGCATTGTTCTGGACTGCTTACAATAGTACTTTGGTATGAACTAGGACAATGTAGTGTATGCCAAGACCAATGTCTTAAGCTTCTGATGGTCCAGTTCTGGCCTAGGCTTTACTTGGTCGGTCAGCATAAGGTTTGACATGCAAATAACCCCTGGCACAAATGAAAAAGGAAAAAGAAAAAGCATAAAAATTAAAAAGATAATAAGTTTGCTGAAGCACTTTGTTTTGGACAATGCTTATATTGGTAGATATCAATTAGCCTCTGCATTTCATGCTTTACCTTGCTTGTCAACTGGAAAATGTGGTGATGTTTTTGTTTGCCAAAATTGAAAAATGTGTGCTAATGACTTTCTTTAGATATCATTTGTTGCACTGATCATGCCATGTGTCTTAGACAGTATGTCTTTTGCTATACTTGTTAGATGTTGTAATTGCAGTCAATCATATCTGAGAAGCATGCTTTCCTCACTTCACCTGCACCCCAGTTGCATTCATTACATATTTTGAGGGGGAGTTGCATTTCAGGGGGAGTTTCTGTCTCTTTCGAGTGCTTTTAGTCTCGCTTGATGAGTCCACTTGTCAACAAGGGGGAGAAATTTTGGGAGAAGAGTTTAAGGGGTGTTTTGGCTTTCTCTGGGATTTGTTTCAGGAGGAGTTTTTGTCCCGGTTGTCCTTACTCTTTTGATATCCTTGTTGATAATTCTGAGATTGCATTCATTTTGAGCTTTTATTTTTTTATTAACTATAATGACCGCTTCTTTCTTTTGTTCGGCTTTTGGTCATTAGGGTTACACTTTTATTTTATTTTCTTTTCTGTTTCTTGTGCTTTGTTTTCATGTTTCCATGTGTGCTTACAGGTACTGGAGAGCTAATGAAGAGAAGTGTTGACAATGCACTCATCAAGGGGGATATTGAGGAGCCATGCTGAAGAGCGTGGGCCTCATGGCTCTAGATGTGATCAGTCATTGTCAACGGAAGTCAAAGAGGATACGAAGAGAGGAGAAGACCTGCTGCGTCTAGGCCACGTGTGACTCAGGTACACGGGCAGCGAGTGACTGTCAGGCAGAGGGGTCGCGAAGTCGGGCTGGCCCAATCTGGGTACATGGGCTAGGAGCAGCAGAGGATCCACTGGGCTGTTGACTAGGATTGACTCAGGTACACAGGCGGCGAGTGATTGCCGTGCTGAGAGAGCTGTGGAATCGGGCGGCCCAATCTGGGTACCTGGTGCAAAGTCGGTGGACGCTTTGTCAGTTTCGGCGCAAACTGTCAACCACTGATCTCGCATCAGACTGTTCAGAGGTGAAGCCGTAGTCGCTACGAAAGCTCTGCTTTCGGATAAGTCATGTGTAAATAGGAGTTTACTATTTTGTCCTTAGGACAACAGTCAGCCAGTCGAGTTTTGTAAAAATATCCTAAGGGCAGTTTGGTCTTTTCCTTTTATTTCAGCGTCTATAAAAACACTAAGGGTCTGTTGGAATATTCCTAGGCTATTGGGTTGCCTATAAATAGGGCCCCAATCCCAAGGGTTAGGGTTACCCATTCTGTAATTCACTTTAATCCAGCAAAAAGTTTGGGTCACTTTGTTCATCATTTCTCTCTACTTCCCTGCTTGCGCCGCCATTGTTCTTCGGGAGCCATCATCGAGTTCTGCATACACACGTATAACATCTGGTTCATCGATTTTATTCTTGTGGCTTTCTAACGCTTTGCCATGGCTCTGCATCTTTTTGTGTGACTTGTTCTCTGGCTTGCAGTAGCCGTGTGAGGAGCCATGCTGAATAGCGTGGGCCTCATGGCTCCAGAGGTGATGAGTCATTGTCAACAATAGTCAAAGTGGACAGAAGAAGAAAGGAGATCTGCTGTTTCATGGGCCGCGTGTGGCTCAGGTACACGGGCAGCAAGCGATTGTCGGGCAGAGGAGGCTGCGAAGTCAGACTGGCCCAATCCAGGTATATAAGGCCAGGAGCAGCAGAAGACCCACTTGGCTGTTGACCAGGATTGACTCAGGTACACGGGCGGTGAGTGATTGCCGGGTTGAGAGAGCTGCGGAGTCGGGCCGGCCCAATCCGGGTACCTGGTGCAAAGTCGGTGGAGGCTTTGTCAGTTTCGGCGCAAAACTGACAACCGTTGATCTTGTATCCGACTGTCCAGAAGAGAAGCCGTAGTCGCTACGAAAGCTTTGCTTTCGGATAAGTCATCTGTATCTCTAGGCCCACAGTCAGTCTGTTGTGTCTGTAAAAATACCTAAGGGCAGTTGAGTCATTTCCTTTATCTAGCGTCTGTAAAACCCTAAGGGGCTGGTGGAATATTCTAGGTCATTGGGCAGACTATAAATAGGGCCCCAATCCCTAGGGTTGGTCTACCCTTCCAGAATTTACTTTTCAATCATTTGGGTCATTTTGTTCCTGCGTGTTTGTCTCTCTGTCTCTCCTGTTGTGCGCTGCCAAGCTGCTGTTCTTAAGTTTTTGGCTTGCATTTATTTTGTTCTGTCTGATGAAGTGAAGCTTCTATTCTCTCATCATGCGCAGTAAATCTGCAGCAGTGTTTATTGCTTCGTTTCATATGCACAGACATTTTCTTAAGTGAGTGTGCTTCGGTTGCTTCTGTTCTTCACGAAAGTAGTACTAGTTCTTGCGTTCAGCAAGTAGTACTACTACACTGTAGCAACAGTACACTAGTACTCTAGCTTTGCTTTTTCTGTGTAGCCTTTTTTATCGAAGTAGACATGACTGAGTAACTTTTCTGACTGTTTCTGGCGAACCCCCTTCTCTCTGATTCGAAGTCCCTCAGCTCCGTGAGGCAGGCTTCGATCTGACATCCTCGATAGCTTTGCCTGAAACTTCGGCTTTATTTTTGTGTTGTGTTCAAAGTACGCTTTGCACTCTGTCAGCTTCACATACTTCGACGGTCTTTGCGAAGGTGTTCTCAGTCTCGAGCTGTTCGAAGTCAATACTTCGTCAGGCTTCGGAGTTAGCTTCAAAGCTAATCTTACTGATAGACTTCGCTCAGTATTTGCAGCTGTCTGTTCCGAAGGTCTTGATGTGTTTGTTCGAAGGTATAGTGTAGGCTTCGATTTTGGTTTCTCTGTCACGTGTCAGGCTTCTCTACCCTTTCGAAGGTTGGTTGCTCTATGTGCTTGTTCGAAGCTCTGTTCGACGCCTAGCCTTCGAAATTCACTCTTCGAAGGAAGCTCCGACTCTGTCATACTTCGCTCTTAGTCACACTCGAACTAGGTTAGATAACACACCTTCGGCAGACTTCGACAACCATCTCCTAAGCAGGCTTCGACCACCGAAGCAGACCTCGACCGGCGAAGCAGGCTTCGCCAAGATCCGAACAGGAGACAGATTTGAACAGTAACTTCTCTTCTCATACATAGTGCACTTAGATTGCTTTTCTGAGAAGTTTATCTAGCCTTGTCTCGTGTACTCTGTTTATCTGTCTATTAGCACTGCATTGACATTTCTCTGTTTATCAACAGTTGTTTCTAGGCTAGATACCTTTAGACTTAGGCTATATGTTCATACTCTGCTGCTTAGTCTTTTGAGGTGCGTTGGGTGTTGGGAACAGGCCATATATTCGAAAGAATTTCTAAGGCACCCATTCACCCCCCTCTGGTCGCTACTTTCGGTCCTACAAGTGGTATCAGAGCCTGGTTAGGGTTTTTCCATACCTTAACCGGTTCTAAACCCCAGTAGTGATCATGACTTCTCCTGGCAAGGTCCCGTCCTTGGAAGCCTATGGCTATAACTATTGGAAGACTGGCATGCGAGCCTATCTCATGAGCCAGGGCTCGGACATCTGGGACATTTGCGTTCACGACACGTTTGTCATTTTGCCAATTGCTGAGCATGGTACTCCTGGTATCATTTCCCAGCATCTGAGCAATAGTAAACTCGTGAACATTCTCTTTTCTGGTTTAGGTCCCACTGAGTTTGAGCGTGTGAGCCATCTCTCCACTATGAGAGAGATCTGGGCTACCCTCAAGGCACACCATGAGGGAACAGCCCAGGTCAAGGCTCGGCTCTATCAGACCTACCGGCGTGAGTACGAGAACTTCACTCAAAAGCCGAGTGAATCTGTTGAAGCTTTGTTTGGTCGTTTTCAATCGATCATAAACAAGCTTTGGGACAACAAAGCTGAGAGTGCTCAGTTAGTCTCAGATCACGAGCAGGTGCTCAAGGTTCTCCATACCTTGGACCCAAAGATCTGGGAGATCAAGGTATCCTCTATCGTTGAGAGCACTTCTTACGATACCTTGACCATTTCTGAGTTATTTAGCAAGCTGAAGGCCACTGAGGTAGATATCCAGCTGAGATCAAATCTCACTGGTTCTGGATCAAAGTCCTTGGCCCTTGCTACACCTTCTGTTGATCCCTTTGCTGTGAGCTATGCTGGTTTCTCCTTGATGTCTATCAGTGAGGACCAGCTTGAGTCTTTGGGAGATGATGATTTGTGTCTGTTTAACAACCGGGTGCGTCGTGTCTATGATAAAAGGATGTTCAAAAGACATGGCACAAAATCTGGGTGCTTTGAGTGTGGTGATCCAGGACACTTCATCGCCGACAGCCCCTAGCGCAATGGACACAAGAAGGGCACCGGTGGTGGCTTCCACGACTCCGGCAAGCACGACAGCTCTTCCTTCAACAAGGGCAAGCCGAAGACTAGATTCTTCAAGAAGGCCCTGAAGGACTACCGGCGAGAGA
Source organism: Zizania palustris (assembly GCA_019279435.1). NCBI lineage: Eukaryota > Viridiplantae > Streptophyta > Magnoliopsida > Poales > Poaceae > Zizania > Zizania palustris. The sequence continues at coordinate 95,672,408 of JAAALK010000080.1, forward strand.
ACAAGAAGCGCGACAAGGCCTTCTTCGCTGAGATGGAGAAGAGCTACTCCAAGCAGTCCACGTCTTCTTCCTCTTCATCGAGCTCAAGCGATGAGGAGATCATCATCAGGAAGGGGAAGGACAAGGACGATCCGGCAGGCCTCTGCTTCATGGCTTTCCGGGACAGACCGAAGAGCCACTCACACCAGCGCCGAAGATCCCACAAGAGCTTCTGTTCAATGGCTCTTGGGGATAAGGAAGAAAAGAGCTCCTCCGATGACTCCGACGATGACAACGAAAAGGTATCATCTTATGAACGCGAGATCATTGATTTACTTGAAAGCAATCGTCAGGAGTTGAAATATCGGGAAAAACTGCTTAGGGGAGCCAAGAAGAGGATAGATGAGTTAGAGAGTGAGCTTGCCGTAGCCAACGGCAGAATTGAGAGTCTATCTTCTTCCCCTTGCTTGGGTGATAGTAGTGAGTGCCCGAAGTGTGAGGTGCTTCTGTGTGACCTGTCGACTCTGAAGTCCAGGTACACAGAAAGGGTTGATGAGAGGGACGCTTTGGTCACTGAGCTTGAAAGCGCTCAGCTGGAGCTAAAAGATGCTCAAGCCACTGTCGTCGCACCCTGTGTTGATTGCCCATCTCATCTAGTTGCCTTAGCTGAGCTGAAATCCAAGGGCGATGAGCATTTGGGTGATTTGGAGAGGTTGAGAGCTGAGCTTGCGGAGACTAGGCTAGAGCTTGAGACATTGTCAGTTCCACCCACTGTCTGTGAGAACTGTCTGTCTCTTAGACTTGAGTTGATTAAGCTAAAAGCTAAGAAGTCTGTCCAGATAGATAGCGAGTGTGAGACCTGCTTGTCTCAGGTGGAGGTTCTAGCTTCCTTGAGAGAGGAGCTAGCGGATTCTCAGAATGAGAACTTTTACCTCCGTTCTATCCTAAGTTGGATCAGTGCCAGAGAGCCACAGCTCGGCGTGATGATCCAGAAGTTCAAGAGGCAGGATGGGTTTGGGGTAGGTTACACCTACACCAAGGCTGACTTTTAGAGTGCCATTAGCCGGGCAATGGAGTGGAGTAAAATGACTCCTGAGCAGAGATACCCTAAGACTCACTCCACTGAGTCCTCCCAGGCTTGTCAGCCCAAGAATGGAGTAATCCATGAACCACAAAAAGCTCCACCCAAGAAACCTATCTGGGTTCCCAAGCCCAAACACCTCCACACCCCTCTAGACTCTCTTCCTGGACCCTCTCAGCCCAAGAAGACAACACCAATCATCACTAAGCCCAAAAATCCCAAGCCTCAACCACATCCCAAGAAGCCCACCTACCATTGTGAGTACTATCAAAAAGACGGGCATCTTGCGGAGTTTTGCTTCAGGAGGAAGCGGGTTGAGAGAGCAGAGAGAGCTCGTGGTGGTCAGGAGCAGTTCTACTAGCAGGGTGGTAGACTGCGTGTTCTTCGACGCAGGGAGAGGCTGGAGGCCAGGCCGTGTCGTGTAGGTGGTGGTAGAGGAGACGACTTTCTTGCCCGTGCTCCAGTTGGTGGTGTCCGTTCCGGCAGAGCTCCAGGTCATTTTGGCTACGGTCCTGGACCTCGTGGCCGAGGTTCTAGGGAGAACCATGGACCGCGCTTTGAGCCATGTTTTGGTCCAAATTCTTTTGATGGTTTTCGCTTTCCGTCCTTTGATCAGATGGCTCGACATTGGTTTAGCTTTTTGCTAAACCTGGTGCCGGACCATTTGCTCCCACTTACAGCCACTGATTGTGCAGGATCGGGGACTGGAGGATGGTTGGATCATGGACTCAGGATGCTCTCGCCACATGACGGGACATCGCAGATGGTTTTCCAGTCTCACTCCCCCGAGCTCCAAAGAGTACATCACATTCAGGAACAGTGGTCAAGGGAAAGTAAGTGGCATTGGCTCAATTCGCATTTCAGATCATTTCTCTTTGAAGAATGTTGCCTTGGTTAAGAATTTGAACTTCAATTTGATTTCTATTTCGCAACTTCTTGAGGATGGTTTGGAAGTGCATTTTAAGAAGGGTAATTCTTCCGTGATTGATTCTAGAGGGTCTTTGGTTTGCCAGATTTTACCATTCGGTAAAGTTTTTCGTATTAACTTCTCCAGTTCTTTTGGCCCTTCTCGCTGTTTGATTGCTGGATCCTCCTTTGAGCTCTGGAAGTGGCATAGGAGGTTAGGTCATTTGAGTTTTGATCTGCTAGTCAGGTTGAGCTCTATGGACCTCATCCGAGGATTGCCCAAGGTTAAGATGGAGAAGGATCTAGTTTGCCATCCCTGTCGTCATGGGAAAATGGTTGCTGCTTCTCACTCACCTGTGACTCAGGTGATGACTTCGTATCCGGGCGAGCTATTACATTTGGACCCTGTTGGTCCAGCTCAGGTACGTTCAGTCGGTGGGAAGTGGTACGCGCTTGTCATTGTTGACGACTTTTCTTGTTTCTCGTGGGTTTTCTTTTTCGAGTCTAAGGATGAAACTTTTCATTTTGTTCATGACCTGATTTTGAAGCTGAAGAATGAGAACAATGGTCGGATGCGAGCAATTCGCTCCGACAACGGCTTTGAGTTCAAGAAGTCTCAGTTCGTCAACTTCTGTAGTGATCAGGGTCTTGACCATCAGTTTTCTGCTCCTTACACTCCCCCACAGAACGGCGTTGTGGAACGAAAGAACCGCACGCTAGTCGAGATGGCCAGGATGATGCTCGATGAGCACAGGACTCCTAGGCGTTTTTGGGCTGAAGCCATGAACACGTCTTGCTATCTTGCCAACCATTTTTTTCTTAGAGCTTACCTTGGTAAGACATCATATGGGTTGCGGTTTGGCAGACAGCCCAAGGTGAGCCACTTGCCAGCGTTTGGCTGCAAGTGCTTTGTGCTCAAGAAGGGAGGGCATTTGGAAAAATTTGAGTCTCGTTGCTGGGATGATGTTTTTCTTGGATACGCTTTGCATTCTCGAGGCTTCCGTGTTTGGAACCTTGAATCCCAGCTGCTTGTCGAGACTTTTGAGTTTTCCTTTGATGAGTCCTTGCCTTCTTTGACTCCTTCTTTTGAGCCTTCTGATGATGGTGAGCTTGGAGAGTCCATCTTCGAGGAAGATGAGGATACTCCAGCTGTTGATGAGGGTGGGCCTTCTGCACCCCCCGCAGATCCCACACATTCTGAGACTTCGACTGAGGATGAGGGCGGACCTCTGATCACTTCTTCCACTTCGATCGAGCCCCCTCAGTCGGGTCCAGAGGTGCCAGCTGCTGACTCTGGTGAGGTGACTTCAGATCACCAAGGATCCCGAGCAGTTCAGCGTGATCACCCCTCAGAGCTCATCGTTGGTGACTTGACTGAAAGAACTTTGCGTTCATCTAATGCCTCTCTTGCTGTGTTTGCTGAATCTGCTTTTGTTGCATCTGTTGAGCCCAGATATGTTTCTCATGCTCTTTCTAATTCTAATTGGATTAATGCTATGCAAGAAGAGCTTGAGAACATTGTCCGCAATCGAGTTTGGACACTAGTTGAGCCGCCACCAGGTTGCAACCCCATAGGCACCAAGTGGGTGTTCAAAAACAAACAAGGTGAAGATGGGGTTGTAGTGCACAACAAAGCTCGACTAGTGGCCCAGGGTTTTTGCCAGAAAGAAGGTATTGATTTTGAAGAAACTTTCACCCCTGTTGCCCGTCTTGAGTCCATTCGCATTCTCTTAGATTTTGCCGCTTCGAAGGGTTTTAAGCTTTTTCAAATGGACGTCAAGAGTGCTTTTCTGAACGGGTTCATAGAGGAGGAGGTTTATGTTAGGCAGCCCCCTGGTTTTGAGAACCCCAAGTTTCCTCGACATGTTTTTAAATTGCAAAAAGCTTTATATGGGTTGAAGCAAGCCCCCAGGGCTTAGTATGACCGGTTTAAAGCAGTTTTTGTTGAGGAAGGGCTTTGTGATAGGTTCTATGGATAAAACTCTTTTCTTGCTCAAAGTTGCTTCAGATTTCTTAGTCGCTCAGATTTATGTGGACGATATTATCTTTGGCGGTACTACTAATGATCTTGTATCCAAGTTTTCTGAGCAGATGCACAGTGAGTTTGAGATGAGCCTCATGGGTGAGCTCAAGTACTTCCTAGGACTCCAGATCAAGCAGACCAAGGACGACACCTTCATCCACCAAGGTAAGTACACCCGCGATATGCTTAAGAAATTTGACTTTGGTGGTGAATTGAAGCCGCAGATGACCCCGATGGGCACTCCTGGGGGTCTGTACAAGGATGAGAGTGGCGTCAAGGTCAACGAAAGGGAGTTTCGAGGGATGATCGGTTTGCTACTATACTTGACGGCGACTAGACCGGACATTCAGTTCGTCGTGGGACTGTGTGCACGCTTCCAGTCTTCACCTCGCGCGTCTCATCGGCAGGCTGTCAAGCGCATATTCAGGTATCTTACTTATGCGCCCGATCTTGGTCTTTACTATTCAGCTTCATCATCTCTCGATTTATCTGGCTTTTCGGACGCCGACTTTGGTGGGTGCCGGTTGGATCGCAAGTTGACTTTCGGTACCTGCCAGTTTCTCGGTTCTTCCCTTGTTTCTTGGTCTTCTCGAAAGCAATCTGGAGTTGCTCTTTCGACCACTAAGGCTGAGTATGTAGCTGCTGCTAGCTGCTGCTCACATTTTGTTTGGATGATTTCCACTCTGCGAGATTTTGGGTTGTTCTTTCCTACCAGGGTTCCATTGTTTTGCGACAGCACCAGTGCTATTAGTGTAGGGAAAAACCCTTGACTCCATTCAAAAACCAAACACATTGATGTGCGCTTTCACTTTCTGAGGGATCAATATGAGAAAGGTGTCATTGACCTTGTTCATGTTGATACCCATCATCAGTTGGCTGACATTTTCACCAAACCCCTAGATCAGTCTACCTTTGAGCGTTTACGAGGGGATTTGGGTGTTGTGTGTCCTTTCTAGGATATTTTGCGTCAGTTTTCTTTCTTCTTTACTCTTTTCTTGAGTCTTTTTGTGTGTGTGTTCATATCTTGCATATTCACATATCACACCTTAGAGTTGCTTCTGTTATATGATTGAACTGCTTTACTTATTCTAGCTGGTACATGTCTTTGAATACTTGTCAATGATCATGCTTTGGTCCAATTCACTTGATATGTCTGAAATCTGTCATATGCATGGCTTTTATGCTTTAAACTTGAAAACATGATCACCATTGCTTCTGGTAACTAGCATGCGTAGGCTGAATGTTCTTGCTATCTGTTAACATGCCTGGTAGCTAGTTCCTGACTTAGATGCAAACATGCAACTTGGACATATTTCTGCTTTAAAACATGGAAATGTGCGTTAAAAATGATGAAAAATCAAGAAAAATGTAAATTCCATGCCTTTTATGCATAACTTGAAAAGATCCAGGTGGGTTTGCTTTGTCGCATTACATTGTTCTGGACTGCGTACCATAGCACTTTGGTATGAACTAGGACAGTGTAGTGTCTGCCAAGACCAATGTCTTATGCTTCTGATGGTCCAGTTCTGGCCTAGGCTTGACTTAGTCGGTCAGCATAAGGTTTGACACGCAAATAACCCCTGGCAAAAATGAAAAAGGAAAAAGAAAAAGGCTGAAAATTGAAATGATAACAAGTTTGCTGAAGCACTTTGTTTTGGACAATGCTTATCTTGGTAGCTATCAGTTAGCTTCTACATCTCATGTTTTACCTTGCTTGTCAATCGGAAAATATGGTGATGTTTTTGTTTGCAAAAATTGAAAATGCGTGCTAATGACTTTCTTTAGATATCATCTGTTGCACTGATCATGCCATGTATCTTAGACGGTATGACTTTTGCTGTTTCTGTTAGATGATGTAATTGTAGTTCATCATATCTGAGAAGCATGCTTTCTACACTCCACCTGCATTCATTGCATATTTTGAGGGGGAGTTGCGTTTCAGGGGGAGTCGGTGTCTTTTTCGAGTGCTTGATGAGTTCACTTGTCAACAAGGGGGAGAAATTTTGGGATAAGAGTTCAAGGGGGAGTGGGATTTGTTTCTTACTCTTTTGATATCCTTGTTGATGTTTCTAAGATCGCACTCATTTTGCGCTTTTATCTTTGGTTAACCATAATGACCGCTTCTTGCTTTTGTTTGGCTTTTGGTCATTAGGGTTAAACTTTTACTTTATTTTCTTGTGCTTTGTTTTCGTGTTTCCACAGTTGTTTGCAGGTACTGAAGAGAGCTGAAGAAAGGAAGTGTTGACAATGCACTCATTAAGGGGGAGATTGAGGAGCCATGCTGAATAGCGTGGGCCTCATGGCTCCAGATGTGATGAGTCATTGTCAACAATAGTCAAAGTGGACAGAAGAAGAAAGGATATCTGCTGTTTCATGGGCCGCGTGTGGCTCAAGTACACGGGCAGCAAGCGATTGTCGGGCAGAGGAGGCTGCAAAGTCGGGCTGGCCCAATCCAGGTACATAAGGCCAGGAGCAGCAGAAGACCCACTGGGCTATTGACCAGGATTGACTCAGGTACACGGGCGGTGAGCGATTGCCGGGCTGAGAGAGCTGCGGAGTCGGGCCGGCCCAATCCGGGTACCTGGTGCAAAGTCGGTGGAGGCTTTGTCAGTTTCGGCGCAAAACTGACAACCGTTGATCTTGTATCCGACTGTCCAGAAGAGAAGCCGTAGTCGCTACGAAAGCTTAGCTTCCGGATAAGTCATCTGTATCTATAGGCCCACAGTCAGTCTGTTGTGTCTGTAAAAATACCTAAGGGCAGTTGAGTCATTTCCTTTATCTAGCGTCTGTAAAAACCCTAAGGGGCTGGTGGAATATTCTAGGTCATTGGGCAGCCTATAAATAGGGCCCCAATCCGTAGGGTTGGTCTACCCTTCTAGAATTTACTTTTCAATCATTTGGGTCATTTTGTTCCTGCGTGTTTGTCTCTCTCTCCTGTTGTGCGCTGCCAGGCTGTTGTTCTTCAGTTTTTGTCTTGCATTTATTTGTTCTGTCTGATGCAGTGAAGCTTCTATTCTCTCACCATGCGTAGTAAATCTACAGCAGTGTTTATTGCTTCGTTTCATATGCACAGACATTTTCTTAAGTGAGTGTGGTTCGGTTGCTTCTGTTCTTCATGGAGGTAGTACTAGTTCTTGCATTCAGCAAGTAGTACTACTACACTGTAGCAACAGTACACTAGTACTCTAGCTTTGCTTTTTCTGTGTAGCCTTTTTGATCGAAGTAGACATGACTGAGTAACTTTTCTGATTGTTTCTTGCGAAGCCCCATTCTCTCTGATTCGAAGTCCCTCAGCTCTGTGAGGCAGGCTTCGATCTGACATCCTCGAAAGCTTTGCCTGAAACTTCGGCTTTATTTTTGTGCTGTGTTCGAAGTACGCTTTGCACTCTGTTAGCTTCACATACTTCGACGGTCTTTGCGAAGGTGTTCTCAGTCTCGAGCTGTTCGAAGTCAATACTTTGTCAGGCTTCGGAGTTAGCTTCAAAGCTAATCTTACTGATATACTTCGCTCAGTATTTGCAGCTGTCTGTTCCGAAGGTCTTGATGTGTTTGTTCGAAGGTATAGTGTAGGCTTCGATTTTGGTTTCTCTGTCACGTGTCAGGCTTCTCTACCCTTTCGAAGGTTGGTTGCTCTATGTGCTTGTTCGAAGCTCTGTTCGACGCCTAGCCTTCAAAATTCACTCTTCGAAGCAAGCTCCGACTCTGTCATACTTCGCTCTTAGTCACACTCGAACTAGGTTAGATAACACACCTTCGGCAGACTTGGACAACCATCTCCGAAGCAGGCTTCGACCACCGAAGCAGACCTCGACCGGCGAAGCAGGCTTCACCAAGATCCGAACAGGAGACAGATTTGAACAATAACTTCTCTTCTCATACATAGTGCACTTAGATTGCTTTTCTGAGAAGTTTATCTAGCCTTGTCTCGTGTACTCTGTTTATCTGTCTATTAGCAATACATTGACATTTCTCTATTTATCAACAGTTGTTTCTCTGTCTATTAGTCTTTTACCATTTTAACCCTATCAAGGGTTCCACTATGTCGGTACCCTTGATAGGGTTAAAATGGTAAAAGACTAATCTAATAATATAAAAGATAAATCTTCCATCTTAGCTGGCAATAAAGATCTTGAATTGCCTTAGTTCGAAGATGTACTCCGAAACAATGCCTATCTTCATACTTCGAGCTTGACTCAGGGTATCTTCGAAGATGGACGTCTAGAAACCTTCGAATCCACTATCTGCTTTTATGCTGTTGCGGCAATAACCCCGAAGATGAGATATTTTCCCCCAACAATAGCCCCTCGAATACTCTTCTCCGTTTAACCTGTAATGTTAGGAGAGCAGTATATGGAAGGAAAAAATAACCAGACATAGGGGTTATTAGATTTCAATTCATCTCCGAAATGTACGACGATATAAACTCCGAATCAGTCTTAAGATAATTACTTTCGAACTATCTTAGAACCGACTCAGGAAGTTCGAATGTCTTTTAGACTTAGAGGAAATAGCCGTTAGCTTTCTGTTCCTAACGGAAACCGTAGAATGCGTTAATTTCGGAGAAAAGTAACGGGCAAGAATGCGAAACAGCATGGACTAACGGTAACAATGTAAAGTTTAGGCTATAAATAGAGGGCCTAGAACTTACCCGATTACCTTTTCACTGCTCCCTCGCAATCAAACACCTTTTGAGCCCCTTGAGTTCCTTGAGCTCTAGCCTCCATTTCTCCCAAAGCAACCCAGCGACTGCAATGGTGAAGACCAAGGGTTCTGGAGCTCCGTCGGCCTTGGCTCGGCAGCAAGCGGCTGCGGCAGCAGCGGCTGCGACATTGGTGACAGCGCCTCTAGCATCTGCAGCAACATCCATGGCGGCAGGAGGGAGAAACCCCCAAAATATTGATGATCAAAGTCTCTGCCCGCCATCAACGAAGTATCTGGACCAATCTTTCCAACTAGGATCTTCTACCTGCAAGAGGGAATCGCTGGCAATCGCAGTAGAAGGAAAAATCAGTACCGGAGTGATGATTCGCAAGCCCGGAAAAGAACTCATTCCGTCACCAAGGCCCGGAGAGGTGGTTGTCTTCGAAGCTTTCTTCGAAGCCGGCTTGGGCCTCCCAGCAGTTGACTTCCTGGCAGAGGTACTCGATTTATTTCATGTCACCCTCCCTCAATTATCTCCGAACGCAGTAGCTAGACTGGCTATCTTCGAATGGGCATTGAGAGCCGAAGGCTGTGAGGGGAGGGCAGAGATCTTCGCAGCATTACACAGGGCTTCATGCTATCCTAAAACCTTCGTAGGCCCCGGAGGTGAAAAAGTAGTGGTAGCCTTCGGAAGCATCAATTTTAGGCTTCGGGACGAATATGCCCTACAATTTCCTGCTAAGGCCATCAATGCAAGATGGTACACTGACTGGGTTATGAGGTGGTTCTATGCCGAAGTTGGGGCGAGCAATCCTCTGGCCGGACCTTTGAAAGAGATCCAATTCCGGAAGGAAGCCTTAGTGCATCCCGGCCAAGGTCAGCTCAAAGCTCGTCTCAACCTGCTTCAAAGGATCAGCCGAAGGTTAAGCATGCGAGACTTAGCCGAAGAATACCTCGGGTTGCAAATCTCTCCACTGATGGCCAACTGGCCTATCATCTTCGAAGAGGATTCGGAAGGTGGTCTCCGAAAGATCACCTTGACTTCGAGCCCTGCAGGTAACTTCGAAGACAACATGTATTATGCATATTCACTTCGAAGAAAGACTAACTTGATGTTTTTTAGCTTCTTCAGCCCCTGTTACTTCGGAGCAAATCATAAGGGCTTCGGAGAAGATTTTGGGCGCTCCAACTCCGACTGAAAAAGAATGGAGAATCAAGTTGGTCGGGAGTTGGGAGAGATTCAACAGAGTATGGGGAATGCTGGAAATCACTCCTCCCCCTTTGATGGATTGGGTGCCTTCGGAGAAAGGACCCAAGAAAAGGAAAGCCGAAGCTGGGACTTCGAGCTCCGCAAAGACTCCGGTGAAGAAGGTGGCTCGGAAGCCGAAAAATCATGCACCTTCGAATCCTGCACCTTCGAGCTCAAGAGCTTCAGTTTCCGACTCCCAGGAGGATGAAGGGAGATTGCTTGTGCGTCTAATAGAAGAGAATGAAACTCAAAGGACTGCACAAGCCGAAGTACCTGCGAACGTGCCGGAGTCCCAAGATAATCTTGATCAACCAAGGACTTCGGCAGTTCAGGAAGACGTATTTCAGGACGAAGTTCCTGTAAATGAAAGTGGGGTCAAAGTTACTATAGCTTCGATTCCCGAGGAAGCAGCGAGGACTGCTGAGGACGATGCTCCTGCGGTCCAAGACTTAACGGCTGATTCGGATGAAGAACTAGCCTTCGATCCACCGAACAGTCCGACGATGACTCCTCTGCAAAATGTCGAAGGTAAACTTCGAATAACTTTTTCATGTTTATTTTAAGTATTTATACAATGTATAATACTTTTCATTATTATTTTTATAGAGTCCACTCCTATGGAAGAAGTCCGACAGGAAGAAATAATTCCTGGACCTTCGACAACTTCGGAGCCAGCCCAGAGAGTTACTCAGATGGGACCTGGAAGAGGCAAAAGACATATAGAGCCCCTCCCTACTGTGAGTTTCGGATCAACTCCGTCTGATTCAACAGACGAGAGCCAATCTTCCGGGGAGGGCCAGTCTCCAGTGGCTCCGAAGACCACAGGGCAAAGCTCCGGTCCTTCGCTGAACGAAGATGACCAATAGGCAATAAGCATGCTCCCCTTGCTAGCTCCTTTCTTAGGGAAAACAACTGGTCTTCGGACTTTGCTCGAACCTTTGGATCGAGCTAGCCGTGACATTGGGGAGACCAACTTAGTGGCCATTCTGAGCAAGGCGGACAGGACGGAGCTTAATGCCGCTATAGAACGTGCAGCCTACCAGGTACGAAGCACCTGCGAATGCACCTTCGAAATAACATAGAATTCATCTACGAATAAATATTTACCTTAGTTTTTATTTTTGCAGCAAACTGTCTTGGCCCGAGCTGCGAATATATGCAATGACGAAGAGATCGCTCGTCTTCGGGAGGAAAATAGTGTCCTTCAAAGGAATCTTAACATCTCCGAAAGTCGAGTGGCTCAAATGGATAATATAGTGTCAACAGAGCGAAGGGCCAGGCAAAGTTTGGAGGCTGCAAATAAAGAGCTCGATGCAGAAAGAATTGTGCTTCGAGCAGAAGTTGAAAAGTTGCGGACGGAGCACGCTACTGCGGGGTCCAAACTTGTCAGACTCCAAGAGGAAGCTAGCCAGCTATTAAACCAAAAGAATATTTTGACTACTGAAAATGCTAGACTTTCTGGAGTTTTGGGCGAAGTCACTTCGACGAAGGATGCGTTGAACGAAGACAAGCTGAAGTCTGAGAAGGTGGCTGCGGAATTTATGAGTCAGCTGTTAGATGTCCTGGAGTACTTCGGTACTACTGAACTCTCCCTTCTGATGATAACATCACTCTTCTGCGTCGGTTGAAAAGGATCCAAGGAGTGGTGAAGCAGATGAAGACAGCGGACATTAGATACGGAGAACTCTCCGGGCAAGTGGCTGCTGTCGGCCTACTTTGGTACTACGAAGATCTGGGCCGAACGATAACTCCGGATGCAGGAGGGGGCCCAATCACCTTCAATGACGAGCGACTTCTGAAACCTTCCGAAGGTGTGGCTGCTGCCTGGCGAGCCTTCCAAACTTCATGGAGAGCCGAAGGTCGTTCCGCGATCAAGGCTTGGATCGACGAAGGCCAACGCCAGAAGCAGTTCGGACCCAAGCTTCGAGCAGTCAGCCTCCTTCGAACCCGCAGGTTTAGAAATACCTTAGGATTTTCGGCCAAGTAAAGCTTTATGCTTATAAACATTTATCAATGAAAATTTGTTTGTCATATTTTTAGGCTTCGCTTCTTACGGAAGATATCGAAGTGTTAGACCTTAACGATGAAGTTCGCTCATTATGGACCACCTTCGATCTTCTTAAAGCTTATAAACGTCCTCGATTTCTAATTCCTCGAGATGACTCCGGTGTAATTGCGCCCGAAGTAATCAAAGATATACTGTCTTATATTAAAGAGGAAGAAAAAGAGGTTAGCGTAAACACTTCGTCTTCTGAAGATGTTATGTGGTCTGAAGACGAAGATGAAGCTCAAAATAGAAAGCCTAAAGAACTTGGAAGCTGGGAAAGGAGCCCCGAACGGCTTCGAACTTGGGCCGAGCTTCAACAAGAACAGAAGGATTTTAGAGCTTCGAAGGGGGGCAAGAGAGTTAAACGCAAGGTTATTAGAACTCCCAGCGCTGGAACTAGTCGTTCCACCCCTAGCTCTAGGGACCGAAGAGGTCTTCGATTCCTTCTTGGTATAGATACCAATTTTTCATAATGTAATCTGTAAACACATTTGTTTGAATAATGAATACCAATTTAAAATTGTCTCCATATTTACTAGCCCCTCTTTCGGTATAAGCAACTTCGAACTGTATTCAAAGATGATTATGCGCAAAGAAAAAACTTCGGAGTACAATTTTTTGGGGGTTCGGAGCCCCTCTGTAATTTAAAGATCTTTTAAAATCTTATAAAATGTCTTCGACTATTTTTAGTCGGAAAAATGGCAACTTAGTACCTTTGTTTTTTGGAAGAAATCATTTGAGATAACTTTCAAGATACTTTAGTATCTTAGATAATTTGTCACTTTGGACTGTGCTAACAGACATTCGAAGCTCATGGTTCAAATTCTGTTTTGCTTTAGCCACCTTCGACTCATTTTTGCGATCTCTGTCGAACCAATGGTTCGGAGTTTGCAATGGTCTCTTTGGACTCTTTTTACGGATGTCTACCAGCCAATGGCTTGGACTCCGTATATTTTGGCCACCTTCGGCTCTTTTTGCGAAAGTCTACCAGCCAATGGCTTGGACTTCGCAGGTTTTGGCCACCTTCGGCTCTTTTTACGGAAGTCTACCAGCCAATGACTTGGACTCCGTATGTTTTGGCCACCTTCGGCTCTTTTTACGGAAGTCTACCAGCCAATGGCTTGGACTCCGTAGGATGTGGTTTTGGGCTCTTTACAGATGCCTACAAGCCGGTGGCTTGGACTCCGGATTATGTCAGCCCCCACGTCGGAAGCTTCGAACCAATGGTTCGAAGTCCGAAAATACAACCCAGCTTCATGACACTTCCCTATCGGTCGACCCCACGGTTCCAGCGCGTCCACTCGGAAGCTGGAAGTCTATGAGGGGAAGGCACTATCAGGATCATATGCTTTATTAATTTGGAAGATGATTACAAGTGAGTTACAAGGAGCCCTTATGCGAAGTATCGCTTTAGGTGCTCCGCATGCCAAGTATGTGCTAGCTCTTCACCTTCTAAATTAGCTAACTTAAAAGAGCCAGGGCGTCCTGAACGAACAATTAGGTATGGACCTTCCCATTTATTTCCTAACTTCCCTGGCGCTATAACGCTTCGCAGAACAAGATGACCCGGTCTTAGTTCATTGAGCTTAACCTTCGGGTCAAACCAAGCCTTTGTTTGCTGATGATACTTTGATAAATTCGCCACAGCTCGAAGTCTTGTTTCTTTAGATAGATCTAACGAAGCTTGTCTTTCTTCTTCAATCTCCGGTTCGGTGCTGCGAAATGATCCTCCTTTGAGCTCCGTTGGAGTCATAGCTTCATCTCCGAATAGTAGTCTGAATGGAGTAAAACCTGTGGACCTTGTTCGCGTAGTCCGAATGGACCACAAAATCGTCGGAAGCTCTTCAGTCCACAGTCCCTTTGCTAATCATACTATTCTTCGATTTAGCCCCGACAGAATATTTCCATTGGCTCATTCTACGGCTCCATTGGACTGAGGATGCCTCACTGCAGAAAAACATAACTGAATGCCTAGATCTTCGCAAAACTTCCTAAAGGGTTCTGCATCGAACTGTGTTCCATTATCAACTGTAAGTTGTCTAGGCACTCCGAACCGGCAGATGATGTTCTTCCAGAAGAATTTCTGTACATTGTTCGAAGTGATAGCTGTTAAGGGTTCTGCTTCCACCCACTTAGAAAAATATTCAATAGCTACCACTGCGAACTTCAGATTTCCCTTGGCTACTTGAAAGGGGCCAATAAAATCCATACCCCATCTGGCCATAGGCCATACCGGAGCAATGACTTGAAGAGCTGTTGGTGGGCGATGACTCCGTCGACCCATCCACTGGCATCCTTGACAAGTGCGGACTAAGCTCTCCGCATCAGCTGTTATTGTAGGCCAATAAAGCCCCTGGCGAAGTGTTTTTCCTGCCAAAGCTCTAGGGGCTAAATGGCTACCGCAAAGGCCTTCATGAATTTCTCGAAGAATTTCTTGGCCTTCGGCTTGAGATATACATCGGAGTAGAGGGGAACATACTCCGGCCTTGTATAAAATACCATTGATTATTTGATAATTTCTAGCTCTAAGCTTTAATCTTGACAGTTGTGGCTCTTCGGGCAAATTTGTTCCTCCCTGTAAAAGTTCCATGATTGAATTTTTCCAATCTGCACTAGGAATGCAAAGGATCTCTGCAGAGGGAATTTGTGGCACCGAAGGTATATTGAGCTCCTCATAGAAAGCTTCTTCTGGCACATCCACAGCTCCGGCTGCAGCTTTTGCTAAGATGTCCGCTTGCACATTTTCTGCTCTTGGTATACTCCGAATGGAAATACCCTTGAAGTGTGCTTCGATTTTACGGATTTCTTCTAAGTAATTTGCAAGCTGTGGATGCCGAACTTGGAAACTTTTATCTACGTGCCCTGCTACTATTTGAGAATCTGTCTTTATAATAATTCTTGTAGCCCCTAGAGCACGTGCTTTTCGGAGTCCCAATAAAATTCCTTCATACTCCGCTATATTATTGGTAGACTTAAAGTTGAGTCTTGCGGAGTACATTGCTCTTTGCCCTGAAGGTGAAATTAACACTTCTCCGATGCCTGCTCCGGATGCTTGGAAAGCCCATCGGAGTAAACAGTCCAAACTCCGTCACTTGACTTCTCCGGAACCAAATTTGCAGGTGGAGTCCATTCTGCTACAAAATCTGCTAGGACTTGCGATTTGATTGCTGTCCTTGCCAAGAAAGATATGCCGAAGGGTGCTAGCTCAACTGCCCACTTCCCAATTCTTCTAGTGGAATCCTTACTTCGAAGCATATCTCCTAAAGGATATGAAGTTGGTACAATTACATTGTGTGCCAAAAAATAATGTCTTAATTTCCTCGAAGCCATTATCAGAGCATAAACGAACTTTTCAAGTTCGGAGTATCTTGTCTTCGCTCCTGATAATGCTTCGGATACAAAATAAACAGGATTTTGGACCAACTTCCCATTGAAATCCACTTCTCTGACAAGGACTGCACTGACGGCAGAACCTGTAGCTGCAAGGTAAAGGAGTAGGGTTTCGTCCGCAGTAGGCACCGTGAGTGTAGCAAGATTACTGAGATACTCTTTAATACCTTCGAAGCTTTTCTGACACTCCATTGTCCATGCAAAATCTTCAGACCCTTTTAATGCTTTAAATATAGGCAAGCTTCTCATCTTCAGGCTTCAACCATATTTGATGATAACCAGAATACGCGTCAAGGAAGCTTAATAACTCTGAACCTGCGGTGGAGTCAACCAATTGATCAATTCGGGGCATGGGGTAGGGGTCACGAGGGCATGCTTTATTCAAGGATGTGAAATCAATGCACATGCGCCACTTCCCGGAGGACTTCTTTCTGACGAAGACTGGGTTGGCTAACCATTTTGTGTGAGCCACTTCTCTGATAATCCCAGCCTTCAACAATTTCTCAACTTCGTCCTTCGCTAGAGCAGCTCTTTCTGCAGACATTTTCCGGAGTCCTTGCCGGACAGGCCGGGCCTTCGGGTTTACAAGTAAACTATGTTCAATGATATCCCGATCGACTCCGGTGATATCTTCGTCAGACCAAGCGAAGACATCCAAATTCTCTTCTACCACCTTTTCCAAGGAGGTTGCAACTTCTGGAGGTAAATCTTTACCAAATTGAAATGTATACTCTTTACCATCTTTAACAATGACCTTCGCTGCAATCTCTCCTTCAGGACTTGGTCTCGGAAAGGACTTCTTCGAAGCTTCGGAGGAGGCTGAAAAAATTTCCTCATTATCTTGTACATTGTTTACTTGTCTTGGATCAAGAGGGGGACCATGACCATATTCCGCTCTCCGAGCGATAGCTTGATCTCCGAAGACAGTAAGGACTCCTGCTTGTGTGGGCATCTTCATGCACAAATAATTGTGATGCGCCACAGCTCCGAACTGGTTTAGCATGCCTCTTCCGAAGATGACGTTGTAAGCATACGGGGCATCTACAACATCGAAAACTACTTCCTCAGTTCGGGCCAACAAACCTTCTCCGAAGGTAACTTCTAGGCCTATTTGGCCAAGTGCATCTAGCGGAGGTCCTGCGAAGCCTTGCAAAGGACGAGCCGCTGGAAGGAGATGCTTCCTGGAGATGCACAATTGATTGAAGGCTTGAACAAAAATGATATCTGCCGAACTACCTCCGTCAATCAACACCCTTCGAACTTCAGTGCCCGCAATATCAGCAGTGATAACCAGTGGGTCTGCATGCGGGAACTTAATACCATCCACATCCTCCGCAGAAAAAGATATCGGTACATGAGACCACTCCGGCATTGCAGCTGCAGACGACGAAGTCCCAATATGGCCTACTTCTCTGACGTAGTCTCTTCGCTGTCTCTTTGACATGCTTCCGAGGGTACCTCCTCTGGAGATGGGGAGGACTACTCTTTTCCCTCGATCTTGCCCTTCCTCTTGCTTCGGAGGTGGCATAACATTGGCTACTGGAGGGTGTCTTGCAGCATCAAAGTTTACTATCCACGCCACAGCCTGGACCGGCTCTGGGCGCGTTGCAGCTGGAACTCGGTCGGTAGTACCTCGACCCGAAGTTCTTTCTAGATACTCTCCCCTTAGGGTAAGTATAGCCTTGCAAGTATCAGTTGCATGGCTTCGATTTTCTCCATGGATGCAGCAGAAAAGGGTCTGGCCCTTGCCAGCCGTTTTCCCTGGCGGCCTCCAGCCGCTTGTCTTGTTCCCCGAAGACTGTGGAGCTCTCTGTGTAAACTTCTGTGGGGGTGCAATATTCATGACTTCAGAACGAGGGTGCGTTTGCCCTCTTCTCCGATCATGTTGAACTTCGAAGACTGGTTCTTGCGGCTGTGCCGAAGTTTTCACTTCTACTTTAACTTCTAGCAATATGGACGAAGTAGCGGCAGTCCTTCGGAGCCAACCCTCTTCTGACCTCGCATACTCCTCGAAGTGAGACATCAGCTGAGAGACCGAGGAGATACTTTTCCGATGAAGCTTATCCAAAAGGCCTTGATGAGTGACGCCTTCCCGAGCTGCATCAACTACCGAAGATGCAGACAACCCCTGGATTTGCGACTTTGTATGAGCGAAGCGCTTGAAATATTGCCTCAATGTCTCTCCGGGGAGCTGTTTCACCTGGAAAAGGCTTCCTGTTGACATGGGAGGCACGAAGGTGCCTTGAAAATTGCTTATAAACTTCTTCTTCAGCTGCCCCCATGAATTAATTGATCCTGGCCTCAAAGACCAGAACCACCTTAATGCCACTCCTTGAAGAGCTAAGGGGAAGCACTTCGCCATGGTGTCTCGAACTCCTCCGCTAGCTTCAATTGCTAGGGCATAAGAACGAACGAACTCTCCGGGATCTTCATCTCCGACATACTTACAGAGCTTCAAAGTTTTGAACTTTGGATCAAAGCGAACTTTCTGCAGCTCAGGATGCAGCGGAGATTCATTATCGAAGGAGGCGTTCTCTGGGGCTTCGGGATAATCGGGTTCGTCGTCTTCGGGCACTTCTGGGATAGTTGGGATGGCTTGAGAGCGAAGCCTGTTCGCAGCTTCCTGTCGCCACCTTGCTACTTCAGCTTGAAGGTTGGCCATTTGAGTGGCCATATCTCCAAGATTGTCTTCATCTCCTCCGGAAGGATCTTCCGGGTCTTGAGAACTAGTAGGATCAGTTCGAATTGGGATGGAAGGTGGAGGAGGGACTCCGGGTGGTCGAAGTATAGAAGGGGTTGGCGGAGAAGCTTCGTATGTTCGAGGGATGGAAGCCCCTTCTGGAGTTTGCGGAGGGAATGTCGAAGGCCCTCTGACTTCAACCGTGTCAAATGGTATCTCTCCGGAGATCCGAGAAGACCTCCGAATGGGATTGCGGGGTGCGCTCCGCTTAGGAGGCATGATGTAAGAAGTTGGTAGAGAACGAAATTTTTCGGACTAGGTTCCCCACGGACGGCGCCAACAGTTGGCGTAAAAGATTACGCTAACAGGTTTCTGTAGAATAGAAACTAACAAACGAAGTGTTTGCGAAGGGAACTGTTCTAAGCCTCCGAAAGGATAACAACTTAGAATAGTTCGAATGTGTATATTGAATAACTTGTATTCGGTCCTTCTTACAGGGTGAAATGGGGGGTATTTATAGGCCCAAATATTAAGGAAAAGACCTATTTACCCCTCTGTTACAACCGACATAGTGGAAACTATTCGGTACCCTTGATAGGGTTAAAATGGTAAAAGACTAATCTAATAATATAAAAGATAAATCTTCCATCTTAGCTGGCAATAAAGATCTTGAATTGCCTTAGTTCGAAGATGTACTCCGAACCAATGCCTATCTTCGTACTTCGAGCTTGACTCAGGGTATCTTCGAAGATGGACGTCTGGAAACCTTCGAATCCTCTATCTGCTTTTATGCTGTTGCGGCAATAACCCCGAAGATGAGATATTTTCCCCCAACAGACATATTTACCCCTCAATTACAACCGATATTGCAGAAACTATTCAGTACCCCGAACAGGATTAAAATGGTAAAATCTACCCGAAGTAGGTAGATAAGGCAAACATCTTATCAGACTTGCTGGTTTCCACCGAAGCTTCATAACCTGCGGAGGGTACTTTCGAATTGTAAGTCGAAGCACCTTTCGGCTTAATAACTTCACCACCTTCGGGCATAAGCATAGGTTTCGATGATGATAAGTTATCTTTGACAGTCAATCTCTAAAGTCCTGAGGGTGAAGTAGTTTCCCCCAACAATGTGTTTGAAAAGAAGTTTTCTCCACATTGTTAGGATGCATTCGAACTTGATGATAACCGAAACGGAGATCCAGCTTTTTGAAGAACTATCTCCCATGCAACTAATCTAACAATTTTTCGACAACTGGGATTGGGAATTTATCTTCGACAGTTTTATCATTCAGAGCCCTATAGTCCACATAGAAGCACCAAGAATTATCACTTTTCTTTACTAGTAAAACTGGGGAAGAAAATGCTGATGAACTTGGCCTGATCACTCCAGTTTGTAGCATCTCCATGCACTATTTTTTCTAATTCCTCCTTCTGGGTGTACGCATACTGGTAGGGACGGACTTCTACTGGTGCCATTCCTGGTGCCAAACGGATCTAATGAGAACAAGTTCGCTTCGGGGGAAGCCCCTTTGGTTCGACGAATAGTGTTGTGAACTCAAGTAGCAACTCTTCCATCAGGTCTGTGTCAATGGCCAAGAGGGCTAGCATGGCCGGCTATTGAACTGTTGCTTTCTAGAGGACCTGGTGGCCATGGCGGATGAAGGCCATCGTGCATTTTCCAAAGTTGCATAAGATGGGGCCTAATGATTCTAACCATTGCACGCCTAGGACCATATCATATGAACCCAAAGAGAGACCGTAGCAATTGATATTGAATGGTTCACCACCAATTGTAAACTGCATACCCCAGCAGGACCTTGGGCTAAGTAGGTGAACCCCATTGGCTACTGCGATGATGATGTCTGATGGTCCTTCATTGCGATCTCAGCTCGTGCTGCTGCCTCGACTTCGACAAAGTTATGTGTGGATCCTAAATCAAGTAATGTTGTGAGTCGTGCGCCTTTCACGTCGACTTGTAGTTGCATTGTTTTCCCTGACCGTGATTGGATTCTAGTCAAGGCGTTGATGGAGATATTAGGATCTAGGGCTGCTACTACTTGGTACTGATCTTATTCATCAAAGATGACCTCAATGCTGAAGAGTTGCTTGCAAACATGTTTGTGCCCCTGTGCAAACTGATCGGTGCAGTGAAAACATTGGTCGTTTTTGCGACGTTCTAAGATCTCTATGAAGGATAGCTTATTTGTTGGACCAACCTTGTTGACAGATGTTGTTGATGAGGCCGACCCCCCATTGTGCTAGGGGTAGTAGAAGAGGCGTCCTATTTAGCGGGGGGTGACTCGCTGCTCTGGATGGCACTGATGGTGGGGCAGTTTGTTGTTGATCCCACTATTCGTACACCCGTGCATACATGACTACATCATCAACGTGACTGGGCGTTGTAAGGTGACGTCTATGTGAAGGGGAGCCCCCAAGGCTACGGTGAAGAGTTGCACTTGTTGCGCCTCCATGATTCTAGGGTCCCGACAAGACCATCGCGGTAGAGAAGAGCGAGTGCCCCAATTAGGCTATCTGTTAATGGAGGTCCAAAGCAGTTGGGTGCCGCCATTCAATTCTAGCGGATGGTACCATAGTTGTGTGTCATCAAGTCGTTGAAACTCCAATTTGTGTGCTGTGAGTAGGAAATCTCCACCATCGTCGCCTTCATCTGCTCCTGTATGCCCTTGATTATGATTCCGAGCCAACCGGTTCTGTCCTGTGTCTTGCGCTGGTTGGGTCTACCCTAGATCCTGGGCTGACCGGTTTAGGAATTGCTGCTCCATACGTGTTAGGGCGAGGTTAAAGGCCCCCTATTGCTACCCTTGATCCCGCACCGTGCCTTCCAAGGTGTTGAGGTCATCGGGTTTGGGTTGAAGCAGTCTAACAATGTTTTCAATAGTCTTGAGTCACCGAACAACGTCGATGAGGGTGACTCCTTCATCCGTGCTAGATCTGACATCGGAAGTCGTGCTCATGGTGGGTGGCCAACCTAAGCGCTCTGATACAAAGTTGTCATGGGTGGGACTTTCAATGGAAATGGAAGGCACGAATATCCTCAAATTATATTTAAACGAAGTAGTGGGTCGAGGCCCTAAACCTCGTCGGTGCAGCGGAGCCGTATCGGTCGATGAACCAATGAGGCAGGGATTACAGAGAAGACGAAACCTAAACTAAAATTACTTGATGACTCCCTCTAGGCATCGGTCCTATTTATATAGGCACAAGACTGATCTAATCTAATACAAGACTCTATCTCTTTCCCTGATTAGACTCTTTAATCTAATCTGGACTCTAACTAATCAGTACTCTTATCTTGGACTCTTAACCAGCCCCCTGCGGGCTGGACTTGACCCGCCTGACCAAACCCTATGGGCTGGGCCTGATTTGCTAGGTTGTGGCCCTCCCTCCATGGCGTTTGGCATACTGAATACCCCACCTGACACATCTAATGGTGTCAGGATCATTGATTCATTATTCACATGTCGTTGCCTCAATAGTTCACATGTATACTTACTTTAATTCCAACGACATAAATATAATCAAATTAGCTAACAATTACATATCAACTTTGAAAGTATCCATGTTTTAATTGCCAAATTAATATCTTCCATATTGTTAAGGCTATTAGGCCCATATATCATCTAGGCCCATCTCATGGCTATATATGTACATCTAGGCCCATATATCTTCCTCTAATACAAATCTAGTCACATGGTATCAGAGCAAGGAAACTAGGGTTCCCGCTCATGTCGCCACTCGCCCCCGGGAGTTCATCCCGTTCTTCCGAGGCGACCATTTCTTCTCTCTGGTCACGCCGGTTCGTCGTCCTGGGCCATTCTTCACGGGTGCTTGTTCCCCTTCACGCGCCAAATCTGCACTCCAGTCTGCATGTTTTCATCGCCCGCGCGTCCTTCCCCTTCACACGAGCGTTTCTCAGTGCGCCGTCCGCTAGATCCGCTTGTGTGCTGCTTGTTCCCCTTCACGTGGGCGCCAGATCTGGGCATAGGGGTGGTCTTCTTCCCTTCCCCGCCGTCAGCCGTGCATCGTGCACCCCATCCACCGATGTCGTCGTCGTTTCCCCCGTCACCTCTACGCCGACGCCGTGTCCCAGATCTGGTGCAGTGCTCCGGATCCGGGCATCGGCCGTCGGATCTAGGTGTCAGCCCGCCGTCTACCACAAGTCGTGGCTTGTTCCTGCCGCTATCGCTTGTCGCGGGTCACCCTTCACTGCTGTCACACATATGAAGTCACACACTCACACGGATGATTATCAGTGTATATATTGATTTTCAAGGAAATTTAGTGAAATTGATTATTTGGGAGTAAAGCATGCAATTGATGCATTTTCAGGTGTCAGAGGACTAGAGGAGTGAAACATGAATCTAGTGTTTCTTCTGACATGTCCAAATCTGAAATTGTTGCCTCCGTGAAAAGGAAAATGTAAATGTCCTGTTGGTTTGCTTCAATTCAGGTGCACGGAAGAATTTTTTTGCACATTTGCAGGTTGATATTTGTTCCTGACATTGAAGATTTTCGATATGTCAAGGCATCTCCATCTTTGAGTAAGAACAATTACACCATATAATCTGAAGTATTCTTCTAAATGGTTAGAACTAAAACCATACTTGTCAGCCTAATGTTCTATAGCTTGTCTATGCATCTGCTATGCATTGCTTACGATCGCCTAAAAGGGCTTCCTGAAAGTTTAAAAGCATTGTTTCCATGCTGAGAAATTTCTCAGTTGGTTATATTTGTTCAATGATTTGATTACTCTGTAAACGTTGAGATAGACAGATATAGTTATCAGCTTATACCTGAAGGTTTTTTGGTACTGATCATTTGTTGTAGGCACACATGGCTGAAGCAAGTTCCCGAGTGAAGGAATGTCGTCGGCGACTCTGCTAGCAGCTGAAAAGCCTATTGTACAATGAAGAAATTGCATCAGACAACGGCATTTCAATCAGATGCATCGAAGCAGCCATGAGCCTCCCAAAGTACATTGTATCGCTCATCGGCAAAGTCGGGTGCACTGACATGACATACCAGGTATGTCCCCTTTCGCTGCGCAACCTGAATACCCTGATGCATCAGCATCCATGGCCAATGAATCCTACTAATCCTCATCGTGTGCAGGAGATCATGCCAGACATGAGCGTAAAGAAGGGCAGAGCAGATGCTGCACCGGTGGCTGATGAAGAAAGACGCGGGCAGGGCGCTTGGACGGGAATGAAGACGATGATGAGGACGATGTCGATGATGAGGTATAACACATTACTCTTCTTTAATTTCTCCAAAGAGTTACAAGATCCTTTCTATTCATTGCATTCCGTGGATATGTTTAATTATTAAAGGTAACGATTGTTCTCATTCTTTTCTTTAGTAAAACTGCCATTGACCGTCTTTCCGTTACAGGTTGTGTTTTTATTATGTGGCTTTTTCTGCAAGTGTCCATATTCCATGTCCAATATATTGTTTTCTGGGCATGCCCAAGGTAGATACTTAAAATGTAAGGTTTCCTTTCTGTAATAACATGTTTTTTGTGATGTTTCACACGCTAGTATAGCATGGAAAATCGTTTTAGCTTCTGTTATCCTGATCTTAGGAGCACTTCAAGATTTGTGGGTCTCGTGAAATTAGTGAACATGTCTCTGCATGATAAATCGATAATCACATGAGTTGTGTATATTTGTCCTTCCTATTGCTGTTAGGAAATAAACTCATCATGTTTAGTTGCGTGTGTGCACGTGCATTGAGCAAACGTGCATGCGTTAGTCTTTGGCTGCATGTAGATTTGTTAGTTGCTACATTGGAGTAGCACGTAGTTGCTTCATGCTACCGGCATGTATGTGCGTGGGAAAGCTACGTTCTGCAAGACCGGTTCAGCAGGAGGCCATGCATATGTACGTGCGCACGAAGTTTGCTCTCGCAAGCTGCGTTAACTTGCGGAAGCGGATGCTGCATGTTTAGTGCCTAGGCTGCTCCTATAAATAGTCTAGTACGTAGTGTTTAGTTAGCGGGGCCGGTCCTGAGATTTTGGGGGCGAGAGGCGAGTTAAAATTTATGGGCCCTTATATATAATAATATGATATTTTAATATGAAAGTATAGGATATTTTGAATAATTACGTAATAGATCGATTCAACCACAGTTGTATTGCATATATACACCAGAGGTAACATGTTGATTCATGGAAACAACGTCCAATAATCATAAAAGGGATTATCGTATATATGCCGAAAACTAATAACAGAGACCATACAATTACATGCAGATTACACGAATATCGCTAACCATACATACAAATGTTGCTAACATAATATGTATATATACGAAATTTAACTGATATACAATTAAAATACATCAAAAATATTCATATAGAATAATATGTGAATATTAAATTATCTTAAAATGAGATATCATCGAGATGTCCATGTAACAGCCCCAAAATTTAAAATAAAATAAAAGAAATATATTAATAAAGAAATTTCTAAATTTTATTATTAAAGAAAACTCCTAAAAGAGCCCTATTAAAGCCAAACAGAGATAAATATTCAAAATTTGGACTTGAAAATTTTATGGGATAAACTAGAGACCAAGAAATATTTTTGAGAATTTTTACAAAATTTTAGAAACAGTATTTCGAGCTTTATAAGAATATAGGGATTTCTGGAATTAATTTAAATCGAAAAAGGATTTAAATTGTTAGTGGGCGGCCTCCCTCCTTTCTGCCTTAGCCCAGCCCAGCCCACCGCCTGAGTCACCGACGCATGGGACCCACATGTCGGCGCTTCATCTCTCCTCCCCACGCCCACGCACTGCCTGGACCCAGCTGTCAGCCACCTTCGGTCGCTGCCATCATGGCCCACCCGTCAGTCCCTCTCGCGTGCCTTCAGCCTCTATCCAACCGGGCCCGCTAGACAGCCGCCCCCTTCCTCTCTCCAGGTCGCGCCCCAACCGGCCCCGCTTGTCAGTCGCACATACGCGCCCTTTGGCCGCTGACCACTAGGGCCCACCTATCGGCACTATTGTTTTTGTTCGGTCTATGACAGGTGGAGCCCACCTGTCATATCCATCTTCCCCGCGCGGAAGGGGGGATCTCCTTTCTTTCCTGGCGCCCCCCCTGCCATACTCGCCGCCGCCAGCTGCCAATTGCCGAATTGAGCCCCGCCAAGACTTGCCGTGCCCCGACGATCGCCTTCCATGCCTTACCGACGCGTTTTCACCCGAATGGAAGAGGATCCGAGCTCATGGAAGCTGACCGGAGAACTCAAGGAATCCCTTCGGGTTTCCTTCGTTTTCCATGCCATAACCACGCCGGCGAGCCCTATAAAAGGCCTCCCACCCTCGCCGCAACCCGACCACACCGCTAGAGCCTAGTCATCGCAATCACGACGGCCGCCACCCCCTTTCTAGGGTTTTCCCCTGTTTCCCCTCCGGTAGCCCATCGCCGGCGTTCCACGCCACCGACGCCCTAACGACCGCCACCACTGTGACCCCCGTCACCTCTCCGTCCCCGGCCCCACCTCCGTCCGGTCCGACCACCATCGGAGCGCCTCGCCGACGTCGGACCCGAAGGCTTCTCCCGCCCCATCTCGCCGCCGACCGCCCCCAATGTCTCGACATCGTCGCCGAAGGTACGCCTGAAGTCCCCTTGCTCTGCTGGTTCCATTTTAGGCCCTAGCCCAGCCAGTTAGCCCTCGCCGCCGCCGGGAGCCCTCGCCGTTGCAACCGCCGGATTCGGGAACGAAGGGGGTACTTACCCCTTCGCTGCGTGCCGTGCCGGACGAGGCCTCGACCGCACGATCCGCAGCGCACGGCCACGATTAGAACCCAGGATGGAGGGCCCAGATTGCATAGACCGGAGTTGACCGGTATCGGGCAATCTGAGCCCTCCAATCTCATTTAAGCCTCCCGCCCCGCCGCCAGCCCTTGGATCCGGATCGGATGTGTCGCGCCCCGATTTAATAAATCAGGACTTTATTGAAATTCCATAGAAAATCAATAAAACAAGACGTTCATCATGCGACCACGTACAATACGAGCAAATCATTCATGGTTCGTAGACCGCATTAATACAAAAGTGAATAAAGGTGAAGAGAAACTAATAAAATAAAGGGTCCTAGATGAACGCCTCCTTCCAATCTCGCCTTGACTGGGTCGCTACTCCAGACCTTCATCCTCCTCGTAGTAGACGGGCTCTGATGTTGTAAGTCAATGGGGTGAGTACAGATGTACTCCGCAAGCCACCAAATGCAATTATAATGCAAGGTAATAACAAGGGAGATAGTGGCTAATTTAGCGAAAGCAGCATAATTGTAAAGCTTTAAATGTGAGCAATTTATTAGTACAGAAAAGTAAACATGTGTGTGTGCATCATCATCATCTTCTAACTCGAGGGGTACAGTCAGCCCCACCTCGCTCAACAGTCCTTACGTGCCATGAATAACTCGACCATTCAAACAATTGTAAACTAACTGCGAGTAGTCACACAACCCGCCCTTGACCGTGGGCTCGGCTTTTCGAAAAGATTGAATTACTCTGATCAGAGATGTACCACTGTACCCACAAGGCACGCACTCATCACTTACACCAAAGTGTAACGAGATGACCCATTTCACGGGAACTCGTGCCAAAACCTTCCATATAGTCCTCCCCGACTCAATAGCACCCTCTTATGGGTTTCATATGGTGTCCCGATGCATCGGAGCCCCACCATACCCCCCCTTGAACCTCGTCGGTACAAGTCGCCCGCAGGCTAGCCCCTTGCCCCCTCCTCTATGGTGCATCGAGCCGGAGTATTCCATACTTCCAGTTAGGACTTACCCATTAGACTTGTGGTTGGTACGGAAGTTCTTTGCAACAGATCCCGCAGACCGGTCCTTATAGTGCCCCGGGTGCGACAAACCAGTGCCCGAGCTTGCACCCGGAACCCACCATACTTATAACCTAGCCAACTCCAACAGAGTCCAGAGACGAGAATAACGGGGAAATTCATATACAGAATCCAGCTATCTACGACTCATTCTTTTTAACCTATAGCAGTTGTGCCGGTACATTGGGCACTAGCTAATATTTTTATAGTAGAGGGACAAGGAGTTAAGGCTCAATAAGCATGGCTTGGGTTTGCACACAAGGACGGGGATCTAATAAATATAAGTGTAAGGCTTGATCATTGGACTAATGCAATATTAACCTATGGGTTATAGCGATAATTTATTAAAACCTGGGCTCAATTATGATCAACTGTTTCCACAGAGATGGTCGATGACTTGCCTTGATCAGCAAAGGGGGATGGAGGAACCTCGGGGTAGAACTCCTCCTCGACAAACTCGTAGTCTTCTTGATACGGAAAAATAAATAATACATTCAATAAACAGATAAATTCACCAAATAAAAGAACATACATAGTTGTGGGTGTTTGTATGTGAAGTAATATTTTATTATTCTGAGTTTTTGCATAAAACAGTAAAGTTTAACTTTTTGGGATTTTTCCTAATTTATTTTCTGTATTATTGATTTTAATCCTAAGGGATTTTTATTCTTTTATTTGCTAAAAAATATTTTGGGTAACAGTAACATACTGTTTTTATGGCATTAATGTGTAGAGAATATTATTCTAGATTTAACAAAATTTGAATGGTGAAATTTGGAGTTAAAATGAGCAAGATATGAATTTTTGAAGTTTAAACCATTTTCTGAAATTTTTATTTAAACAGGAAATGGGCTCTGGTCCACGGTGAGCCAGGCCCACGGTGGACCGCGCTACTGTGCGCGTGGACCGAACCGATCTGGATCATCCGATCCAGATCGAGCGGCTGGGCGCGAGGCGGAACGATTAAATGAAAATGAACAGTTGTGATTAAAACGTGGCGAACGGGTACACGTGGACGCACCAGATGGATCCGGGGGTTTAAGTAACGATCGACGGCTGCGATCGTGATCGGACGGCCTCGATCTCGTCCGGCACGGCACGAGCTAAGGGGGTGATTACCCCCTTCGTTCTCGGCTCCGGCGGTCCAACGGCGAGGGATTCCGGCGACGGCGTGGATTGAACGGCGATGCTAAGGCCAGAAATGGAACCAGTGACGTGAGGGGAACTTGGTCGTACCGGCGGTGGCAGTGGCGACGAGCGGACGGCGACCGGCGTCGATGAGGGGCAGAGGAACCGTTCGGGTTTGTCGGCGGCGAGGCGATCCGGCGGTCCTCTCGACCAACGGAGTCGTGGCCGAGGACGGGCAGGCCTCTGTGGTCACAGTAGGTGGCGACAGCGAGGGCAGCAGTGACTTGGATCGCCGGCGAAGGGTGGCTGGAGGCGGAGCAGAGCTAAAGACCGAAAACCTTGCGGCAGCTGCTCTGAAACGCGATGGCTTGCACTGAGGAGGGGTGGGTGGTGAGCGGCGAGGGTAGGGGTTCTTATAGGGGTCTCCGGCGGTGGTTATGGAAAGGTCGATGGAGGAAACCCGAGAGGGTTCCTAATTTACTCCGGCGAGGTTTCCTTTAGCTCGGTTGGCTACTATAAATGGTACAACGCGTGGGCTATGGATGGAATGGGGTCACCGGTGTTCGGGGAAAGCGATCCGGGAGTGATCGGGCGAGATCGGGCGGCCGGCGGTGAAAAATTGGAAGGGGATCGCCGACGGGAGGGAAGGGGGATCCCCTTCCAAAGAGGAAGACGAAGCTGACAGGTGGCCCCCACCTGTCAGTGGGAGAATGGGAAAGGAAAGGGGCCGACCGGCGGGGCCGAGCGGTCAGTGGGCGAAGGCGAGCGCATGGAGGCTGACACGTGGGGCCACGCGGGGCACGGGCGGGAGAGAGAGGCGGGGGAACGCGCCGACAGGCGGGTCCCACTCGTCAGTGGCTCATTGCTGGATTGGGCCGGGCTCCGGGTGAATTCGAGGTTGAGGCCCATTAAGGATTAAAATTGTTTTCTGATTAAATTTAATTCTAGAAAATCAAATATTTGATTAAGGGTTGAATCACTGTTGATAAATATTTGTAAAAATTCCTAAAATTATATTTTGGTCTCTAGTTCATCTCATAAATTTTTCAAGTCCAGATTTTGAGTATTTCTCCCTATTTGGTTTTATTTGGGTTCTTTTGTGATTTTTCCTTTAATAATAAATCCAGAAATGATTTAAATAATATTTTCTTTTATTTTAATCCTTTTTAATTTCTGGGGTGTTACAATCCTATCCCCCTTACAGAGAATCTCGTCCTCGAGATTCGGATCAATCCTCGAATAACTCAGGATGCTGTGCCTTAAGTTCATCTTCTTTCTCCCATGTAGCTTCTTCTACAGGATGATTGCTCCACTGCATTTTGCAAAAACGGATGATCCGACTCCTGGTGGTCCTTTCTTTGACTTCCAATATCTTGACCGGCTTTTCCACATAGGTCAGATCCTCTTGAACATCCAACTGCTGAAGATCTACTTGCTCTGTGGGGACGCGGAGACACTTCTTGAGTTGAGATACGTGAAATACATCATGCACTCCAGCCAATGAGGGTGGTAGTTCCAACTGATAAGCAACTTCGCCTTGGCATCGAATAATGGGGAATGGTCCAACATATCGAGGGGCCAACTTTCCTCTCATGTTAAACCGTTGAGTACCACGGAGAGGCGTAACTCGAAGGTAGACATGATCTCCTTCTTCAAAGGCTAGGTCTCGGCGACGATTGTCTGCGTAGCTCTTCTGTCGTGATTGGGCCGTCTTGAGTCGGTCTCTGATGATCCGTACCTTCTCTTCAGCTTCACGAAGAATGTCCGTTCCGAATACTTGGGATTCACCAGTTTGGTCCCAAAGTAGAGGCGTCCTGCACTTACGTCCATACAGGGCTTCAAAAGGAGACATCTGAAGGCTGGCGTGATAGCTGTTGTTGTATGAAAATTCAGCGTACGGCAAGCTCTTGTCCCAAGTGGCTCCAAAATCCAAAACACATGCTCTAAGCATATCCTCTAATATCTGGTTCACCCTCTCTGTTTGTCCATCTGTCTGAGGGTGGTAGGCGGTACTGAAATTCAATCTCGTGCCCATCTCCTCTTGAAGGTTCTTCCAGAAACGAGAGGTAAACTGACTTCCTCTGTCGGACACTATCTTCTTGGGCACTCCATGAAGACATACGATCCGGGCCATATATAGCTCTGCAAGCTTAGGACCACTAAAGGTTGTCTTGATGACTATGAAATGTGCTACTTTCGTAAGCCGATCGATGATCACCCAAATAGAATCGTACCCAAGTTGGGTCTTTGGTAATCCGGTGATGAAATCCATACCGATCTCTTCCCACTTACATTCAGGCACTTTAAGTGGCTGTAACAATCCTGCAGGCCTCTGATGTTCAGCCTTTACTCTTCTGCAGGTGTCACACTCGGCGACGAACTGGGCGATCTCTCTTTTCATGCTGACCCACCAATAACGTTCTTTCAGATCCTGGTACATCTTGGTACTGCCGGGATGAATGGAGTACAATGTCTCATGGGCTTCTCTCAGGATAAGGGTCTTTATCTCTGGTTTATCTGGTACACATATCCGGGTTCCAAACCATATGGTGCCGTTTTCGTCCTCTAAAATCCTAGGGCTTTTCCTTGTCTCATGTTCTTCCTAATGGCAGCTATATCCGGGTCTTCTAATCGAGCTTCGCGGATTTGCTCGAACAAGACAGGTTGAGTCTCCAAGGTGGCTAGATATGCTCCTGTGGTTACTCCAAGATTTAACTTTTCCATCTCTCTACATAACAAGGGCGCGTGTTCTTGAATCATCATGGCGGTGCAATATCCCTTGCGACTTAATGCATCAGCTACCACATTTGCTTTTCCGGGGTGGTAGTGAATGCCTAAGTCATAGTCCTTGATTAGTTCCAACCATCGTCTTTGCCTTAGATTGAGGTCTGGCTGTGTGAAGATGTACTTCAAGCTCTTGTGATCCGTAAAGATCTCACAGCGATTTCCAACCAAATAGTGCCTCCAAATCTTAAGGGCGTGCACTACGGCGGCTAATTCCAAATCATGGATCGGGTAGTTCAACTCATGAGGTCTCAACTGACGGGAGGCATAAGAGATAACTTTCCTGTCTTACATAAGAACACATTCCAATCCTTGGCGAGATGCATCACAGTAGATATGGAAGTCTTTCCGAATATCGGGTAGGGTCAGTATGGGTGCTGACACCAGACGGGTCTTGAGGGTGCAGAAACTTTCCTCGCATTCAGGAGTCCATTCAAACTTCTCTCCTTTCTGCAACAACTTGGTCATTGGCTTGGCTATCTTAGAAAAATTCTCGATGAACCTCCGATAATATCCGGCCAAACCTAGAAAACTTCGTATCTCAGATACGTTCGTGGGTGGCAGCCAATCCGTAACTGCTTCTACGGTGGCAGGGTCTACTGCGATTCCTTGCGCAGAGATGATGTGTCCAAGGAACATTACTTCTGCCGTCCAAAACTTGCATTTGCTGTACTTGGCATACAATTGGTGTTCCCTTAGCTTTCCTAAGGTTAACCGGAGGTGAGCCACGTGCTCTTTCTGGTCCTTGGAATAAATGAGGATGTCAGTCTATGAAGACCACGATGAATTTGTCCAAATACTCCATGAACACCTTATTCATCATATTCATGAAGAATGCAGGGGCGTTGGTTAATCCAAAGGACATAACCGTGCACTCATATAATCCATAACGGGTGGTAAAAGCCGTCTTGGGTATATCTTCTTCTCGGATCCTTAACTGATGATAACCAGAACGCAAGTCGATCTTCGAGAATACTGTAGCTCCTTTTAGCTGGTCGAAGAGATCGTCGATCCGAGGCAACGGATATTTGTTCTTGATGGTTACTTCATTCAAAGCGCGATAATCCACACACATACGCTTTGCCTTGTCTTCTTTCTTCTCGACGAAGATGACGGGAGCACCCCATGGCGATGTGCTAGGTCTGATGTAGCCTTTCTTCTCGAGATCCTCCAACTGCTGCTTCATCTCAGCTAACTCATTGGCGGCCATCCGGTATGGTCGCTTGTAGATAGGGGTGGTTCTGGGCACCAAGTCAATCCTGAACTCGATGTCCCTCTTGGGTGGCATCCCTGGTAGATTCTCTGGGAATACGTCTGGGTACTCACTGACTACCGGTATCTCCTCCAAGGTAATCTGATGTAGTCTTGTCCTTTCGGTCTTCATGCTTGGCATCTGGAATGTGACGATAGTCCCGACTTCATCAGTCACAGTCACTTTTCTCTGGGCACATTCTATCACTCCTTGATGTTTATTTAGCCAATCCATTGCTAGAATGAGATCCAAACCTTGACATTCTATTAGAATGGGGTCGGCCCAAAATATCGTGCCTTGGATATCTACCCATACCCTTGGGCTAAAGGAACAGGCGAGGGTTTGCTTGCCCGGGGTGGCTATCAATACTGGCCTGGGTAGTTCACTTATGTCCAGGGCATTATTTTCCACAAAAGCAGTTGATATGAAGGAGTGGGTAGCTCCGGTGTCAAATAATACCACTGCAAGCGATGAATGAACCATAAACTTACCCATGACAATTTCCGGGGCGGCCTGGGCTTCTTCGGCGGTGATGTGGTTACCTTGGCAGCGGACGGCGGGGTTGGAGGCGACGCCTTGAGCACGCTTGGGGTGAGGGCACTGATGGGAGTAGTGTCCCTCCTGGCGGCAGTTGAAGCATACTACAGGCTTGCCATGCCTGTCTCTCAAAACTTCCGGCTTCTTGGCCGGGGCAGCTGGGGCGGTTGGTGCGGCGGGAGCGGGACGAGGTTGGCTGGCTCCGGCATTGGCGGCTGGTGGCGCCAGACTGATACACTGGGCGGGGGTGGTACTGCTGTGCTGGTGGAGGTGGAGCAAAACGGGGTCTCTGGGCCATGCCCTGGTTTTGCCGGAAGGCAATCATCCGCTTCTTCTTCAGGTCGACCTTATTCTGCTGGGTATCCTGCATGATAGCTTTGTTCACCAACTTTTGGAAGTTGGCGAAATCTCCAGAGATAAGCTGTAGGGACAGCTCATCCTTCAGTCCCCGGAGGAACTTGGCTTGTCTGGCCGCATCCGTACGGACCTCCTCAGGTGCGTACCTGGCCAGACGGTTGAACTCATGTAGGTATTCTGTGACAGACCTGCTCCCCTGCTGCAGGTCTCTGAACTCCTTGTTGTTTCTGGGCGATGATGCTGTCGGGGATGTGGGCGGCACGAAAGGCGGCCGAGAACTCTGCCCAAGTGTGGGCGTGGCCCTCGGGCAGAGTCTCGCGATGATTGTCCCACCATTCTGCGGCGGGACCATGAAGCTGGTGGGTGGCGAAGGCCACCCTCTCCTGCTCAGTGCAGGCAAGCAGATCAAGCTTCTTCTCGATAGCTCGCAACCAATCCCCAGCCTCCATGGGGTTGGTGGTGCTCGAGAAGGTCGGTGGGCGGACTCAGAGGAACTCCGAGAGCTGGGACGCGGGAGCGGGAGCTGGTGTGGCGGGTCGGGGCAGCTCGGGCTGTTGGTGGAGGCGGAAGAGATGAGCCTACTGCTCCTGCATCTGCTGCTGCTGCTGCTGCATCTGACTCAGAAGGGCAGAGACCAGCTGGTTTTGTGTGGCATCATCTCGGCCAGGGTGGGGTGGTTGGCAACCGGGGCTTGCCTTTGCCCGGTGCCTCCCCATTGTGGCAGGTTGCCACTATCTCCTCCGTTTTGAGGAGCGTCGGAACCCTGGGTGTTGGTCATCCTGGAGTTTTCAAAGTAGACACGTTTATTTTAGTGAACTTCTTCATATTTTATTTCAAAAGGGTACCGTTCTTGCGGTTACATTTATTTATTTCTTCATTCATGCCTTATGTTTTGACATGAATGCTAATACAATCAAGCAAAATGAAAATCAATCAATCATAAGCTACGTCTACGGTAGCTCGGGGGACGGCTCGATCTCGGGCTCAGTGGGAGACGGTCGGGGTCGAGGAGCTGGACGGTCCGGCGGGTGGTGCGCTGCGGGAGATCCTCTTGGGCCTCACAGTAGGGATCTGAAGGGGTTTCTTCCTGCGAGGCGGAAGAGGCGCGATCTCCTCAATGTCCTTCTTCAACTCTCTGAGCTGCTGGCGGAGCTGGATGTGGACCGCGGCGCCCTGGCGTAGGAGCTCGTTCTGGTGCCTCAACTCCTCCACCTCGAGGGTCAACAAAGGGTTCTGCTCAAGCTGTCGACGGAGCTCGGCATTCTCTCGGGTCAGGTTCTCCGAAGTGTGGCGGTAGAAGTCGATGGTGTCGTGCTGGCTGTCTGCGTCGAGAACGGCCTCGGTGTGGAGGTTGTCCATGGCCTCCAAGAGTCTCATCGTGCGGGTGATGGCGGAGTTGCTCTGTGTGAGGGGGCTGATGTAGATGCTGCGGTGACTCCCGGGTGTGCGCATGGGCATGAAGCGGTAGACGGTGTCGCGGAGGTGGCAGTCGTATACCAGTCGAAGCTCGGCGAGGGACTGAAGAGCGGCTCGCTGGCTAGCCACCACGAATGAAGGTCCTTCAACTCCATGGGTGTAGAAGGGTGGCTGCGTGGAAGAGGGGCGGATCACCACCGTGACCACGCAGTAGCTCTCGTTCGCATCGGGAAAAATCCCGTGGAACGCGGTATCATGGGGAAACCCCAAGAAGTCGACGAGTACGCGAAGCTCGCGGATGAATCCGGCCTCATCACGAAGAGTCCCGCTCATGGTATGAACCGGCATCTACAAAAGAGAGAAAATTTTTGTGAAAATCTCGGAAGATGAGAGGATAAGTAGTGTTTGTAAGAAAATATAGTAAATATAAGTCCTAGGGTCAGGTCTGTTTGGCTTCCTACAGTCAAGTCGGCTCTGATACCATCTTGTCGCGCCCCGATTTAATAAATCAGGACTTTATTGAAATTCCATAGAAAATCAATAAAACAAGACGTTCATCATGCGACCATGTACAATACGAGCAAATCATTCACGGTTCATAGACCGCATTAATACAAAAGTGAATAAAGATGAAGAGAAACTAATAAAATAAAGGGTCCTAGATGAACGCCTCCTTCCAGTCTCGCCTTGACTGGGTCGCTACTCCAGACCTTCATCCTCCTCGTAGTAGACGGGCTCTGATGTTGTAAGTCAATGGGGTGAGTACAGATGTACTCCGCAAGCCACCGAATGCAATTATAATGCAAGGTAATAACAAGGGAGATAGTGGCTAATTTAGCGGAAGCAGCATAATTGTAAAGCTTTAAATGTGAGCAATTTATTAGTACAGAAAAGTAAACATGTGTGTGTGCATCATCATCATCTTCTAACTCGAGGGGTACAGTCAGCCCCACCTCGCTCAACAGTCCTTACGTGCCATGAATAACTCAACCATTCAAACAATTGTAAACTAACTGCGAGTAGTCACACAACCCGCCCTTGACCGTGGGCTCGGCTTTTCGAAAAGATTGAATTACTCTGATCAGAGATGTACCACTGTACCCACAAGGCACGCACTCATCACTTACACCAAAGTGTAACGAGATGACCCATTTCACGGGAACTCGTGCCAAAACCTTCCATATAGTCCTCCCCGACTCAATAGCACCCTCTTATGGGTTTCATATGGTGTCCCGACGCATCGGAGCCACACCATACCCCCCCTTGAGCCTCGTCGGTACAAGTCGCCCGCAGGCTAGCCCCTTGCCCCCTCCTCTATGGTGCATCGAGCTGAAGTATTCCATACTTCTAGTTAGGACTTACCCATTAGACTTGTGGTTGGTACGAAAGTGCTTTGCAACAGATCCCGCAGACCGGTCCTTATAGTGCCCCGGGTGCGACAAACCAGTGCCCGAGCTTGCACCCAGAACCCACCATACTTATAACCTAGCCAACTCCAACAGAGTCCAGAGACGAGAATAACGGGGAAATTCATATACAGAATCCAGCTATCTACGACTCATTCTTTTTAACCTATAGCAGTTGTGCCGGTACATTGGGCACTAGCTAATATTTTTATAGTAGAGGGACAAGGAGTTAAGGCTCAATAAGCATGGCTTGGGTTTGCACACAAGGACGGGGATCTAATAAATATAAGTGTAAGGCTTGATCATTGGACTAATGCAATATTAACCTATGGGTTATAGCGATAATTTATTAAAACCTGGGATCAATTATGATCAACTGTTTCCACAGAGATGGTCGATGACTTGCCTTGATCAGCAAATGGTGATGGAGGAGCCTCGGGGTAGAACTCCTGCTCCTCGATGAACTCGTAGTCTTCTTGATACGGAAAAATAAATAATACATTCAATAAACAGATAAAATTAACCAAATAAAATAACATACATAGTTGTGGGTGTTTGTATGTGAAGTAATATTTTATTATTCTGAGTTTTTGCATAAAACAGTAAAGTTTAACTTTTTGGGATTTTTCCTAATTTATTTTCTGTATTATTGATTTTAATCCTAAGGGATTTTTATTCTTTTATTTGCTAAAAAATATTTTGGGTAACAGTAACATACTGTTTTTATGGCATTAATGTGTAGAGAATATTATTCTGGATTTAACAAAATTTGAATGGTGAAATTTGGAGTTAAAATGAGCAAGATATGAATTTTTGAAGTTTAAACCATTTTCTGAAATTTTTATTTAAACAGGAAATGGGCTCTGGTCCACGGTGAGCCAGGCCCACGGTGGACCGCGCTACTGTGCGCGTGGACCGAACCGATCTGGATCGTCCGATCCAGATCGAGCGGCCGGGACGCGAGGCGGAACGTTTAAATGAAAATGAACGGCTGTGATTAAAACGTGGCGAACGGGTACACGTGGACGCACCAGATGGATCCGGGGGTTTAAGTAACGATCGACGGCTGCGATCGCACGATACCTCTTCGATCAGATCCGAGGGCCCGGATTAAATCCCGAAGGGATTTAATCATGGCCCTCCGATCGTGATCGGACGGCCTCGATCTCGTCCGGCACGGCACGAGCTAAGGGGGTGATTACCCCCTTCGTTCTCGGCTCCGGCGGTCCAACGGCGAGGGATTCCGGTGACGGCATGGATTGAACGGCGATGCTAAGGCCAGAAATGGAACCAGTGACGTGAGGGGAACTTGGTCGTACCGGCGGTGGCGGTGGCGGCGAGCGGACGGCGACCGGCGTCGATGAGGGGCAGAGGAACCGTTCGGGTTCGTCGGCGGCGAGGCGATCCGGCGGTCCTCTCGACCAACGGAGTCGTGGCCGAGGACGGGCGGGCCTCTGTGGTCACGTAGGTGGCGACGACGAGGGCAACAGTGACTTGGATCGCCGGCGAAGGGTGGCTGGAGACGGAGCAGAGCTAAAGACCAAAAACCTTGCGGCAGCGCTCTGAAACGCGATGGCTTGCACTGAGGAGGGGTGGGTGGTGAGCGGCGAGGGTAGGGGTTCTTATAGGGGTCGCCGGCGGTGGTTATGGCAAGGTCGATGGAGGAAACCCGAGAGGGTTCCTAATTTACTCCGGCGAGGTTTCCTTTAGCTCGGTTGGCTACTATAAACGGTACAACGCGTGGGCTATGGATGGAATGGGGTCGCCGGTGTTCGGGGAAAGCGATCCGGGAGTGATCGGGCAAGATCGGGCGGCCGGCGGTGAAAAATTGGAAGGGGATCGCCGGCGGGAGGGAAGGGGGATCCCCTTCCAAAGAGGAAGACGAAGCTGACAGGTGGCCCCCACCTGTCAGTGGGAGAACGGGAAAGGAAAGGGGCCGACCGGCGGGGCCGAGCGGTCAGTGGGCGAAGGCGAGCGCATGGAGGCTGACACGTGGGGCCAGGCGGGCGCGGCGGGAGAGAGAGGCGGGGGAACGCGCCGACAGGCGGGTCCCACTCGTCAGTGGCTCATTGCTGGATTGGGCCAGGCTCCGGGTGAATTCGAGGTTGAGGCCCATTAAGGATTAAAATTGTTTTATGATTAAATTTAATTCCAGAAAATCAAATATTTGATTAAGGGTTGAATCACTGTTGATAAAAATTTGTAAAAATTCCTAAAATTATATTTTGGTCTCTAGTTCATCTCATAAATTTTTCAAGTCCAGATTTTGAGTATTTCTCCCTGTTTGGTTTTATTTGGGTTCTTTTGTGATTTTTCCTTTAATAATAAATCCAGAAATGATTTAAATAATATTTTCTTTTCTTTTAATCCTTTTTAATTTCTGGGGTGTTACAAGCCCACAACAATCGGGTCCACGGGAATACTGACCCCGCGCATGGTGGGATCGGTCCACCGTGAACCAGAGCTGTTTTAAATTTAGAAATTCCAGAAAACCCATTTAAGCTTTAAAAATTCATATCTTGCTCAAATTAACTCCAAATTTCACCATTTTAATTCTGGAAAATTTGTATTTTTACCCCCTACACTTTTATGCAATAAAAACAATATATTTATTTGGCACGAAATATTCTTATTAAATAATCAAAAAATACCCCTTTAGGATTCAATTAATATTCCACTTAAAATAATTCAGAAAACCTTTAATAATTTAGATATATCCAGAGAACTTAATGACTTTACTCCTATGTTTTAATGCATTAAAAATAACATGATCACTTTGATCACCTTATAATATTGTAAAAGCTCTTTTAGGATATATACCTAATTCATATAAATACACTTGATAAAAGTATCATGAAAACTTGTATAATATCTTTAGAAGACATAATAACTTAATTTCACTCTTTATATTACAATAAAAACATTAAGACCATTTTATACCTTTTTACTTCAACTCTAAAAAAAGGGGAAAATAGAAATCCCCTTAGGAAAAATAATTATATCAAGATATAAAATTCAGAAACCCCTCTAAAACTTAATCTTACATATATAAGTAATAAATTCATAGAACTTAAAACCCTATCTCCTTTATTTAGTCCAACAAAACATGTTTGCTTGAATGCTTGATTTTCGGTTGTTTATTGAGTGTTGTATTTACATTTCCGAATCGAGAAGACTACTACGCCGTCGACGATCCGGAGTCTTACCCCGAGGTTCCACCTTCACCATTCGCGGAACAAGGCAAGTCATCGATAACCTCTGTGGAAACAGTTGATCATTATTGAGCCCATGTTTTAATAAAGTATCATTATAACTCATAGGTTAATATTGCATTAGTCCAATATCAAGCCTTACACTTATATTTATTAGATCCTCGTCCTTGTGTGCAAACCCAAGCAATGCTTATTGAGCCTTCACTCCTTGTCACTCTACTATAAAATTATTAGCTAGTGCCCAATGTACCGGCACAACTGCTATAGGATAAAAAGAATGAGTCGTAGATAGCTGGTTTCTGAATTATAATTTTTCCCCGTTATTCTCGTCTCTGGACTCTGTTGGAGTTGGCTAAGTTATAAGTATGGTGGGTTCCGGGTGCAAGCTCAGGCATTGGTGTGTCGCACCCGGGGCACTATAAGGACCGGTCTGCGGGATATGTTGCAAAGCACTTCCGTACTAACCAATGGCCTAGTGGGTAAGTCCTAACTAGAGGTACGATTGTACTCACCCCCATTGACTTACACCACCAGAGGCTGTCTACTACGAGGAGGGCGAAGGTCTGGAGTAGCGACCCAGTCAAGGTACGAGACTGGAAGAAGACGTTCATCTAAAGGATTTATTTTATTAGTTTCTCCTTATTTAACTCTTTTGTATTAATATGGTCTACGAACCATGATTGATTGGCGTATTGTACGCAGTCGTGTGATGAACGTCTTGTATTTATTGATTTTCTATGGAATTTCAATAAAAGTCCTGATTTATTAAATCGGGGCGTGACAGTCCACATGTGCGAGTCTATGAAAGGAAGGGGTGTACCATATATATGTGCATACATATACAATATATATATTGGTATATCTAAGATTTTGCCATTAGGTATATCACGTCAAAATCTCTCTATATATGCAAGTCGGTAGAAATATTTTTGTAATTGCGTAAATAATTGTTAAATGTGTACCATAATTAATTTTTCTGATTGAACAAATAATAATAGTAATTTTTTAGTTTTTTAACTAGAATTGTTTTGTTTCTCAATCAGAACAACAAAAAAAAGAAAAGGAAAAATCCTTGAATTTTTCAAAACTACTAGGGATTGAACTTAAAACCTCATATTTAAGTGGAATTAACTTAACCATTACACCATGATTTTTTTATAATTTTTGAAACTAGTTTATTTTTTTACTATATCTTTTTTGTACATGTATATATATACATATATGTTTGGGGGCCTGGGACGGTCGCACCTCGCCCCCCCCCTCGGGGCCGGGCCTGTTAGTTAGTACTTCACTTGTAATGTCAAGTAGAGTCCATAGGAAGTCGTGTGTGGAGTTTAGAAAATACAAGAAAGCTTCGACGTATTATCGCTGTGGGTGTTTTTCGCCAACAACGAGTTTGTCTCAAGTTCTTGATTTTATCTGCAAGTTCCTGGGATTTCTAACACTTGGTATCAGAGCCCGGTGAAGATCAACATCAAGCTAATGGCTGGCGATTGCACTCCGTCACACTCACTCTCGTTGAAGAGATGGAAGTATGGCGACGGTGGCAGTGGTAGCACACCACATGCGGTCGTGGTGGAGCATGTGGCGCGGGAGGCTATGGCGTTGATCGTCTACCCTGAGTTTACGCTTACGAACTACAACGAGTGGGCTCTCGTGATGGAGGTCAACCTTGAGGGGCAAGGACTCTAGGAGGCTATCTGCACCACCAAGGTGGAGCGACGCGAGGATTGACTGGCATTGGCGGCGCTTCTTTGCGTTGTATCGGCCGAGTTGCGCTCTAGCCTTGCCGTGAAGAAGACTGCCAAGGAGGCGTGGCAAGCATTGAGAACAATGCGCACGGGTGTGGCCCGTGTGCAAGAATCCAACGTGTAGAAGCTTCTCAAGGAGTTTGAGAACATCAAGTTCAAGGAGGGTGAGACCATCGACGATTTCTCTATGCGAATGTCTGATCTTGCCTCAAATTTGCGCGAGCTTGGTGAGAAGTTCGAGAAGGTGTGCGTTGTTAAGAAGATGCTTCGTGTTGTGCCGGAGAAGTACAATCAGATGGCGGTGGTGATTGAGATGTTACTCGATTTAAACACCATGTCCATCGAGGAGCTCGTCGGTCAGCTTCGTGTGGCGGAGAATAGGTACGGCATTAAGGAGGTGATGGACGGCGTCGGGCAGTTGCTGCTCATCGAGGAATAATGGGAGACATGCTGGCGTCAACGTCACGGCAAGGATGGCACCAAGAACAACGACATCGTCAAGCATGGTGGTTGTAACAACGATGACGGGGAGGACGACAACGACAGTAGCGTGGACTCAGAGGCACGTCGACATTCGTGTCGTCCAAGAGGGAAATGCTACAACTGTGGTATTCGTGGTCATCTCGCCCATGACTGTTGTAAGCCAAAGAAGGAGAAGACACCCCTATCTGAAGTCGATGAGGAACCGATGTTGTTGTGATGGTGGAACATGTCATGTCGTGTTTAGGTCGAGTTTGTTAGGAAATAAACTTATCATGTTAAGTTGCGTGTGTGCACGTGCATTGAGCAAACGTGCGTGCGTTAGTCTTTGGCTGCATTGGAGTAGCACGTAGTTGCTGCATGCTGCCCGCAGGCATGTGCGTGGGGCAGCCAGGTTCTGCAGGACCGGTTCAGTAGGAGGCCATGCATACGTACGTGCTCACGAAGTTTGCTCCCGCGCAGGCTGCGTTAACGTGCGGAAGTGGATGCTACATGTGTAGTGCCTAGGCTGCTCCTATAAATAGTCTAGTAAGTAGTGTTTAGTTAGTACTTTAATTGTAACTAGGAAGATACACAGGAGACAACAAAGGGAGTTGACAAACTCGCCTTGGTTTTTGATTTATTAATTGAAAGAAAAGAAAAGATGATGCCAGTTTCTTAGCGGTAAACATTTGCTAATTGTGGATTAATTAGGCTTCATAAATTTTTCTCGCGGATAATCTTTTGATTGTATAATTTTTTATAATTAGTTCATATTTAATTCTTCAAATTAATGTATAAACATCCGATGTGACATTGACTAAACATTAGTCTATGAAACCAAACACCCTTAAATAAAATCACCCAATTAACACAACTTGAAATTAGAGGAAATAGAATTAATAAGACACACCTAAATTGTTTCTCCGCCCTACTAATTTATCTAAAAATTATTTTAAAAAATAGTTGTTTAAGACTGAGGGAGTATACTAATATCATATACTAGTCAGATGCATGTACTTTGCAACAGAAATAAATTCTACACAAAATTCGTATATCCGTGTAAAAATATAAAATAAAGAAATTTAAATGTAAAATTAAGAAATTTAAAACTAAAATGCAAAAGTATATAAAAATGTAAATGTAAAATAAAGAAATTTAAAACTAAAATGCAAAAGTATATATTCTTTTCTTTTATTTTTCTTCTTTTTTCTTTTATTTTTCTTTTTTTTTCTTTTTTGTTTTCCTTCTTTCGTGCAGGTAGTTGCTGGTTTTTTTTGTTTTCCTTCTTGCGTGTGCATGCAGCGCGGAGCTTCGGCGGATGCGTGCGCGGGAGCGGGAGCGCAGGCAGTTGCGCGCGGGCTGTTACGCGTGGGGCCTGGTTCGGGACGGTTTTTACAAGGCACATGTTTTGGCCGGTTTTTTATTGGATGTGTGCATGCGTGGGTGAGTGGTGACGGGAGCGGACGGACGACTGTCCGCTTTAATATAGTAGAGATGTCAAGTAGAGTCTGTAGGAAGTTGTGTGTGGAGTCCAGAAAATACAAGAAAGCTTCGGCGTATTTCGCCGTGGGTGTTTGTACGTCGCAATAATGAGTTTGTCTCAAGTGCTTGATTTTATGTGTAAGTTCCTGGATTTCTAACAATTGCTGCCACTGCAGCTATGTGCATGATCTGTTTGAAGTATCCATGTTATTTATGCCCTAAAATGATTGGGAATATGAGGAATTAGTGCTTCTGGTTTATGCGCCTATATATAGGAAGATAAATACTTTGCCTGTCTAGCTTGTGCTTCCAAAGAATTATATTTCAGCAACTACAAATAAAATCAGTTATACCTGGAATTTGATTTGCTTTTAGGACCTTATTTGATATCCACGTCTATACAGCCTGCTTACATAAAGATCGTTAAGGTTTGCACTTCTTTCTTTTGCCAATATTTCTTGTTAAGCAGTACCGGATGTTTTGATTGCAGCCATTCTTTGTTTCTGGGCTTTATTTTGCAATGTTTCACTATATTATTGATTATGTAAGTGTCTGCAGATCTGTGGTTCTTTATCCTTTCATCCATGACAATTTCCTTTATTTTTTGTCTATACCTTTTTTGGGCAGTACAAGCTCTCTATTTCCTGGTTGTTTGAGTGAACTTGTATTGACTCATGTCATGCTTGTTATTGTCCACTATTTTATCATAGCCACTGTATAGATTTGTGTAATTAGAAGCCCTTCTGAAAATACTTAAGATGTATAATGTATGAAATGGTTTCTTCATTCAGAGTTAAACTGGTATTTTAAATTAGGGAAATTACTGCTCAAGCTTTAGTCACATGCACCATTATCATTAAAGAGATATCTCTGCATGTTGTCCAATTCTTATGCAGTATCGCTTTCTTCCGTTTATTCTTCTCATATGGTTTTGAAAGCACAAGCCCTTTTTGTTTGATTTAACACTCTGAATAGTCTACTTTACATGTGTCTTATGCTTTGAAATGCTTGACAAGTAATCTGTGATTTAATGAACTTTCTTTTCATACTTATCTAGGGTGCATTAATTATTCTGATAATCTCAGTTCTACTTGATTTGATTGATGAAAATGGAAGTTATCACTGATGGTTTAATATCTTGCCTGATTTAAGTTAGAAGTTTTGAGTACTCTTCGTGTTATTAATTTAATCTGCCTTTAAGCACTTTTGTGGTGTCGTTTCGATTAGGACAGTGGTAGTTTTTAGGCTAGATTATTTTTATTGTTTGAGATTTGTTTTGTTTCTGCTAGTGGTTTATTGAGGAGCATTGGGTGTTAAGAGTGGGGCATCGATTCGAAAGAATTTGTTGAGCCGCCCATTCAACCCTCTCTGGTCACTACTCTCGGTCCTATAAGTGGTATCAGAGTAAGGTTAGGGTTTTTCCATACCTTAACCAGTTCTAACCCAAAATAGCGATCATGACTTCTGCTAGAAAGATTACATCTCTTGAGGTCTTTGGCAATAACTATTAGAAGACTCGCATACGAGCCTATCTATTGAGCCAGAGCTCAGGAATATGGCACGTGTGTTTTCATGTCACTTTCACTGTGCTTCCGACTACTGAGCACACTACCCTTGAGATAGTCGCTCAGCATGACCTGAACAACAAGGCAGTGAACATTCTATTTTCTGGTTTAGGTCCTAGTGAGTTTGAGCGCGTTAGCCATCTCGACACTGCTCGAGAGATCTGGGCTACCCTCTAGGCACATTGTAGCGCCCCGATTTATCAAAATCGAGACATTATTGAATTTCCATAGAAAAATAATAATACAAGAGGTTCATCATGCGACAACGTACATACGATAATATCC
The DNA here is from genome assembly GCA_019279435.1 of Zizania palustris. Lineage (NCBI taxonomy): Eukaryota > Viridiplantae > Streptophyta > Magnoliopsida > Poales > Poaceae > Zizania > Zizania palustris. Next base: position 95,716,916 of record JAAALK010000080.1, read on the forward strand.
ATGGTACGCAGACCATATTTATTACAACATTGTTTTAGTAAAAACAGTAATAAGATAATTTAAACAGCGGCATGACGAACGTCTTCTTCAGGATCTTTCTTCCCGACTGGGTCGCTACTCCAGACCGTCTTCAAGATAAGCATCCTCTGTGGGGTCCAACGGGTATGAGTACAAAAAGTACTCAACAAGCCACCGCAAATGCAAATAATAATGCAGGATAATAAACAAGGAAGGATAAAGGCTAACAATGCGGAATAAAACAGTTGCAGTTATGGCATTTAGTGTAATCATATTTTAATCATGCGGAAAGTAAATATGAACATCATCAACATCAACTAACTCGAGGAGTACGTTTTACCTCCTCGCACAACAGTCCTTACATGTCAATCCATCATGCACATACATATTCAAAGTAAACTAACTGGGGGATGTCACGCAACCCGCCCTTGACCGTGGGCTCGGCTTTTCGAAAAGATTTAAGACTCTGATCAGAGATGTACAACTGTACCCACAAGGCACGCACTCATCTCAACGAGATGACCCATTTCACGGGAACTCGTGCCAAAACCTCAATATGAGATGTTCCAAGCAATAACCACCCGCTCTAGGTTTCGCCGGCGCGCCGGGCCGCATCTCGGCTAACGTCGCACCCCCTTTTGCGCCACATTGGTACAAGTCACCCGCAGGTGCAACTTGACCCATCTCCAAATGGTGGCCTCGATTTGGAACAACCCATACCTTAGTTAGGACTTACCCACTAGACTTGTGGTTAGTACGTAAGTGTATTGCAACGGATCCCTCAGACCGGTCCTTATAGTGCCCCGGGTGCGACTGACCAATGCCCTAGCTTGCACCCGGAACCCACCATGCATACACTCACAACCATGACTCATCACCAACAGAATTTCCAAGGATAAGAAGTAACGGGGATCATATAATAGAACCATTTTACTACGACTCATTTTATCCTATAGCGGCCGTGTCAATACATTGGACACTAGCTAATATCATTGATCATATGGTGACAAGGAGGTTAGGCGAGATAGCATGGCTTGGGTTGCACATCAAGGTCGGGGGATCCTAAATAAATATAGTGTAAGGGTTCATTTGACTAATGCATATATAACCTATGTGTTTTAGCGATAGTCAATTCGAACATGGGTTCAATATGTTCAAAAGAATTGTTTGGTGACTTGCCTTGTTCAGCGAAAGGCGAGGGAGGGACTTCCAGGAAGTATTCCGGCTCCTCGACGGCGTCGTAGTCTTTTCAATAATAATAAAGTAGAATAAATACAACATTCGATATAAACAACGTAAACTCACACAACAAGCATGTGGGCTTTAGTTGATTTGATTTTAAAGAAAATCAGTTGTTAAGGTTCTGAAATTCATTTCACCAATAATTTAAAATGAATCAAAATGGGTTATTGTTTTTCAAAAAAAGGGTTTTTAAGTGTGAATAATACCACATTAAGTTTTCTAATCAATTTAATATGAATGATTCAGAGAAAACTCAGTGGTTCTAGTGTTTAAACAGAAAGGAACAAATATATAAATTTTCTGAAGTTTAAATATTTAAATTTGCATTTTAATCCTAAGGGTATTTGAATACTTATTTAAATAAACATGAAAATGTCCAAGTAAACCTACTGTTTTTATTGCATAAATATGTAGAGAATAATTTTATGAATTTTCTGAAATTGGAATGGTAATTTTTAGAGTTCAAATGCATTAGATATGAATTTTACAAGTTTAAAAGCATTTCTGGAATTTATTTTCAAATTTTAAACCACTCAGGTCCACGGTGAGCCAGGCCCACGGTGAACCCGCGAGATTAAAAGTATTTTCTGAAATAATAATTCCAAGAAATTGAATTTAATAATATTTTTATTGTTTTGAAAATTTGGGGTGTTACACACATCATGAGGGGACAGCTCAGGTCAAGGCTAGGTTCTATCAGACCTACCGGCGAGACTACAAAAATTTCTCATAGAAGCTGGGTGAGACTATCGAGGCTTTGTTTGGTTGCTTTCAGTCGATCATTAACAAGGTTCGGGCCAACAAGATCAATAGAGATCAGCTAGTCTCAGATCATGAACAGGCGCTCATGATTCTTCATACCTTGGACCCTAAGATCTGAGAGATCAAGGTATCATCCATTGTTGAGAGTGCTTCTTATGATACCTTGACTGTCGTAGAGCTTTTTAGTAAACTCAAGGCCTCTGAGGTTGATACCCAGTTGAGATCAAATCTCACCGGGTCTGGCTCAAAAACCCTAGCCCTTACGACACCCTCCATTGATTCTGCTTCTGTGAGTTTTGCTTTGTCCACTTTGATGTCTATCAAAGAGGACTAGTTGGATCTTCTAGCAGATGATGATCTGTGCTTGTTCAATAGTCGGGTTCGCCATGTCTATGATAAGAGGAAGTTCAAACAACAGACACAAAACATGGTTGATTTAAGTGTGGTGATCCAGGTCATTTCATCGCAGACTGCCCCAGGCGGAACACACACAAGAAGGGCACCGGCGGTGGTTCCTACGACTCCAACAAGCACGCCAACTCCACCTTCACTAAGAGCAAGCCCAAGACGAAGTTATTTCGAAAGGCCTTGAAGGACTACCAGCACGAAAACAAGAAGTGATACAAGGCCTTCTTCGTCGATATGGAGAGAAGCTACTCAAAGAGATCATTATCTTCGTCCTCTTCATCAAGCTCAAGCAATGAGGAGATTGTGATTAAGAAGGGGAAGGACAAAGACAAGAATGATTCGGCGGGCCTCTGCTTCATGGCCTTTGGGGACCAGCCGATGACTAACTCAAATACGTAGTCGAAGATCCCGCAAGAGCGTCTACTCAATGGCTCTTGGGGATAAAGAAGACAATGGGTCCTCCGACAACTCCGACAACAACGACGAGGAGAAGCTATCCTTCTATGAGTGAGAAGTTGTTGAATTACTAAAAGAAAATCGTCAGGAGTTGAAATATCGAGAGATACTGCTTAAAAGGGTAAAGAAGAGGGTAGATGAGCTTGAGAGTGAGCTTGCTATGGCCAATAGCAAGATTGAGAGTCTATCTTCTTTCCTTTGCTTGGGTGAGAGCAGTGAGTGCCCAAACTGTGAGGTGTTGCTATGTGACCTGACTACTCTAAAGTCCAAGTACACTAAGAGGGTTGATGAGAGAGACGTTTTGGCCACTGAGCTTGAAAGCGTTCAACTAGAGGTGAAAGATGCTCATGACACTCTTGTCGTGCCCTATAGAGACTGCCCATCCTATTTAGCTATTTTAGTTGAGCTGAGAGCAAAGAGTGATGATCAGTTGGGCGAGCTAGAGAGAGTTTGTGCTAAGTTAGAGCAGACTAAGCTTGAACTTGAGACATTGTTAGTTCCACCCACTATCTGTGAAAACTACTTGTCTCTGAGGATGGATCTCATCAAAATGGAAGCTGAGAAGTTTGTCCAGATTGATGAAGAGTGTGAGATCTTCCCTTCTCAGGTGGAGGTGCTAGCTTCCTTGAGAGAGGAGTTAGTTGATGTTCAGAACGAGAACTCTTACCTCCGTCAGATCCTAAGTTGGGTGAGAGCCAGAGAGCCTCAGCTCGGGATGATGATACAACAGTTCAAGAGGCACGATGGTTTTGTAGTAGGTTACAGCTACACCCAGGCTAATTTTGATAGTGCTGTGAGTAGGGCTTTAGAGTGGAGTAAGATGACCCCTGAGCAGAAATATCCTATTGGACCGAAACAGGCGACCAGAGGGGGGTGAATGGGAGCTTTTAAAATTTCCCTTCTACTAAATAGACTCCGAACACACCCTTCGAAGTGTCTAGTTCAGAGGTATCGAACACACTCTGAACATAGGCTTCGCACAAGATAAAAGTTCAATGTCCAGAAGACTTTGCTTGCACTCGGAAACCCAAAAACGCACTAAACTCAGCAAACGTTGTGCAGGCTCCACACACCAAGGTGCCTTCGAGCAGGCTTTGCACAAGTATGTTTCCCCAGAGCTCCTCTCAGATGCTCCACACTTGTAACAAGTATTAGGCTTCGCACTTCGGAGTGCTCTAAATAGGACTTAGCACAACTAATAGATCAGGAAGACTTCAGCTATGCTAAGAAAACTGGCTTCATACACACACTACAAAAATGCTTGGCTAGTAAACTGTGAAGACTAACCTCCAAAATACTCAGAGAAAATGTACACCAAAATCACTCCTAGAAATCGCATGCACAAGAGACAGAGCACTTCGTCACAATGAACATAGAGTAGAAACTCGGGTTTTCACAGGATGAAATGAACCACAGAAATCGTAACCCGCAAAATGCAAATAACACAGATACAAGTTCATGCAAACAAAGAAAACATAATAGAAATTTCATTGCAAGAACAGGGAACACAAAACTCATAGATTCAGAGTACAACTCATGGCGGTTGGCCTAAGGGTACAATGAGTACTGAATGTTCTAAAGTGGAGTGCACAGTGTTGCCCTAGACCTCAGCCTGCCTCTTTTTTTATAGGAACTACTCTGACCTATGAATAGACTACTATACCCCTAGGGTTTACAACTTTACTACCTCTAGCAGTCACGAGGGTACAAATGGTAGTCTACTTTATTGGAAGCTCCTTTTGTGTCAGCTTTGCAGATTGGAATCTTTGGAGCCCCCCTTCGCACACGAAGTGCTGCAGTGGCTACGGTAGTAGGCTTTGAACCCGTAGGCCTTCACTACACCGAAGTTTGTCTTCTATACAAGTGATAGTTTTGAGGCGAAGCCGTCAAAGCCCTTGAGTCTTCGTATCATCACCTTCGGAGTGGATTACCACGACTTCACAGCTATCCTTAGCTCGACTGCCGCCCGTCCATGTACCGAAGCCATGTCTAGCCAAAGCACGTCAAGACAACCTGACTCCGAAGCCCCACCTTCTAAGTACCTTCTGACGAAGGGTTTTGACCACCACCTTTCGAAGTCCCTCCTTCATCCAAGGTCTCCGCATGAAGCACTTCCATAAGCACCCCTTCACAGTGTCTCAGCCCAGAGCACACTCCACGAAGAGCCTTATCCGGACCATGCCTTCGATGCACCTTGACTTCTGAGACCTTCGTCAGGTGTCCTTCCAAATGTCTCCGTCCGGAGCACACTTGGGAGCCTTGCCTCATACTTGAGACTTCGTCAGCCATCCTTCGAAGTGCCTCGCCTCTGAGGACTTTGCCTCAGGGTATCTTCAGCAAGAGTCCTCCTCCACACTTTCTGTCTTTGACTGGTGTACTTCGACCCGAGGACCGACCTCAACATCACACAGCCTCCGAGACCAAGCTCCCCGCTTTCCTGGTGCCAAACTCCCTACTTAACCCAGTTCACCTATTGTAATGACCGTCCCGTCACCTCCAAAGTCACCTGCACACCAATGACAAGAAGACAAGTGTATCAAATACCCAGAGACCTCTCCGAGTATAACACCCTCCGGTACACACACCAGTGTACTGCCTAAAGTGTCTACCCCTTTGATACAACCTACGAACTGTATACTGCTGGACCCCTCCGATAGATATACCTCGCTACGAACTTGTGTAGCCTGTAAACACGGAACCCTTCAGAAAACACACCTCTGAATTCATTCGGAGGGACCCCTTCGCACAGAAGGAAATCTGTCAATCACTCATCACCGACTGAAACCAAGGCACATCTCAACTTGGTTTCTCAATCTCCCTCTTGATGAGTGCCATTGACAATCAAATTCAAACTCATGAAAAAATTGAAATTTTTCTGCGCACAAGTGACCATAAAAACTCATAAAAGAGCCAAATTATGTCACTTGAAAAATGAATTTCTCCCCCTTCCACTAAATACATTCCCTTTGGCAAAACATGAAGAAAATCTCCCCTTTAATCATGCAAAACAGCAGCTTCTCCACCTTTGATAATCTTCTCATCTATTGACTCATAAACATTAGCTTTCTCCCCCTTTGGCAATGCAAGAATCAAGGAGTAATAAATGATGTAAAGCTTTCTGAATTATGTGAAATGCGATGACATATAGTGCAAAAAATGCAAAATAATAATGTGAAGAATGATGTGCTCAACTCAGGTTAACAAAATCCAATTTCAATATTTAAGCATGATATGTTCAGAAGTTTGAAAATAAAATCATCACCGTTTAGGCTAGCAATCTAGTCATGAAACGGCATTAACTGCAAAAGCTAGCAAATTTCTACTAAGGAAAGCTATGTACAATTTCACGGACCATTTTGGCAAACTTGATATGCAATAAAATCATATTTGCTATTCTTTTGATATTGCCGGGTGTTATTTGCTTGTCAACCTTATACTTCCCAACCATGCCAAGCCTAGGTCAAGAGAAAACCGTCAAAATCTTAAGGCAATGATTTTGGAAACACTAGAATATCCTAGTTCATACCAAAGTGCCATGGTAAGCAGTCTAGAATAAAATAGTGCGACAATACAAACCCGCTTGGATCTTTTCATTTTAGTGCATCAATCATGGAATTGTATGATTCGAATCATTTTGACAGTTTAGATTTCCATGAAAAGCATATAAATTTTCAAGTTGCAATTTTGCATTCATTGAAAAGGATCCTAGCTACCAGGTAGAGAAAAGATAGCTAAAGCAATGTAAGCCTAAAACATGCTAGATACAGGACTAAGCAGTGATCATTTATTGAATTTTGCAAAATAAAGTCATGCTCAAGATGAAGATATATGAATTAACCAGAGTTGAGCTAACTTGATCAAGACAATTATGCAAAGGCATACATGAGCAAACATAAGTCAATACGATTGCACATAAAAAGAAGTTGATGCAGATCAATTAAAGCATGCTCCCCCTCACAAAATGTCGTATGGGTGACAAATACCAAGTTCCCCACTCAAATAAGCAATAAGAGGCATCAAGGGGATTGGTAAAAATATCTGCAGGGTATCAACATATTGATGTTCAATATCGCCCTTCTCATTGTGGTCTTTGAGAAAATGATATCTCACATCAATGTGTTTGGTTCTGGAATGCTGAACTGGGTTGTTAGCAATACAAATCTCACAAGCTTTATCACATAAAAGTGGAACACTTGTATAATTTAACTCGAAATCCCGCAAAGTGGAAACCATCCACAAAATCTGTGAGCAACAACTAGCTGCAGCAACATATTTATCCTCAGTCGTAGATTGTGCAATGCTAGACTGTTTACGGGAAGACCAGCAAACAAGAGAAGCGCCCAGAAAATGACAAGTACCAGAGGTACTTTTTCTATCAATTCTACACCCAGCAAAATCCACATATGAATAACCTCGAAGGCATAATGAAGAAGATGCATAATACCAAATGCCGAATTCTAAAGTGTGTTTGAGATACCTTAGAATGCGCTTTACTGCTTGTCGGTGTGCAGCTCTTGGTGAAGCCTGAAAACGAGCGCACAGACACACCACAGAATGTATGTTTGGCCTCGTAGCAGTCAAGTAGAAGGGGGAGCCGATCATGCTATGGAACTCCTTCTGATCTACGACTTCTCCATCCTCGTCTAGATCCAATGCTACCGAAGTAGGCATCAGAGTGGTGAGAGACTTCGCATCAGCCATGTCAAACTTCTTGATTGGGTCCTTGGTGTACTTCGTCTGATGAACGAAGGTACCTTGTTTGCTTTGCTTGATTTGTCATCCAAGGAAAAATGTGAGTTCTCCCATCATGGACATTTTGAACTCCCTGCTCATGGTATCTGCAAACTCTGCAACTAAAGCATGTGATTAGCCACCAAAGATGATATCGTCAACGTAAATCTGAACTAGAAGAAAATATTTGCCATGTTTGAGAGTAAAAAGGGTTTTATCAATTGATACCATTAAATACCCTCGCTCAAGTAGAAAGGACTTAAGTCTATCATACCATGCCCGAGGGGCCTGCTTAAGTCCATAAAGAGCTTTATGAAGTTTAAAGACTCTATGGGGGTATTTGGAGTTTTCAAAGCCCGGGGGTTGTTTTACAAAAACATCTTCATCTATGAAGCCATTAAGAAAAGCATTTTTTACATCCATTTGGTAAAGTTTGAATCCACGAGATGCAGCAAATGCAAGCATAATCCTAATGGCCTCTAGACGAGCAACAGGTGCAAAAGTTTTAGCAAAATCAATCCCTTCAATTTGTGAAAAACCCTGAGCTACAAGTCTAGTTTTGTTTCTAACCATAGACCCATCCTCCCCTTGCTTGTTTTTGAAAATCCATTTTGTTCCAATAAAATGAACATTAGGAGGGGGATCTACAAGAGTCCAGACTTGGTTTCTCTCAAAATTTTCAAGTTCCTCATGCATGGCATTGATCCAACTAGAATCGAATAAAGCATTACTCACATCTAAGGGCTCAAAAGAGGCAACAAATGCAAAATTAATGAAATGAGTGTGAGAACGTGTTACCCTTTGATCAAGCTCACCAATGATCTGCTCGGGAGGATGCATCCTTTGGATGTGGTGTGGAGCCTCGTGGCGGGATGCAGTCTCCCCCACAACTTGAGCCGGGGAGCGGTCGAGGATGACCAATGGTGAGGTAGATGCTTCGGGGCCTCTTGCCGGAAGTGATCGAAGTAGGGTCTACTTCGGGAATCGATGTTGAGGGAAGTAGAGGTTCGTCCTCGATGTCGTCAGGATCTTCTTATTCAAACATGGTCACTTCCATATCCTTTTCACTGGCAAGCTCAAAAGATGAACTAAAACAGGGGGTTGATTCATCAAAAGTCACATCACATGACTCAATGACAGTGTTAGTATCTAAATTGAAAACTCGATAGAAGTGACCATGTGTGGAATAAACCAAAAAGATCCCATCTGAAGAACGCGACTCAAATTTTCCAAATTTTCATCTTTAGGATAAAGCACCAACAACCAAATACTCGAAGATGAGTAACCTTGGGTTGTCTCCCAAAATGCAGTTCATAAGAAGTTAAGTTCAAAATTGAATGGAGAAAGATCCAGTTTGAGATGTCACACGATGTGTTCATGGCCTTAGCCCAAAACCTTCTAGGAGTCCTGTGCTCATCAAGCATCATCCTAGCCATCTCAACCAGAGTGCGGTTCTTTCTCTCAACAACACCATTTTGTTGAGGAACCCGTGGAGCACAGAATTGATGTTTGTTGTGGGAAAATATTTCATCCTCAACATCATGTTAAAACCTCTATATCAACGCTATCAAAAGACAAAATGAAGTTAGAAGCTTTGATCTCCAGAGGTCCTAAAGCCTCAAGACTTCACTGCATTTGGAGCCTTCTACAATAAAAGTCTATGCAAAGGCTTCGGCATGACGAAGAATCCTGGAACCTCTTTACCCGGAGGGGTACTGCCAGCAAGGATAGAAGAATTACTTTCTCACTGTTGACTTAGTCTTTTACCCTTTTAACCCTACGAAGAATATTAAACAGTATCTTCTAAGTTAGTTGTAATTAGAGGGTAAAGAGGTCTTTTCCTAATGTATCTTGTCTATAAATACCCCTCTTCATTCTATAAAAGGCATCGAATACTTAGGTATTGAATATACAGTTCGAACTATCTCAAACTATTATCCAATTCAGAGGCTTGGAATAGTCCACATAAGCAAACACTTTGTTTGTCAGTCTTTCGTGTTTACTAAACCTGTTAGCGTAATCTTTTGCGCCAACAGTTGGGGCCGTCCGTGGGGAAACTAGTACAAAACTTCGTTCTCTACCAATCCTTTCCTAGAGCCATGCCTCCTAAACAGAGCCGCGGCACTAGTCCCCTCCGAAGGTCTTCTCAGACCTCTAGATTAGGGTTTTCGAACACCACCGAGGTCATAGGACCCTCCGTGGTCCCCCCACCTCAAACTCCCAAAGTGAACACTCACCCTCGAGCATACAAAGCCCCTCATGTGGCTCCATTTGTGCTCTAGACTGATTTCATCAATTCTCAAGACCCCGAGGACCCCTCTGGAGGAAATGAAAGCCATCCGAATGACATGGCATCCCAGATGGCTCAGCTTTAGGCCGAGGTTGAATGGTGGAGACAAGAAGCTGCTAATAAGCTTCGCCCTCAAGCTAGCCCCATCATCCTGGAGACGCCTCAAGATGATGACCCTGTCTACTATCCCGAAGCTTCTAAGGTCCAGAGAGGCACTGAGAATGCCTTCTTCGATGACAAATCTCCGATGTACCCAGACCTACAAAATGTGTGTTTCGACCCCAAGTTTCGGACTTTGAAGTTTTGCAAGTACTCCAAAGAGGAATACCCCAGAGAATTCTCCCACTCCTATGCTCTTGCAATTGAAGCTAGCGGAGGGGTTCGAGACATGATGGCCAAGTGTTTCCCCTTGTGCTCGAAGGGGTGGCCCTCCGTTGGTTCTGGTCCCTAAAACCAGGATCAATTAAATCTTGCGACAAGCTGAAGAGAAAATTTGTGAGCAATTTTCAAGGGACCTTTGTGGCCCCAATGTCTACAAGAAGTCTTTTTCAGGTGAAGGAGCAGCCCGGAGAAACTCTGCGACAATACTTCAAGCGCTTCTCTCATATGAAGTCTCAGATAAAGGGATTGTCGTGCATCATTTGTTGTCGACACAACACGCAAAGGTGTCACGAACAGCGGGCCTCCTCGACAAGCTTCACGAGAAACATATTTCTTCAGTAGCGTAGTTAATGGCCTACTTCGAGCAATATGCCAAGTCAGAAGAAGGATGGCTTCGAAGGACTGCTTTGTCTTCATTGACCTTCCTTCAAGAAATCAAGACTGAGCCGAAGGCCTCAAGCTCACCACAAGTGTATCTTTTTGAAAGTAATCAACACGATTGACGAAGAGGATTAAAGCATCCCTGCTCCGAGGATTCTAAATATTGTCCCTTCTACTTCGAAATTGCCTCCTAAATATCAATAGGCTCAGGGCAACAAGGCTAGTGGCTCAAGGCCGTAAGGGAAGCGGCTGGTCAGGCGGCCTTCTTCTGTTGTGTGCATGGTGAAAATTGAAGCCATACCACTGACGCATGCAATGTCCATATTAGCTCTATGGAGCGAATATCTCGAGAGGAGTTCTGGTCGAGGCACTATTGACCGAGCCCCTCACGCGACACGTCCAGATCCAATGCAGGCTGTCGGGCGTGTGGACAGTTTCGAAGCCCCAAGACAACCTCCGGTGGCTAGTGTTATGCCACCACAGAAGCAAGAAGACACCCAAGATCGCGGGAAACGGTAGTCTTGCCTATCTCTGGAGGAGGGACCCTGAGAGGCATGTCGAAGCAGTCAGCGGAGGTAATATGTACGCGAAGTAGGGCACATTGAGACCTCCTCGTCAGCAGCTGAAATGCCTGAGTGGTCTCATGTGTCCATATCCTTCTCCGTAGTTGATGTAGCTGGAATTAAATTCCCCCATGCAGACCCTCTTGTTATTACAGCTAACATTGCAGGAACCAAGGTTCGGCGAGTTTTGGTCGATGGTGGAAGCTCCGCGGACATCATCTTCGTCCAAGCCTTCGATCAATTATGCATCCTGCGGAAGCATTTATTTCTAGCGGCTCGTCCGCTACAAGGTTTCGCAGGCCCTCCTCTCGATGCCCTCGGCCAAATAGGCCTCGAGGTCGCTTTCGAAGAGAGGCACCTGGCCAGATCATAGGAAGTTATCTTTGATGTCGTCGACGCCACTTATGCTTATAATGTTATCTTCGGAAGGGGAAAGTTGACCCAGTTCGGAGCCGTAGCACATCATAATTATTTATGCCTGAAAATGCCCACGCAAGGAGTACTCGCGGTCCTTGGCGACCAAGCTACAACGCAAAGGGTGGAGTATGGCCATGGCCCACCTCTTGATTCCATGCAGGTAAATAATGTGCAGGACCATTCGGAGGATGTTTCAGTGTCAAGAGACCCTTCAAAGATCCCCTCCCTCAAGTCGAGCCTAGAAGGCGAAGTTGTAACGAATATCATCGTCAAGGATGGCAAGGACTATCCCATCCAATTTGGCAAGGAATTGCATCCGGATATTGCCACTTCGCTAGAAGAAGTGGTTCAAGACAATATGGATGTCTTTGCCTGGTCAGACGAAGATATTCCCGGAGTTGACCGAAGCATTATCGAGCAAAGTCTGCTCATCAACCCAAGGGTTCGACCTATTTGCTAGGGGCTCCGCCAGTTGTCAACAGAAAGAGCAGATCTTGCCAAAGCAGAGGTTGAAAACATACTAAAAGTTAGGATCATTAGGGACGTGTCCCATACAAAGTGGTTAGCCAACCCCGTCTTTGTCAAGAAAAAGGCCTCCAGCAAGTGGCGCATGTGCATTGACTTCACATCTCTGAATAAAGCATGCCCACGTGACCCCTACCCCATGCCCCGCATTGATCAGTTCGTCGACTCTACAGCTGGCTCCAAGATTTTAAGCTTCCTCGATGCGTACTCTGGATATCATCAAATATGGTTAAAATGTGAAGACGAAGCCAAAACAAGTTTTATAACTCATTCGGGAGTCTTTTGTTACATCATAATGCCCTTCAGTTTAAGGAATGTCAGGGAAAATTTTTCAACATTAATTGCTAAGGCTCTAGGTCACCAGATAGGCCACAATGTTGAGGCCTATATGGATGACATTGTAATAAAGAGTGCTTCGAAGCACCAATATAGTCTAGAGTTAGTAGAAACTTTTGAGAGCCTCCAAGCAAGTGGAGTTCGCCTCAACCCTGAGAAATGTATCTTCGGGGCTAAAGCAGGAAAATTGTTAGGGTATTTAGTTTTGAGCAGAGGAATTGAAGCTAGCCCAATGCATATAAGTGCATTGCAAAGGATGGCTCTGCCAAAAAATTTGAAGCAAGTCCAGAAGCTTGGCGGACACCTCGCAACCCTTAGCAGATTTTTGTCAATGTCCTTAGAGTGGAGTCTCCCAATATTCAAATCTTTGAAGGGGTCTGAAAGTTTTGCCTGGACACCGGAATGCCAGAAGAGCTTCGATGAAATTAAGGACTATCTCGGTAATCTTGCATCTCTTATTGTGCCCCTTGCAGATGAAACACTCCGTCTTTCTCTTGTAGCCACAGGCTCCGCTGTTAGTGCAATACTTGTTCGAGAAGTGGATTTCAATGGAAAGCTGGTGCAGAATCCAATATACTTTGTATCACAAGCTTTATCTGGAGCCAAAACATGGTACTCTGAGCTCGAGAAATTTACTTATGCCTTGGTATTGTCTTCGAGGAAGTTATGACATTACTGTTTAGCGCACAATGTAATTGTTCCATCTTCATACCCCCTTGGAGATATGCTCCGAAGCAAAGATTCCACGGGGAGAATTGGGAAATGGGCTATCGAGCTAGCCCCTTTTGACATTTCTTTCGTAGCAAGAACAACCATCAAATCACAGGTGGCTGATTTCGTAGCGGAGTGGACCCCGTCTGTAGTATGGCCTTCGGAAGAACCAAATGAAGGTGTATGGACCATATACTCTGACGGAATTTTCAAGCATTTGGAGCACGCGCCGGAGCAGTCATAATCTCGCCTTCAGGGCAAAAAGCGATGTACTCCGCAAGGCTGAACTTTAAGTCCACAAACAATATTGTAGAGTACGAAGGGATCCTGCTTGGCCTTCGCAAAGCGCGCACACTTGGCACCGCAAGAGTTGTCATAAAAATAGACTCTCAGATTGTTGCAGGGCATGTTGATAAAAGCTTTCAAGTTTGACATTCACATCTTGCCAAATATTTGGAAGAAATCCACAAGACCGAAGCAGCATTTAAAGGGACTTCTATCTGGAGCATCCCATGAGCAAACAACCAGCAAGCAGATGTATTGGCCAATGTTGCAGTCGGAGCCCTAGATATCCCGGAATGGGCTTTTTATGAAGAACTTGCCTCCCCTTAAGTGCCACAACTCCCTCCTGCTGAGGTACTTTGCCTATCGAGTAGTGATTGGTGGAGTCCAATTATGAATTTATTGCAAGACAAAGCTAATTTGCCCGAAGGCCCAAAGTTGTCAAGGTTACAACTGAGGGTCTGAAACTATCATATTATCAACGGTATTTTATACAAGGCCAGAGTCTATTCTCCCCTGCTCTGATGTATCTCCCAATCTGAAGGACAAGACATACTTCAGGAAATTCACAAGGGCATGTGTGGTAGCCATCTAGCCCCTCGAGCTCTAGCAGGTAAAACACTTCGTTAGGGGCTTTATTGGCCTACTATAGTAGCTGATGCGGAGTCATTAGTCCACACTTGTCAGGGATGTAAATGGATGGGAGTACGGAGTCATCTTCCCCCAACACATCTTCAGGTTATCACTCCGGTATGGCAAATGGCCCGATGGGGAATGGATCTCATTGGCCCCCTCCCAATGGCAAAAGGCAGCCTAAAATTTGCAGTGGTCACGATTGAATATTTTTCTAAATGGGTCGAAGCCGAGCCTCTGACCGCTATCACTTCTAAAAATGTGCAAAAAAATTTCTGGCAAAATATTATTTGTAGATTCGGAGTACATAGGTAGCATACAATTGACAATGGCACTCAGTTCGATGCCAAACCTTTCAGAGAATTATGCGAAGGTCTTGGTATCCAAATGTGCTTTGCAACTATCCATCATCCCCAATCCAACGGAGTCGTTGAGCGAGCCAATGGTAAGGAGCCATGCTGAAGAGCGTGGTCCTCATGGTTCTAGATGTGATGAGTCATTGTCAACGGTAGTCAAAGAGGACTGAAGAGGAGAGAAGATCTGCTGCGTCTAGGACGCATGTGACTCAGGTACACGGGCAGCGAGCGACTGTCGGGCAGAGGGGCCGCAAAGTCGGGCTGGCCCAATCCGCGTACATGGGCTAGGAGCAGCAGAGGATCCACTGGGCTGTTGACCAAGATTGACTCAGGTACACGGGCGGCGAGCGATTGCCGGGCTGACAGAGCTGCGGAATCGGGCCGGCCCAATCCGGGTACCTAGTGCAAAGTCGGTGGACACTTTGTTAGTTTCATCGCAAAATTGACGACCGCCGATCTTGGATCGGACCATTCTGGAGCGAAGCCGTAGTCGCTACGAAACCTACGGTTCTGGATAAGTCATCTGTAAATAGGAGTTTACTATTTTGTCCTTAGTCAGTCAATCGAGTCTGTAAAATATCCTAAGGGCAGTTCGGTATTTTCCATTTATTTCAGCGTTGGTAAAAAACCCCAAGGGTCTGTTGGAATATTCCTAGGCTATTGGGCTGCCTATAAATAGGGCCCCAATCCCTAGGGTTAGGGTTAACTCACTTTAATCAAAAATCAGAGTTCATCTTACCTGCCCCTGTTTTGTGCGCCACCATTTTTTTCTGTGTTCTTCCTGTTTACGCCGCCGGCGAATGCTTTACTCTGTTTACTCTGAAATCACCGCCTTGGTTTATTGATCTGACTCTTAGTCACCACAGGGAGTTGTTTATTTCCATGCCTATCGCATGTTTTCTTCTCGCTTGCACTGTTTTTTCTCACCGAACAGTTTTCCCCTGTTGCTTATTTTATTTGGTTGCAAGTATTGATCTGTCACAAGCTAGCTAGCAAGTTAGGCAATAGATCCTATTTCTTTTTCCTTGCCAGCGGGTCTGTTGTTCCGTGTATGATTTCCTCTCTAACTGCATGCGCCTATTCGACAGCTAGTTGTGGCAGCACCTAGTCGCAGTAATTGCAGCATACAGAGGCAGCATGCATGTGTTTGCTACAAACTCTTTGCTAGCTTGCAGCTACGAGTAGCAGCTATGGTTTTCTGGTACACAGTGTGAGTACTAGCTTGAAATTCCTACAGTTTTGCATTTTTTCGATTTTTGAGTAGCTGCAGCATAGCTGTTTTGCTAGTGGACAACCTATGTGCCTTGGACTATGTTCTTTGGTTTTATATCTCCACTTTAGGTGTTTGCGTGTAGGTCCGTCCAAGTCGAGCATCTCCACAAAACTGTGCAGAACGTTTTTTTTGTTCAAGTCACTTCTGTGCACGCATTTTAAGGAAGCCTATTACTTCGCTGTAGCTGTAGGCTTCGCTAGCGAAGTCTGTGGGCACACCTTCGGAACTCTCTCCGTAATACTTCGCACAGCAGAGTGAATTCATTACACTGCAAGAACTTCAAACAGTTTATTGTGAAGGGACCCATCTGTGCATGCCTAGTTTGGCTTCGAAGTGTTCTGCATGCTCTAGTCATGATGTTCGTTTCAAAGGAGTATAGTACACTGTCTGAAGTACTAAGTGTTGCTGAGTATTTTATTTTCCTGCACATAGGTTCTATACACTAGGCTTTGTGCTAGTTTGTTGTTTCTTCTCATAGCATCTGCAACACTCGAGTACTCTGGCTATAGCTCTGTTTGAGCGGAGTTTTTACTCGCTGGCAAATGTTTTTGTGTGGGCCCCACAGAGTACCACATTGAGCTTCGGTAGTACGTTTGTATGTTTTGTGGGAACTTCGCTGCTGTATTCGAAGCATACTTCGATTCTTTCTGGTGACTTCGCAAAGGCTTCGAACAGCAACAAAGTGTGTTTGGCTTTGCTAACTTTTCGTCCGTGCAATTTTTTATTCAGAAGCGGCTTCGCACTTGGATCTCTTTGTCTATCCCTGCCGTGGGTCGCACAACACGAATTTTCTAGACTTGTTGTGTCAGGATTTTTTGCACTGTGCGAAGGTACTTTGACAGCAGGCTTTGATCAAGCTTTTCGAAGCTCTTTAGTCCAACTATGTAGTCCGAACCAGCGAATTCTTGACTTCAAATCATCCGTGCGGCTCCGTCTTCAACTCCAACTCTTCTATTCCATCTCCCATGTTCCTAAGCAACAAAATATCACTAGTATTCAGTAGCATCCCATCCAAACAAACATTAACATAGTTGCTAAGGAAAGAATTAACCTCATGGTTCAAGCGACGGGCACGGGCGCGTGTGATTGGTCCTTGTAGTTGAATTGTAGGTGGAGGCTCCATGTGTGTATCATGTGAAGTGATGTCCTCATCATGTTGGGTGTTGGGAGCAGGCCATTGATTCGAAAGAATTTTTTAGGCACCCATTCACCCCCCTCTGGTCGCTACTTTCGGTCCTACAAGTGGTATCAGAGCCTAGTTAGGGTTTTTCCATACCTTAACCGGTTCTAAACCCCAGTAGTGATCATGACGTCTCCTGGAAAGGTCCCGTCCTTGGAATCTTGTGGCTATAATTATTGGAAGACTCGCATGCAAGCCTATCTCATGAGCCAAAGATTGGACATCTGGGACATTTGTATTCATGCTACTTTCACAGTGTTGCCTGTTGCTGAGCACACTACTCTAGATATTGTTGCCCAGCATCAGAACAACAACAAAGCGGTGAATATTTTGTTTTCTGGTTTAGGTCCCACTAAATTTGAGCGTGTGAGCCGTCTCACCTCTGCGAGAGAGATCTGGGCTACTCTTTAGGCACACCATGAGGGGACAGCCCAGGTCAAGGCTCGGCTCTATCAGACCTACCGGTGTGAATATGAGAATTTCACATAGAAGCCGGGTGAATCTGTTGAAGCGTTGTTCGGTCGTTTTCAATCGATCATAAACAAGCTTTGGGCCAACAAGGCTGAGGGTGTTCAGTTAGTGTCAGACCATGAGCAGGCGCTCAAGGTTCTCCATACCTTGGACCCTACGATCTTGGAAATCAAGGTATCCTCTATCTTTGAGAGCACATCTTATGATACCTTGACAATTTTTGAGTTGTTTAGCAAGCTGAAGGCTACTGAGGTTGATACCCAGTTGAGATCAAATCTCACTGGCTCTGGATCAAAGACCCTGGCCCTTGCTACACCTTCTACTGACCCCTCCTGTGTGAGTTGTGCTGGGTTCTCTTTGATGTCTATCACTGAGGACCAGCTCAAGTCGTTAGGAGATGATGACCTTTGTCTTTTTAACAATCGGGGTGCGTCGTGTTTATAACAAGAGAATGTTCAAAAGACACGACACAAAAAAAGGATGCTTTGAGTGTGGTGATCCAGGATACTTTATTGCCGACTGCCCCAAGTGCAATGGTCACAAGAAGGGTACCGGTGGTGGCTTCTATGACTCCGGCAAGCACGACACCTCCTCCTTCACCAAGGGCATGCCAAAGACTAGATTCTTCAGAAAGGCCCTAAAGGACTACCGGCGTGAGAACAAGAAGCGCGACAAGGCCTTCTTCGCCGAGATGGAGAAGAGTTTCTCCAAGTGGTCCACGTCTTCTTCCTCTTCATCGAGCTCAAGCGATGAGGAGATTGTCATCAGGAAGGGGAAGGACAAGGACGATCCGACGGGCCTTTGCTTCATGGCTTTCGGGGACAGGCCGAAGATTCGCTCACATCAATGCCGAAGATCCCGCAAGAGCTTCTACTCAATGGCTCTTGCGGATAAGGAAGAAAAGGGCTCCTCCGATGACTCTGACGACGATGACAATGAAAAGGTATCATCTTATGAACGTGAAATTGTTGATTTACTTGAAAGTAAACGCGAGGAGTTAAAATATCGGGAAAAACCGCTTAGAGGGGCTAAGAAGAGAATTGATGAACTTGAGTGTGAGATTGCCGTGGCCAACGGCAGAATTGAGAGTCAATCTTCTTCCCCTTGCTTGGGTGATAGCAGTGAGTGCCCAAAGTGTGAGGTGCTTCTGTGTGACCTGACGACTCTAAAGTCCAGGTACACATAAAGGGTTGATGAGAGGGACGCTTTGGCCACTGAGCTAAAAGATGCTCATGCCACTGTTGTCGTGCCCTGTGCTGATTGCCCATCTTATCTAGCTGTTTTAGCTGAGCTGAAAGACAAGGGTGATGAGCATTTGAGCGAGTTGGAGAGAGTTAGAGCTGAGCTGGGGTAGACTAGGCTAGAGCTTGAGACACTGTCTGTGAAAACTGCCTGTCTCTTAGATTGGAATTGATTAAGCTGAAAGCCGAGAAGTCTGTCTAGGTTGATAGAGAGTGTGAGACCTGCTTGTCTCAGGTGGAGGTACTAGCTTCTTTGAGAGAGGAGCTAGCTGATGTCCATAATGAGAACTTTTACCTCCGTTCAATCCTGAGTTCGGTGAGTGCCATAGAGCCACAACTCGGCATGATGATCCAGCAGTTTAAGAGGCAGGATGGGTTTGGGCTAGGTTACACCTACGCCAAGGCTGACTTTGAGAGTGCTATTAGCCGAGCAGTGGAGTGGAGTAAAATGACTCCTGAACAGAGATACCCCAAGACTCACTCCACTGAGTCTTTCCAGGCTAGTTAGTCCAAGGATGGAGTGTTCCAAGAATAGCCCAAAGCTCCACCCAAGAAGCCCATCAGGGTTCCAAAGCCCAAACACCTCCGCACTTCTCTTGACTCTCTTCCTGGACCCTCTGACACTAAGGAGACTACACCCAACACCACTAAGCCCAAGAACTCCAAGCCTCAACCACATCCCAAGAAGCCCACCTATCACTGTGAATACTGTCAGAGAGACGGGCATCTTGCGGAGTTTTGCTTCAGGAGGAAGCGTGTTGAGAGAGCAGAGAGAGCTCGTGGGGGCCAGGAGAAGTTCTACCAACAGGGTGGTAGACTGAGAGTTTCTCAGCGCGAGGAGAGGCTGGAGGCCAGGCCGCATCGTGTAGGTGGTGGTAGAGGAGATGGATTTCATGCCCATGCTTCGGATGGTGGTGTTCGAGCCGGCAGAGCTCCAGGCCATTCTGGATACTGTCCTAGACCTCGTGGCTGAGGTTTTAAGTAGAACCGTGGACCACGCTTTGAGCCACGTTTTGGTCCCAACGCTTATGATGATTTCTGCTTTCCGTCTTTTGAGCAGATGGCTCGACACTAGTTTAGTTCTTTTGCTAAACCTGGTGCCGGACCATTTGCTCCCCCTTAGAACCACTGATTGTGCAGGATCGGGGACTGGAGGACATTTGGACCATGGACTCAAGATGCTCTCGCCACATGACGGGACATCGTAGATGGTTCTCCAGTCTCTCTCCCCCGAGCTCCAAGGAATATATCACCTTCGGGAAAATTGGTCAAGGGAAGGTACACGACATTGGCTCAATTTGCATCTCAGACCATTTCTCTTTGAAGAACGTTGCTTTGGTTGGAAATTTGAACTTCAATTTGATTTCTATTTCGCAACTTCTTGAGGATGGTTTGGAGTTTCGTTTAAGAAGGGCAGTTCTTCTGTGATTGATTCTAGAGGGTCTTTGATTTGCCAGATCTTATCTTTTGGTAAGGTTTTTCGGATTGACTTCTCTAGTTCTTTTGGCCCTTCTCGATGTTTAATTGCTGGATCCTCCTTTGAGCTCTGGAAGTGGCATAGGAGGTTGGTCCATTTGAGTTTTGATCTGCTAGTCAGGTTGAGCTCTGTGGACCTCATCCTAGGATTGCCCAAGCTTAAGATGGAGAAGGATCTAGTTTGCCATCCCTGTCGTCACGGGAAAATGGTTGCTGCTTCTCACTCACCTGTGACTCAGGTAATGACATCGTATCTGGGCGAGCTGTTACACATGGACACTGTTGGTCCAGCTCAGGTACGCTCAATCAGTGGGAAGTGGTACGCGCTTGTGATCGTTGACGATTTTTCTCGATTCTCGTGGATTTTCTTTTTGGAGTCTAAGGATGAGACTTTTCATTTTGTTCATGATCTGATTTTGAAGATGAAGAATGAGAACAATGGTCGGATACGAGCAATTCGCTCTGATAACGGCTCTGAGTTCAAGAACTCTCAGTTCGTCAGCTTTTGTAGTGATCAGGGTGTTGATCATCAGTTTTCTACTCCTTACACTCCCCCACAAAACAGCGTTGTGGAACGAAAGAACCGCACGCTAGTCGAGATGGCCAGGACGATGCTCGATGAGCACAGGACTCCTAGGCATTTTTGGGCTGAAGCCATGAACACGACTTGCTATCTAGCCAACCGTATTTTTCTTAGAGCTTACGTAGGTAAGACTTCATATGAGTTGCGGTTTGGCAGACAGCCCAAAGTGAGTCACTTGCGAGCGTTTGGCTGCAAGTGCTTTGTGCTCAAGAAGGGATGGCATTTGGACAAGTTTGAGTCTCGTTGCTGGGATGGAGTTTTTCTTGGCTATGCTTTGCATTCTCGAGGCTTCCGTGCCTGGAACCTCGACTCCCAGCATCTTGTCGATACTTGCGAGATTTCATTTGATGAGTCCTTGCCTTCTTTGACTCCCTCTTTTGAGCTTTCTGGAGATGGTGAGCTCGGAGAGTCCATCTTCGAGGAAGATGATGATGCTCCAGCTACTGATGAGGGTGGGCCTTCTGCACAGCCAGCAGACCCCACACCTTCTGAAACTTCGACTGAGGACGAAGGCGGACCTCTGATCACTTCTTCCACTACGATCGAGCCCCCTCAGTCTAGTCCAAAGGTGCCAGCTGCTGACTCCGGTGAGGTGACTTCAGATCACCAGGGATCCCGAGCAGTTCAGCGTGATCACCCCTCAAAGCTTATCATCGGTGATTTGGCTGAGAGGACTTTGCGTTCTTCTGTTGACTCTCTTACTGTGTTTGCTCAATTTGCTTTCGTTGCAACTTTTGAGCCCAGAGACGTTTCTCATGCTCTTTCTGATTCAAATTGGATTAATGTTATGCAAGAAGAGCTTGAGAATTTTGTCCGCAATCGGGTTTGGACACTGGTTGAGCTGGCACCCGGATGCAACCCCATATGCACCAAGTGGGTGTTCAAAAACAAGAAAGGTGAAGATGGGGTTGTGGTGCGCAACAAAGCTCGACTAGTTTCCCAGGGTTTTGCCAGAAAGAGGGTATTGATTTTGAAGAGACTTTCGCCCCTGTTGCCCGTCTTGAGTCCATTCGCATTCTTTTAGCTTTTGCCGCTTCGAAGGGTTTTAAGCTTTTTCAAATGGATGTCAAGAGTGCTTTTCTGAACGGGTACATAGATCGAGGAGGAGGTCTATGTTAGGCAGCCCCTGGTTTTGAGAACCATAAGTTTCCTCGGCATTTTTTAAACTGCCAAAAGCTTTATATGGTCTGAAGCAAGCCCCCAGGGCTTGGTATGACCGGTTGAAGCAGTTTTTGTTGGGGAAGGGCTTTGTAATGGGTTCTGTGGATAAAACTCTTTTCTTGCTCAGAGATAAATCAGATTTCTTGGTTGCTCAGATATACGTGGACGATATCATTTTTGGAGGTACTATTGATGCTCTTGTGTCCAAGTTTTTTGAGCAGATGCACAGTGAGTTTGAGATGAGCCTCATGGGTGAGCTCAAGTACTTCCTAGCGCTCCAGATCAAGCAAACCAATGATGGCACCTTCATCCACCAGGGTAAGTATACATGGGACATGTTGAAGAAGTTCCACTTTGGTGGAGAACTGAAGCCTCAAATGACCCTAATGGGAACATCTGGGGGCCTGGACAAGGACGAAAGCGGTGTCAAGGTCAATGAGAGAGAGTTTCGAGGGATGATTGGTTCGCTGTTGTACTTGACGGTGACGAGGCCAGACATACAGTTCGTCGTGGGACTGTGCGCGCGCTTCCAGTCTTCACCACACGCGTCTCATCGGCAGGCTGTCAAGCGCATTTTCACGTATCTTACCTATGCGCTTGATCTTGGTCTTTATTATTCAGCATCATCATCTCTTGATTTATCTAGCTTTTCGGACGCTGACTTTGGTGGGTGCCGGTTGTATCGCAAGTCGACTTCCAGTACTTGCTAGTTTCTTGGTTCTTCTCTTGTTTCTTGGTCTTCTCGAAAGCAGTCTGGAGTTGCTCTTTCGACCACTGAGGCTGAGTATGTAGCTGCTGCTAGCTGCTTCTCACAGTTGGTTTGGATGATTTCCACATTGTGAGATTTTGGGTTTTTCTTTCCTACCAGAGTGCCTCTGTTTTGTGACAGCACCAGTGCGATTAGTGTAGGGAAAAACCCTTGTCTCCTTTCAAAAACCAAACACATTGATGTGCGCTTTCACTTTCTGAGGGATCAATATGATAAAGGTGCCATTGACCTTGTTCATGTTGATACCCATCATCAGTTAGCTGACATTTTCACCAAACTCCTAGATCAGTCTACTTTTGAGCGTTTACGAGGGGATTTGGGTGTCGTGTATCCTTTCTAGGATATTTTGAGTCAGTTTTCTTGCTTCTTTACTCTTTTCTTGAGTCTTTTGTGTGTGTTCATATCATGCATATTTACATATCACACTTTGAGCTTGCTTCTGTTATATGATTGACCTGCTTTAATTACTCTAGCTGGTACGTGCTTTTGATTACTTGTCAATGATCATGCTTTGCTTCAGTTCACATGATATGTCTGATATATGTCATATGCATGGCTTTTATGCTTTAAAATTGAAAAAATGATCACCATTGCTTCTGGTAACTAGCATGTGTAGGCTGAATGCTTTTGCTATTTGTTATATGCCTTGTAGCTAGTTCCTCACTTAGATACAGTTATGCAACTTGGACATCTATATGCTTTAAACATGGAAAATGTGCTCTAAAATGATGAAAAAATAGAAAAATGAAAATTCCATGTCTTTTGTGCTTGAGTTGAAAAGATCCAGGTGGGTTTGCTTTGTCGCATTTCATTGTTCTAGATTGCTTACCATAGCACTTTGGTATCAACTAGGACAGTGTAGTGTATACCAAGACCTATGTCTTAAGCTTCTGATGGTCCAGTTCTGGCCTAGGCTTGACTTGGTCGGTTAGCATAAGGTTTGACATGCAAATAAACCCTGGCAAAAATGAAAAAGGAAAAAGAAAAAGCCTGAAAATTAAAATGATAACAAGTTTGCTGAAGCACTCTGTTTTGGACAATGCTTATCTTGGTAGATATCAGTTAGCTTTTGTATCTCATGCTTTACCTTGCTTGTCAACTGGAAAATGTGGTGATGCTTTTGTTTGCAAAAATTGAAAAATGTGTGCTAATGACTTTCTTTAGATATCATCTGTTGCACTGATCATGCCATGTGTCTTAGACAGTATGTCTTTTGCTATACTTGCTAGATGTTTTAATTGCAGTCAATCATATCTGAGAAGCATGCTTTCTACACTCCACCTGCACCCCTGTTGCACTCATTGCATATTTTGAGGGGGAGTTGCATTTCAGGGGTAGTCTGTGTCTCTTTAAGAGTGCATTTAGTCTCGCTTGATGAGTCCACTTGTCAACAAGGGGGAGAAATTTTGGGAGAAGAGTTTAATGGGGAGTTTTGGCTTTCTTTGGGATTTGTTTCAGGGGGAGTTTTTGTCCCATTTGTCCTTACTCTTTGGATATCCTTGTTGATAATTCTGAGATTGCACTTGTTTTGAGTCTTTACTTTTGGTTAACCATAATGACCGCTTTCTTGCTTTTGTTTGGCTTTTGGTCATTAGGGTTAAACTTTTACTTTATTTTCTTCTTCTCTGTTTTCTTGTGCTTTCTTTTCGTGTTTCCACATGTGCTCGCAGGTACTGAAGAGCTGATGAAGAGAAGTGTTGACAATGCACTCATCAATGGGGAGTTTAAGGAGCCATGCGGGAGAGCATGGGCCTCATGGTTCCATATGTGATGAGTCATTGTCAACGGTAGTCAAAGAGGACTGAAGAGGAGAGAAGACCTGCTGCGTCTAGGCCGCATGTGACTCAGGTACATGGGCAGTGAGCGACTGTCGGGCAGAGGGGCCGCGAAGTCGGGCTAGCCCAATCCGGGTACATGGGCTAGGAGTAGTAGAGGATCCACTGGGCTGTTGACCAGGATTGACTTAGGTACACGGGCGGCGAGCGATTGCCGGGCTAAGAGAGCTGCGGAATCAGGCCGGCCTAATCCGTGTACCTGGTGCAAAGTCGGTGGACGCTTTATCAGTTTCGGCGTGAAACTGATGACCGCTGATCTCGGATCGGACTGTTCTGGAGCGAAGCCGTAGTCGCTATGAAAGCTCCGCTTCCAGATAAGTCATCTGCAAATAGGAGTTTACTATTTTGTCCTTAGTCAGTCAGTCGAGTCTGTAAAAATATCCTAAGGGCAGTTCGATGTTTTCCATTTATTTCAGGGTCGGTAAAAAACCCCAAGGGTCTGTTGGAATATTCCTAGGCTATTGGATTGCCTATAAATAGGGCCCCAATCCCTAGGGTTAGGGTTAACTCACTTTAATCAAAAATCAGAGTTCATCTCACCTGCCCCTTTTTGTGCGCTGCCATTTTTTCTGTGTTCTTCCTGTTTACGCCGCCGGCGAGTGCTTTACTCTGTTTACTCTGAAATCACCGCCGTAGTTTATTGATCTGACTCTCAGTCACCACAGGGAGTTATTTATTTCCGTGCCTATCGCATGTTTTCTTCTCGCTTGCTCTGTTTTTTCTCACCGAACAGTTTTCCCCTATTGCTTATTTTATTCGGTTGCAAGTATTGATCTGTACCAAGCTAGCTAGCAAGTTAGGCAATAGATCCTATTTCTTTTTCCTTGCGAGCAGGTCTGTTGTTCCGTGTATGATTTCCTCTCTGACCGCATGCGCCTATTCGACAGCTAGCTGTGGCAGCACCTAGCCGTAGTAATTGCAGCATACAGAGGCAACAGGCATGCGTTTGCTACAAACTCTTTGCTAGCTTGTAGCTACGAGTAGCAGCTATGGTTTTCTGGTACACAGTGTGAGTACTAGCTTGAAATTCCTGCAGTTTTGTGTTTTTTTCGATTTTCGAGTAGCTGCAGCATAGCTATTTTGCTAGTGGACAGCCTATGTGCCTTGGACTGTGTTCTTTGGTTTTATATCTCCACTCCAGGCGTTAGCGTGTAGGTCCGTCCAAGTCGAGCATCTCCACAAAACTACGCAGAACGTTTTTTTTGTTCAAGTCACTTTTGTGCACGCATTTTAAGAAAGCCTGTTACTTCACTGTAGCTGTAGGCTTCGCAAGCGAAGTCTGTGGGCACACCTTCGGAACTCTCTTTGTAATACTTCGCACAGCAGAGTGACTTCGTTACACTGCGAGAACTTCGAACAGTTTATTGCGAAGGGACCCATCTGTGCATGTCTAGTTTGGCTTCGAAGTGTTCTGCATGCTCTAGTCATGATGTTCATTTCAAAGGAGTACAGTACACTGTCTGAAGTACTAAGTGCTGCTGAGTATTTTATTTTTCTGCACATAGGTTCTATACACTAGGCTGTGTGCTAGTTTGTTGTTTCTTATCATAGCATCTGCAGCACTCGAGTACTCTGGCTATAGCTCTGTTTGAGCGGAGTTTTTTCCTCGCTGGCAAATGTTTTTGCTTGGGCCCCACAGAGTAGCACATTGAGCTTCAGCAGTACGTTTGTATGCTTCACTGTTGTATTCGAAGCATACTTCAATTCTTTCTGGTGACTTCGCAAAGACTTCGAACAGCAACAAAGTGTGTTTGGCTTTGCTAGCTTTTCGTCCGTGCAGTTTTTTATTCAGAAGCAGCTTCGCACTTGGATCTCTCTGTCTATCCCTTCCGTGGGTCCCACAACACGAATTTGCTAGACTTGTTGTGTCAGGATTTTTTGCACTGTGCGAAGGTACTTCGACAGCAGGCTTCGATCAAGCTTTTCGAAGCTCTGCAATCCAACTTCGCTAAGCTGCAGGCTCTGGTTCGAAGTGTCTTGTCGTGGGCCTTACAGTTTCTAGTGCAGTTCGCAAGTTCTGTTTTTTGGAGTTTGTTTCGAAGCTAGCTTCGCTGTCTCTACCTTCGCTCAACAGCCTCGAAGCACACTCCGGTTCGACATCCACAATCTTCGGTACTGCATACTTCGAACAGGCTCAGACAACATCAGACTTCGCACGGTTCGCAGGCTTCGACAAGTATCTAATAGGAGACAACTCTGAACAGTAAGACTTCTCTTTTTACGCACACTCAGATTAATTGCTGTGATGATTTATTTCTGTGAACCTTGATCTGCCCATGTTTTAAATGGTTTGTTAATCTGCCTATTAGCACTGTGTTGGTGTCTTTTCGATTAGGACACTGGTTGTTTTTAGGCTAGATCATTTTAGGTCTTGACAATCTGTTTATGTTTCCCTGCTTAGTCTGTTGAGGTGCGTTGGGTGTTGGGAGCAGGCAATTGATTCGAAAGAATTTTTTAGGCGCCCATTCACCCCCCCTCTGGTCGCTACTTTCGGTCCTACAAATGGTAATATTTTGTCAGGCGTAAATCGAAGGATAGTAGGATTGGCAAAGGGGCTGTGGACCGAGGAACTCCCGAAGATTTTGTGGTCCATACGGACCACTCAGGCAAGGTCTACAGGGTTCACACCTTTCCAGTTATTACTCAGAGATGAAGCCAAGACGCTGACGGAGCTAAAAGGAGGTTCCCTCTGCACCACAAAACTAGAGCTTGACAATGAAAGACAGACTTCGCTAGACTTGACTGAAGAAACAAGGCTTCGAGTTGTTGCCATCGTGACGAAGTACCAACATCAGACAAATACTTGGTATGACCCGAAAATAAAGCTTAATGAACTTAAGACGCGCCATTTAGTATTGCAAAGCGTAATTGCTCCAGGAAAATTAGGAAATAAATGGGAAGGACCATATATCATCTTGCGTTCAGGACGCCCCAGATCTTTTAAACTAGCTAATTTAGAAGGGGGAGAATTAAAACATGCATGGCATGCAGAGCACCTTAAACATTATTTCGCTTAGGGGCTCCCTGTAACAGATTGTAAACACCTTTCTAAATAAATAAAGCTTATGTTTTGAATAATGCATACCTCTCAAGATGATTCCTACCCCTGGTGGACGCACTATGGGAACGGAGCTAATTGCGTAGGTAAGCATCATTTATACGAACCCAATCAACAGACATCGGGCCACCGGCTCGAAGCATCCGTCAAAGTGGGAAAGTACCATGAAAAATGGATTCTGAGCAATTGCCTTGAAAGCATCCGGAAAAGAGTTGAAGGTGGCCATGAAAAATGGTTTTTGAGCCATTGGCTTGAAATCATTCGAAAAAGAGTCGAAGGTGACCATGAAAAATGGATTCTGAGACATTGGCTTGAAAGCATCCGAAAAAGAGTCGGAGGTGACCATGAAAAATGGATTCCGAGCCATTGGCTTCAAAGCATCTGTCAAAGAGTTGAAGGCGACCAACATAACCGGATTCCAATACATCCGAAAAAGAGTACTAAGTTACCATTTATGGACTCTGGACCTTTAGGTTCGAAGAGTCCTACAAGGTCCATAACGACCATCTAATCGGATTTCGAACCACTGGTTCAAAATTTCTATTCAATACAATAGGGGCTCCGAGCATCTAAAGTCAAAAACTCTATGAAAATTGTGAACTAAGCATAGATAAGAATGTCGGGCATTGCGCATGACCGACTTCACTTGATAATCGAAGGCACTCACCCTCAAATAGGGGCTAGGAGGTAACGACACAATTTCAACACATTTCAATTTATATTACCCAATCAATTATATTACATCATGAAAAATCAGTGTCTAAACCAAGAAGAAAACGAAGACCTCTCTGATCCCTAAGACTAGTTTCGGGTTTCGCCTGACTTCGAGGGTGATTTGTTCATGAGCCCAGAGTCTTCAAAGCTTTTCGTTTAATCCGCTTCCCTTTTTGCGAAACCCTGAAGTCCTTCTACTCTTGCTGAAGTTCGGACCAGGTCCAAAGTCTTTTGGGGCTGGTCTTCGCTTGGTCTTCGTCAGATCACTCCTCTTCGAACCAGTCGATGTCCTCCGAAAATGAAGATGTTAAATTTAAAATTTCCTCCTTTTCCTCCTTAATATAAGCTAGTACTTCCCTACAAATTTCATCATCTAGCACTTCAAGCTCATCATATAGAAAATGAGAAAAATACTAAAAACATTTCCAAACAAGTCTTTTTCATTCAAAGCAAGACCGGAATAAAAGTTTCTACATAATAGGGCCCTAAGGAGAGATAGACCTTTGTGTCCGGAGGAGGCATGCTTGTTGAAGGCATTGTTGGAGGCAGCATCCAAGCCTGCTTTTGACAGTAGCCTTCGTCGATCCATGTATTCACCGTTGTCTAACTTTCAGCTTTCCAGGTTGCTTGAAAAGCCTCCCAAGCTACGGCAACATCAGGCGAAGGGGTCAATAGCTGGTCACTAGAAAACTAGCAGGTGCTACTCTAAAGTTCGGCGCAACAGAAATCTCTCCGTACCAAGTAGCTGAAGTCTTCATTGTCTTCGTTGTCGCTTGGATCATCTTTAGCTTCCGAGCCAAAGTTTTGTTCACCGACGAGGAAGAGGCGCAAGCTGTCCTGAAGTATTCCAGGATGCCCCGAAGGACGTCCATGGTCTCAGAGACTATACTGTCGCACTTTGCCTTCTCTACAACCAAGGCCTCAGATGAAAGCTGCATGTCATGGATCCGAGTGGTGAGCTCGGCAGTCTTCGTCATGAGGAAAGTCTTCTGAGCAAGCAGTCACCTTACCTCATCGGTTGAATGTTGTCGCTCTTCCCGAAGCCTTACAGCTTCAGCTCCGGAGGCTGCTTGCACCTCTCGAAGCCTTTTGACCTCAGTTCGGAGTACCACCCACTCAGCCAAAAGCTCTTCATTTGCAGCCTCCATCTTCGCCTTCGAGCTCCTCTCTGCATGGACTATCTCCTCTTAGTCCAAAGTCCGGCCTTCGGAGTCAGCAAGGCTCTCTTGGAGGGCCACCACCTTCTCTTGGAGCCGATTACATTCACGCTCATTAGAAATAGTAGCACTGCGAGCAAGAACAACATGCTGCCAAAAAAGAAGAGCAAGGTGAATATGATATGTATTTCAAATAAAACTAACATTTGCAGGTGCATCACACCTGGTAGGCAGCCTGCTCAAGGGCGGCATCTAGCTTCGACCCTTCAGCCTCGCTTACTGCGAAGACCAGCTCGGTCTCGCCCACCTCTCGACTAGCTCGAGCTAGAGGCTCCATTAGAGGCTGAAGTCATATCCTTCTTTTAAGAAAAGGGGCTAGAAGGGGGAGCCTTATCGAGGCACTCCGGTCGTCATCGGTGGGAGAAGGTCCTGAGAAAAGAGAGGTGTCCTCCAAATCTTCTATAGACTGCCCCTGTCGGTTGACTTAGATGGACTCAACCCCGCTGTAGGAGCAAGCATCACCCAGGATTTGCTTTTTCCTTTTCCAGGAGCCGCCACCTGCTTCAGAGCCAACACTTGCTCCGGAGCCATCTTTTGCGCCGGAGACGACTCCTACGTCGGAGCTGTCACCTGCTTTGGAGCCATCTCCTGTGCTGGAGTTGTCCCCTGCACCGAAGCCGTCATCAGCGCCGAAGCTGTCCTTAGCTTCGGGACCACCTCCATCGCTGGAGCCACCTCCACCGGAACTGATTCTGCAAACTCAAAGGTATATATTATTATTTAAATGTTGTAGGTAAAAGAAAGTGAAACAAGGTTTGGTTGGTAAATATGTACCTCCACCACCTTGTTGTCGGATGAGCACAGGACTGCTCAGATGTTCAAACATCCGAGTGAAGTCTTCGCCAAACTTGGGAGATTGAACCGAAGCAATAGTCGCTAGAGTTTCCTCAGCTGCAGCAACCACCATTTCGTCCAGAGCTGGGACCTCCGTTTCTAGGGTCTGAAGCCTTTTGGCTCAACTCTGCCTTGGTCATGAACTGAGACGTCCAACCGACCCGATGGAGTGACATCGGCATCCACTTGCTCAAGTTTGCTCCCCTATTCATCGTCCCCAGCAAGGAGAGCCTCGAACTCCTCTGCCATCCGCGCATCCGCATCATCTTCTTCTTCGAACTGCTACATTGACGAGATAGGCGACTTCGAAGGGGTACGAGCCTTTGTCTTGCGGGCTATCTTCTTCATCGGCGTCTGCACCGAGCCGGAGGCCTGGCCTCATCTTTCCTTTTCCTCGGAGCCGGTTCTGTCGCGGACCAGTTTGGAAGTGCCGGGGGCTCGACTCCGAGTACACTCCATACTCGGTTGAATCACTCCTAGTTCCCAACCAACTCTACTCTCCGCTGATTCTCCACGAGAGTAGGAGCTCCGAGAACTTTCTCGTTGCTCAGACTATCTGCTCCTGAGTCAGCGACATCCGTGGAGCTGAAAGATAAGATATCATCTAATTAGTTCAGTAAAATTAAATCAATATATGTATGAAACATTTTGATGCAGGATATGTAGGAAGCTTACTGTTGGCGTAAAAGATTACGCTAACAGGTTTTGAAAGATTAGAAACTAGTAAAAGAAGTGTTTGTAAGTAAACCGTTTCAAGCCTCCGATTTGGATAATAGCTTAGAACAGTTCGAATATGTGTATTTGATAGCTCAATCTTCCGTCCCTATTACAGGGTGAAACGGGGGGTATTTATAGGCCTAGACATTAAGGAAAAGACCATTCTACCCCTCTATTACAACCGACATAGTTGAAACTATTCGGTACCCTTAATAGGGCTAAAACGGTAAAAGACTAATCTAATCAGAAAGAAGATAAGTCTTCCATCCTAGCTGGCAAAGAAGCTCCCTGAAGAGTCCATGTTCGAAGATATGCTTCGAACTAGCCTTCGCCTTTATCCTTCGAACTTGATCCAAAGTACTCCCGGAGCTAGATGCTCTAAACCTTTTACTCAATCATCTGTCTTTTTCTTGTCATAACAATAACCCTGAAGATGGAGTATTTTCCCCCAACAGTAGCCCCTCGAATACGCTTCTCCGCTAGATCTGAAAGGTTAGGAAAGCAGTATACACAAAAAAAATCATGCACAAGGGTTAACAGATTTAGTCAACCTCTGAAATATGCGGAGATTCAAAGCTTCGAATCGACTTCTAAGACAATTATATTCGAACTATTTTTAGAAGTAACTTAATAAGCTCGAAAGCTTTCTTAGTCTTAGAAGTTACGCGATACGTTAACTTCGCAAAGGGTAACGGTCAAGAATGCGAAACGGCAAACGTAAACGGTAAAAAATCGTGGGCCTGGGCTATAAATAGGGGACCCAGACCCTTCCTGAATACCCTTCTCACCGCTTTCGTGTAATAAAGACCTAGCCTCCAAATTCCCTTTCTAGCAATCCATCTGATCCCATGGCGAAGACAAGCTTTAAAGTTCCTGGAGCGGTTTCAACCCTTGCCCGGCAGTAGGCTGCGGCAGCAGCGGCGGCAGCGGCATCAGCGACAACGACTTCGACGACAGCAGTAGCAGCTCCAATGGCGGCACCAGGAAGAAATCCCCAACATGTTGGTCCTCATGAACTCCTCCCAGCGTCCTCGAAGTATCTGGACCAGTCTTATCAACTAGGGCCGTCAACCTGCAAAAGGGAATCGCTCGCCACAGCAATAGAAGGAAAGATTAGCTCGGAGATCATGATCCGCAAACCTGGAAAGTAGGCCATCCCTTCGCCAAGGCCCGGTGAAGTGGTAGTCTTCGAAGCCTTCTTCGAAGCAGGATTACGGCTTCCAGCAGTCGACTTCCTGTCGGAGGTATTGGATCTATTCCACGTTACCCTTCCTCAACTTTATCTGAATGCAGTAGCACGCCTTGCCATCTTCGAATGGGCGTTGCGAGCCGAAGGTTGCGAAGGAAGAGCTGAGATCTTCGCAACACTGCACAGAGCTTATTGCCAACCCAAAACCTTCGTAGGCCCTGGAGGTGAAAATATGGTGGTGGCCTTCGGAAGCATCAACTTCTGGCATCGGGATGAGTACGCTCTAAGATTTCCAGCGAAGGCCTTCAATGCCAGATGGTACATAGACTGGATCCTCAGGTGATTTTATGCCGAAGTTGGGGCAAGCAGCTGCCTGGCCGGACCCTTGCAAGACATCAACTTCCGAAGGGAAGCCTTGGTTCACCCAGTTCCTGGCCAGGTTGAATCCCGCCTCAGCCTGCTTTAAAGAATTAGTCGCCGCCTGAGCATGCGGGACTTGGTGGAGGAATTCATCGGACTTCAGATTCCTCCTTTGATGGCCAACTAGCCTATTACCTTCGAAGAAGATCAGGAGGGCGGCCTCCGAAAGATCTCTTCGAACTTGAGCCCTGTAGGTGACTTTGAAAACAACATGTTTCATATATATTTGTTTGATGAAATGACTAATGCCAACTTATCTTTCAGCTTCTCTGACTCCCATGACTTCGGAACAAATTGTTCAGGCTTCGGAGAAAATCCTGGGAGTTCCGACTCCAGCCAAGAAGGAATGGAGAGTGAAGTTAGTGGGTACTTGGGAGCGATTCAACCGAGTATGGGGGGTACTCAGAATCGCTCCCCCTCCTCTTTCGGATTGGGTGCCTTCAGAACAAGGGCCGAAGAAGAGGAAAGCGGAAGCCGGAACTTCGACTTATGTTAAGACTCCTTCCAAGAAGGTAGCCCGAAAGCCGAAGAACGTGGCGCCTTCAAGTCCGGTGGCTTCAGTCTCAGATTCCTCTGAGGACGAAGGAAGACTCCTTGTTAGATTGATCGACGAGGATGAAAACCGGGCGGGCACAAACACTGGTGTCGATGCAAGCGTGCCAAATATTCCAAGTAGCTCCGAGCAGGCTGGGGCTTTGGCTGCCCGATCGGACTTGTCGTGTGAAAAAGCCCCTATAACTGAAGGCGGAGTCGAAACTGCAGCTGAGCCAACTCCGATTCCGGAGGAAGCGACGATAGTAGCTCCCGTAGAGGCTCTGATAGTCGAACCTTCAGTTCTGAATTATGAGTCCGACGAAGACTTCGGGGTAGCTTTTAACCCTCCAAGCAGTCTGATGCTCACCCGCCGACAAGACTTCCGAGGTAAACTTCGCTCAATCCCTTTGGTCCTTTTCCCTACAAAATTAGGCAATATATAATACCTTTGTGTCAGAAGGGTCTGCTCCTATGGAAGTGGTTCCTCCCGAAGATACGGTTCCTGGGGCCTCAACCTCCCCAACGCCAATTCCAGAAGTCGCACTTGACCTGGAAAAGGTAAAGGCAATATGGACCCCTTCCCTGCTCCAAATTCGGGATTAACTCCATCTGAATCAACAGACGGGGGTCAATCTACGGAAGGGGACCATTCTACGGAGGTCTCTGAAGATGCGGCGCAGCGCTCCGACCCCTCGCCGAACGAAGACGATCAGAGGGCCTTGTCCATGCTCCCCCTCCTAGCTCCTTTCTTGGAGCGAAGGACCGGACTTTGGGCCCTGCTCGAGCCTTTGGACCGGGCCAACCGCGAAGTTGGGGAAACAGACTTGGTGGCCATTTTGAGCGAAGCTGAGGGTTCGGAGCTCAACGCCGCCTTGGAGCGTGCAACGTACCAGGTATGAAGTATCTGCAAAATGAAACTAATCCCACCTACAAATAATTTCTCACCTTGTTTTTTTCCTCTTTGCAGCAAATAGTTTTGGCCCGAGCTGCGGCTGTCTCGAACGAGCGTGGAAGCCTTCGCCTTCGGGAGGAAATTACTGCTATTCAGAGGAATCTTAACATCTCCGAAGGTCGGATTTCCCACTTAGACGAAATGGTTTCAGCAGAGCGGAGGGCCAGACAAAACTTGGAAGCTGCGAATAAAGAACTCGAAGCAGAACAAATTGTGCTTCGAGCAGAAATAGAAAAGATGCGGGCAGAGCACGCTATGGCGGGGGCCGAGCTTGTCAGGCTTCAGGAAGAAAAACTTAAAGCTATGGAGGAGGCTAGCAACTTGCTTATCCAGAAGAGTTCTCTGGCTACGGAGGCAGCTAGACTCTCCGCTGTGGTGGATGAGCTGAATTCATCGAAGGACGCTTTAATTGAAGATAAGCTGAAATCGGAGAAGGTAGCTGCGGAAGTCATGAACCATATCCTAAGTGTTCTGGAGTACTTCGGTACTACTGGGACACTACCTTCGAATGACAACATCCCCCTGTTGCGAAGGCTAAAAATGATCCAAGGAGCTGCGAAGGAGATGAAGGCAGCAGGCATTCGGTACGGAGAGATCTCCGGCCAAGTGGCTGCTCTCGGAGTACTTCGCTACTACGAAGATCTAGGATTATCTGTAACGCCAGACTCAGGGGAAACTCACATTACCTTCGATGAAAACCAGCTTCTTAATCCTTCTGAAGACGTGACCGCAGCTTGGCAAGCCTTCCAAGCTTCGTGGAGAGTCGAAGGTCGCACTACGATCAAGGCTTGGATCGACGAAGGGCAACTCCAGAAGCAAGCTCGGTCTCAGGCCTCGAGCAGCCAGCCTCCGCCGAACCCGCAGGTCTAGCTTTGTTTAGGATCCCAACTATTAAAAAACTTATGCTTTCATATATTATGAATGAAAATTTACTTATCATGTTTTTAGGCTTCTCAACCCCGTATGGATGATGTCGAAGTGTTAAACGTTACCGAAGAACTCCGCCTGCTATGGGCTACCTTCGATCTTTTAAAACTTCATAAACGACCTCGATTTTTGATTCCTCGAGATAGTTCCGGTGCAATTGCGCCCGAAATATGCAAAGATGTATTATCTTATATTAAGAAGGAAGAAGAAGAGGTTAACTTGGAAACTTCGTCTTCTGAAGACATTGCATGGTCCAAAGATGAAGGTATTGTTGAAGCTCAGGGGAAAAAACCTGAAGAACTTCGAAGCTGGGAAAAGAGCCCCGAACGACTTCGAACTTGGGCCGAACTTCAACAAGAACAGAAAGATTTTAGAGCTTCGAAGGGAGGTAGAAGAGTTAAACGCAAAGTTGTTAGAACTCCCGGCTCTGGAACTAGTCGTTCCAACCTTAGTAGTAGCTCTAGAGATCGAAGGGGTCTTCGATTCCTTCTTGGCATAAACACCGATTTTTCGTGATGTAATTGTAATTTGTTCTGATAATAAATATTGATTTTTAAAATTGTCTCCCTACTTCCCAGCCCCTCTTTGGGCGTAAGCAACTTCGAACTATAGTCAAAGAAGGTTAGGCGCAAAGAAAAACATAGGAGCACAATTTTGGAGGCTCGGAGCCCCTCAGCAATTTAAAAATTGATTAAAATCTTATAAAGTGTCTTCGACTACTTGAAGTCTGAAAACTGGTAACTTAGTACTTTTTGTTTTGAAAGAAGTCACTTCGAACAACTTTCTGGACACTTTAGTGTCCCAAACGATTGGTCACTTTGGACTCTTTTCACAGATATTCGAAGCTCATCAGCTCAAACTCTATTTGTTTTGGCCTCCTTCGGCTCTTTTTGCGAATGCTATCAAATCGGTGGTTTGGAATTCGCAGTGGTCTCCTTGGACTCTTTTTACGGATGCTTTCAAGCCGAAGCTTGGAATCCGCATTATTTGGTCTCCTTCGACTCTTTTTATGGATGCTTTCAAGCCGGTGGCTTGGAACTCGTTTTTCAGTGACTTTCCCACCTCGTCGGAAGCTTCGAACCAGTGGTCCGAAGTCTGAAAAATGATTTAAATTAATGACACTTCATTCCAAGCCAACTTTGTTCTTCCAGTGCGTCCACTAGAAGTAGGAGGTGTTGGGGGTAGGCATTATCTGAACCATGAACTTTATTCATTCAGAAGGTGTTTACAAATGATTACAAAGAGCCCCTATGCGAAATATCGCTTTAAGTGCTCCGCATGCCATGTATGTGTTAGCTCTTCACCTTCTAAAGTAGCTAACTTAAAAGAACCAGGGCGTCCTAAGCGGAGAATTATATATGGGCCTTCCCACTTATTCCCTAGTTTCCCTGGTGCTATAACACTTCGCACAACAAGATGACCCGGGTTAAGCTCATTAAGCTTGACCTTCGGATCAAACCAAGTCTTCGTTTGCTGATGATACTTCGACAAATTGGCGACAGCTCGAAGTCTTGTTTCTTCTGTTAAATCAAGCGAAGTTTGCCTTTCTGCTTCTATTTCCGGTTCGGTGCTGCGAAAGGATCCTCCTTTAAGCTCTGTCGGCATCATAGCTTCGTCTCCGAATAATAGTCTTAAAGGAGTGAAACCCATAGACCTTGTCTGAGTTGTCCGAATGGACCATAGGATCTTCGGGAGCTCTTCGGTCCACAATCCTTTTGCCAATCCCACTATTCTTCGATTCAGCCCTGACAAGATATTACCATTGGCTCTTTCCACAGCTCCGTTAGACTGAGGATGTCGCACTATAGCAAATCATAATTGGATGCCTAGATCTTCACAAAATTTCCTGAAGGGTTCTGCATCGAATTGTGTTCTTGTTGGGAGAGATAATCCCGACGGCTGAAGGGGGCCCACAACCAGGGGTTCCGAAGCCTGGTGCCGGAGGGACCAGGACCTACGGGCGATGAAGCCGGAGGCCACCCTCCGGGAGAGGGATGCCGGGGGCCCCCCTCCGGGGGAAGGATGCCGGGGGCCACCCTCCGGGAGAAGGATGCTGGAGGCCACCCTCCGGGAGAAGGACGCCGGAGGCCACCCTCCGGGAGAAGATTGCCGGGGGCCCTCCCTCGGCCCGCGGTAGTGAATCCGGAGGGAGTGTTGGCGGGAAAAGGACTGGACAAATATACGGGGAGACAGGATCGCGATCCTCTGAGCCGTGTCGGGCGGTGTAGGCAGCGTCCGACGCGGCTGATACGCTGTCAGAGTCGAATCTTCCTGTCTATACTGTGTATAGTCCGATTTGTCTGTACTACCGACCGGCGTCTGGCCATGTAGTAGTTGGCGGTCCAGAGGCGCTTGGTCCTCTGGACGGGGCGCCTTATAAATACCCCCCAACTATAGTTGTAAGGGACAGGCTCAAGGAGCATTGAATACACTACTCTCGTTCCCACTAAGAAAACCTGCTGGTCCGATCCGTCATTCCAACAGTTGGCGCCGTCCATGGGGACCTTAGTTCAAGAAGCTAGCGTCCTCTACACCCACTCACCAAAGCATGTCGGGTCGGAAGGGAGCGAGCACGGTTCCTCTACGCCGGTCAGCTCGCGCCGCCGGGGTCGAGCCTGCTCCGGTCCCCGACCCCAGTCCTCTGGCCCCCGCTGTTGCGCCCGTTGGGGAACCCTCCCTGGAGCCAACCTAGGTGCCGGAAGGGACGCTTGAGGCCCAGGGCCCTGTCAGCGTACTTGAGCGAGCCTCCGCCAACCTGG
This sequence comes from Zizania palustris, assembly GCA_019279435.1. Taxonomy (NCBI): domain Eukaryota; kingdom Viridiplantae; phylum Streptophyta; class Magnoliopsida; order Poales; family Poaceae; genus Zizania; species Zizania palustris. The sequence goes on from JAAALK010000080.1 coordinate 95,754,718, forward strand.
CAGGGTTGCCAGAGGAGCCGCCAGAGCAGCGTCCTCCGAGCGGACCCCCGATGGTGTCCCTTCGGACCGACTACGTCCGCTCGCGGGACCCCGATACCGCTTCAGGAGGAAGCGGGAGCCAAGCTGACGCCCTGGCCACCGAGAACGCTCGGATGAAGGCGGAACTGGCCTTGTGGCGCCAGGAGGCATCGCTCCGCCCTCCGGAGCCCCTCCGCGCCGCGAAAGCTGTGGCCGTGGCGCTGAGCGATGACGAGGATCCGGTGGAGGGAGAAAATGCGTCCTTCGACGAAGAGTCCCCCCTGCACCCGGACCTTCGGAGGGTGCGCTTCGGTTCAAAGTTTCGCGCCGCCAAGCTTCCCAAGTACTCCGGGGATTCCGACCCTGGGGAGTTCTCCCGTTCATACGCCCTGGCGATAGAAGCATCCGGGGGAAGCCGAGACACCATGGCTAAATGCTTCCCCCCTAGCGTTCGAAGGGATCGCCCTCCGGTGGTTCTGGTCACTCCGACCCAGGACCATCCATTCGTGGGATCAACTGAGGAAGAAATTCGTCAACAATTTCCAAGGGACCTTCGTGGCCCCTATGTCCACCAGGAGCCTCTTCCAGGTGAAGCAGCAGCCCAGAGAAACTTTGCGGCAGTATTCCCAACGCTTCGCGCACACCAAGGCCCAGATCACGGGGCTCTCGGCTTCCTCCGTCATCGATGCTGCCCGAGAAGGCGTCACCCACCCAGGCCTCCTCAACAAGCTCCACCGGAAGCCCATCTCCTCGGTGGCACAACTCATGACGTATTTCAAGGAATACACCCGGTCCAAAGAGGGCCAGATGCGCCGACAAGCGATGATAGTCCCTGTCCGGGCCCCGAGCGCCAGGACATATGAAGCCCCGCCGGACCTCAGCCGAGGAGCACGCCCCGCTCCCGACATCCGTCGCCAAGAGTCCGGCCGGCAAGACTCCGTCCACCGGGACTCTCGACGAGGCCGAAAGCATCTTCGGGGGGAAGTCCTCAGCATTACCCCTTGAGCCCTCGCCAAGCATCTGCACACGCCCTCCGCAAGCCGTTCCGTCGGGGCCAAGGCTCCGCCTCGAGCGCTCTCCGGGGGAGCCCCCTCTACTGCAGCGTCCACGGCGAAAACCGGAGCCACGACACCGATTCCTGCCGGACTACCTCGAGCATAATTCCGGTCACGGTTCCACCGACAAGGGAATCCCAGTCCCCCGCCCAGAGGCAGTTTAGGTAGTCGGGCGTGGCGATGAGCCGGAGGTCCTGCGCCTAGCCCCGGAGTTCGGCAGGGCCCCGGCCCCCAAGCTTGAAGATGCGCCAGATCGGGGAAAGCGAGTGGTCCTCCCCATATCCGGAGGAGGACTTCTGGGAGCCCTGTCCAAGCGCCAGCGGCGAGACTATGTTCGGGAGGTCGGGCATATCGGCACCTCCAGCCCCTCGGCCCTCCCTGAATGGTCCCATGTTCCCATCTCCTTCACCGCCGAAGATGCCGCCGGAGTCAAGTTCCCGCACGCCGATCCCCTCGTTATCTCGGCAGACATCGCCAGAGTCGAGGTGCGTCGCATCCTGGTTGACGGGGGGAGTTCCACTGACATCATCTTCGTGCAGGCCTTTGATCAGCTGTGCCTGTCGCGCAAGCACCTACTGCTGGCTTCCCATCCACTCCAGGGCTTCGCAAGCCCCCCGCTCGATGCCCTGGGCCAGGTCGCGCTGGAGGTGACCTTTGGCGACTCCCCCCTTCGGCGCTGCGAGGAGATCCTGTTCGACGTGGTCGACGCCCCATACGCTTACAACGCCATCTTCGGAAGGGGATTGCTTAACCGCTTCGGAGCCGTCGCGCACCACAACTACCTATTCCTCAAGATGCCGACTCTGGGTGGGGTGTTATCGATCCTGGGCGACCAGGCCACAGCCCGCCGTGTCGAGTACGGTCATTCGGCGCTATTGGAGCCGCGGCAGATCCACAGTGTCCGCGAAGGTGCAGAAGGCGCCAGCCTCCCCGGAGGGGGGGACCCCGGGCAGAAGGGACGCCCAGCAAAACCTCTCCCGGAGGGGGAGGTCATTACCAAGATCTTAACCCAAGACGGGAAGGAGTACCCGATCAAGTTCAGAGGGGGTCTGGAGCGGGAGGTGTCGGCGTAGCTCGAGGGCATCATCTGCGGCAACCTCGACATCTTCGCATGGTCCAACGAAGACATTACCGGCGTCGACCGCTCGATCATTGAGCACTCACTGGCCGTCGACCCGAAGGCACAGCCGGTCCGCTAGTGGCTCAGGAAGCTTTCCACCGAACGGGCCGAGCTCGCCAAGGCTGAGACAGAGAAGCTGCTTCGAGCAGGGGTCATCCGGGAATTGAGTCATACCGACTGGTTGTCTAACCCAGTATTTGTCCAGAAGAAAACATTTGGAAAATGGCGCATGTGTATCGACTTTACTTCTCTAAATAAAGCTTGCCCCCGCGACCCCTACCCCTTGCCTCGCATTGACCAACTAGTTGATTCCACGGTTGGAGAAGAGCTCCTCAGTTTCCTCGACGCTTATTTCGGCTATCACCAGATTTGGTTAAAGCCCGAAGACCAAGTCAAAACAAGTTTCGTCACCCCCGCTGGAGTATTCTGCTAACTCCCGATGCCCTTCGGCCTCCGCAATGCAGGGGCCACCTTTTCAAGACTAATCTCCAAAGCCTTGGGTCATCAGTTGGGGCGTAATGTGGAAGCATACATGGACGGCATCATCATCAAAAGTACCACCAAGAGCCATCATGGCTCGGACATAGCCGAGACCTTCGACAGCCTCCGGTGGTGTGGAATCCGGCTAAATCCAGAAAAGTGTGTCTTCGGAGCGCGCAGGGAAGCTACTTGGGTATCTGGTCTCCAGCCGAGGCATTGAAGCCATCCCAACACAAGTTAATGCATTGCAGAACATGTCCCCCCAAGAACTTGAAGCAAGCACAGAAGCTAGTCGGGCGGTTGGCAGCCCTCGGACGATTTTTAGCAAGATCAGCAGAACGAAGCTTGCCCATCTTAAAGGCGCTTCGGGGTTCAAAGCATTTCGCATGGACCCCCGAATGTCAAGACTGTTTTGAACAAATCAAAGAGTATCTCTCCGGCCTCGTGGCCCTTGCCACACCCCGGCCCGACAGCCCCTTGTTGGTCTACCTCGCCGCCTCCGGCAACGCGGCAAGTGCGGCTCTGGTCCAAGAGGAAGCACGCGACGGGAAGTTGATACAGCGCCCCATCTACTTCGTTTCCGAAGCCCTCGCCGGAGCCAAAGCTCGGTACTTCGAGCTCGAGAAAGTGGCCTACGCCCTCGTCATGGCATCCAGGAAACTTCGGCACTACTTCCTGGCCCATGATGTCATCATCCCGACTGCCTACCCGCTTGGTGACATGTTCCGGAACAAGGACGCCACCGGTCGCATTGGCGAGTGGGCGGTGGAGTTGGCCCCGTTCAGAATTTCCTTCGTCGCCCGTACCGCCATCAAGTCCCAAATCCTCGCCGACTTCATCGCAGAATGGACGATGGCATCTGATCGCGCCGGCACCGAAACAAGCGTGGCAATCTGGACTGTCAATTCGGACGGTGCTTACCAGGCTTCGAGGGCTGGAGCCGGAGCAGTCATCGTCTCCCCCTCCGGCCAGCAGGCCTTGTATTCCGCTCGACTGAACTTCAAGGCTACCAACAATATCACCGAGTACGAAGGGGTCCTCTTGGGTCTCCGCAAGGCGCACGCGCTGGGAGCAGCGCGCTGGGAGCAGCGCGCGTAGTCATCAAGACCGATTCCCACGTAGTCGCCGTGCACATCGACAAGAGTTTCCAGGCTAAGCACCCGGACCTTGCCTCCTACCTCGACGCCATCCGCAGGTTCGAAGCATCCTTCAAGGGTATATCCGTCCAAAACATCCCGCAAGGCGAAAACGGCAAAGCTGATGCCCTCACCAAAGCCGGGGCAGGAGCTCAAGCCTTACCGCCGGGCGCTTTTTTTGAGGATATCATCCAACCTTCGGTGCCCCCTCGCAGCGAGGCGTCAAACTCCGCCTCAGATGAGCCCCCGCCGTCACCTCAGCCAGCTCCAGTCCTGTGTATGGTCGATGGCGATTGGCGGGAGCCCATCCTGCGCACGCTCATGGGTAGCGAAGACGATCATCCTAGCCCCGACCAAGTTCGCCTCTAGCTCCGTGCAAGGTCCTTCCAGGTCATCAACGGCATCCTATACAAGTCAGGGGGTATGTTCTCCGCTACTCCGTTGCATCTCTCACTCGGACGGAGTGACCATGCTCCGAGAAATCCACCAGGGGCTGTGCGGGAGCCACCTGGCACCACGGGCCCTCGCGGGCAAAGCTCTCTGGCAAGGCGTATACTGGCCCACTATCGTTGCCGACGCCGAAGAACTCGTCTGCACTTGCCAAGGCTGTCAGTGGATGGGGCGGCGCAGTCATCGACCCCCAGCCAGCCTGCTACCCATCCCTCCTGTGTGGTCGTTGGCCTGATGGGGCATGGACCTCATTGGACCATTTCCTAGAGCGAAAGGCAACCTGCGCTTTGCTGTCGTCGCCGTCGAGTATTTCTCCAAGTGGGTCGAGGCTGAGCCACTGAATTCCATCACATCTCGAAGCGTCCAGAAATTCTTCTGGCAGAATATCGTGTGCCGTTTCGGAGTGCCCAGGCAGCTCACATTGGACAACGGAACGCAGTTCGATGCTGGGGCTTTTTGGGCATTCTGCGACGAATTGGGGGTCCAGCTCTGCTTCGCCGCAGTCCGGCATCCCCAGTCTAATGGGGCTGTGGAGCGATCTAATGGGCACATCCTCTCAGGCGTCAACAAACGCATCGTTGGCTTAGCCAAAGGATCGTGGCCCGATGAGCTGCCGAAGATCTTGTGGTCCATCCGGACCACCACTTCCCGAGCTACCGGCTTCACCCCATTCCGCCTCCTGTTTGGCGATGAAGCAATGACCCCAATGGAGATCCGAGCCGGTTCGCTACGCGTCACAGCACCCGATGCCGATAAAGAGCGCACCGTCTCCCTCGACCTGGCCGAAGAGACGCGGCTCCGAGCCATTGCCAACCTCTCCCAGTATCAGAAGGAGACAAAGGCATGGTATGATCCCAAAGTCAAGCGCAATGAGTTCCAGCCGGGGCACCTCATCCTTCGCGCGGTGGCCGCTCCCACCAAACTGGGCAACAAATGGGAAGGACCATACATTGTAACAAGGTCCGGACGCCCGGGCTCTTACCGGCTCGCCACCTTGGAAGGCGAGGAGCTGAAGCATACTTGGCACGCGGAGCACCTGAAGCGTTACTTTCCGTAGTCTCATAAGTGTATTCCGCTAGCAGCCGATAGCGCCTGCTTTTGTATCCAAATTGCGTAATAAAATCACCAGGCAAATGTTTTCGCCATGGCGAATGCGCAACGACTCTAAGAGTTTCACTTCACCAAAGAATATCAGGTTCTGAGCTCCGGCTCGACGCACCCTCACACTCGGGTTCCGAGCTCTGACTCGACGCACCCCCGCAATCGGGTTCCGAGCTCTGGTCGACGCACCCTCGCTCTCGGGTTCCGAGCTCCGGCTCGACGCACCCCCGCAATCGAGTTCCGAGCTCCGGCTCGACGCACCCTCGCTCTCGGGTTCCGAGCTCCGGCTCGACGCACCCCCGCAATCGGGTTCCGAGCTCCGGCTCAACGCACCCTCGCTCTCGGGTTCTGAGCTTTGGCTCGACGCACCCCCGCAATCGGGTTCCGAGCTCCGGCTCGATGCGCCCTTGCACTCGGGTTCTGAGCTCCGGCTCGACGCACCCCCGCAATCGGGTTCCGAGCTCCAGCTCGACGCACCCTTGCCCTCGGGTTCCGAGCTCCGGCTCGACGCACCCCCGCAATCAGGTTCCGAGCTCCGGCTCGACGCGCCCTCGCACTCGGTTCCGAGCTCCGGTTCGATGCACCTTCGCAATCGGTTTCCGAGCCCTGACTCGACGTAGCCTCGAAGTTTGAACCAGAGCCCCGGCCCGAGATGCACTCAGTCATATTTCAAGCTCCCATTCAAAGTATCCTACCCTTGTAGGCGAGATACATTCACCGCGCCTTCCTCCTAGCTGGTTAGCGCCCAGCCGGCAAACCGACTACCCGCTAAGGAGGGGGGAAGGGAAGGAGCAAGGAGAAAGGCTTCAACCACATATATTGGAAAAAGAAGAAAAAGGGGGGCGTACAGTGTTTATTACAAATCAAAGACAGAAGAGAAGGATCAAGAGAAGTTTTCATCCAAGCCAAGCAAGAACCGAAGGCCCCCTCGGTCGGAGGGACCACCTGGGCCAGAGCGCGCTTCGGTCGGAGGCCCGGACGCGGTCCGCGCGGACCTCTCCTTCCTCTTCCTTCGCTCCTCCTCCTTCTTCTGAGCATGAAAGGCCCTCTGGTCTTCTTGAAGTTGGGCCCAGCTGCGCAGATTGTCCCCCCGGGGGGGCGCTTCGTCTAGGCCGGCTTCCGTATCAGACCAGTCCACTGGTTCGGGAGACGAAGACAAGGAGCAGGGCCCTGTTTCTTCTTCCTTGACAAGGTTCAGAAACCCTCGGAGGATGTCGCGGTCCGCGTGTCCGTCGCTACTACGGGGAAGGATGAAGCGCGCAGGCCGATTCGCTCTCAGAGCCTCGAAGATAGCCCAACGATGTCGAAGAGCGTCGTCAAATTCAAGCACTTCGACATCACAGTCGCAATCGTGGACACCCTGAATGAACCCCAGAAGGTACTCTTTATTAATATATGACTAAGTTTCCAAAGCTATTACAGGCTAATACAACGAGAAGATCTAGAAGAAGCTACACCTTCGGGTCCGGCTGGCGGGCCGAGACCGAAGGCTTCGAGGGAGCCGGAGGACCGCGGGCGCGGAGCGCCTCCTCCAGCCAAGTCTTGATCGCTTCGGGACCCTTAGCCTGCCAAACCGCCTTGAGCGCCCTCCAAGATTGACTCAGCATAGGGCTCGGCGTTCGGAGGTGATCCCCCACGAAAGTGACCGGATGCGAGCTCGAAGGCGAAGGAAGAGGAAGTCCAGACACTTCGAGATGTCGAAGAATCCCGTAAGCGGCCACCCGAGCAGACACCTCGTCGTACTGCGCTACGGTAAGGTGTATTTGCCGGACGGCGGACTGGATAAATTTCACCCGACGGACCAGGGGCTCCCAGGCGATGTCAAACGCGCCACATCCGGTGCCGTAGCACGCCAGCACCTTCCGGAGGGACACCGCAGTGTCAGCCGCCGTCTTCCCTGCCTCGGCAAGCGCCTCGGTCATCTCCCCGTTCTAGGCGGCGAGGTCCACCTCGACCCGCTCCATCTGGGCCACTCGGGCCCCAAGGGCCTCGATGTTACTGCCGCCTCCCGGAGCTTGCCTACCTCTGAGACTTGAGTCCGGAGCACGGAAACCTCCTCTTCGAGCCGCTCTGCTTCTGCGGCCTTGGTCCGAAGCCCCTCCGCCTCGGCAGCTCAAGCCCGGAGGGCGTCGACTTCCGCCTCCAGCTCATCGGCTCGCGCGGCTCGAGCCCAGAGCCCTTCCAGCTCCACGACGCGGGCCTTGAGGGAGTCCACCTCCGCCACCTGGGCCTCGAGCGCTTCGACCTTTGCTGCCTGGAGCCGAAGGGCTTCGACCTCCGCTGCTCGCTCACGAGCCAGTCTCTCCGCGGTATCCGCTCGAGCCGCAAGCCCCGCGGCATCCGCCTCGCGGCGTCGGCGCTCGGAGAGCAGGGCAATCAGCGAACCCTGCGCCAATGCAACCACCTACGCGCAAGGAAGATAATCAGAAGAAGAGCTAGGGGCTCATTGAAGGCACTCCAAGAAAGTACCTGACCCGCTACAGTCTCGATGGCTCTGCCAAGGTCCAGGCCGTCTGATAACCCCAGTTCATCTACCACCGGGGCCTCGCGCAGCCGTAGGTAGTAGTCGTGGACGGGGGCCACCTTGGACGCGAAGTCCGCGCCGTCCACTAGGAAGGGGCACAAGAGGGGCACGGTGGTGCGCGCGCCTTGAGAGTCGGAAGGGGGCCGAGGTCGGTTCCCCGCGTCTTCGACGGCCTCTGGAGAGGCCCCTTCGGAGGCTTCGGACTCCGTTCCGCCCAGTTGCCCCGAAGCCCCCATCGTGCTGACAGGGGCTCTGGACCTTACATCAGCAACATCGTCGGGAAGCGGAACGACTGGTTCGACGCCCCGGGCAGATGTGCCTGCGTAGGTGAGGAAAGGCTGAGATCGAGAAGACCCAACGTTTAGGGAAAGGACGGGTAAGCTATCATACCTTCGTCCGCGGCCTCGGCAAGGTCCTCCGAAAGCTGGGCGAATCCCGACGGGCTCGGGCTGTAGAAAAGATTGTCGATCGAGTTCACCGGGGATCCCGCCGCCGCCGCGGCGAGCTCGGCCTCCATGTCGGTGCTCCTCTCGACGGCGCCAAGCGGGTCGGCCAACCCCCCGCGGTCCAAGTTGTCCGTCTCCCTGCTCTCGTGGGAGCCGGCGGATCCCCCCTCCGAAGCCGGTTCGCGCAGGGGAGCAGTCTCGGGAGGCGGCGTTGCCCCGATGATGGGCGCCTCCTGCCCGGCCCTCGGCACGGGCTCCGCGGGGCCCGAGCGAGGGGGAGCATCTCCGGTCCTTCCAGCGTTCGGTTGGACCGACGGGGTCGGGTCCGGAATTACCGGAGGGTCCCCTGACTCCGATTGGGCCCCGTCACTTGAACCTCCCCACTCGGAGTGGGAGGCAGAGTGTCCCGGAGAAAGCTGCCTTGGGCCCTTCACTATCTTCTTCTTGGGGGGCACCGAGGAGAGAGGCAACCATCGGAGTCGCCCACCTTCCTCTTCGAGACAGCCCGGAGGACCTCACCCTCCAGAAGAGGCGGAGGTGAGAGCTCGAGTGCCCCCCACACTCTGTTGAAGCGCTCCCAGGAGCCCACCAGCTCCAGCCGCCGAGTGCGTTCGGCCGGGGTCTGGGCTCCGAGAATCCTCTCCGTCATGCGGGCCACCTCCTCGGGGGTCCGGGCAACGAGCGACCCTGCGTTCGAAGATCAGGACCGGAGTACCCTTCGAGCATGAAAGACGGGAACGAAGTTAATAGGTGCGGAGGCTTACCAAGCTGGCGGGAGAGCTCCGCTGGCATCGACTCGTCCTGGCTACTCCGGAGTGACGCTGACTATTCTTCCTTCAGCGGAGGGATCTCGAGGGCCATGAACTCCTCCACCAAGTCCCGCATGCACATTCGGCGGGCGACGATCTGGAGAAGCTGGATCCTCGCGGAGATCGAGCCAGCATTGGTCTCGATGCGCGCTTCCCTCTAGAATCAAATGTGGCGCGGGATCCCGATGAGGCCAGAGCTGAGCCCCACGCGGACGTAGAACCACCGGTTCACCCACTTGGAATACCATCTTTTGTTGATGGCCTTCGGCGGGAAGAAGTCCGCGTACTTCCTCCGAAGCTGGAAATTGATGCTCCCGAAGGCCAGTATCTGGCCTCCCTTCTTCTTTGGCTGGCAGAGAGCTTCGTGCATCTACGCAAAGATCTCCGCCCTCCCTTCGCAGCCTTCGGCGCGCATGGCCCACTTGAAAATGGCGAGGCGGGCCACGGCGTTAGGGGACAACTGCGGGAGCTCCAGATGGAACACATCTAGCACCCCGGCGAGGAGCTCCAAGGCGGGGAACCCCAGCCCCGCGTCGAAAAAAGCTTCGAAGACGACGACCTCGCCTTCTCGCAGCTACGGGGCCGTCTCTCGACCCGGCTTCCTCGTCGACGTCTCAGGACCGAGGTGGCCCCTGGTTGCTTGCTCGATCGACGCATCCGCGCACGCAGACGAGCCGAGCTCCAGGGTCTGCTCCCGAAACCGCTCTGAGGCGGGATGGAGCTCGCGCGAGCTATGCGTCTCCGACGGGCCCGATGCCGTCGCCGCCATCTGGCGCTGCAAGAAGTGCGGGTCCATCGCCATGGTTGGAGTAGCGCTCCTCACCATTGCGCAAGGAGGCGAGAGAAGTGTAGGCGCTCAGGAAGCAGGACGGACGCTGTCTGAGGTGACTAGAGTGGGCGCGGCAAAGTGAAGGGGGGAGAACAGGCCACGCGACGGGAGATATTTAAGCACAAGGCCATCGGTTCCCTTCCCCGTTCGCTCAGCGTGTGAACGTGGCGGTTGCGTGGCACCCGCATTTAAGGCCAAACCAGCGCATTGGAGCGTGGCGGCTCCCTGGCGGTTCGCCTCCCCAACGTCGTTTACACACACGCGACATTAACTGCTTCAGGTGGCGTTTGGCCGCCTCCTCGGGGCCAGAACCCCACGGTCAATGGTGCGCAGGTACCCAGCGGGCTTGGTCAAACTCCTCTTAACCCGCCGGGAGGAGGATTCGAAGCAGCCCTCAGCCTCCAGGTCTGATCACGCCCGCCCGCTTCGGAGCTCCTCCGCGTCGGTCGAAGGGGGCCACGCTGCGGCTGGATCCAGCACCCCAATGTAAGTTACATTCCTTATGAAAGTTATCGGAATTATCATGTGCGCTTCCAACCTCTCTTAATACAGGGCTCTCGAGAGGAAAGAAGCGAGGGGCTACTGTTGGGGGAGATAATCCCGATGGCTGAAGGGGGCCCACAACCAGGGGGTCCGAAGCCTGGTGCCGGAGGGACCAGTACTTACGGGCGATGAAGCCGGAGGCCACCCTCCGGGAGAGGGATGCCAGGGGCCACCCTCTGGGAGAAGGATGCCGGGGGCCCCCCTCCGGGAGAAGGATGCCGGAGGCCACCCTCCGGGAGAAGGATGCCGGGGGCCACCCTCCAGGAGAAGGACGCCGGAGGCCACCCTCCGGGAGAAGATTGCCGGGGGCCCTCCCTCGGCCCGTGGTAGTGAATCCGGAGGGAGTGTTGGCGGGAAAAGGACTGGACAAATATATGGGGAGATAGGATCGCGATCCTCTGAGCCGTGTCGGGCGGTGTAGGCAGCATCCGACATGGCTGATACGCTGTCAGAGTCTAATCTTCCTGTCTGTACTGTGTATAGTCCGTTTTGTCTGTACTACCGACCGACGTTTGGCCATGTAGCAGTTGGCGGTCCAGAGGCGCTTGGTCCTCTGGACGGGGCGCCTTATAAATACCCCCCAACTGTAGTTGTAAGGGACAGGCTCAAGGAGCATTGAATACACTACTCTCGTTCCCACTAAGAAAACCTGCTGGTCCGATCCGTCGTTCCAACAGTTCCATTGTCAACTGTCAGCTGCCGAGGCACTCCGAACTGGCATATGATATTTTTCCAGAAAAATTTTTGTACATTATTCGAAGTGATAGCTGTTAGGGGCTCTGCTTCGACCCACTTTGAAAAGTACTCAATTGCTACCACTGTGAATTTCAAATTTCCTTTTGCTACTGGGAAGGAGCCAATAAGATCCATGCCCCATCTGGCCATGGGCCATACTGGAGCAATGACTTGAAGAGCTGTTGGCGAGCGATGACTTCTTCGTCCCATCCACCAACAACCTTGGCAGGTGCGGACTAAGTTCTCCGCATCAGCTACTATTGTAGGCTAATAAAGCCCCTGGCGAAGTGTTTTTCCTGCCAAAGCTCGAGGGGCCAGATGGCTACCACAAAGTCCTTCATGGATTTCTCGAAGAATTTCTTGACCTTCGGGTTGAGATTTACATCGGAGTAGAGGGGAACATACTCTGGTCTTGTACAAAATACCGTTGATTATATGATAATTTCGAATTCTAAGCTTCAACCTCGAAAGTTGTGGCCCTTCAGACAAATTTGCTTCTCCTTGCAATAATTCCATAATTGAACTTCGCTAATCTGCACTTGGAATGCAAAGGACTTCCGCAAAAGGGATCTGTGGCACCGAAGGTGTACTGAGTTCTTCATAAAATGCCTCTTCTAGAATGTCCATAGCTCCGGCTGCAGCTTTCGCCAAGATATCAGCTTGCGCATTTTCTCCTCTAAATATTTTGCAAGCTGTGGATGCCGAACTTGAAAACTCTTGTCTACGTGTCCTGCTACAATTTGAGAATCTGTCTTAATAACAACTCTTGTAGCCCCTAAAGCACGTGCCTTTCGAAGTCCTAGCAAAATTCCTTCATACTCCGCAGTATTATTGGTAGACTTAAAATTGAGTCTTGCGGAATACATTTCCTTTTGCCCTGAAGGTGAAATTATCACTGCTCCGACGCTTGCTCTAGATGCTTGGAAAGCTCCATCGGAGTAAATGGTCCAAATTCCTTCACTTGGCTTCTCCGGAGCCCATGCAGCAGGGGGAGTCCACTCTGCCACAAAGTCCACCAACACTTGTGACTTAATTGCTGTCCTTGCCACGAAGGATATGCCAAAGGGTGCTAATTCAACGGTCCACTTCCCAATTCTTCCTGTGGAGTCCTTACTTCGGAGCATATCTCCTAAAGGATATGAAGTTGGTACAATCACATTGTGTGCCAAAAAATAATGTCTTAACTTCCTCGAAGCCATTATCAAAGCATAAGTGAACTTCTCAAGCTCAGAATATCTTGTTTTTGCTCTGGACAATGCTTCGGATACAAATAGACTGGATTTTTTTACCAAATTTCCATTGAAATCAACCTCTCTAACAAGAACTGCGCTGACAGCAGAACCAGTAGCTGCAAGGTAAAGGAGTAGGGTTTCGTCCGCAACAGGCACCGTGAGTGTAGCGAGATTACTGAGATAATTCTGAATATCATCGAAACTTTTTGACACTCCGGTGTCCATGCAAAATCTTTGGACCCCTTTAATGCTTTGAAAATGGGCAAACTTCTCTCTCCAAACCATGCCAAAAGTCTGTTAAGTGCTGCAAGACGACCGGTCAACTTTTGTACTTGCTTTAAATTCTCCGGGGGAGCCATCATTTGCAACACAGTTATTTGAGTGGGGCTAGCTTTGATCCCTCTGCTTGAAACTAGATACCCTAACAATTTTCCACCCTGCGCCCCGAAGATACATTTTTCGGGGTTAAGACGGATTCCACATGCCCGAAGGCTATTAAATGTTTCTGCTAAGTATAGGCTATGTTGGTGCTGTTGAGCACTCTTTATTACAATATCATCCATATAGGCCTCTACATTGCGACCTAATTGATGACCTAGAGCCTTAGCAATTAACCTCGAAAAAGTAGCCCCGACATTTCTTAAGCCAAAGGGCATTCTTACATAACAGAAGACTCCCGAAGGAGTTATAAAGCTTGTCTTGATTTCATCTTCGCACTTTAACCAGATTTGATGATAGCTGGAATACGTGTCGAGGAAGCTTAATAACTCCGAACCAGCAGTAGAGTCAACCAATTGATCAATTCGGGGCATGGGGTAGGGGTCACGGGGGCATGCTTTATTCAAAGATGTAAAATCAATACACATGCGCCACTTCCCAGAAGATTTCTTCTTAACGAAGACTGGGTTGGCTAACCACTCCGTATGAGCCACTTCTCTGATAATCCCTGCCTTCAGCAGCTTTTCCACTTCGTCTTTGGCAAGGATAGCCCTCTCCGTAGACAGCTTCCGGAGTCCTTGCCGAACAGGCCGAGCCTTCGGGTTCACGAGTAAACTGTGTTCAATAATGTCCCGACTCACTCCGATGATGTCTTCATCAGACCAAGCAAAGACATCTAAATTCTCCTCAACTACTTTCTCTAATGAAGTAGCGACTTCTGGGGGCAAGTCCTTGCCAAATTGAAATGAATATTCCTTGCCATCTTTGACAATAACCTTCGTTGCAATGTCTCCTTCAGGGCTTGGCCTTGGGAAGGACTTTTTCGAAAATTTGCTCGGAGCAGAAAAAACCTCCGGGTTATCTTGCACGCTGTTCACCTGTCTTGGGTCAAGAGGAGGGCCATGACCATACTCCGCTCTTCGCGCAGTGGCCTGATCTCCAAAAATGGTGAGTACTCCCGCCTGTGTGGGCATCTTCATACACAGGTAATTATGATGCGCCGTAGCTCTGAATTGATTCAACATGCCCCTTCCGAAGATAACATTGTATGCATATGGGGCATCCACAACATCAAAAATCACTTCCTCCGTCCTGGCTAGTAGCCCCTCTCCGAAAGTAACTTCTAGGCCAATTTGGCCGAGGCCATGCAACGGACGGGCTGTTGGGAGAAGATGCTTCATGGAGATGCAGAGTTGATCAAAAGCTTGGACAAAGATAATATCTGCCGAACTCCCTCTATCGATTACACTCTCCGAACCTCGGTCCCTGCTATGTCGGTAGTGATGACAAGTGGGTCTGCATGTGGAAACTTTATACCAGCTGCATCATCTGTAGAAAAAGATATCGGCACATGGGACCATTCAGGCATAGCAGCTACAGATGAAGAAGTTCCAATATGGCCCACCTCTCTGACATATTCTCTTCTCTGTCTCTTTGATATACTTCCAAGAGTCCCTCCTCTGAAGATGGGGAGGACTACTCTTTTCCCTCGATCTTGACCATCTTCCTGCTTCGGGGGTGGCATAACATTGACCATCGGAGGCCGTCTTGCCGGGTCGAAGTTCTCTATCCGTGCCATAGCCTGAACAGGCTCCGGACGTGCTTCGGTCGGAACTCGGTCAGTAGTGCCTTGACCCGAAGTTCTTCCTAGGTACTCGCCTCTTAAAGCGAGTATAGATTTACACGCATCAGTCGCGTGACTTCGATTCTCACCATGGACGCAGCAGAAAAAGGCCTGGGCTTTGCTAGCCAGTTTCCCTGGCGGCCTCCAGCCGCTGGTCTTGCTTCCTGAAGGCTGTGAAGCCCTTGGGGCAAATTTCTACGGGGTGCAATGTTCAAGACTTCTGAATGAGGATGCTTTTGCCCCCGACGCCTGTCGTACTGAGCTTCAAAGCTAGGCCCCTGCGGCTGTGTTGAAGTCTTCACTTCCAACTTAACTTCTTGCAGTATCGACGGAGTTGCAGCAGTTCTCCGAAGCCAGCCCTCTTCTGACCTTGCATACTCTTCGAAGTAAGACATCAACTGAGCAACAGAAGATATCTGCTTCTGGTGAAGTTTATCAAGGAGGCCTGCGTGGGTAACTCCCTCTCGAGCTGCGTCAACTATAGAAGATGTAGTTAACCCTCGAATTTGCGACTTCGTATGGGCGAAGCGCTTGAAATATTGCCTTAAAGTCTCTCTAGGGAGCTGCTTCACCTGGAAAATACTTCCTGTTGACATTGGGGGTACGAAGGTACCCTGAAAATTGCTTATGAACTTCTTCCTTAATTGCTCCAAGGTTCTGATTGACCCTGGTTTCAAAGACTAGAACCACCATAGCGCCACTCCTTCAAGAGCTAGGGGAAAACATTTGGCCATGGTGTCTCGCACCCCTCCGCTAGCCTCAATTGCTAATGCATAAGAATGGGAAAACTCCCCAGGATCTTCGTCTCCAGCATACTTGCAAAGCTTCGAAGTTTTAAACTTAGGATCGAAGCGCACTTTCTGTAGCTCTGGATGCAGCGGAGATTCAATGTCGAAGGACGCGTTCTCCAGGGCTTCGGGATAGTGAACTTCGTCGTCTTCTGGCACTTCGGGAATAACTGGGGTGGCCTGAGGGCGAAGCCTGTCTACGGCTTCCTACCGCCACCTTGCTACTTCATCTTGGAGACTGGCCATTTGAGCAGCCATATCGCCAAGACCGTCTTCATCTCCTCCGAAAGGGCCTTCCGGGTCTTGAGACCTATATGGATCAGTTCGAAGTGGAACTTGAGGTGAAGGAGGAACTCCGGGTGGCCGAAGTATGGATGGAGTCGGGGGAGGAACTCTGTATGCTCGAGGAAGGGGAATTCCTTCCAGAGTCTAGGGTGGAGGAAATGTCGAATGTCCTCCGACCTCAACTGTGTTCGAAGATCTTACTCCAGAGATCCGAGGGGACCTCCGAGTAGGACTACCACCTGAACTCTGCTTGGGAGGCATGGTTTGAGAACTTGGTAGAGAACGAAGTTTTTTGGACTAGGTTCCCCACGGACGGCGCCAACTGTTGGCGTAAAAGATTACGCTAACAGGTTTCGAAAGATTAGAAACTAGTAAACGAAGTGTTTGTAAGTAAACCATTTCAAGCCTCCGAATTGGGTAATAGCTTAGAACAGTTCGAAGATGTGTATTGGATAGCTCAATCTTCTGTCCCTATTACAGGGTGAAACGGGGGGATTTATAGGCCCAGACATTAAGGAAAAGACCCTTCTACCCCTCTATTACAACCGACATAGTGGAAACTATTCGGTACCCTTAATAGGGCTAAAACGGTAAAAGACTAATCTAATCAGAAAGAAGATAAGTCTTCCATCCTAGCTGGCAAAGAAGCTCCCTGAAGAGTCCATGTTCGAACATATACTTCGAACTAGCCTTCGCCTTTATCCTTCGAACTTGATCCAAAGTACTCCCGGAGCTAGATGCTCTAAACCTTTTACTCAATAATCTGTCTTTTTCTTGTCATAACAATAACCCTGAAGATGGAGTATTTTCCCCCAACACTTACCTGCGGAGTTCGAAGGGATTTCTCAAAGTCCCCCTCCGGGTTCTCTTTGAAGTGGATAGGCCAGTCGGCCATCAAAGGAGGAATTCGAAGGGCAATGAATTCCTCCGCTAAGTCATGCATACTCATGCGTCGTCTTATGGTGTATAATAACCCGAGGCGTACCTGAAGCTGGCTTGGATCAAGGCTGATCTCCGCTTCCCTCCAGTACATGATCTCTTCCAGGGGCCCCGCCAAGGCGGAGGTCGTGCCTACCTCCACACAGAACCAGCGAAGGATCCATTCAGAATACCACCGGTCGTTGATGGCCTTCGCCGGAAATTGGTCTTGAAATTCAAACCAAAGTTGGAAGTTTATACTTAAGAAGGCCACTACCATCTTCTCGCCTCCAGGTCCGGTATATGTCTTCGGTTGACATAAAGCCTTGTGGAGAGCTGCGAATATCTCCGCTCTCCCCACACACCCTTCGTCCCGCAAGGCCCATTTGAAGATGGCCAAGCGAGTGATGGCATTCAGGAGAAAATTGAGGAAGTTTTACATGGAATAGATCCAGTACCTCCGTCAAGAAGTCCACCGCAAGGAGCATGAGTCCGGCTTCAAAGAAGGCTTCAAACACCATGACTTATCTCGCTTGCGGTACCAGAATAATTTCTTTTTCAGGGGATCACACTTTCACTCTAGGGCCCAGCTTCCCGGCAACCGCCTCGACTATCGTCTTCTTCAAGCAGGTTGACGCCCCAAGAGTATACGATTGATCCGTATACTTGGTGGATGCCAATCGGAGATCATGAGGGCTGGCGGGCCGAGGGTTCTCCGAAGGTCCCATAGCCGCTACCACCACCGCCATGGCCTGTTGCCGGGCCAATGCCTAGGCTGGCGCAGGAACCTTGGAGCTAGTTTTCGCTATCGGAGAAAGCTAGAAAGGTTGGAAATGGACACTCAAGAAGGAGAAAAGCAGGTCTACAGAGCAGTTGGTAACGTGCCTAAAAATCACTATTCTCCTCCTTTTATAACCCCTGAAGTCCCTTTTGATGTACGTTATAGAGCAACGTTTGGGTTGTTGTGTTTCGGTTTTGACGCCGTTATGACATGTAGGGCCACCACAATGAATACTTACAACCGCCGTGAGATCGTGTGACCATTAGCCTTCTTGGAGAGTAACGACTCTAATTTGGGTATAACGGCTCTGAGAACTAATGGCTAGTTTGGCTCCGAAGAAACTCCAACTCCGAAGCCGCCTTCTTGGACACCTCCGAACGGATTTCTGGTCTGAAGATTTCTTATCCCCGAAGACATTATTACTGATGGTTGTAAGGACTTTCACTTTTTTCAAAGTCTTAAACATGAAAATATTTCTTGCGTATACTGCCCTCTTCACTGCACAGGCAATTTGGAGAGACGTACTCAAGGGTCTACTATTGGGGGAAAATATTTCATCCTCGGCATCATGTTAAAACCTCTGTTGATAGCAAAAAAGGCATTAATGGTCAAGATTATCAAAATATCACTTTTGGTAGTTTTACCGAAAATATGCCGAGACCTAGCACAGGCCGGTCCAACCAGCCATATAGGCCCGGTTTGACCGGCAATGTAGGCCCAGTCAGACCAGCCATTATGGCTCGGTCAGACCGCCCAGCCCAAGTCTGACTCCAAATGACGGATTTCAGGGTATTTTTATTCCTAATTAATTTTGGATGACTTGGAACCCATGTCTAACTCAGATTAGACCCCATGAACTCATGACCCACATCTATAAATAGAGGCAAGGACGATTCAAGGAGACCCCCCCAAAAAACCCTAATAGATCCAATCTATTATCTACCTTGAGTCGCATTTACTTTCTTTGCCCTAGTTTTAGCCTAACACATACATCTTTGCTGGTTTGCGCTGTAAACCATCCGTCCGCCGCATCATAATAATGGTAAGTCCTTGTTGGTTCGCTCGTGAATCATCCATTTCATCCATGTAATAGATTTCTATCGTTTTAATCGGTTTTTACTGGTAATTCGGTCCCTTGGCCGAGTTACCCCTAGTTTTTTGGTGTTTTTGCAGTGTGTTCTTCTTCATATTCTTCGCCAAGAAGTTTCAGGTGAAGGCACCAACAGCAAGACGATTGCCGGAGAACCCGAGCGATCCGATCCGTTACCATCGGTTCGACTGACGTTGACAGGACGGTCTAACCGGGCCGTGTCGTGCCATAATCTTGTCGGTGGCACGCGCCGGTCTGACCGGTGGTACACGGTCGGTCTGACCGAAAAGTGTGCAAGAAGGGCCCGGCGTACTTGTTTCGTGTTGCCGGTCAGACTGTCGCCCGTAGGCCGGTCTAACTGCAGTCTTCTGGTCGGTCCGACCGGCAACCCTAGGCCGGTCCGACCGCGTAGTCTCTGATAGGTTTAATCGGTTTAGGCTAGCTGATTAGCTTTGATTGTTTCTAATTAGATTTAGTTGTTTCTGATTAGGTTTGATTGTCTACTTTTCCATGCATCGGTTAATTCAATAATTTTAGACTAATATTATTTGATTGTCTGGCGACTCTGTTATCCCTTTACCATGGTTTAAGGATTGTCGGAACATGATGTCAATGTCTCGTGATGTTTTTGGATCAGTCGAACCGGACCAAGTGTGGGGCACGTTTTCGTGTCAACAACCTCTACATCAACGCTATTAGAAGACAAAATGAAGTTAGAAGCTTTGATCTCTGAAGGTCCTAAAGTCTCAAGACTTCGTTGCATTCAGATCCTTCTATGATAAAAGTCTCCGCAAAGGCTTCTGTTGGGGGAAAATACTTCATCCTCAGAGCCATTGCTACGCCAAGACAAAGGAAGGTGATTTAATCAAAGGCTTCCAATATCTAACTTCGGGAGCGCATTGGATCAAGCTCGAAGGATGAGGCGTGAAGACCAGATTATTCAATACATATTTTCGAACTGTTTTGAGTTATTATCCACTTCGGAGGCTCGAAATAGTTTACTTCACAAACAATTCGTTTGTTAGTTCTAATTTCTAGAAACCTGTTAGCGTAATCTTTTACGCCAACAGTTGGCACCGTCCGTGGGGACTTTAGTCCAAAAAACTTCGTTCTCTACTATGTTTTCAAAACATGCCTCCCAAGTGGAGTTCAGGTGGTAGTCCTACTCGGAGGTCCCCTCGGACCTCCGGAGTAAGATCTTCGTACACAGTTGAGATCGGAGGACCTTCGACATTTCCTCCACCTCAGACTCTAGAAGGGATTCCCCTTCCTCGAGCATACGGAGTTTCTCCCCCAACTCCATCCATACTTCGGCCAACTGGAGTTCCTCTTCCACCTCAGTTTCCACTTCGAACTGATGTGTACTAGTTCTCAAGACCCGAAAGGTCCTTCCAGAGGAGACGAAGACAGTCTTGGCGATATGGCCGCTCAAATGGCCAGTCTCCAAGCTGAAGTAGCAAGATGGTGGCAAGAAGCCGCAGATAGGCTTCATTCTCAAGCCACCCCAGTCATCCCCGAAGTGCCCGAAGACGACGAACTTCCTTATCCTGAAGCCCCGGAGAATGCTTCCTTCGACACCGAATCTCCGCTGCATCCTGGGTTACAGCAAGTATGCTTCGAAACTAAGTTCAAAACTTCGAAGCTTTGCAAATATTCCAGAGATGAAGACCCTAGGGAGTTCTCCCGCTCTTATGCATTGGCAATTGAAGCCAGCGGGGGAGTACGAGACACCATGGCCAAATGTTTTCCTCTAGCTCTTGAAGGAGTGGCACTGCGGTGGTTCTAGTCATTGAAGCCAGGGTCAATTAGAACCTGGGAGCAATTAAGGAAGAGGTTCATAAGCAATTTTTAGGGTACCTTCGTACCTCCAATGTCCACAGGAAGTCTTTTCCAGGTGAAGCAGCTCCCCGGAGAGACCTTAAGGCAATATTTCAAGCGCTTCGCTCATACGAAGTCGCAAATTCGAGGTTTAACTACATCCTCTGTTGTTGATGCAGCTCGAGAAGGAATTACCCATGCGGGCCTCCTTGATAAAGTTCACCGGAAGCAGATATCTTCTGTTGCTCAGTTGATGTCTTATTTCGAGGAGTATGCAAGGTCAGAAGAAGGGTGGCTTTGGAGAACTGCTGCAACTCCGTCAATACTGCAAGAAGTTAAGTTAGAGGTGAAGACTTCAACACAGCCGCAAGGGCCTAGCTTCAAAGCTCAGCACGACAGGCGTCGAGGAAAAGCATCCTCGTTCAGAAGTTTTGAACATTGCACCCCCAGCAGAAATTTGCCCCAAGGGCTCCGCAACCTTCAGGAAGCAAGACCAGCGGCTGTAGGGCGCTGGGGAAACCGGCTGGCAAAGCCCAGGCCTTTTTCTGCTGTTTTCATGGTGAGAATCGGAGTCACGCGACTGATACGTGCAAATCTATACTTGCTTTAAGAGGCGAGTACTTGGAAAGAACTTCGGGTCGAGGCACTACTGACCGAGTTCTGACCGAAGTGCGTCCGGAGCTTGTCTGGGCTGTGGCATGGATAGAGAACTTCGACCCTGCAAGACGGCCTCCGGTGGTCAATGTTATGCCACCTCCGAAGCAGGAAGAGGGTCAAGATCGAGGGAAAAGAGTAGTCCTCCCCATCTTCGGAAGAGGGACCCTCGGAAGTATGTCGAAGAGGCAAAGAAGAGAGTATGTCAGAGAGATGGGCCATACTGGAACTTCTTCATCTGCAGCTGCTATGCCTGAATGGTCCCATGTGCCAATATCTTTTTCCACAGATGATGCAGCTAGCATAAAGTTTCCACACTGCAGACCCACTTGTCATCACTGCCGACATAGCAGGTACTGAGGTCCGAAGAATGTTAATTGACGGAGGGAGTTCAGCAGATATTATCTTTGTCCAAGCTTTTGATCAACTCTGCATCTCCATGAAGCATCTTCTCCTAGCAGCCCATCCTTTGCAAGGCTTCGTAGGACCTCCTCTCGATGCCCTTGGCCAAATTGGCCTGGAAGTTACTTTCGAAGAGGGGCTACTAGCCAGGACGGAGGATGCGATTTTTGATGTTGTGGATGCCCCATATGCATACAATGTTATCTTCGGAAGGGGCATGTTGAATCAATTCGGAGCTATGGCGCATCATAATTACCTGTGTATGAAGATGCCCACACATGCGGGAGTACTCACCGTTTTGGGAGATCGGGCCACTGCGCGAAGAGCAGAGTATGGTCACAGCCCTCCTCTTGACCCGAGACAGGTGAACAGTGTGCAAGATAACCCGAAGGTTTTTTCTGCTCTGGTAGAATCTTCGAAGAAGTCCTTCCCAAAGCCAAGCCCTAAAGTAGAGATTGCAACGAAGGTTATTGTCAAAGATGGCAAAGAATATTCATTTTAGTTTGGCAAGGACTTGCCTCCAGAAGTAGCTACTTCGTTAGAAAGAGTAGTTGGGGAAAATCTGGATGTCTTCGCTTGGTCTGATGAAGACATCACCGGAGTCAGTCGGGATATTATTGAACACAGTTTACTTGTGAACCCAAAGGCTCGTCCTGTTCGGCAAGGACTCCGGAAGCTGTCTATGGAGAGGGCTATCCTTGCCAAAGATGAAGCGAAAAAACTGCTGAAGGCTGGGATTATCAGAGAAGTGGCTCATACGAAGTGGTTAGCCAACCCAGTCTTCGTTAGGAAGAAATCCTCCGGGAAGTGGCGCATGTGTATTGATTTTACATCATTGAATAAAGCATGCCCCCGTGACCCCTACCCCATGCCCCGAATTGATCAATTGGTTGACTCTACTGCTGGTTCGGAGTTATTAAGCTTCCTCGATGCGTATTACGGCTATCATCAAATCTGGCTAAAGCACGAGGATGAAATCAAGACAAGCTTTATAACTCCTTCGAGAGTCCTCTGTTATGTAAGAATGCCCTTTGGCTTAAGAAATGTCGGGACTACTTTTTCGAGGTTAATTGCTAAGTCTCTAGGTCATCAAATAGGCCGCAATGTAGAGGCCTACATGGATGATATTGTAATAAAGAGTGCTTTAAAGCACCAACATAGCCTAGACCTAGCAGAAACATTTAATAGCCTTCAAGCATGTGGAATCGGTCTTAACCCCAAAAAATGTATCTTCGGGGCTCAGGCTGGAAAATTGTTAGGCTATCTAGTTTCGAGCATAGGAATCGAAGCTAGTCCCACCGAGATAACTGCGCTGCAAAGGATGGCTCCTCTGGAGAATTTAAAGCAAGTACAAAAGCTGACGGGTCGCCTTGCAGGACTTAGTAGATTTTTGGCAAGGTCTGCGGAGAGAAGTTTGCCCATTTTTAAAGCATTGAAAGGGTCCGAAGATTTTGCATGGACACCGGAGTGTCAAAAAAGCTTCGAAGATATTAAGAATTATCTCAGTAATCTCGCTACACTCACGGTGCCTGTTGCGGACGAAACCCTCCTCCTCTACCTTGCAGCTACTGGCTCTACTGTCAGTGCAGTCCTTGTTAGAGAGGTTGATTCCAACGGGAAGTTGGTACAGAATCCAGTCTATTTTGTGTCCGAAGCATTGTCCGGAGCGAAAACAAGATATTCCGAGCTTGAGAAGTTCACTTATGCTCTGATAATGGCTTCGAGGAAGTTAAGGCATTATTTCTTAGCCCATAATGTAATTGTACCAACTTCATATCCCTTGGGAGATATGCTCTGAAGTAAGGATTCTACAGGAAGAATTGGGAAGTGGGCTGTTGAATTAGCACCCTTTGGCATATCCTTCGTGGCAAGGACAGCAATTAAGTCACAGGTGTTGGAGGACTTCGTGGTCGAGTGGACTCCTCCTGCAGCATAGGCTCCGGAGAAGCCAGGTGAAGGAATTTGGACCATTTACTCCGACAGAGCTTTCCAAGCATCTAGAGCAGGTGTCGGAGCAGTGAAAATTTCTCCTTCAGGGCAAAGAGCAATGTACTCCGCAAGACTCAATTTTAAATCTACTAATAACACAATGGAGTATGAAGGAATTTTACTAGGACTTCTAAAGGCACGTGCTCTAGGGGCTACAAGAGTTGTTATTAAGACAGACTCTCAGATTGTAGTAGGGCACGTAGACAAGAGTTTTCAAGCTCGGCATCCACAACTTGCAAAATATTTGGAAGAGATCCGTAAAATTGAAGCATCATTTAATGAGATTTCCATCCGGAGTATACCCAGAGCAGAAAATGTGCAAGCTGATATCTTGGCAAAAGCTGCCGCCGGAGCTATGGACATTCCAGAAGAGGCTTTTTATCAAGAACTCAGTGCACCTCCGGTGCCACAGATCCCTTCTGTGGAAGTCCTTTGCATTCCAAGTACAGATTGGCGAAGTTCAATTATGGAATTGTTGCAAGGAGAAGCAAATATGTCTGAAGGGCCACAGCTTTCGAGGTTGAAACTCAGAATTCGGAATTATCATATAATCAACGGTATTTTGTACAAGGCCGGAGTATGTTCCCCTTTGCTCCGATGTATATCTGAAGCCGGAGGTCAAGAAATTCTTAGAGAAATTCATGAAGGACTTTGCGGTAGCCATTTGGCCACTCGAGCTTTGGCGGGAAAGACACTTCGCCAGGGGCTTTATTGGCCTACAATAGTAGCTGATGCGGAGAGCTTAGTCCGCACCTGCCAAGGATGTTAGTGGATGGGACGAAGAAGTCATCGCCCACCAACAACTCTTCAAGTCATTGCTCCAGTATGGCCTATGGCTAGATGGGGCATGGATCTTATTGGCCCCTTCCCAATGGCAAAAGGAAATTTGAAATTCGTAGTGGTAGCAATTGAGTACTTTTCCAAGTGGGTCGAAGTAGAGCCCCTAACAACTATCACTTCGAATAATGTACAAAAATTTTTCTAGAAAATATCATATGTCGGTTCGGAGTACCTCGACAGCTGACAGTTAATAATGGAACACAATTCGATGTAGAACCCTTCAGGAAATTTTGTGAAGATCTAGGCATCCAATTATGTTTTACTGCAGTAAGACATCCTCGATCAGTCTAACGGAGCTATTGAAAGAGCCAATGGTAATATCTTGTCAGGGTTGAATCGAAGAATAGTGGGATTGGCAAAAGGATTGTGGACCGAAGAACTCCTGAAGATCCTTTGGTCTATTCAGACAACGCAGGCAATGTCTACCGGTTTCACTCCTTTCAGACTATTATTTGGAGACGAAGCTATGACACCAACGGAGCTTAAAGGAGGATCCCTTCGCAGCACGGAACCAGAAATAGAAGCAGAAAAGCAAACTTCGCTTGATCTAACAAAAGAGACAAGACTTCGAGCTGTCACCAATTTGTCAAAGTATCAGCAGCAGATGAAGACTTGGTTCGACCCGAAGGTCAAGATTAATGAACTCAGGCCGGGTCATCTCGATTTGCGAAGTATTGTAGCGCCAGGGAAATTAGGAAATAACTGGGAAGGTCCATACATAATTGTCCGCTCAGGGCGCCCTGGTTCTTTTAAGTTAGCTAATTTGGAAGGCGAAGAGTTAGCGCATACATGGCATGCGGAGCACTTAAAGCGATATTTCGCATAGGGGCTCCTTGTAATCATTTGTAAACGCCTTCTGAATTAATAAAGTTTATGGTTCAGATAATGCCTACCCCCCAAACACTTACTACTTCTAGTGGACGCACTGGAAGAACGAAGTTGGCTGGGAGGGAAGTGTCATTAATTTGAATCATGTTTTTCGGACTTCGGACCACTGGTTCGAAGCTTCTGACGAGGTGGGAAAGTCACTGAGAAAACGGATTCCAAGCCACCGGCTTGAAAGCATCCGTAAAAAGAGTCGAAGGAGACCAAATAATGCGGATTCCAAGCTTCGGCTTGAAAGCGTCTGTAAAAAGAGTCCAAGGAGACCACTCCGAATTCCAAACCACCGGTTTGATAGCATTCGCAAAAAGAGACGAAGGAGGACAAAACAAAACAGAGTTTGAGCTGATAAGCTTCGAATATCTGTGAAAAGAGTCCAAAGCGACCAATCGTTTGGGACACTAAAGTGTCCGAAAAGTTGTCCGAAGTGATTTCTTTCAAAACAAAAGGTACTAAGTTACCAATTTTTAGACTTCAAGTAGTCGAAGACACTTTATAATATTTTAATCAATCTTTAAATTACTGAGGGGCTCCGAGCCTCCAAAATTGTGCTCCTAAGTTTTTCTTTGCGCCTAACCATCTTTGACTATAGTTCGAAGTTGCTTACGCCCAAACAGGGGCTGAGAAGTAGGGAGACAATTTTAAAAATCAATATTTATTATCCGAACAAATTACAATTACATCACGAAAAATCGGTATCTATGCTAAGAAGGAATCGAAGACCCCTTCGATCTCTAGAGCTATTGCTAAGGTTGGAACGACTAGTTCCAGAGTTGGGAGTTCTAACAACTCTACGTTTAACTCTTCTACCTCCCTTCGAAGCTCTAAAATCCTTCTGTTCTTGTTGAAGTTCAGCCCAAGTTCGAAGTCGTTCGGGGCTCCTTTCCCAGCTTCGAAGTCCTTCAGGGTTTCTCCCTTGGTCTTCAGCAATACCTTCATCCTCAGACCATGCAATGTCTTCAGAAGACGAAGTATCCAAGTTAACTTCTCTTTCTTCCTCTTTAATACAAGATAGTATATCTTTACATATTTCGGGCGCAATTGCACCGGAGCTATCTCGAGGAATTACAAATCGAGGTCACTTGTGAAGTTTTAAAAGGTCGAAGGTAGCCCATAGCAGGCGGAGTTCTTCGGTAACGTTTAACACTTCGACATCATTCATGTGAGGTGAAGCCTAAAAACACGATAATCAAATTTTCATTCATAATGTGTGAAAAACATGATTCTTTACATAGTCAGGATCCTAAAACAAATCTAGACCTGGGGGTTTGGCGGAGGCTGGTTGCTCGAGGCTTGTGACCGAGCTTGCTTCTGGCGTTGCCCTTCATCAATCCAAGCCTTGATCGCAGTGCGACCTTCGGCTCTCCATGAAACATGGAAGGCCTGCCAAGCAACGGCCATGTCTTCAGAAGGATTGAGAAGCTGGCTTTCGTCGAAGGTAATGGGAGCCGCCCCTGCATTCAGAGTTATCGATATTCCCAGATCTTCGTAGTAGCGAAGTATGCCGAGAGCAGCCACTTGTCCGGAGATTTCTCCGTACCGAATGCCTGCCGTCTTCATCGTCTTCGCAGCTCCTTGGATCATTTTAGCCATCGAAGCAGAGAGACGTTGTCATTTGAAGGAAGTGTCCCATTAGTACCAAAGTATTCTAGAACACCTAGGAGTTGGTTCATGACCTCCACAGCTACCTTCTCCGATTTCAGCTTATCTTCAAGTAAAGCGTCCTTCGATGAAGTCAACTCCTCCACCGCAGCAGAGAGTCTAGCTGCCTCTGTAGCTAGAGAATTTTTCTGGTTAAGCGGGTTGCTAGCCTCTTCTGCAGCTTTGGCCTTTTCCTCTTGGAGCTTGACAAGTTCAGCCCCCGCCATAACATGCTCTGCCCGCATCTTTTTTATTTCTGTCCGAAGCACAATTTGTTCTGCTTCGAGCTTCTTATTCGCAGTTTCCAAGCTTTGTCTGGCCCTCCGCTCTGCTGAAACCATGTTGTCTAAATGGGAAACCCGACCTTCAGAGATGTTAAGATTTCGCTGAAGAGCAGTAATTTCCTCTTGAAGGCGAAGGCTTCCGCGCTCGTTTGATACAGCCGCAGCTCGGGCCAAGACTATTTGCTGCAAAGAGGAAAAACCAAGGTGAGAAATTATTTGTAAGTAAGATTAATTTTGTTTTGCAGATACTTCGTACCTGGTATGCTGCACGCTCCATGGCGGCGTCGAGCTCCGAACCCTCAACATCGCTCAGGATGGCTACCAAGTTCGTCTCCCCGACTTCGTGGCTAGCTCGATACAAAGGCTCGATCAAAGTCCGAAGTCCGGTTCTTCGCTCCAAGAAAGGAGCTAGAAGAGGGAGCATAGACAAAGCCCTCTAGTCGTCTTCATTTGGCGAGGGGTCGGAGCGCTGGGCCGCATCCTCAGAAACATCGGCAGATTGGTCCCCCTCCGTAGATTGACCCCGTTTGTTGATTCAAACGGAGTTAATCTTGAACTCGGGGCAGGGAAGGGGTCCATTTTGCCTTTACCTTTTCCAGGTCCCATTTGGGTGACTTCTAGAATTGGCCCCGGAGCTGCTGAAGTCTCGGGAACCGTATCTTCGGGACGAACCTCTTCCATAGGAGTGGACCTTGTTGAGGCAAAGGTATTATACATTGCATAATTTTGCAGGAAAAAAGAACAAAGGTATTATGCGAATTTTACCCCCGAAGTCTTGTCGGCGAGTGAGCATTGGGCTGCTTGGAGGGTCAAAAGCTACCCCAAAGTCTTCGTCGGAGTCAAAATTCATGACTGAAGCTTCGACTGTCGGAGCCTCTTCGGGAGCTGCAGCCGCTACTTCGTCCGGAATCAGAGCTGGCTCTGCAGCCACTTTGGTTCCGCTTTCGGTCATGGTAGCTCCTTCACGCGGCAAGTTTTCCTGAGGAGTCGAAGTTCCAATCTGCCCAGGGCTGCTTGGAACCTCCGGCACGTTTGCAGCATTGCCAATGCTTGCATCTGCCTCAGTTTCATCCTTGTCAATTAGGTCGACGAGCATTCTACCTTCATCCTCCGAGGATTCGGGGACCGAAGCTATCGGACTTGAAGGCGCCGTAGTTCTTGGCTTTCGAGCTAAATTCTTTGATGGAGTCTTGGCAGGGGCTGAAGCTCCAGCTTCCGCTTTCCTTTTCTTAGGCCCTCGCTCCGAAGCCACCCAATCCAAAAGAGGAGTGGGAACAACGTCGAGTAACCCCCATACTCGGTTGAACCGTTCCCAAGTACCTACTAACTTAATCCTCCATTCTTTCTCGGCCAGAGTTGGAACTCCCAGAATTTTCTCCGAAGCTCGCACAATTTGATCCAAAGTCATAGGAGCTAGAGAGGCTGAAAGATAAGTTGACATTGGTTATTTCTTCAAATAAATATATATGAAACATGTTGTTTTCGAAGTTACCTACAGGGCTCGAGCTCGAAGAGATCTTTCGGAGGCCACCCTCTGGATCTTCCTCGAAGGTGATAGGCTAGTTGGCCATCAGAGGGGGAATCTGAAGTCCGATGAACTCCTCCACCAAATCCCGCATGCTCAGGCGATGGCTAATCCGTTGAAGTAGGCTAAGGCAAGGTTCGAGCTGGCCTGGATCCGATGGACAAGGGCTTCCCTCCGGAAGTTTATGTCCTGTAGAGGTCCAGCTAGGCGGCTTCCTTCCCCAACTTCGTCGTAAAACCATCGGAGGATCCAATCCGTATACCATCTGGCATTGATGGCCTTAGATGGAAATCGAAGAGAATACTCATCCTGAAGCCGGAAGTTAATACTCCCGAAGGCCACCACCAACTTTTCACCTCCGGAGCCTACGAAGGTCTTGGGTTGGCAAGAAGCTCGGTGTAGGGGTGCGAAGATTTCTGCTCTTCCTTCGCAGCCTTCAGCTCGCAACGCCCATTCAAAGATGGCAAGGCGTGCTATCACATTCGGAGAGAGTTGAGGGAGAGTAACATGGAATAAATCCAGTACCTCGGCTAGGAAGTCGACAGCCGAAAGCCCTAATCCTGCTTCGAAAAAGGCTTCGAAGACAACCACTTCCCCGGGTCTTGGCGAAGGAATAGCTTCTTTCCCAGGTTTGCGGATCACAATCTCCGAACTAATCTTCCCTTCTATTGGTACTGCGAGCGATTCCCTCTTGCAGGTTGACAGACCCAGCTGATAAGATTGGTCTGCATACTTCGTCGACGCTGGAAGGAGATCATGAGGACTATCATGTTGGGGATTTCTTCCTGGCACCGCCATTGACGCTGCTACCGCCGCTGTCGGAGTCGTCGTCGTTGATGTCACCGCCTCCGCTGCTGCCGCGGCCTGCTGCCGAGCCAAGGCTGAAGCCGCCCCGGGGACTTTGAAACTGGTCATCACCATGGAATTGCTCTGGTTGCTCGAGGAAGATGGATACTAGGTTTTGTTTGCACTAAAGCAGTGAGAAGAGTACTCGAGAAGGGGCTGGGCCCTGTATTTATAGCCCAGGCCACAATTTTTTACCGTTTGTGTTTGTCGTTTCGCATTCCTGACCGTTATCCCTTCGCGAAGTTAACGTATCACGTAATTCTCATTGGAGGAAAACACCAACGGTTATTTCTTTCGAGTCTAAAAAAAGCTTTCGGACTTTTTAAGTTAATTCCAAAGTAGTTCGAACATAATTTTCTTAGAAGTTGATTCAATGTTTTGAATCTCTGCATATTTCAAAGGTTGATTAAAATTGTTAACCTCTGCGCATGATTATTTTTCTTGCATATACTGCTCTCCTAACATCACAGGTTTAGCGGAGAAGCGTATTCGAGGGGCTACTGTTGGGGGAAAATACTTCATCCTCAGAGCCATTGCTACGCCAAGACAAAGGCAGGTGATTTAATCAAAGGCTTCCAATATCTAACTTCGGGAGCGCATTGGATCAAGCTCGAAGGATGAAGGCGAGCTCTAGCTCGAAGTATATCTTCGAAGCTTGACTCTTCGGAGAACCTCTTTGCCAGCTAAGATGGAAGATTTATCTTCTATCTCAGCAGATTAGTCTTTTACCACTTTAGCCCTATCCAGGGTACCAAATAGTTTCCACTATGTCGGTTGTAATATAGGGGTAAAAAGGTCTTTTCCTTAATGTTTGGGCCTATAAATACCCCCCATTTTGCCCTATAATGAGGCGCGAAGACCAGATTATTCAATACACATTTTCGAACTGTTTTGAGTTATTATCCACTTCAGAGGCTCGAAATAGTTTACTTCACAAACACTTCGTTTGTTAGTTCTAATTTCTATAAACCTATTAGCGTAATCTTTTACGCCAACAGCTTCGACATGACGAAGAATCCTGGAACCTCTTTACCCGGAGGGGTACTGCCAGCAAGGATAGAAGAATTACTTTCTCACTGTTGACTTAGTCTTTTACCCTTTTAACCCTAGGAAGAATATTAAACATTATCTTCTAAGTCGGTTGTAATTGGAGGGTAAAGAGGTCTTTTCCTAATGTATCTTGTCTATAAATACCCCTCTTCATTCTGCAAGAGGCATCGAGTACTCATGTATTTAATATACACTTCGAACTATCTCAAGCTATTATCCAATTCGGAGGCTTGGAATAATACACCTAAGCAAACACTTTGTTTGTCAGTCTTTCGAGTTTACTAAACCTGTTAGCATCATCTTTTGCGCCAACAATGTTCTATGCCATGCCCCATGCAAAAGTCAATAAAGAGACTGTTTTTGAACTCGGTGACATTATCACTTTGAATGAATTTCAATGCACCTGGAAGTTTAGTAAAAGTCTCAAAGATAAGCTCCAAAATTGTGAAAACACTTCATCCAATTGCTAGCTAAAAACAAGACCCAAGAGTAACGAGAGTAATCATCGATAATAACAAGAACGTACCATTTGCTGCCTAAAGAATTAACCCGAGAAGGACCTACATTGTCCATATGGAGAAGTTCTCGGGGTTGTTCAGTCATCAGCATATTGACTGGTGAATGCGAAGCGACAATCATTTTTCCATGTCGACAAAGAGCGCAAATCAAATTTTTCTTAAATTTGAGTTTGGGAATTCCTCGGATCGGGCATAGGGCACTCAAGCGACCAAGCAATTCAAAGCTCATATGCCCTAGTCTCCTATGCCACTTCTAGAGCTCAAAAGAAGATTGCGCAACTAAACATTGAGAAGAACCAGATGACTCAGAAAAGTCAGCTCCCAAAACTCTGCCAACTCTAAAAATATTGCAAACCAAAACGTCATCAAAATTGAGTACTTGCGAAGTATCACGTTGAAAACACACTTTGAACCCTCATCAATCAACTAAGATACAGAAAGCAAATTGTTTCCCAAATTTTCAACCAAAGCAACATCTTTGAGAGTGAAATTTTGTAGGACCGAAAGTAGCGACCAGAGGGGGGGGTGAATGGGCGCCTAAAAAATCTTTCGAATCAATGGCCTGCTCCCAATACCCAACGCACCTCAAAAGACAAAACAGCAAAGAATGAATATATAGCCTAAGTCTAAAGGTATCTAGCCGAGAAGCAACTGTTGATAAACAGAGAAACACAAAGTCCGTGCTACTAGACAGATAGACAGAATACTCAAGACATGGCAAGACAAATTTCTCAATAAAGCAATCTAAGTGCACAATGAGTGAGAAGAGAAGTTACTGTTCAAATCCGTCTCCTGTTCGAAACTCGTCGAAGCCTGCTTCGTCGGTAGAGGTCTGCTTCGGAGGTCGAAGCCTGCTTCGCTGGTCGAAGCCTGCTTCGGAGATGGTTGTCGAAGACGAGCGAAGGTTGACGGATACATGCCGACGGTTAGATTGGTCTAGCCTAGCTCAAGTGAAAAGA
>JAAALK010000080.1:95787527-95835365 GCA_019279435.1 Zizania palustris
AAAGGACTAGGCGGTCGTACGAAGGACAGGATCGCGATCTTCTGAGCCGTGTCGGGCGGCGCAGGAAGCACCCGACACGGTTGATACGCTGTCAGAATCGAATCTTCTTGTCTGTACTATGTATCGTCTATTTTGTCTGTACTACCAGTCAGTGTTGGTCAGGGGGCCATTGGCAGCCCGGAGGCGCTTAGTCCTCTGGGCGGGGCGCCCTATAAATACCCATCACTACAGTTGTAACAGGCAGGCTGATCAGGGCATTGAATACACTACTCTCATTTTCCACTAAAACCTGCTGGTTCGATCCGTCGTCCCAACAGTTGGCGCCGTCCGTGGGGATCCTAGTCCGAAAAGCTAGTGTCCTCTACACCCATCCACCCAAAGCATGTCGAGCCGGAAAGGAGCGAGCACGGCCCCCCTGCGCAGGTCGACTCGAACCGCCGGGGGCGAGCCCGCCCCGGCCGACGACCCCAATCCTTCAGCTCCCATCACCACAACCGTCGGAGCGGCGCCTCCAGCGGGCTCCGCCCAGTTGCAAGAAGAGACGCCCGGAGCTCAAGGCACCGACGGCCTACCCGAGCAGCATCTCCGGGCGGACCTCCAGTAGTAGTGTCCCTTCAGACAGACTACGTCCGCTCGTGGGACCCCGACACAACTTCCGGGGGAAGCGGGAGCCAAGCCGATGCCCTGGCCGCCGAGAACGCTAGGCTGAAGGCGGAGCTGGCTTTGTGGCGTCAGGAAGCGTCGCTCCGGCCTCCGGCCCCTCCGGCAGCCTTCCGCGCCGCGAGAGCTGCAGTCACGGACATGAGCGACGACGAGAACCCCCCGGAAGAGGAGAACGCATCATACGACGAAGACTCTCCCCTGCACCCGGACCTCCAGAGGGTGCGCTTCAGTTCCGACCCCGGCGAGTTCTCTCGCTCTTACGCTCTGGCGATAGAAGCGTCTGGGGGAGCCGGGACGCCATGGCCAAATGCTTCCCTCTGGCGCTCGAAGGGATCGCCCTTCGGTGGTTCTGGTCCCTCCGGCCAGGGACCATCCACTCGTGGGAGCAGCTGAAAAAGAAGTTCGTCAACAACTTCCAGGGAACCTTCGTGGCCCCTATGTCCACCGGGAGCCTTTTTCAAGTGAAGCAGCAACCCGGAGAGACCTTGCGGCAATACTCCCAGCGCTTTGCGCACACCAAAGCTCAGATCAAGGGGCTTTCGGCTTCTTCAGTCATCGACGCAGCCCGGGAAGGCGTCACCCACCCAGGTCTCCTCGACAAGCTCCACCGGAAGCCCATCTCTTCGGTGGCGCAGCTCATGACGTACTTCGAAGAGTACGCCTGGTCCGAAGAAGGCCAGATACGCCGACAGGCGATGGTAGTCCCTGTCCGGGCTCCGAACGTCCGGGCGTACGAAACGCCTCCGGAGTCTAGCCGAGGCCCGCGTCGTACCCCCGACTTCCGGCGCCTGGAGCCCGCTCGCCCGGACCTTGTTCATCAAGATTCACGGCGGAACCGCAAGCACGTTTCGGGGGGAAGTCCTTAGCATCACCCCTCAAGCGCCCGCCAAGCACCTGCACACGCCCGGCGGGAGTCGCCAGGCTGGGCCCAAGCCTCCAACCCGAGGGCCTTCCAGGGGAACCTTTTACTGCAGCGTCCACGGAGAGAACTGGAGCCACGACACCGACTCCTGCCGCACCATCCTCGCTCTTCGCAGTGACTACCTCGAGTGCCCCTCGGCCGGACCAAGTCCAAATAGTCGGGCGACAGGAGGAGCCGGAGGCCGTGACCCCGGTCGAGGGATTCGGCGGAGTCCTGGCCCTCAAGCTCGAAGCCGCTCCGGACCACGGCAAGCGCGTGGTCCTTCCCATATCCGGAGGGGGAGCCCTCGGAGCGCTGTCCAAGCGGCAGCGTCGGGATTACGCTCGGGAAGTTGGGCACATCGGCACGTCCAGCCCTTCGATCCTCCCGGAATGGTCTCACGTCCCCATCAGCTTCACCGCCGAAGATGCCGCCGGAGTCAAGTTTCCTCACGCCGACCCACTCGTCATCTCGGCAGACATCGCCGGAGCCGAGGTGCGTCGCATTTTAGTCGACGGAGGGAGTTCCACTGACATCATCTTCGTGCAGGCCTTTGATCAACTATGCTTGTCGCGCAAGCACCTGCTGCCAGCCTCGCGGCCGCTCCAAGGCTTCTCAGGCCCTCCGCTCGATGCTCTGGGCCAGGTCTTGTTGGAAGTGGCGTTCGGCACCGCGCCCCTCCAGCGTCGCGAAGAAATCCTGTTCGACGTCATCGACGCTCCGTACGCCTACAACGCCATCTTCGGCCGAGGGATGCTCAATCGCTTCAGCGCCATCGCTCACCACAACTACCTCTGCCTCAAGATGCCGACTCCCGGAGGGGTGTTGTCCGTCCTGGGCGACCAAGCCGCAGCCCGGCGGGTCGAGTACGGCCACGCGGCGCCACTGGAGCCGCGGCAGGTCCACAGTGTCCGCGAAGGTGCCGAAGACACCAACCTCCCACTGGAGGCCGGCCCTGCGCAGAAAGGGCGCCCCGCCAAACCCCTCCCAGAAGGGGAAGTAATCACCAAGACCCTGACTCACGGAGGGAAAGAGTATTCGATCAAGTTCGGAGGGGGCCTGGAGCCAGAGTTATCAGCACAGCTCGAAGCCATCGTTTGTGGCAACCTCGACATCTTCGCATGGTCGGACGAAGACATTCCTGGAGTCGACCGGTCCATCATTGAGCACTCCCTGGCAGTTGATCCGAAGGCACGACCAGTCCGCCAGGGGCTTCGGAGGCTATCCATCGAACGGGCCGAGCTCGCCAAGGCAGAGACCGACAAGCTGCTCCGCGCCGGGGTCATCAGGGAAGTGAGTCACACCGACTGGTTGTCCAACCCTGTGTTTGTCCAGAAGAAAACATCTGGCAAATGGCGCATGTGTATCGACTTTACTTCTTTGAATAAAGCTTGCCCCCGTGACCCCTACCCGCTGCCTCGCATCGATCAGCTAGTAGATTCCACAGCCGGAGCCGAGCTCCTCAGCTTCCTCGATGCTTATTCCGGTTATCATCAGATCTGGCTCAAGCCTGAAGACCAAGTGAAAACCAGCTTTGTCACCCCAGCCGGAGTGTTCTGTTACCTCCGGATGCCCTTCGGCCTCCGTAATGCCGGAGCGACCTTTTCAAGATTAATCTCAAAGGCCCTCGGTCATCAGCTCGGGCGAAACGTGGAAGCCTATATGGATGACATCGTCATCAAGACTGCCTCCGCAAGCCAACACGGGTCTGACATAGCCGAAACCTTCGACAGCCTCCGGCAGTGTGGGATCCGGCTTAACCCTGACAAGTGCGTCTTCGGAGCACGCGCAGGGAAGCTGCTTGGGTACCTCGTCTCCAGCCACGGCATCGAAGCCAGTCCAACACAAGTTCAAGCACTGCAGAACATGGCGCCACCTCAGAACCTGAGGCAGGCACAGAAGCTGGCCGGACGGTTGGCCGCCCTTGGGCGTTTTCTCGCCAAATCAGCAGAGCGAAGTTTGCCCATCTTCAAGGTGCTCTGAGGTTCCAAGCATTTCGAATGGACCCCTGAGTGCCAGGACTGTTTCCAGCAAATAAAAGATTATCTCTCCGGCCTCGTGGCCCTCGCTACACCCCGGGCCGGCAGCCCTTTGTTAGTTTATCTCGCCGCCTCCGGCACCGCCGCGAGCGCGGCCTTGGTTCAAGAGGAAGAGTCCAGTGGGAAGCTAGTCCAGCGTCCCGTCTACTTCGTTTCCGAAGTTCTCACCGACGCCAAGGCCAGGTACTCCGAGCTAGAGAAGGTGGCCTATGCCCTCGTCATGGCCTCCCGGAAGCTCCGGCACTACTTCTTGGCCCACGACATCACCATTCCAACAGCCTATCCGCTGGGCGACATGTTCAGAACACAAGGACGCCACTGGTCGCATCGGGAAGTGGGCAGTAGAACTGGCCCCATTCGGGATCTCCTTCGTTGCCCGGACAGCCATTAAATCCCAGATCCTCGCCGACTTCGTCGCGGAGTGGACGCGGGCCCAAGAGCCCGCAGGCACCAACACGGGCGAAGAGATTTGGACCGTCTTTACAGATGGCGCTTACCAGGCCTCCGGGGCTGGAGCCAGAGCAGTCATCGTCTCCCCGTCAGGTCAGCAGGCCCTATACTCCGCTCGGTAAAGCTTCAAGGCCACCAACAATGTCGCAGAATATGAAGGAGTCCTCTTAGGACTTCGCAAGGCGCTCGCACTGGGAGCCGCGCGTGTGATCGTAAAAACCGATTCCCAAGTGGTCGCCGGGCACATCGACAAGACCTTCCGGGCGAAGCACCCGGACCTCGCTTCCTACCTCGACTTCATCCGCAAGTGCGAAGTATCCTTCAAGGGTATTTCCGTCCAGAACATCCCGCGCAGCGACAACGCCCAGGCCGATGCCCTCGCCAAGGCCGGAGCCGGCGCCCAAGCCCTGCCACCAGGGGCTTTCTTCGAGGAACTCGCCCAGCCTTCGGTGACACCTCGAGGCGAGGCGCCCGTCTCCACCGCTCAAGACGAGTGCGAACCGTCGCTGCGACCGGCTCCAGTACTCTGTACGGCCAGCGTCGATTGGCGCGACCCCATCCTGCGCACGCTCGCGGGCGGCGGCGAAGTCCATCCCAGTCCGGAGCAGGCTCGCCTCCAACTCCGCGCGAGGTCATTCGAAGTTATCAATGGAATCCTGTACAAGTCCGGAGTATGTTCCCCGCTGCTCCGCTGCGTCTCGCATTCAGACGGTGTCGCCATGCTCCGAGAAATACATGAAGGGCTGTGCGGCAGTCACCTGGCGCCGCGGGCCCTCGCAGGCAAGGCCCTCCGGCAAGGCGTATACTGGCCCACTATCATCGCTGACGCGGAAGAACTCGTCCGCACATGCCAAGGTTGCCAGTGGATGGGCCGCCGCAGTCACCGCCCCCAGCAAGATTGCTACCTATCCCTCCTGTGTGGCCTTTGGCTCGCTGGGGCATGGACCTCGTCGGCCCACTCCCTAGAGCAAGGGGGAACCTGCGCTTCGTCGTCGTCGCCGTCGAATACTTCTCCAAGTGGGTTGAAGCGGAGCCTCTAACTACCATCACATCCCGAAGCGTCAGAAGTTTTTTTGGCAGCATATCGTGTGCCGGTTCGGTGTACCCAGGCAGCTCACATTGGACACGGAACGCAGTTCGACGCCGGCACTTTCCGGGCATTCTGTGACGAGCTGGGAATTCAGCTTTGCTTCGCGGCCGTGCGGCACCCCCAGTCTAACGGGGCCGTGGAGCGAGCTAACGGGCACATTCTGTCCGGCCTCCACAAGCGCATCGTCGGGTTGGCCCGAGGCACGTGGCCAGACGAACTACCCAAGATCTTATGGTCCATCTGGACGACCGTTTCTCGGGCAACGGGCTTCACCCTGTTCCGCCTTTTGTTCGGCGATGAAGCGATGACGCCGATGGAGCTCCGTGCCGGTTCACTGCGCGTCGTAGCACCCAAAGTTGAAGATGAGCGCGCCGTCTCCCTTGACCTAGCCGAAGAAACGCGGCTGCGCGCCGTCGCCAACCTATCCCACTATCAGAGAGAGACCAAGGGGTGGTATGACACCAAGGTTAAGCGCAACGAGTTCCAACCAGGCCACCTCGTCCTCCGTGCGGTGGTCGCCCCCACCAAGTTGGGCAACAAGTGGGAAGGCCTGTACATTGTTACGAAGTCAGGACGGCCTGGGTCCTACCGTCTCGCCACACTAGAAGGTGAAGAGCTGAAGCATACGTGGCACGCTGGGGACCTGAAGCGCTACTTCCCGTAACACTACCGATGTACTTTATCAGCGGCCACCGCCGCCCGTTTGTATCCCCCATCTGCGTAATAAAATTTTCAGCTAACTATTCCGACCAGTACAGCTTGCGCCGCGCCGCTCATTTTCGGGTTCCGAGCTATGCCTCGACGCACCCTCATTTTCGGGTTCCGAGCTCCGGCTCGACGCACCCTCACAATCGGGTTCCGAGCTCCGGCTCGACGCACCCTCACTTTCGGGTTCCGAGCTATGCCTCGACGCACCCTCACATTCGGGTTCCGAGCTCCGGCTCGACGCACCCTCACATTCGGGTTCCGAACTTTGTCTCGACGCACCCTCACAATCGGGTTCCGAGCTCCGGCTCGACGCACCCTCACTTTCGGGTTCCGAGCTATGTCTCGACGCACCCTCACAATCGGGTTCCGAGCTCCGGCTCGACGCACCCTCACTTTCGGGTTCCGAGCTATGCCTCGACGCACCCTCACATTCGGGTTCCGAGCTCCGGCTCGACGCACCCTCACATTCGGGTCCCGAGCTATGCCTCGACGCACCCTCACATTCGGGTTCCGAGCTCCGGCTCGACGCACCCTCGCATTCGGGTCCCGAGCTATGCCTCGACGCACCCTCACATTCGGGTCCCGAGCCCCGGCTCGACACACCCCAAAAGCGCCGATGTGACGCGCACCATACGCTCTCCCTCTCCTGAGCTACTTAGCGCCCAGCTAGTCAACCAGCTACCCGCCAAGAGGGGGGGGAAGAGAGAGAGCGAAGCGCAGATCGCAACAAGCATATGAAGCGTACAACAGTAAGCACATAAAGCATACAATGTTCGTTACAAGCAAAAGGAGGAGGTCAAGAAAAGTTCTCGTCCAGGCCAAGGAGGAACCGCGGGCCCCTTCGGTTGGAAGGGCCGGAAGTCGTGCTCGCCCCCCGACCGGACCTTTCCTTCTTCTTCTTGCGCTCCTCTTCCTTCTTCTGGGCGCGGAAAGTTCTCTGGTCCGCTTGGAGCTGAGCCCAGCTGCGCAGACCGCCCTCCTCGGGGGGCGCTCCGCTCGAGTCAGCCTCCGTATCGGACCAATCAACCGGTTCGGAAGACGAGGACGGCGAGCGGGACCCTCTCTCTTCTTCCTTCACATGTTTCAGAACCCCCTGAAGGACGTCGGAGTCCACACGCCCGTCACTGCCACGGGGAAGAATGAAGCGCGCGGGCCAGTTTGCCCGCACAGCTTCGAGGATGGCCCAGCGATGCCGAAGGGCGTCGTCCGGTTCAAGTACCTCGACATCAAGATCGCGACCGCAAACACCCTGAGTAAGTCCTGGAAAAGTAGTCTTTATTAATACAACTAAGTTCCCTAAGCTATTACAGGGTAAG
Source organism: Zizania palustris (assembly GCA_019279435.1). Taxonomy (NCBI): domain Eukaryota; kingdom Viridiplantae; phylum Streptophyta; class Magnoliopsida; order Poales; family Poaceae; genus Zizania; species Zizania palustris. The sequence continues at coordinate 95,794,695 of JAAALK010000080.1, forward strand.
GCTGAGACCAGTCCCTAGAGCTACACCTACGGGTCCGGCAAGCGGGCCGAGGTTGAAGGATTCGAAGGGGCTGGAGGGCCGCGCGCACGGAGTGCCTCCTCCAGCCAAGCCTGGATCGCCGCAGGACCTTCGGTCTGCCAGATCGCCTTGAGCGCCCTCCAAGATTGGGCCAGGGCGGGGCTTGGCGTCCGGAGGTGGTCCCCCACGAAGGCTCAAAGGCGAAGGAAGCGGAAGCCCGGACGCCTCGAGGTGCCGGAGGATTCCGTACGCGGCCACCCGAGCGGACAACTCGCCGTACTGCGCCATGGCAAGGTGTATTTGCCGGACGGCAGAGCGGACGAACTTCACCTGGCGGACCAGGGGCTCCCGGGCGACGTCGAACGTGCCGCAGCCAGTGCCGTAGCACGCTAGCATCTTCCGCAAAGATTCGGCGGCCTCGGCGAGCTCCTCGGCGGCCTTCCCGTTCCGCACGTTGAGGCCCGCCTCGACCTCCTCCAAGTGAGTCACCCGGGCTCCGAGGTCTTCGATCTTGCTTTCCGCCTCTGAGGCCTGAGCTTGGAGTCGGGAAACCTCTCCCTCGAGCCGATCCGCCTCCGAGGCCCGGGCCCGGAGCACCTCCGCTTCGGCGGCTCGGGTTCGGAGGGCGCCGACCTCCGCTTCCAGCTCGTCGACGCGGGCGGCCCGGGCCCGGAGCCCCTCCAGCTCCGCGACGCGGGCCCTGAGCGAGTCCGCCTCCGCTGCTCGGGCCTCCAGAGCCGCAACCCTCGACGCCTGGGATCGGAGGACCTCGGCCTCCGACGAGCGCTCGCGGGCCAACCTCTCCGCGGCGGCCACCCGGGACGCGAGCCCTGCGGCGTACGCCTCATGCTGACTGCGTTTGGAGAGCAGAGCGGAAATCTGCCCCTGCGCTAGCGCCACCACCTGCATGCGGAAAAGTGGTCAGAAGAGCCGCAACGAGGGCGTAAAGTGTGTCCAAGGAAAGTACCTGGCCCGTGGCCGTCTCGATGACCCTTCTGAGGTCCAAGCTATCCGATAGCCCCAGCTCGCCTATCACCGGGGCCTCGCGCAGCCGTAGGTAGTAGTCGTGAACTGGGGCCACTCTCGAAGCGAAGTCCTCGCCATCCAGCAGGAAGGGGCGCAGAAGCGGCACGGAGCCGCGCGCGGTTCGTAGGTCGGTGGGGGGTCGATGCCGGACTCCGACGTCCCCGGCAGGCTCCTGAGGGGCCCTCTCGGCGCTCCTATACTCTGCCTCGTCCCGCGGATTCGAGCCTTCCCTCGCGGCGACAGGGGCTCCGGACCTCGCGTCCGGAGCATCTGCCGGGTAGCGGCCGACTGGCTCCACGCCTCCGGCCGAAGTACCTGCACGAGCGAACGGGAGTTAAATACAGAAAAGCTCCTTGCGCACGAAGGGGCATGACGAAGTTACCGTACCTACGCCCGCAGTATCGTCGACGCGGTCCGGAGGCTGAAGATGGCCCGACGGGCTTGGGCGGAAAAAGAGGTTATCGATGGAGTTCGGCGGAGAGCTCGCCACCGCCGCGGCCAGCTCCGCCTCCTTGTCGGCGCTCCCTTCAACGGCGCCGAGTGGGTCAGCTAGGCCCCCGCGGCCCAAGCTGTCCGTGGCCCTGCTTTCGAGGGAGCCCGCAGAGCCCCCGCCGAAACGGGTATCGGCGAAGAGGCGGTCCCCAGGCGGGGCGTCGCTTCGACAGTGCGTGACTCTTGCTCGGCGCCCGGCGCGGGCTCCGTTGGGTTCGGGCGAAGGGGAGCATCCTCGCGCCCCCCGGTGCTCAGCCGGACCGGCAGAGCCGGGGCCAGAACCTCCGGAGGGTCTCCTGACTCCGACTGGACTCCTTCGCTGGAGCCCCCTCCCTCCGAACGGGAAGCCGAGGAAGGTCCCGGCGACGTGCGCTTGGGCCCCCTCACGATCTTCTTCTTCTTCGAGCGGCCCGGAGAAAGGCAGCCATCCGCATCACCCGCTTTCCTCTTCGAGACATCCCGGAGGATCTCGCCCTCCGGGAGAGGCGGGGGCGTGAGCTCGAGCGCCCCCCACATTCTGTTGGAGTGTTCCCAGGAGCCCACCAGCTCCAGCCGGCGGGCCCGCTCGGCCGCGGTGGGAACCCCCAGGATCCTCTCTGCCAAGCGGGCAATCTCTTCGGGTGTCCGAGCGACGAGCGATCCTGCATCTTTTCGTCAGGGCCGGGGTACCCCTCGAGCACGCAAAAGCAAGGCTGAAGACAAAGGAGAGCTGATACTTACCAAGCTGGCGAGAGAGCTCCGTCGGCACCGACGCGTCTCGACTGCTCCGGAGCAAGGCTGGCCACTCCTCCTTCAGCGGGGGGATCTCGAGGGCCACGAACTCCTCCGCCAAGTCCCGCATGCTCATCCGGCGGGCGACGATCTAGAGAAGCTGTACCCTCACCGAGATGGCCCCAGAGTTGGCTTAGACGCGCGCCTCTCTCCGGAACCAGATGTGGCGCGGTATCCCGGCCAGGCCGGAGGTGAGCCCTACGCGAACGTAGAACCACCGGCTCACCCACTTCGAGTACCACCTTTCGTTGGTGGCCTTCGCCGGGAAGGAGTCTGCGTACCTCCTCCGGAGCTGGAAGTTGATGCTCCCGAAAGCTAGCACCCGGCCATCCTTCTTCTTCGGTTGGCAGAGGGCTTCGTGCATCTCCGCGAAGACCTCCGCTCTCCCTTCGCAGCCTTCGGCGCGCATGGCCCACTCGAAGATGGCGAGGCGGGCCACGGCGTTGGGAGACAGCTGCGGGAGCTCCAGATGAAATGCCTCCAGAACCCCAGCAAGAAGCTCTGAGGCAGGGAACCCCAGGCCTGCGTCGAAGAAGGCTTCAAAGACGACGACCTCGCCTTCCCTCGGTCGCGGGGCCGTCTCCCGCCCTGGCCTCCTCGCCGGCGTCTCTGGACCAAGGCGGTTCCTGGTCGCCTGCTCGATCGAAGCATCAGTGCACGCAGACGCCCCGAGCTCCAGGGTCTGCTCTCGGAATCGCTCGGAAGCGGGGCGGAGCTCGCGCGCGCCGCGCGCCTCTCGCGTGTCGGTCGCCGCCGCCGCCGCCACCGCCATCTGGCGTTGCAGGAAACGCGGGTCCATCGCCATTGCAGGGACTGGGTTCCTCGACATTCTTGGAGAACAGATGGAAGGAGTGCAGGGTTCAGAGGACGAGTGAACAGTGGACCAAGCGGCTGGAGTTGGCGTGTACGGGTGAAGAAGGAGGAGGCCGTGAAGGGCGATTATATATCTTTCGGCAAGGCCTGCGGTTCGACTCCCGTTTCGGTTAACGTGTGAACGTGGCGGTTCGCGCGGCGCCGCATTTAAAACCGGCTGGCGCATCGGGGCGCGGTGGCGACCTCCCGGTGACCCGCCTCTTCGGTGCTGCCGGCGCGCGTATTAATTGCTCTTGGCGGCGCTCGCCCGGCCCCTCGGGGCTGGCACCCCCGGGGTCAAGATGCGTCGCCCCCCCGTCAGCTCGGTCAACTCCCCTCGGTGTATTGGAAGCGGCCGGAAGCCCGAGGCAGGGCTCAACCCTCCGGCCTCTCGACTCCCTGTCTCAGTGCCCTTCAGCGCCCCGGTGGATGCGGCGCCCTGAAGCGAGGTACGCACTCGTATGAATTGGCGGGATTATCTTGTGCGCTTCCACCCCCTCCTATTGCAGGACTACGAGCGGGAAGAAGCGAGGGGCTACTGTTGGGGGAGATAATCCCTAGAGTCGACGGGGTGGGCCCCCGGCCGGAGGGCCCAGGCCTAATGACGAAGGCCGCCTTCCGGAGGAGCAAGGCCGGAGGCCACCTTCCGGAGGAGCAAGGCCGGAGGTCACCTCCCGGAGGAGCGAGGCCAGAGGCCACCTTCCGGAGGAGCAAGGCCGGAGGCCACCTTCCTGTGGGAGGAAGCCGGAGGCCGCCCCGCGGCGTAGGACATGGGAGCTCGCCTTCCGGAGGCCGAAGGCCCGAGGCTCTCGGCTGATCCGGCAAGGCGGACCCGGAGAGAGTCGCGGCGGGAAAAGGACTAGGCGGTCGTACGAAGGACAGGATCGCGATCTTCTGAGCCGTGTCGGGCGGCGCAGGAAGCACCCGACACGGTTGATACGCTGTCAGAATCGAATCTTCTTGTCTGTACTATGTATCGTCTATTTTGTCTGTACTACCAGTCAGGGTTGGTCAGGGGGCCGTTGGCAGCCCGGAGGCGCTTAGTCCTCTGGGCGGGGCGCCCTATAAATACCCATCACTACAGTTGTAACAGGCAGGCTGATCAGGGCATTGAATACACTACTCTCATTTTCCACTAAAACCTGCTGGTTCGATCTGTCGTCCCAACATAGGGGCTCCGCCAGTTGTCAACAGAAAGAGCAGATCTTGCCAAAGCAGAGGTTGAAAACTTACTAAAAGTTAGGATCATTAGGGACGTGTCCCATACAAAGTGGTTAGCCAACCCCGTCTTTTTCAAGAAAAAGGCCTCCAGCAAGTGGCGCATGTGCATTGACTTCACATCTCTGAATAAAGCATGCCCACGTGACCCCTACCCCATGCCCCGCATTGATCAGTTCGTCGACTCTACAGCTGGCTCCAAGATTTTAAGCTTCCTCGATGCGTACTCTGGATATCATCAAATATGGTTAAAATGTGAAGACGAAGCCAAAACAAGTTTCATAACTCATTCGGGAGTCTTTTGTTACGTCATAATGCCCTTCAGTTTAAGGAATGTCAGGGAAAATTTTTCAACATTAATTGCTAAGGCTCTAGGTCACCAGATAGGCCACAATGTTGAGGCCTATATGGATGACATTGTAATAAAGAGTGCTTCGAAGCACCAATATAGTCTAGAGTTAGCAGAAACTTTTGAGAGCCTCCAAGCAAGTGGAGTTCACCTCAACCCTGAGAAATGTATCTTCGGGGCTAAAGCAGGAAAATTGTTAGGGTATTTAGTTTCGAGCAGAGGAATTGAAGCTAGCCCAATGCATATAAGTGCATTGCAAAGGATGGCTCTGCCAAAAAATTTGAAGCAAGTCCAGAAGCTTGGCGGACACCTCGCAACCCTTAGCAGATTTTTGTCAACGTCCTTAGAGCGGAGTCTCCCAATATTCAAATCATTGAAGGGGTCTGAAAGTTTTGCCTGGATACCGGAATGCCAGAAGAGCTTCGATGAAATTAAGGACTATCTCGGTAATCTTGCATCTCTTATTGTGCCCCTTGCAGATGAAACACTCCTTCTTTCTCTTGTAGCCACAGGCTCCGCTGTTAGTGCAATACTTGTTAGAGAAGTGGATTTCAATGGAAAGCTGGTGCAGAATCCAATATACTTCGTATCACAAGCTTTATCTGGAGCCAAAACATGGTACTCTGAGCTCGAGAAATTTACTTATGCCTTGGTATTGTCTTCGAGGAAGTTATGACATTACTGTTTAGCGCACAATGTAATTGTTCCATCTTCATACCCCCTTGGAGATATGCTCCGAAGCAAAGATTCCACGGGGAGAATTGGGAAATGGGCTATCGAGCTAGCCCCTTTTGACATTTCTTTCGTAGCAAGAACAACCATCAAATCACAGGTGGCTGATTTCGTAGCGGAGTGGACCCCGTCTGTAGTATGGCCTTCGGAAGAACCAAATGAAGGTGTATGGACCATATACTCTGACGGGATTTTCAAGCATTTGGAGCACGCGCCGGAGCAATCATAATCTCGCCTTCAGGGCAAAAAGCGATGTACTCCGCAAGGCTGAACTTTAAGTCCACAAACAATATTGTAGAGTACGAAGGGATCCTGCTTGGCCTTCGCAAAGCGCGCACACTTGGCACTGCAAGAGTTGTCATAAAAACAGACTCTCAGATTGTTGCAGGGCATGTTGATAAAAGCTTTCAAGTTCGACATCCACATCTTGCCAAATATTTGGAAGAAATCCACAAGACCGAAGCAGCATTTAAAGGGACTTCTATCTGGAGCATCCCATGAGCCAACAACCAGCAAGCAGACGTATTGGCCAATGTTGCAGTCGGAGCCCTAGATATCCCGGAATGGGCTTTTTATGAAGAACTTGCCTCCCCTTAAGTGCCACAACTCCCTCCTGCTGAGGTACTTTGCCTATCGAGTAGTGATTGGTGGAGTCCAATTATGAATTTATTGCAAGACAAAGCTAATTTGCCCGAAGGCCCAAAGTTGTCAAGGTTACAACTGGGGGTCTGAAACTATCATATTATCAACGGTATTTTATACAAGGCCAGAGTCTATTCTCCCATGCTCTGATGTTTCTCCCAATCTGAAGGACAAGACATACTTCAGGAAATTCACAAGGGCATGTGTGGTAGCCATCTAGCCCCTCGAGCTCTAGCAGGTAAAACACTTCGTTAGGGGCTTTATTGGCCTACTATAGTAGCTGATGCGGAGTCATTAGTCCACACTTGTCAGGGATGTAAATGGATGGGAGTACGGAGTCATCTTCCCCCAACACATCTTCAGGTTATCACTCCGGTATGGCAAATGGCCCGATGGGGAATGGATCTCATTGGCCCCCTCCCAATGGCAAAAGGCAGCCTAAAATTTGCAGTGGTCACGATTGAATATTTTTCTAAATGGGTCGAAGCCGAGCCTCTGACCACTATCACTTCTAAAAATGTGCAAAAAAATTTCTGGCAAAATATTATTTGTAGATTCGGAGTACATAGGTAGCATACAATTGACAATGGCACTCAGTTCGATGCCAAACCTTTCAGAGAATTATGCGAAGGTCTTGGTATCCAAATGTGCTTTGCAACTATCCATCATCCCCAATCCAACGGAGTCGTTGAGCGAGCCAATGGTAAGGAGCCATGCTGAAGAGCGTGGTCCTCATGGTTCTAGATGTGATGAGTCATTGTCAACGGTAGTCAAAGAGGACTGAAGAGGAGAGAAGACCTGCTGCGTCTGGGACGCATGTGACTCAGGTACACGGGCAGCGAGCGACTGTCGGGCAGAGGGGCCGCGAAGTCAGGCTGGCCCAATCCGGGTACATGGGCTAGGAGCAGCAGAGGATCCACTGGGCTGTTGACCAAGATTGACTCAGGTACACGGGCGGCGAGCGATTGCCGGGCTGACAGAGCTGCGGAATCGGGCCGACCCAATCCGGGTACCTAGTGCAAAGTCGGTGGACACTTTGTTAGTTTCATCGCAAAATTGACGACCGCCGATCTTGGATCGGACCATTCTGGAGCGAAGCCGTAGTCGCTACGAAACCTACGGTTCTGGATAAGTCATCTGTAAATAGGAGTTTACTATTTTGTCCTTAGTCAGTCAATCGAGTCTGTAAAATATCCTAAGGGCAGTTCGGTATTTTCCATTTATTTCAGCGTTGCTAAAAAACCCCAAGGGTCTGTTGGAATATTCCTAGGCTATTGGACTGCCTATAAATAGGGCCCCAATCCCTAGGATTAGGGTTAACTCACTTTAATCAAAAATCACAGTTCATCTTACCTGCCCCTGTTTTGTGCGCCGCCATTTTTTTCTATGTTCTTCATGTTTACGCCGCCGGCGAATGCTTTACTCTGTTTACTCTGAAATCACCGCCTTGGTTTATTGATCTGACTCTTAGTCACCACAGGGAGTTGTTTATTTCCATGCCTATCGCATGTTTTCTTCTCGCTTGCACTGTTTTTTCTCACTGAATAGTTTTCCCCTGTTGCTTATTTTATTTGGTTGCAAGTATTGATCTGTCACAAGCTAGCTAGCAAGTTAGGCAATAGATCCTATTTCTTTTTCCTTGCCAGCGGGTCTGTTGTTCCGTGTATGATTTCCTCTCTAACTGCATGCGCCTATTCGACAGCTAGTTGTGGCAGCACCTAGTCGCAGTAATTGCAGCATACAGAGGCAGCATGCATGTGTTTGCTACAAACTCTTTGCTAGCTTGCAGCTACGAGTAGCAGCTATGGTTTTCTGGTACACAGTGTGAGTACTAGCTTGAAATTCCTACAGTTTTGCGTTTTTTCGATTTTTGAGTAGCTGCAGCATAGCTGTTTTGCTAGTGGACAACCTATGTGCCTTGGACTATGTTCTTTGGTTTTATATCTCCACTTTAGGTGTTTGCGTGTAGGTCCGTCCAAGTCGAGCATCTCCACAAAACTGTGCAGAACGTTTTTTTTGTTCAAGTCACTTCTGTGCACGCATTTTAAGGAAGCCTATTACTTCGCTGTAGCTGTAGGCTTCGCTAGCGAAGTCTGTGGGCACACCTTCGGAACTCTCTCCGTAATACTTCGCACAGCAGAGTGAATTCATTACACTGCGAGAACTTCAAACAATTTATTGTGAAGGGACCCATCTGTGCATGCCTAGTTTGGCTTCGAAGTGTTCTGCATGCTCTAGTCATGATGTTCGTTTCAAAGGAGTATAGTACACTGTCTGAAGTACTAAGTGTTGCTGAGTATTTTATTTTCCTGCACATAGGTTCTATACACTAGGCTTTGTGCTAGTTTGTTGTTTCTTCTCATAGCATCTGCAACACTCGAGTACTCTGGCTATAGCTCTGTTTGAGCGGAGTTTTTTACTCGCTGGCAAATGTTTTTGTGTGGGCCCCACAGAGTACCACATTGAGCTTCGGTAGTACGTTTGTATGTTTTGTGGGAACTTCGCTGCTGTATTCGAAGCATACTTCGATTCATTCTGGTGACTTCGCAAAGGCTTCGAACAGCAACAAAGTGTGTTTGGCTTTGCTAACTTTTCGTCCGTGCAGTTTTTTATTTAGAAGCGGCTTCGCACTTGGATCTCTTTGTCTATCCCTGCCGTGGGTCGCACAACACGAATTTTCTAGACTTGTTGTGTCAGGATTTTTTGCACTGTGCGAAGGTACTTTGACAGCAGGCTTCGATCAAGCTTTTCGAAGCTCTTTAGTCCAACTTCGCTAAGCTGCAGGCTCCGGTTTGAAGTGTCTTGTCGTGGGCCCCACAGTTTCCAGTGCAGTTCGCAAGTTCTATTTTTCGGAGTTTGTTTCGAAGCTAGCTTCGCTGTCTATACCTTCGCTCAACAGCCTCGAAGCACACTCCGGTTCGACATCCACAATCTTCGGTACTGCATACTTCGAACAGGCTCCGACAACATTAGACTTCGCACGGTTCGCAGGCTTCGATAAGTATCTAACAGGAGACAACTCTGAACAGTAAGACTTCTCTTTTACGCACACTCAGATTAATTGTTGTGATGATTTATTTCTGTGAACCTTGATCTGCCCATGTTTTAAATGGTTTGTTAATCTGCCTATTAACACTGTGTTGGTGTCTTTTCGATTAGGACACCGGTTGTTTTTAGGCTAGATCATTTTAGGTCTTGACAATCTTTTTACGTTTCCCTGCTTAGTCTATTGAGGTGTGTTGTGATGGGGGATTGGTCCCGATCTTCCGCTAGGTAAAGGACAACTTGGGTTGGTGGAGAATCTCGACGTTGGCGATCCAAGGCTCCGGTCCGGCGGATCAAAACCTTGCAATCGTTACACCACTGTCTCCGTTGGTTATCAACCACACAGAACGCGATTGACCTCACCATGAAGGCTAATTCCTGCAAGCGAACCCAAGAACACAAGCAAGAACAGGAAGGATACAAATCGAATGCCAAATCATAGACAAACGATGAAAGGTGAGGTTTCACAAACGCCTATGCAGCAGCCCATCGGTCCGGTGCAAGGGGCGGGATCTAAACACAACAGTGTAGATGCAAACAAAGCAAAACCTAACCCTAAAGGTGGCTGGAGTGAATATATAGGGCGTGGGCAGCCTGTGGAAGGTGAACAGACTTGGGCTGTGGGCTAGAAGACGTACAGACTCAGATTATGGCCAACACGGCCCAGTTCTGTCACGCAGAACTGTTTTAAACACACAGGACGGCTCGAGACTCCAAATGAGGCGAAACCAATGGCAAACGATCCGTCTTCTCCTCAGCTTTCCAAAAAGTCCAAGAACGTGCCAATCGGACTTCGTACGAGGAAGTTACGTCCATTTTGGTGCAGGGTGGTTGATGTAGTCCGAACCAGCGAATTCTTGACTTCAAGTCATCCGTGCGACTCCGTCTTCAATTCCAACTCTTCTATTCCATCTCCCATGTTCCTAAGCAACAAAATATCACTAGTATTCAGTAGAATCCCATCCAAACAAACATTAACATAGTTGCTAAGGAAAGAATTAACCTCATGGTTCAAGCGACGGGAACGGGCGCGTGTGATTGGTCCTTGTAGTTGAATTGTAGGTGGAGGCTCCATGTGTGTATCATGTGAAGTGATGTCCTCATCATGTTGGGTGTTGGGAGCAGGCCATTGATTCGAAAGAATTTTTTAGGCACCCATTCACCCCCCTCTGGTCGCTACTTTCGGTCCTACAAGTGGTATCAGAGCCTGGTTAGGGTTTTTCCATACCTTAACCGGTTCTAAACCCCAGTAGTGATCATGACGTCTCCTGGAAAGGTCCCGTCCTTGGAATCTTGTGGCTATAATTATTGGAAGACTCGCATGCGAGCCTATCTCATGAGCCAAAGATCGGACATCTGGGACATTTGTATTCATGCTACTTTCACAGTGTTGCTTGTTGCTGAGCACACTACTCCAGATATTGTTGCCCAGCATCAGAACAACAACAAAGCGGTGAATATTTTGTTTTCTGGTTTAGGTCCCACTAAATTTGAGCGTGTGAGCCGTCTCACCTCTGCGAGAGAGATCTGGGCTACTCTTTAGGCACACCATGAGGGGACAGCCCAGGTCAAGGCTCGGCTCTATCAGACCTACCGGTGTGAATATGAGAATTTCACATAGAAGCCGGGTGAATCTGTTGAAGCATTGTTCGGTCGTTTTCAATCGATCATAAACAAGCTTTGGGCCAACAAGGCTGAGGGTGTTCAGTTAGTGTCAGACCATGAGCAGGCGCTCAAGGTTCTCCATACCTTGGACCCTACGATCTGGGAAATCAAGGTATCCTCTATCATTGAGAGCACATCTTATGATACCTTGACAATTTCTGAGTTGTTTAGCAAGCTGAAGGCCACTGATGTTGATACCCAGTTGAGATCAAATCTCACTGGCTCTGGATCAAAGACCCTGGCCCTTGCTACACCTTCTACTGACCCCTCCTGTGTGAGTTGTGCTGGGTTCTCTTTGATGTCTATCACTGAGGACCAGCTCAAGTCGTTAGGAGATGATGACCTGTGTCTTTTTAACAATCGGGGTGCGTCGTGTTTATAACAAGAGAATGTTCAAAAGACACGACACAAAAACAAGATGCTTTGAGTGTGGTGATCCAGGTTACTTTATTGCCGACTGCCCCAAGTGCAATGGTCACAAGAAGGGTACCGGTGGTGGCTTCTATGACTCCAGCAAGCACGACACCTCCTCCTTCACCAAGGGCATGCCAAAGACTAGATTCTTCAGAAAGGCCCTAAAGGACTACCGGCGTGAGAACAAGAAGGGCAACAAGGCCTTCTTCGCCGAGATGGAGAAGAGTTTCTCCAAGTGGTCCACGTCTTCTTCCTCTTCATCGAGCTCAAGCGATGAGGAGATTGTCATCAGAAAGGGGAAGGACAAGGACGATCCGGCGGGCCTTTGCTTCATGGCTTTCGGGGACAGGCCGAAGATTCGCTCACATCAATGCCGAAGATCCCGCAAGAGCTTCTACTCAATGGCTCTTGGGGATAAGGAAGAAAAGGGCTCCTCTGATGACTCTGACGACGATGACAATGAAAAGGTATCATCTTATGAACGTGAAATTGTTGATTTACTTGAAAGTAATCGTGAGGAGTTAAAATATCGGGAAAAACCGCTTAGAGGGGCTAAGAAGAGGATTGATGAACTTGAGTGTGAGATTGCCGTGGCCAACGGCAGAATTGAGAGTCAATCTTCTTCCCCTTGCTTGGGTGATAGCAGTGAGTGCCCAAAGTGTGAGGTGCTTCTGTGTGACCTGACGACTCTAAAGTCCAGGTACACAGAAAGGGTTGATGAGAGGGACGCTTTGGCCACTGAGCTAAAAGATGCTCATGCCACTGTTGTCGTTCCCTGTGCTAATTGCCCATCTTATCTAGCTGTTTTAGCTGAGCTGAAAGACAAGGGTGATGAGAATTTGAGCGAGTTGGAGAGAGTTAGAGCTGAGCTGGGGTAGACTAGGCTAGAGCTTGAGACACTGTCTGTTCCACCCACTGTCTGTGAAAACTGCATGTCTCTTAGATTGGAATTGATTAAGCTGAAAGCCGAGAAGTCTATCCAGGTTGATAGAGAGTGTGAGACCTGCTTGTCTCAGGTGGAGGTACTAGCTTCTTTGAGAGAGGAGCTAGCTGATGTCCATAATGAGAACTTTTACCTCCGTTCAATCCTGAGTTGGGTGAGTGCCAGAGAGCCACAACTCGGCATGATGATCCAGCAGTTTAAGAGGCAGGATGGGTTTGGGCTAGGTTACACCTACGCCAAGGCTGACTTTGAGAGTGCTATTAGCCGAGCAGTGGAGTGGAGTAAAATGACTCCTGAACAGAGATACCCCAAGACTCACTCCACTGAGTCTTTCCAGGCTAGTTAGCCCAAGGATGGAGTGTTCCAAGAATAGCCCAAAGCTCCACCCAAGAAGCCCATCAGGGTTCCAAAGCCCAAACACCTCCGCACTTCTCTTGACTCTCTTCCTGGACCCTCTGACACCAAGGAGACTACACCCAACACCACTAAGCCCAAGAACTCCAAGCCTCAACCACATCCCAAGAAGCCCACCTATCACTGTGAATACTGTTACAGAGACGGGCATCTTGCGGAGTTTTGCTTCAGGAGGAAGCGGGTTGAGAGAGCAGAGAGAGCACGTGGGGGCCAGGAGAAGTTCTACCAACAGGGTGGTAGACTGAGAGTTTCTCAGCGCGAGGAGAGGCTAGAGGCCAGGCCGCATCATGTAGGTGGTGGTAGAGGAGACGAATTTCATGCCCATGCTTCAGATGGTGGTGTTCGAGCCGGCAGAGCTCCAGGCCATTCTGGATACTGTCCTGGACCTCGTGGCTGAGGTTTTAAGTAGAACCGTGGACCACGCTTTGAGCCACGTTTTGGTCCCAACGCTTATGATGATTTCTGCTTTCCGTCTTTTGAGCAGATGGCTCGACACTAGTTTAGTTCTTTTGCTAAACCTGGTGCCGGACCATTTGCTCCCCGTTAGAACCACTGATTGTGCAGGATCGGGGACTGGAGGACATTTGGACCATGGACTCAAGATGCTCTCGCCACATGACGGGACATCGTAGATGGTTCTCCAGTCTCTCTCCCCTGAGCTCCAAGGAATATATCACCTTCGGGAAAATTGGTCAAGGGAAGGTACACGACATTGGCTCAATTTGCATCTCAGACCATTTCTCTTTGAAGAACGTTGCTTTGGTTGGAAATTTGAACTTCAATTTGATTTCTATTTCGCAACTTCTTGAGGATGGTTTGGAGTTTCGTTTTAAGAAGGGCAGTTCTTCTGTGATTGATTCTAGAGGGTCTTTGATTTGCCAGATCTTATCTTTTGGTAAGGTTTTTCGGATTGACTTCTCTAGTTCTTTTGGCCCTTCTCGATGTTTAATTGCTGGATCCTCCTTTGAGCTCTGGAAGTGGCATAGGAGGTTGGTCCATTTGAGTTTTGATCTGCTAGTCAGGTTGAGCTCTGTGGACCTCATCCTAGGATTGCCCAAGCTTAAGATGGAGAAGGATCTAGTTTGCCATCCCTGTCGTCACGGGAAAATAGTTACTACTTCTCACTCACCTGTGACTCAGGTAATGACATCGTATCTGGGTGAGCTGTTACACATGGACACTGTTGGTCCAGCTCGGGTACGCTCAATCAGTGGGAAGTGGTACGCGCTTGTGATCGTTGACGATTTTTCTCGATTCTCGTGGATTTTCTTTTTGGAGTCTAAGGATGAGACTTTTCATTTTGTTCATGATCTGATTTTGAAGATGAAGAATGAGAACAATGGTCGGATACGAGCAATTCGCTCTGACAACGGCTCTGAGTTCAAGAACTCTCAGTTCGTCAGCTTTTGTAGTGATCAGGGTGTTGATCATCAGTTTTCTGCTCCTTACACTCCCCCACAAAACAGCGTTGTGGAACGAAAGAACCGCACGCTAGTCGAGATGGCCAGGACGATGCTCGATGAGCATAGGACTCCTAGGCGTTTTTGGGCTGAAGCCATGAACACGACTTGCTATCTAGCCAACCGTATTTTTCTTAGAGCTTACGTAGGTAAGACTTCATATGAGTTGCGGTTTGGCAGACAGCCCAAAGTGAGTCACTTGCGAGCGTTTGGCTGCAAGTGCTTTGTGCTCAAGAAGGGATGGCATTTGGACAAGTTTGAGTCTCGTTGCTGGGATGGAGTTTTTCTTGGCTATGTTTTGCATTCTCGAGGCTTCCGTGTCTGGAACCTCGACTCCCAGCATCTTGTCGATACTTGCGAGGTTTCATTTGATGAGTCCTTGCCTTCTTTGACTCCCTCTTTTGAGCTTTCTGGAGATGGTGAGCTCGGAGAGTCCATCTTCGAGGAAGATGATGATGCTCCAGCTACTGATGAGGGTGGGCCTTCTGCACAGCCTGCAGACCCCACACCTTCGGAAACTTCGACTGAGGACGAAGGCGGACCTCTGATCACTTCTTCCACTACGATCGAGCCCCCTCAGTCTAGTCCAAAGGTGCCAGCTGCTGACTCCAGTGAGGTGACTTCAGATCACCAGGGATCCCGAGCAGTTCAGCGTGATCACCCCTCAAAGCTTATCATCGGTGATTTGGCTGAGAGGACTTTGCGTTCTTCTGTTGACTCTCTTACTGTGTTTGCTCAATTTGCTTTCGTTGCATCTTTTGAGCCCAGAGACGTTTCTCATGCTCTTTCTGATTCAAATTGGATTAATGTTATGCAAGAAGAGCTTGAGAATTTTGTCCGCAATCGGGTTTGGACACTGGTTGAGCTGGCACCCGGATGCAACCCCATAGGCACCAAGTGGGTGTTCAAAAACAAGAAAGGTGAAGATGGGGTTGTGGTGCGCAACAAAGCTCGACTAGTTGCCCAGGGTTTTTGCCAGAAAGAGGGTATTGATTTTGAAGAGACTTTCGCCCCTGTTGCCCGTCTTGAGTCCATTCGCATTCTTTTAGCTTTTGCCGCTTCGAAGGGTTTTAAGCTTTTTCAAATGGATGTCAAGAGTGTTTTTCTGAACGGGTACATAGAGGAGGAGGTCTAAGTTAGGCAGCCCCTGGTTTTGAGAACCATAAGTTTCCTCGGCATTTTTTTAAACTGCAAAAAGCTTTATACGGTCTGAAGCAAGCCCCCAGGGCTTGGTATGACCAGTTGAAGCAGTTTTTGTTGGGGAAGGGCTTTGTAATGGGTTCTGTGGATAAAACTCTTTTCTTGCTCAGAGATAAATCAGATTTCTTGGTTGCTCAGATATACGTGGACGATATCATTTTTGGAGGTACTATTGATGCTCTTGTGTCCAAGTTTTTTGAGCAGATGCACAGTGAGTTTGAGATGAGCCTCATGGGTGAGCTCAAGTACTTCCTAGCGCTCCAGATCAAGCAAACCAATGATGGCACCTTCATCCACCAGGGTAAGTATACATGGGACATGTTGAAGAAGTTCCACTTTGGTGGAGAACTGAAGCCTCAGATGACCCTAATGGGAACATCTGGGGGCCTGGACAAGGACGAAAGCGGTGTCAAGGTCAATGAGAGAGAGTTTCGAGGGATGATTGGTTCGCTGTTGTACTTGACGGTGACGAGGCCAGACATACAGTTCGTCGTGGGACTGTGCGCGCGCTTCCAGTCTTCACCACACGCGTCTCATCGGCAGGCTGTCAAGCGCATTTTCACATATCTTACCTATGTGCTTGATCTTGGTCTTTATTATTCAGCATCATCATCTCTTGATTTATCTAGCTTTTCGAACGCTGACTTTGGTGGGTGCCGGTTGGATCGCAAGTCGACTTCCAGTACTTGCTAGTTTCTTGGTTCTTCTCTTGTTTCTTGGTCTTCTCGAAAGCAGTCTGGAGTTGCTCTTTCGACCACTGAGGCTGAGTATGTAGCTGTTGCTAGCTGCTTCTCACAGTTGGTTTGGATGATTTCCACATTGTGAGATTTTGGGTTTTTCTTTCCTACCAGAGTGCCTCTGTTTTGTGACAGCACCAGTGCGATTAGTGTAGGGAAAAACCCTTGTCTCCATTCAAAAACCAAACACATTGATGTGCGCTTTCACTTTCTGAGGGATCAATATGATAAAGGTGCCATTGACCTTGTTCATGTTGATACCCATCATCAGTTAGCTGACATTTTCACCAAACTCCTAGATCAGTCTACTTTTGAGCGTTTACGAGGGGATTTGGGTGTTGTGTATCCTTTCTAGGATATTTTGAGTCAGTTTTCTTGCTTCTTTACTCTTTTCTTGAGTCTTTTTGTGTGTGTTCATATCATGCATATTTACATATCACACTTTGAGCTTGCTTCTGTTATATGATTGACCTGCTTTAATTACTCTAGCTGGTACGTGCTTTTGATTACTTGTCAATGATCATGCTTTGCTTCAGTTCACATGATATGTCTGATATATGTCATATGCATGGCTTTTATGCTTTAAAATTGAAAAATGATCACCATTGCTTCTGGTAACTAGCATGTGTAGGCTGAATGCTTTTGCTATTTGTTATATGCCTTGTAGCTAGTTCCTCACTTAGATACAGTTATGCAACTTGGACATCTATATGCTTTAAACATGGAAAATGTGCTCTAAAAATGATGAAAAAATAGAAAAATGAAAATTCCATGTCTTTTTGTGCTTGAGTTGAAAAGATCCAGGTGGGTTTGCTTTGTCGCATTTCATTGTTCTAGATTGCTTACCATAGCACTTTGGTATCAACTAGGACAGTGTAGTGTATACCAAGACCTATGTCTTAAGCTTCTGATGGTCCAGTTCTGGCCTAGGCTTGACTTGGTCGGTTAGCATAAGGTTTGACATGCAAATAACCCCTGGCAAAAATGAAAAAGGAAAAAGAAAAAGCCTGAAAATTAAAATGATAACAAGTTTGCTGAAGCACTCTGTTTTGGACAATGCTTATCTTGGTAGATATCAGTTAGCTTTTGTATCTCATGCTTTACCTTGCTTGCCAACTGGAAAATGTTGTGATGCTTTTGTTTGCAAAAATTGAAAAATGTGTGCTAATGACTTTCTTCAGATATCATCTGTTGCACTGATCATGCCATGTGTCTTAGACAGTATGTCTTTTGCTATACTTGCTAGATGTTTTAATTGCAGTCAATCATATCTGAGAAGCATGCTTTCTACACTCCACCTGCACCCCTGTTGCACTCATTGCATATTTTGAGGGGGAGTTGCATTTCAGGGGGAGTCTGTGTCTCTTTAAGAGTGCATTTAGTCTCGCTTGATGAGTCCACTTGTCAACAAGGGGGAGAAATTTTGGGAGAAGAGTTTAATGGGGAGTTTTGGCTTTCTTTGGGATTTGTTTCAGGGGGAGTTTTTGTCCCGTTTGTCCTTACTCTTTGGATATCCTTGTTGATAATTCTGAGATTGCACTTGTTTTGAGTCTTTACTTTTGGTTAACCATAATGACCGCTTTCTTGCTTTTGTTTGGCTTTTGGTCATTAGGGTTAAACTTTTACTTTATTTTCTTCTTCTCTGTTTTCTTGTGCTTTGTTTTCGTGTTTCCACATGTGCTCGCAGGTACTGAAGAGCTGATGAAGAGAAGTGTTGACAATGCACTCATCAAGGGGGAGGTTAAGGAGCCATGCGGAAGAGCATGGGCCTCATGGTTCCATATGTGATGAGTCATTGTCAACGGTAGTCAAAGAGGACTGAAGAGGAGAGAAGACCTGCTGCGTCTAGGCCGCATGTGACTCAGGTACATGGGCAGTGAGCGATTGTCGGGCAGAGGGGCCGCGAAGTCGGGCTAGCCCAATCCGGGTACATGGGCTAGGAGTAGTAGAGGATCCACTGGGTTGTTGACCAGGATTGACTTAGGTACATGGGCGGCGAGCGATTGCCGGGCTAAGAGAGCTGCGGAATCAGGCCGGCCTAATCCGTGTACCTGGTGCAAAGTCGGTGGACGCTTTATCAGTTTTGGCGCGAAACTGACGACCGCTGATCTCGGATCGGACTGTTCTGGAGCGAAGCCGTAGTCGCTACGAAAGCTCCGCTTCCAGATAAGTCATCTGCAAATAGGAGTTTACTATTTTGTCCTTAGTCAGTCAGTCGAGTCTGTAAAAATATCCTAAGGGCAGTTCGGTGTTTTCTATTTATTTCAGGGTCGGTAAAAAACCCCAAGGGTCTGTTGGAATATTCCTAGGCTATTGGGTTGCCTATAAATAGGGCCCCAATCCCTAGGGTTAGGGTTAACTCACTTTAATCAAAAATCAGAGTTCATCTTACCTGCCCCTTTTTGTGCGCTGCCATTTTTTCTGTGTTCTTCCTGTTTACGCCGCCGGCGAGTGCTTTACTCTGTTACTCTGAAATCACCGCCGCAGTTTATTGATCTGACTCTCAGTCACCACAGGGAGTTATTTATTTCCGTGCCTATCGCATGTTTTCTTCTCGCTTGCTCTGTTTTTTCTCACCGAACAGTTTTCCCCTGTTGCTTATTTTATTCGGTTGCAAGTATTGATCTGTACCAAGCTAGCTAGCAAGTTAGGCAATAGATCCTATTTCTTTTTCCTTGCGAGCGGGTCTGTTGTTCCGTGTATGATTTCCTCTCTGACCGCATGCGCCTATTCGACAGCTAGCTGTGGCAGCACCTAGCCGTAGTAATTGCAGCATACAGAGGCAACAGGCATGCGTTTGCTACAAACTCTTTGCTAGCTTGTAGCTACGAGTAGCAGCTATGGTTTTCTGGTACACAGTGTGAGTACTAGCTTGAAATTCCTGCAGTTTTGTGTTTTTTTCGATTTTCGAGTAGCTGCAGCATAGCTATTTTGCTAGTGGACAGCCTATGTGCCTTGGACTGTGTTCTTTGGTTTTATATCTCCACTCCAGGCGTTTGCGTGTAGGTCCGTCCAAGTCGAGCATCTCCACAAAACTACGCAGAACGTTTTTTTGTTCAAGTCACTTTTGTGCACGCATTTTAAGAAAGCCTGTTACTTCGCTGTAGCTGTAGGCTTCGCAAGCGAAGTCTGTGGGCACACCTTCGGAACTCTCTTTGTAATACTTCGCACAGCAGAGTGACTTCGTTACACTGCGAGAACTTCGAACAGTTTATTGCGAAGGGACCCATCTGTGCATGTCTAGTTTGGCTTCGAAGTGTTCTGCATGCTCTAGTCATGATGTTCATTTCAAAGGAGTACAGTACACTGTCTGAAGTACTAAGTGCTGCTAAGTATTTTATTTTTCTGCACATAGGTTCTATACACTAGGCTGTGTGCTAGTTTGTTGTTTCTTATCATAGCATCTGCAGCACTCGAGTACTCTGGCTATAGCTCTGTTTGAGCGGAGTTTTTTCCTCACTGGCAAATGTTTTTGCGTGGGCCCCACAGAGTAGCACATTGAGCTTCAGCAGTACGTTTGTATGCTTCACTGCTGTATTCGAAGCATACTTTGATTCTTTCTGGTGACTTCGCAAAGGCTTCGAACAGCAACAAAGTGTGTTTGGCTTTGCTAGCTTTTCGTCCGTGCAGTTTTTTATTCAGAAGCAGCTTCGCACTTGGATCTCTCTGTCTATCCCTTCCGTGGGTCCCACAACACGAATTTGCTAGACTTGTTGTGTCAGGATTTTTTGCACTGTGCGAAGGTACTTCGACAGCAGGCTTCGATCAAGCTTTTCGAAGCTCTGCAATCCAACTTCGCTAAGCTGCAGGCTCTGGTTCGAAGTGTCTTGTCGTGGGCCTCACAGTTTCTAGTGCAGTTCGCAAGTTCTGTTTTTTGGAGTTTGTTTCGAAGCTAGCTTCGCTGTCTCTACCTTCGCTCAACAGCCTCGAAGCACACTCCGGTTCGACATCCACAATCTTCGGTACTGCATACTTCGAACAGGCTCAGACAACATCAGACTTCGCATGGTTCGCAGGCTTCGACAAGTATCTAACAGGAGACAACTCTGAACGGTAAGACTTCTCTTTTTACCCACACTCAGATTAATTGCTGTGATGATTTATTTCTGTGAACCTTGATCTGCCCATGTTTTAAATGGTTTGTTAATCTGCCTATTAGCACTGTGTTGGTGTCTTTTCGATTAGGACACTGGTTGTTTTTAGGCTAGATCATTTTAGGTCTTGACAATCTGTTTATGTTTCCCTGCTTAGTCTGTTGAGGTGCGTTGGGTGTTGGGAGCAGGCCATTGATTCGAAAGAATTTTTTAGGCACCCATTCACCCCCCCTCTGGTCGCTACTTTCGGTCCTACAAATGGTAATATTTTGTCAGGCGTAAATCGAAGGATAGTAGGATTGGCAAAGGGGCTATGGACCGAGGAACTCCCGAAGATTTTGTGGTCCATACGGACCACTCAGGCAAGGTCTACAGGGTTCACACCTTTCCAGTTATTATTCAGAGATGAAGCCATGACGCTGACGGAGCTAAAAGGAGGTTCCCTCTGCACCACAAAACTAGAGCTTGACAATGAAAGATAGACTTCGCTAGACTTGACTGAAGAAACAAGGCTTCGAGTTGTTGCCATCGTGACGAAGTACCAACATCAGACAAATACTTGGTATGACCCGAAAATAAAGCTTAATGAACTTAAGACGCGTCATTTAGTATTGCAAAGCGTAATTGCTCCAGGAAAATTAGGAAATAAATGGGAAGGACCATATATCATCTTGCGTTCATGACGCCCCAGATCTTTTAAACTAGCTAATTTAGAAGGGGGAGAATTAAAACATGCATGGCATGCAGAGCACCTTAAACATTATTTCGCTTAGGGGCTCCCTGTAACAGATTGTAAACACCTTTCTAAATAAATAAAGCTTATGTTTTGAATAATGCATACCTCTCAAGATGATTCCTACCCCTGGTGGACGCACTATGGGAACGGAGCTAATTGCGTAGGTAAGCATCATTTATACGAACCCAATCAACAGACATCGGGCCACCGGCTCGAAGCATCCGTCAAAGTGGGAAAGTACCATGAAAAATGGATTCCGAGCAATTGCCTTGAAAGCATCCGGAAAAGAGTTGAAGGTGGCCATGAAAAATGGTTTTTGAGCCATTGGCTTGAAATCATTCGAAAAAGAGTCGAAGGTGACCATGAAAAATGGATTCTGAGACATTGGCTTGAAAGCATCCGAAAAAGAGTCGGAGGTGACCATGAAAAATGGATTCCGAGCCATTGGCTTCAAAGCATCTGTAAAAGAGTTGAAGGCGACCAACATAACCGGATTCCAATACATCCGAAAAAGAGTACTAAGTTACCATTTATGGACTCTGGACCTTTAGGTTTGAAGAGTCCTACAAGGTCCATAACGACCATCTAATCGGATTTCGAACCACTGGTTCAAAATTTCTATTCAATACAATAGGGGCTCCGAGCATCTAAAGTCAAAAACTCTATGAAAATTGTGAACTAAGCATAGATAAGAATGTCGGGCATTGCGCATGACCGACTTCACTTGATAATCGAAGGCACTCACCCTCAAATAGGGGCTAGGAGGTAACGACACAATTTCAACACATTTCAATTTATATTACCCAATCAATTATATTACATCATGAAAAATCAGTGTCTAAACCAAGAAGAAAACGAAGACCTCTCTGATCCCTAAGACTAGTTTCGGGTTTCGCCTGACTTCGAGGGTGATTTGTTCATGAGCCCAAAGTCTTCAAAGCTTTTCGTTTAATCCGCTTCCCATTTTGCGAAACCCTGAAGTCCTTCTACTCTTGCTGAAGTTCGGACCAGGTCCAAAGTCTTTTGGGGCTGGTCTTCGCTTGGTCTTCGTCAGATCACTCCTCTTCGAACCAGTCGATGTCCTCCGAAAATGAAGATGTTAAATTTAAAATTTCCTCCTTTTCCTCCTTAATATAAGCTAGTACTTCCCTACAAATTTCATCATCTAGCACTTAAAGCTCATCATATAGAAAATTAGAAAAATACTAAAAACATTTCCAAACAAGTCTTTTTCATTCAAAGCAAGACCGGAATACAAGTTTTTACATAATAGGGCCCTAAGGAGAGATAGACCTTTGTGTCCGGAGGAGACATGCTTGTTGAAGGCATTGTTGGAGGCAGCATCCATGCCTGCTTTTGATGGTAGCCTTCGTCGATCCATGTATTCACCGTTGTCTAACTTTCAGCTTTCCAGGTTGCTTGAAAAGCCTCCCAAGCTACGGCAACATCAGGCGAAGGGGTCAATAGCTGGTCGCTAGAAAACTAGCAGGTGCTACTCTAAAGTTCGGCGCAACAGAAATCTCTCCGTACCAAGTAGCTGAAGTCTTCACTGTCTTCGTTGTCGCTTGGATCATCTTCAGCTTCCGAGCCAAAGTTTTGTTCACCGACGAGGAAGAGGCGCAAGCTGTCCTGAAGTATTCCAGGATGCCCCGAAGGACGTCCATGGTCTCAGAGACTATACTGTCGCACTTTGCCTTCTCTACAACCAAGGCCTCAGATGAAAGCTGCATGTCATGGATCCGAGTGGTGAGCTCGGCAGTCTTCGTCATGAGGAAAGTCTTATGAGCAAGCAGTCACCTTACCTCATCGGTTGAATGTTGTCGCTCTTCCCGAAGCCTTACAGCTTCAGCTCCGGAGGCTGCTTGCACCTCTCGAAGCCTTTTGACCTCAGTTCGGAGTACCACCCACTCAGCCAAAAGCTCTTCATTTGCAGCCTCCATCTTCGCCTTCGAGCTCCTCTCTGCATGGACTATCTCCTCTTAGTCCAAAGTCCGGCCTTCGGAGTCAGCAAGGCTCTCTTGGAGGGCCACCACCTTCTCTTGGAGCCGATTACATTCACGCTCATTAGAAATAGTAGCACTGCGAGCAAGAACAACATGCTGCCAAAAAGAAGAGCAAGGTGAATATGATATGTATTTCAAATAAAACTAACATTTGCAGGTGCATCACACCTGGTAGGCAGCCTGCTCAAGGGCGGCATCTAGCTTCGACCCTTCAGCCTCGCTTACTGCGAAGACCAGCTCGGTCTCGCCCACCTCTCGACTAGCCCGAGCTAGAGGCTCCATTAGAGGCTGAAGTCATATCCTTCTTTTAAGAAAAGGGGCTAGAAGGGGGAGCCTTATCAAGGCACTCCGGTCGTCATCGGTGGGAGAAGGTCCTGAGAAAAGAGAGGCGTCCTCCAAATCTTCTATAGACTGCCCCTGTCGGTTGACTTAGATGGACTCAACCCCGCTGTAGGAGCAAGCATCACCCAGGATTTGCTTTTTCCTTTTCCAGGAGCCGCCACATGCTTCAGATCCGACACTTGCTCCGGAGCCATCTTTTGCGCCGGAGACGACTCCTGCGTCGGAGCTGTCACCTGCTTTGGAGCCATCTCCTGTGCTGGAGTTGTCCCCTGCACCGAAGCCGTCATCAGCGCCGAAGCTGTCCTTAGCTTCGGGACCACCTCCATCGCTGGAGCCACCTCCACCGGAACTGATTCTGCAAACTCAAAGGTATATATTATTATTTAAATGTTGTAGGTAAAAGAAAGTGAAACAAGGTTTGGTTGGTAAATATGTACCTCCACCACCTTGTTGTCGGATGAGCACAGGACTGCTCAGATGTTCGAACATCCGAGTGAAGTCTTCGCCAGACTTGGGAGATTGAACCGAAGCAATAGTCTCTAGAGTTCCTCAGCTGCAGCAACCACCATTTCGTCCAAAGCTGGGACCTCCGTTTCTAGGGTCTGAAGCCTTTTGGCTCAACTCTGCCTTGGTCATGAACTGAGACATCCAACCGACCCGATGGAGTGACATCGGCATCCACTTGCTCAAGTTTGCTCCCCTATTCATCGTCCCCAGCAAGGAGAGCCTCGAACTCCTCTGCCATCCGCGCATCCGCATCATCTTCTTCTTCGAACTACTACAGTGACGAGATAGGCGACTTCGAAGGGGTACGAGCCTTTGTCTTGCGGGCTATCTTCTTCATCGGCGTCTGCACCGAGCCGGAGGCCTGGCCTCATCTTTCCTTTCCTCGGAGCCGGTTCTGTCGCGGACCAGTCTGGAAGTGCCAGGGGCTCGACTCCGAGTACACTCCATACTCGGTTGAATCACTCCTAGTTCCCAACCAACTCTACTCTCTGCTGATTCTCCACGAGAGTAGGAGCTCCGAGAACTTTCTCGTTGCTCAGACTATCTGCTCCTGAGTCAGCGACATCCGTGGAGCTGAAAGATAAGATATCATCTAATTAGTTCAGTAAAATTAAATCAATATATGTATGAAACATTTTGATGCAGGATATGTAGGAAGCTTACTGTTGGCGTAAAAGATTACGCTAACAGGTTTTGAAAGATTAGAAACTAGTAAAAGAAGTGTTTGTAAGTAAACCGTTTCAAGCCTCCGATTTGGATAATAGCTTAGAACAGTTCGAATATGTGTATTTGATAGCTCAATCTTCCGTCCCTATTACAGGGTGAAACGGGGGGTATTTATAGGCCTAGACATTAAGGAAAAGACCATTCTACCCCTCTATTACAACCGACATAGTTGAAACTATTCGGTACCCTTAATAGGGCTAAAACGGTAAAAGACTAATCTAATCAGAAAGAAGATAAGTCTTCCATCCTAGCTGGCAAAGAAGCTCCCTGAAGAGTCCATGTTCGAAGATATGCTTCGAACTAGCCTTCGCCTTTATCCTTCGAACTTGATCCAAAGTACTCCCAAAGCTAGATGCTCTAAACCTTTTACTCAATCATCTGTCTTTTTCTTGTCATAACAATAACCCTGAAGATGGAGTATTTTCCCCCAACAGTAGCCCCTCGAATACTCTTCTCCGCTAGATCTGAAAGGTTAGGAAAGCAGTATACACAAAAAAATCATGCACAAGGGTTAACAGATTTAGTCAACCTCTGAAATATGCGGAGATTCAACGCTTCGAATCAACTTCTAAGACAATTATATTCGAACTATTTTTAGAAGTAACTTAATAAGCTCGAAAGATTTCTTAGTCTTAGAAGAAATGGCCGTTACCTTTTTTCTCTCAGTGGAAGTTACGCGATACGTTAACTTCGCAAAGGGTAACGATCAAGAATGCGAAACGGCAAACGTAAACGGTAAAAAATCGTGGGCCTGGGCTATAAATAGGGGACCCAGACCCTTCCTGAATACCCTTCTCACCGCTTTCGTGTAATAAAGACCTAGCCTCCAAATTCCCTTTCTAGCAATCCATCTGATCCCATGGCGAAGACAAGCTTAATGTTCCTGGAGCGGTTTCAACCCTTGCCCGGCAGTAGGCTGCGGCAGCAGTGGCGGCAGCGGCATCAGCGACAACGACTTCGGCGACAGCAGTAGCAGCTCCAATGGCGGCACCAGGAAGAAATCCCCAACATGTTGGTCCTCATGAACTCCTCCTAGTGTCCTCGAAGTATCCGGACCAGTCTTATCAACTAGGGCCATCAACCTGCAAAAGGGAATCGCTCGCCACAGCAATAGAAGGAAAGATTAGCTCGGAGATCATGATCCGCAAACCTGGAAAGTAGGCCATCCCTTCGCCAAGGCCCGGAGAAGTGGTAGTCTTCGAAGCCTTCTTCGAAGCAGGATTACGACTTCCAGCAGTCGACTTCCTGTCGGAGGTATTGGATCTATTCCACGTTACCCTTCCTCAACTTTATCTGAATGCAGTAGCACGCCTTGCCATCTTCGAATGGGCGTTGCGAGCCGAAGGTTGCGAAGGAAGAGCTGAGATCTTCACAACACTGCATAGAGCTTATTGCCAACCCAAAACCTTCGTAGTCCCTGGAGGTGAAAAGATGGTGGTGGCCTTCGGAAGCATCAACTTCTAGCATCGGGATGAGTACGCTCTAAGATTTCCAGCGAAGGCCTTCAATGCCAGATGGTACATAGACTGGATCCTAAGGTGGTTTTATGCCGAAGTTGGGGCAAGCAGCTGCCTGGCCGGACCCTTGCAAGACATCAACTTCCGAAGGGAAGCCTTGGTTCACCCAGATCCTGGCCAGGTTGAATCCTGCCTCAGCCTGCTTTAAAGAATTAGTCGCCGCCTGAGAATGCGGGACTTGGCGGAGGAATTCATCGGACTTCAGATTCCTCCTTTGATGGCCAACTGGCCTATTACCTTCGAAGAAGATCAGGAGAGCGGCCTCCGAAAGATCTCTTCGAACTTGAGCCCTGCAGGTGACTTTGAAAACAACATGTTTCATATATATTTGTTTGATGAAATGACTAATGCCAACTTATCTTTCAGCTTCTCTGACTCCCATGACTTCGGAACAAATTGTTCAGGCTTCGGAGAAAATCCTGGGAGTTCCGACTCCAGCCAAGAAGGAATGGAGAGTGAAGTTAGTGGGTACTTGGGAGCGATTCAACCGAGTATGGGGGGTACTCAGAATCGCTCCCCCTCCTCTTTCGGATTGGGTGCCTTCAGAACAAGGGCCGAAGAAGAGGAAAGCGGAAGCCGGAACTTCGACTTATGTTAAGACTCCTTCCAAGAAGGTAGCCCGAAAGCCGAAGAACGTGGCGCCTTCAAGTCCGGTGGCTTCAGTCTCAGATTCCTCTGAGGACGAAGGAAGACTCCTTGTTAGATTGATCGACGAGGATGAAAACCGGGCGGGCACAAACACTGGTGTCGATGCAAGCGTGCCAAATATTCCAAGTAGCTCCGAGCAGGCTGGGGCTTCGGCTGCCCGATCGGACTTGTCGTGTGAAAAAGCCCCTATAACTGAAGGCGGAGTCGAAACTGCAGCTGAGCCAACTCCGATTCCGGACAAAGCGACGATAGTAGCTCCCATAGAGGCTCCGACAGTCGAACCTTCAGTTCTGAACTATGAGTCCGACGAAGACTTCGGGGTAGCTTTTAACCCTCCAAGCAGTCCGATGCTCACCCGGCGACAAGACTTCCGAGGTAAACTTCGCTCAATCCCTTTGTTTTCCCTGCAAAATTAGGCAATATATAATACCTTTGTGTCAGCAGGGTCTGCTCCTATGGAAGTGGTTCCTCCCGAAGATATGGTTCCTGGGGCCTCAACCTCCCCAACGCCAATTCCAGAAGTCGCACTTGACCTGGAAAAGGTAAAGGCAATATGGACCCCTTCCCTGCTCCAAATTTGGGATTAACTCCATCTAAATCAACAGACGGGGGTCAATCTACGGAAGGGGACTATTCTACGGAGGTCTCTGAAGATGCGGCGCAGCGCTCCGACCCCTTGCCGAACGAAGACGATCAGAGGGCCTTGTCCATGCTCCCCCTCCTAGCTCCTTTCTTGGAGCGAAGGACCAGACTTTGGGCCCTGCTCGAGCCTTTGGACCGGGCCAACCGCGAAGTTGGGGAAACAGACTTGGTGGCCATTTTGAGCGAAGCTGAGGGTTCGGAGCTCAACGCCGCCTTGGAGCGTGCAACGTACCAGGTATGAAGTATCTGCAAAATGAAACTAATCCCACCTACAAATAATTTCTCACCTTGTTTTTTCCTCTTTGCAGCAAATAGTTTTGGCCCGAGCTGCGGCTGTCTCGAACGAGCGTCATAGCTGTGTCGGTGTCGGTGCTGTGAAAGGATCCTCCTTTAAGCTGTGTCGGCGTCATAGCTTCGTCTCCAAATAATAGTCTTAAAGGAGTGAAACCCATAAACCTTGTCTGAGTTGTCCGAATGGACCATAGGATCTTCGGGAGCTCTTCGGTCCACAATCCTTTTGCCAATCCCACTATTCTTCGATTCAGCCCTGACAAGATATTACCATTGGCTCTTTCCACAGCTCCGTTAGACTGAGGATGTCGCACTATAGCAAATCATAATTGGATGCCTAGATCTTCACAAAATTTCCTGAAGGGTTCTGCATCGAATTGTGTTCTTGTTGGGAGAGATAATCCCGACGGCTAAAGGGGGCCCACAACCAGGGGTTCCGAAGCCTGGTGCCGGAGGGACCAGGACCTACGGGCGATGAAGCCGGAGGCCACCCTCTGGGAGAGGGATGCCGGGGGCCCCCCTCCGGGGGAAGGATGCCGGGGGCCACCCTCCGGGAGAAGGATGCCGGAGGCCACCCTCCGGGAGAAGGACGCCGGAGGCCACCCTCCGGGAGAAGATTGCCGGGGCCCTCCCTCGGCCCGCGGTAGTGAATCCGGAGGGAGTGTTGGCGGGAAAAGGACTGGACAAATATACGGGGAGACAGGATCGCGATCCTCTGAGCCGTGTCGGGCGGTGTAGGCAGCGTCCGACACGGCTGATACGCTGTCAGAGTCAAATCTTCCTGTCTATACTGTGTATAGTCCGATTTGTCTGTACTACCGACCGGCGTCTGGCCATGTAGCAGTTGGCGGTCCAGAGGCGCTTGGTCCTTTGGACGGGGCGCCTTATAAATACCCCCAACTGTAGTTGTAAGGGACAGGCTCAAGGAGCATTGAATACACTACTCTCGTTCCCACTAAGAAAACCTGCTGGTCCGATCCGTCATTCCAACAATTGGCGTCGTCCATGGGGACCTTAGTTCAAGAAGCTAGCGTCCTCTACACCCACTCACCAAAGCATGTCGGGTCGGAAGGGAGCGAGCACGGTTCCTCTACGCCGGTCAGCCCGCGCCGCCGGGGTAGAGCCTGCTCCGGTCCCCGACCCCAGTCCTCCGGCCCCCGCTGTTGCGCCCGTTGGGGAACCCTCCCTGGAGCCAACCTAGGTGCCGGAAGGGACGCCTAAGGCCCGAGGCCCTGTCAGCGTACTTGAGCCAGCCTCCGCCAACCTGGCAGGGTTGCCAGAGGAGCCGCCAGAGCAGCGTCCTCCGAGCGGACCCCTGATGGTGTCCCTTCGGACCGACTACGTCCGCTCGCGGGACCCCGATACCGCTTCAGGAGGAAGCGGGAGCCAAGCTGACGCCCTGGCCGCCGAGAACGCTCGGATGAAGGCGGAACTGGCCTTGTGGCGCCAGGAGGCATCGCTCCGCCCTCCGGAGCCCCTCCGCGCCGTGAAAGCTGTTGCCGTGGCGCTGAGCGATGACGAGGATCCGGTGGAGGGAGAAAATGCGTCCTTCGACGAAGAGTCCCCCCTGCACCCGGACCTTCAGAGGGTGCGCTTCGGTTCAAAGTTTCGCGCCGCCAACCTTCCCAAGTACTCCGGGGATTCCGACCCCGGAGAGTTCTCCCGTTCATACGCCCTGGCGATAGAAGCATCCGGGGGAAGCCGAGACACCATGGCTAAATGCTTCCCCCTAGCGCTCGAAGGGATCGCCCTCCGGTGGTTCTGGTCACTCCGACCCAGGACCATCCATTCGTGGGATCAACTGAGGAAGAAATTCGTCAACAATTTCCAAGGGACCTTCGTGGCCCCTATGTCCACCAGGAGCCTCTTCCAGGTGAAGCAGCAGCCCAGAGAAACTTTGCGGCAGTATTCCCAACGCTTCGCGCACACCAAGGCCCAGATCAAGGGGCTCTCGTCTTCCTCCGTCATCGATGCTGCCCGAGAAGGCGTCACCCACCCAGGCCTCCTCGACAAGCTCCACCGGAAGCCCATCTCCTTGGTGGCACAACTCATGACGTATTTCAAGGAATACACCCGGTCCAAAGAGGGCCAGATGCGCCGACAAGCGATGATAGTCCCTGTCCGGGCCCCGAGCGCCAGGACATATGAAGCCCCGCCGGACCTCAGCCGAGGAGCACGCCTCGCTCCCGACTTCCGTCGCCAAGAGTCCGGCCGGCAGGACTCCGTCCACCGGGACTCTCGACGAGGCCGAAAGCATCTTCGGGGGAAGTCCTCAGCATTACCCCTTGAGCCCCCGCCAAGCATCTGCACACGCCCTCTGGAAGCTGTTCCGTCGGGGCCAAGGCTCCGCCTCGAGCGCTCTCCGGAGGAGCCCCCTCTACTGCAGCGTCCACGGCGAAAACCGGAGCCACGACACCGATTCCTGCCGGACCATACTCGCCCTCTGGAGCGACTACCTCGAGCGTAATGCCGGTCGCGGTTCCACTGACAAGGGAATCCCAGTCCCCCGCCCAGAGGCAGTTCAGGTAGTCGGGCGTGGCGATGAGCCGGAGGTTCTGCGCCTAGCCCCGGAGTTCGGCAGGGCCCCGGCCCCCAAGCTTGAAGATGCGCCAGATCGGGGAAAGCGAGTGGTCCTCCCCATATCCGGAGGAGGACTTCTGGGAGCCCTGTCCAAGCGCCAGCGGCGAGACTATGTTCGGGAGGTCGGGCATATCGGCACCTCCAGCCCCTCGGCCCTCCCTGAATGGTCCCATGTTCCCATCTCCTTCACCGCCGAAGATGCCGCCGGAGTCAAGTTCCCGCACGCCGATCCCCACGTTATCTCGGCAGACATCGCCAGAGTCGAGGTGCGTCGCATCCTGGTTGACGGGGGGAGTTCCGCTGACATCATCTCCGTGCAGGCCTTTGATCAGCTGTGCCTGTCGCGCAAGCACCTACTGTTGGCTTCCCATCCACTCTAGGGCTTCGCAGGCCCCCCGCTCGATGCCCTGGGCTAGGTCGCGCTGGAGGTGACCTTTGGTGACTCCCCCCTTCGGCGCTGCGAGGAGATCCTGTTCGACGTGGTCGACGCCCCGTACGCTTACAACGCCATCTTCGGAACGGGATTGCTTAACCGCTTCGGAGCCGTCGCGCACCACAACTACCTATTCCTCAAGATGCCGACTCTGGGTGGGGTGTTATCGATCCTGGGCGACCAGGCCACAGCCCGCCGTGTCGAGTACGGTCATTCGGCGCCATTGGAGCCGCGGCAGATCCACAGCGTCCACGAAGGTGCAGAAGGCGCCAGCCTCCCCGGAGGGGGGTACCCCGGGCAGAAGGGACGCCCAGCAAAACCTCTCCCGGAGGGGGAGGTCATTACCAAGATCTTAACCCAAGACGGGAAGGAGTACCCGATCAAGTTCAGAGGGGGTCTGGAGCGGGAGGTGTCGGCGTAGCTCGAGGGCATCATCTGCGGCAACCTCGACATCTTCGCATGGTCCGACGAAGACATTACCGGCGTCGACCGCTCGATCATCGAGCACTCACTGGCCGTCGACCCGAAGGCACAGCCGGTCCGCCAGTGGCTCAGGAAGCTTTCCACCGAACGGGCCGAGCTCGCCAAGGCTGAGACAGAGAAGCTGCTTCGAGCAGGGGTCATCCGGGAATTGAGTCATACCGACTGGTTGTCTAACCCAGTATTTGTCCAGAAGAAAACATCTGGAAAATGGCGCATGTGTATCGACTTACTTCTCTAAATAAAGCTTGCCCCCGCGACCCCTACCCCTTGCCTCGCATTGACCAACTAGTTGATTCCACAGTTGGAGCAGAGCTCCTCAGTTTCCTCGACGCTTATTTCGGCTACCACCAGATTTGGTTAAAGCCCGAAGACCAAGTCAAAACAAGTTTCGTCACCCCCGCTGGAGTATTCTGCTACCTCCGGATGCCCTTCGGCCTCCGCAATGCAGGGGCCACCTTTTCAAGACTAATCTCCAAAGCCTTGGGTCATCAGTTGGGGCATAATGTGGAAGCATACATGGACGGCATCATCATCAAAAGTACCACCAAGAGCCATCATGGCTCGGACATAGCCGAGACCTTCGACAGCCTCCGGTGGTGTGGAATCCGGCTCAATCCAGAAAAGTGTGTCTTCAGAGCGCGCAGGGAAGCTACTTGGGTATCTGGTCTCCAGCCGAGGCATTGAAGCCATCCCAACACAAGTTAATGCATTGCAGAACATGTCCCCCAGAACTTGAAGCAAGCACAGAAGCTAGCCGGGCGGTTGGCAGCCCTCGGACGATTTTTAGCAAGATCAGCAGAATGAAGCTTGCCCATCTTAAAGGCGCTTCGGGGTTCAAAGCATTTCGCGTGGACCCCCGAATGTCAAGACTGTTTTGAACAAATCAAAGAGTATCTCTCCGGCCTCGTGGCCCTTGCCACACCCCGGCCCGACAGCCCCTTGTTGGTCTACCTCGCCGCCTCCGACAACAAGGCAAGTGCGGCTCTGGTCCAAGAGGAAGCACACGACGGGAAGTTGATACAGCGCCCCATCTACTTCGTTTCCGAAGCCCTCGCCGGAGACAAAGCTCGGTACTTCGAGCTCGAGAAAGTGGCCTACGCCCTCGTCATGGCATCCAGGAAACTTCGGCACTACTTCCTGGCCCATGATGTCATCATCCCGACTGCCTACCCGCTTGGTGACATGTTCCGGAACAAGGACGCCACCGACCGCATTGGCAAGTGGGCGGTGGAGTTGGCCCCGTTCGGAATTTCCTTCGTCGCCCGTACCGCCATCAAGTCCCAAATCCTCGCCGACTTCGTCGCAGAATGGACGATGGCATCTGATCGCGCCGGCACCGAAACAAGCACGGCAATCTAGACTGTCAATTCGGACGGTGCTTACCAGGCTTCGGGGGCTGGAGCCGGAGCAGTCATCGTCTCCCCCTCCGGCCAGCAGGCCTTGTATTCCGCTCGACTGAACTTCAAGGCTACCAACAATATCACCGAGTACGAAGGGGTCCTCTTGGGTCTCCGCAAGGCGCACGCGCTGGGAGCAGCGCGCGTAGTCATCAAGACCGATTCCCACGTAGTCGCCGTGCACATCGACAAGAGTTTCCAGGATAAGCACCCGGACCTTGCCTCCTACCTCGACGCCATCCGCAGGTTCGAAGCATCCTTCAAGGGTATATCCGTACAAAACATCCCGCAAGGCAAAAACGGCAAAGCTGATGCCCTCACCAAAGCCGAGGCAGGAGCTCAAGCCTTACCGTCGGGCGCTTTTTTTGAGGAGATCATCCAACCTTCGGTGCCCCCTCGCAGCGAGGCGTCAAACTCTGCCTCAGATGAGCCCCCGCCGTCACCTCAGCCAGCTCCAGTCCTGTGTATGGTCGATGGCGATTGGCGGGAGCCCATCCTACGCACGCTCATGGGTAGCGAAGACGATCATCCTAGCCCCGACCAAGTTCGCCTCTAGCTCCGTGCAAGGTCCTTCTAGGTCATCAACGGCATCCTATACAAGTCAGGGGGTATGTTCTCCGCTACTTCCGTTGCATCTCTCACTCGGACGGAGTGACCATGCTCCGAGAAATCCACCAGGGGCTGTGCGGGAGCCACCTGGCACCACGGGCCCTCGTGGGCAAAGCTCTTTGGCAAGGCGTATACTGGCCCACTATCGTTGCCGACGCCGAAGAACTCGTCCGCACTTGCCAAGGCTGTCAGTGGATGGGGCGGCGCAGTCATCGACCCCCAGCCAGCCTGCTACCCATCCCTCCTGTGTGGTCATTGGCCTGATGGGGCATGGACCTCATTGGACCATTTCCTAGAGCGAAAGGCAACCTGCGCTTTGCTGTCGTCGCCGTCGAGTATTTCTCCAAGTGGGTCGAGGCTAAGCCACTGAATTCCATCACATCCCGAAGCGTCCAGAAATTCTTCTGGCAGAATATCGTGTGCCGTTTCGGAGTGCCCAGGCAGCTCACATTGGACAACGGAACGCAGTTCGATGCTGTGGCTTTTTGGGCATTCTGCGACGAATTGGGGGTCCAGCTCTGCTTCGCCGCAGTCCGGCATCCCCAGTCTAATGGGGCTGTGGAGCGATCTAATGGGCACATCCTCTCGGGCCTCAACAAACGCATCGTTGGCTTAGCCAAAGGATCGTGGCCCGACGAGCTGCCGAAGATCTTGTGGTCCATCCGGACCACCACTTCCCGAGCTACCGGCTTCACCCCATTCCGCCTCCTGTTTGGCAATGAAGCAATGACCCCAATGGAGATCCGAGCCGGTTCGCTACGCGTCACAGCACCCGACGCCGATAAAGAGCGCACCGTCTCCCTCGACCTGGCCGAAGAGACGCGGCTCCGAGCCATTGCCAACCTCTCCCAGTATCAGAAGGAGACAAAGGCATGGTATGATCCCAAAGTCAAGCGCAATGAGTTCCAGCCGGGGCACCTCATCCTTCGCGCGGTGGCCGCTCCCACCAAACTGGGCAACAAATGGGAAGGACCATACATTGTAACAAGGTCCGGACGCCCGGGATCTTACCGGCTCGCCACCTTGGAAGGCGAGGAGCTGAAGCATACTTGGCACGCGGAACACCTGAAGCGTTACTTTCCATAGTCTCATAAGTGTATTCCGCTAGCGGCCGATAGCGCCTGCTTTTGTATCCAAATTGCGTAATAAAATCACCAGGCAAATGTTTTCGCCATGGCGAATGCGCAACGACTCTAAGAGTTTCACTTCACCAAAGAATATCAGGTTCCGAGCTCCGGCTCGATGCAACCTCACACTCGGGTTCCGAGCTCCGACTCGACGCACCCCCGCAATCGGGTTCCGAGCTCTGGTCAATGCACCCTCGCTCTCGGGTTCCGAGCTCCGGCTCGACGCACCGCCGCAATCGGGTTCCGAGCTCCGGCTCGACGCACCCTCGCTCTCGGGTTCCGAGCTCCGGCTCGACGCACCCCCGCAATCGGGTTCCGAGCTCCGGCTCAACGCACCCTCGCTCTCGGGTTCTGAGCTTTGGCTTGACGCACCCCCGCAATCGGGTTCCGAGCTCCGGCTCGATGTGCCCTTGCACTCGGGTTCTGAGCTCCGGCTCGACGCACCCCCGCAATCGGGTTCCGAGCTCCAGCTCGACGCACCCTCATCCTCGGGTTCTGAGCTCCGGCTCGACGCACCCCCGCAATCAGGTTCCGAGCTCTGGCTCGATGCGCCCTCGCACTCGGTTCCGAGCTCCGGTTCGATGCACCTTCGCAATCGGTTTCCGAGCCCTGACTCGACGTAGCCTCGAAGTTTGAACCAGACCCTAGCCCGAGATGCACTCAGTCGGATTTCAAGCTCCCGTTCAAAGTATCCTACCCTTGTAGGCGAGATACATTCACCGCGCCTTCCTCCTAGCTGGTTAGCGCCAAGCCGGCAAACCGACTACCCGCTAAGGAGGGGGAAGGGAAGGAGCAAGGAGAAAGGCTTCAACCACATATATTGGAAAAAGAAGAAAAAAGGGGGGCGTACAATGCTTATTACAAATCAAAGACAGAAGAGAAGGATCAAGAGAAGTTTTCATCCAAGCCAAGCAAGAACCGAAGGCCCCCTCGGTTGGAGGGACCACCTGGGCCAGAGCGCGCTTCGGTCGGAGGCCCGAACGCGGTCCGCGCGGACCTCTCCTTCCTCTTCCTTCGCTCCTCCTCCTTCTTCTGAGCACGAAAGGCCCTCTGGTCTTCTTGAAGTTGGGCCCAGCTGCGCAGATTGTCCCCCCGGGGGGCGCTTCGTCTAGGCCGGCTTCCGTATCAGACCAGTCCACTGGTTCGGGAGACGAAGACAAGGAGCGGGGCCCTGTTTCTTCTTCCTTGACAAGGTTCAGAAACCCTCGGAGGATGTCGGGGTCCGCGTGTCCATCGCTACTACGGGGAAGGATGAAGCGCGCAGGCCGATTCGCTCTTAGAGCCTCGAAGATAGCCCAACGATGTCGAAGAGCGTCGTCAAATTCAAGCACTTCGACATCACAGTCGCAATCGTGGACACCCTGAATGAACCCCAGAAGGTACTCTTTATTAATATATGACTAAGTTTCCAAAGCTATTACATGCTAATAAAACG
The DNA here is from genome assembly GCA_019279435.1 of Zizania palustris. Lineage (NCBI taxonomy): Eukaryota > Viridiplantae > Streptophyta > Magnoliopsida > Poales > Poaceae > Zizania > Zizania palustris. Next base: position 95,830,243 of record JAAALK010000080.1, read on the forward strand.
AGAAGATCTAGAAGAAGCTACACCTTCGGGTCCGGCTGGCGGCCGAGACCGAAGGCTTCGAGGGAGCCGGAGGACCGCGGGCGCGGAGCGCCTCCTCCAGCCAAGTCTTGATCGCTTCGGGACCCTTAGCCTGCCAAACCGCCTTGAGCGCCCTCCAAGATTGACTCAGCGCAGGGCTCGGTGTTCGGAGGTGATCCCCCACGAAAGTGACCGGATGCGAGCTCGAAGGAGAAGGAAGAGGAAGTCCAGACACTTCGAGATGTCAAAGAATCCCGTAAGCGGCCACCCGAGCAGACACCTCGTTGTACTGCGCTACGGTAAGGTGTATTTGCCGGACGGCGGACTGGATAAATTTCACCCGACGGACCAGGGGCTCCCAGGCGATGTCAAACGCGCCACATCCGGTGTCGTAGCATGCCAGCACCTTCCGGAGGGACACCGCAGTGTCAGCCGCCGTCTTCCCTGCCTCGGCAAGCGCCTCGGTCATCTCCCCATTCTGGGCGGCGAGGTCCACCTCGACCCGCTCCATCTGGGCCACTCGGGCCCCGAGGGCCTCGGCGTTAGCTGCCGCCTCCCGGAGCTTGCCTACCTCTGAGACTTGAGTCCGGAGCACGGAAACCTCCTCTTCGAGCCGCTCTGCTTCTGCGGCCTTGGTCCGAAGCCCCTCCGCCTCGGCAGCTCAAGCCCGGAGGGCGTCGACTTCCGCCTCCAGCTCATCGGCTCGCGCGGCTCGAGCCCGGAGCCCTTCCAGCTCCACGACGCGGGCTGATGAGGACATCACTTCACATGATACACACATGAAGCCTCCACTTACAATTCAGTTACTAGGACGAATCACAGGCGCCCGTGCCCGTCGCTTGAACCATGAGGTTAATTCTTTCCTTAGCAACTATTTCAATATTTGTTTGGATGGGATGCTACTGAATACTAGTGATATTTTGTTGCTTAGGAACATGGGAGATGGAATAGAAGCATTGGAGTTCAAGACGGAGCCGCACGGATGTTTGAAGTCAAGATTTCGCTGGTTCGGACTACATCGACCACCCTGCACCAAAATGGCCATAACTTCCTCATACGAAGTCCGATTGGCGCGTTCTTTGACTTTTTGGAAAGCTGAGGAGAAGACGGATCGTTTGCCGTTGGTTTCACATCATGTGGAGTCTCGAGTCGTTCTGTGTGACCGAAACCGTCCTGCGTGACAGAACCGGGCCGTGTTGGCCCATAGTGCATGTCTGTTCGCCTTCTAGCCCACAGCCTGTGTCTGTTCACCTTCCACAGGCCGCCGCCCTATATATTCTCACGCCAGCCACTTCTAGGGTTAGGTTTTGCTTTGTTGCATCTACACTGTTGTGTTTAGATCCCGCCTCTTGCGCCGGACCGATTGGCTGCCGCATTGGCGTTTGTGAAACCTCACTGTTGGGGGAAAATATCTCATCTTCGGGGTTATTGCCAGAACAGCATGAAGACAGCCAACCAGTTCGAAGATTGTCCGAAGGCCATCTTCGAAGGTGCTTGAAGCCTGGTTCGAAGCCCGAAGGCAGGCATTGGTTCGAAGTATGTCTTCGAACCAAAGCCCTTCAGGATCTTTTCTGCCAGCTAAGATGGAAGACTTATCTTCTATCCTATTAGATTAGTCTTTTACCATTTTAGCCCTATTAAGGAAACCGAATAGTTTCCTTAATGTCGGTTGTAATAGAGGGGTAAATAGGTCTTTTCCTTAATGTTTAGGCCTATAAATACCCCCCATTTCACCCTGTAATAGGGACCGATTACAAGTGATTCAATACACACTTTCGAACTATTCTAAGCTATTATCCTTTCGGAGGCTTAGAACAGTTTGCTTCGCAAACACTTCGTTTGTTAGTTTCTTTTATACAGAAACCTGTTAGCGTAATCTTTTACGCCAACAGTTGGCGCCGTCCGTGGGGAACTTAGTCCAAAAAACTTCGTTCTCTACCAACCTCTTGCATCATGCCTCCTAAGCGGAGCGCACCTCGCAATCCCACTCGGAGGTCCTCTCGGATCTCCGGAGAGATACCCTTCGACACAGTCGAAGTCGGAGGGTCTTCGACTATCCCTCCACCTCAAACTCCGCAAGGGGCTTCTATCCCTCGAGGATACGAAACCTCTCCACCAACCCCTTCCATACTCCGACCGCCCGGAGCCACTCTGCCACCCTCCATTCCGATTCGAACTGATCATACCAGCTCGCAAGACCCGGAAAGTCCTTCCGGAGGAGATGAAGATAGCCTTGGAGACATGGCCACTCAAATGGCCAATCTTCAAGCCGAGGTAGCGAGGTGGCGACAGGAGGCTGCGAACAGGCTTCGCCCTCAAGCCACCCCAGCTATCCCAGAAGTGCACGAAGATGACGATCTTGATTATCCCGAAGCCCCGGAGAATGCTTCTTACGACAAGGAATCTCCGTTGCACCCCGAGCTTCAGAAGGTTCGCTTCGATCCGAAGTTCAAAGCTTCGAAGCTTTGCAAGTATACCGGAGACGAAGATCCCAGTGAGTTTGCACGTTCTTATGCCCTAGCAATCGAGGCTAGTGGCGGAGACAGAGAAACTATGGCAAAGTGCTTCCCGTTAGCCCTTCAAGGAGTGGCGTTGAGATGGTTCTGGTCTTTAAAACCAGGATCAATCACGTCATGGTTATAGTTGAAGAAGAAGTTCATAAGTAACTTTCAGGGCACCTTCGTGCCCCCCATGTCGACAGGAAGCCTTTTCCAAGTGAAACAGCTCCCCGGAGAAACATTGAGGCAGTACTTCAAGCGCTTCGCTCACACGAAGTCGCAAATTCGGGGGCTGTCCACATCCTCAGTGGTTGATGCGGCTCGGGAAGGCGTCAGTCATAAAGGCCTTCTGGATAAATTGCATCGGAAGAGCATCACCACAGTATCACAGTTGATGTCGTACTTCGAGGAGTACTCGAAGTCGGAAGAAGGTTGGCTTCGGAGGACTACTGCTACTTCGACAGTGTTGACAGAAGTTAAAGCAGAAGTGAAGACTTCGGCTCAGCCGCAAGAACCAGTCCCTGAAGTGCAACATGATAGAAGAAGAGGGCAAAAGCACCCTCGTTCTGAGGTCTTAAACATTGCACCCCCACAGAAGTTTGCACCAAGAGCTCCACAGTCTGCGGGGAACAAGTCCAGCGGCTGGAGGCCGCCAGGGAAAACGGCTGGCAAGGGCCAGACCCTTTTTTGCTGTATTCATGGAGAGAATCGAAGCCATGCAACTGACACCTGCAAGGCTATTCTTACCCTTCGGGGAGAATACTTGGAGAGAACTTCGGGTCGAGGTATTACCGACCGAAGTCCAGCAGCAGCAGTGCGCTCGGAGCCGGTCCAGGCTGTGGCGCGGATAGAAAATTTTGATGCTGCAAGGCATCCTCCGGTGGCCAATGTTATGCCACCTCCGAAGCAAGAAGAAGGGCAAGATAGAGGGAAGAGAGTAGTTCTCCCTATCTCCGGAGGAGGTACTCTCGGAAGCATGTCCAAGAGACAGCGAAGAGAGTACGTTCGAGAAGTAGGCCACATTGGGACTTCGTCATCTGCAGCTGCAATGCCGGAGTGGTCTCATGTTCCAATATCTTTCTCTGCGGAGGATGCAGCTGGTATCAAGTTCCCGCATGCAGATCCATTGGTTATTACTGCTGATATTGCAGGAACAGAAGTCCGAAGGGTGCTAATTGACGGAGGTAGCTCGGCAGATATCATATTTGTGCAAGCCTTCGATCAGTTATGCATTTCCCGGAAGCATCTCCTCCCAGCGGCTCGTCCTCTGCAAGGCTTCGCAGGACCTCCGCTAGATGCACTTGGCCAGATAGGCCTAGAAGTAACCTTCGGAGAAGGTTTACTAGCCCGAACTGAGGAAGTTATCTTTGATGTGGTAGATGCCCCGTATGCTTATAATGTTATCTTTGGGCGAGGCATGTTGAATCAGTTCGGAGCTGTGGCGCATCACAACTACTTGTGCATGAAGATGCCCACACAGTCAGGAGTTTTGACAATCTTCGGAGATCAAGCCATAGCTCGGAGGGCAGAATATGGTCATGGCCCTCCTCTTGATCCGAGGCAAGTAAACAATGTCCAAGATAATGGAGAAATTTTTTCAGCCTCCTCCGAAGCTTCGAAGAAGTCATTTCCAAGACCAAGTCCCGAAGGAGAGATTGCAACGAAGGTCATTGTCAAAGATGGTAAAGAATACACTTTTCAATTTGGTAAAGATTTACCTCCCGAAGTTGCAACTTCCTTGGAAAAGGTCGTAGAAGAAAATTTGGATGTCTTCGCTTGGTCTAACGAAGATATCACCGGAGTCGATCGGGATATTATTGAGCACAGCTTGCTTGTAAACCCGAAGGCCCGGCCTGTTCGACAAGGACTCCGGAAGATGTCCGCAGAGAGAGCTGCTCTAGCTAAGGACGAAGTTGAGAAACTGTTGAAGTCTGGGATTATCAGAGAAGTGGCCCATACAGAGTGGTTAGCCAACCCAGTCTTCGTCAGGAAGAAGTCCTCCGGAAAGTGGCGCATGTGCATTGATTTCACATCTTTGAATAAAGCGTGCCCACGTGACCCCTACCCCATGCCCCGAATTGATCAACTAGTTGACTCCACTGCAGGTTCGGAGTTACTAAGCTTCCTCGACGCGTATTCCGGTTATCATCAAATATGGTTGAAGCGCGAAGATGAAATCAAGACGAGCTTTGTAACTCCTTCGGGAGTCTTCTGCTATGTAAGAATGCCCTTCGGCCTAAGAAATGCCGGGGCTACTTTTTCAAGATTAGTTGCTAAGGCTCTAGGTCATCAACTAGGTCGCAATGTGGAGGCCTATATGGATGATTATGTAATAAAGAGTGCTTTAAAGCACCAACATAGCCTAGACTTAGCAGAAACATCAATAGCCTTCGGGCCATGTGGGATCCGCCTTAACCCCCGAGAAATGTATATTCGGAGCTAAGGCTGGAAAGTTGTTAGGGTACTAGTTTCAAGCAGGGGAATGAAGCTAGCCCTACTCAAATAACTGCGCTGCAGAAGATGGCTCCTCACGAGAATGTAAAGCAAGTGCAAAAACTGATACCGGACGTTCTAGCCGCAATTAGCAGGTTTTTATCAAGGTCTGCG
>JAAALK010000080.1:95843972-95859243 GCA_019279435.1 Zizania palustris
GCGGCTGCAATAGAAGGCAAGATTAGTTCGGGGGTTATGATTCGCAAACCTGGGAAGGAAATCATTCCGTCACCAAGGCCCGGAGAAAGTGGTCGTCTTCGAAGCCTTCTTTGAAGCTGGTTTGGGGCTTCCGGCAGTCGACTTTTTAGCGGAGGTATTAGACTTGTTTCATGTAACCCTCCCCCAACTCTCTCCGAGTGCGGTAGCATGCCTTGCCATCTTCGAATGGGCATTGCGAGCCAAAGGTTGTGAAGGAAGAGTGGAGATCATCGCAGCACTACACAGAGCATCATGCCAACCGAAGACCTTCGTAGGCTCCGGAGGTGAAAAGATAGTAGTGGCCTTCGGAAGTATCAACTTCAGACTCCGGGACGAATATGCTCTCCGGTTTCCTGCCAAGGCCATTAATGCTAGATGGTATACTGATTGGATCTTGAGATGGTTTTACGCCGAAGTTGGGGCAAGCAACCGCTTAGCTGGACCTCTGCGAGAAATCCACTTCCGGAAGGAAGCCTTGGTGCACCCGGATCTAGGCCAACTCGAAGCTCGCTTGAGCTTGCTTCAAAAAATCAGTCGTCGTTTGAGCATGCGGGACTTAGCCGAAGAATTCCTATGGCTTCAAATTTCTCCCCTGATGGCCAACTGGCCTATCATCTTCGAAGAGGATTCGGAAGGCGGTCTTCGAAAAATTTCCTCAACTTCGAGTCCTGCAGGTAACTTCGAAAACAACATACTCTATGTATATTTATTCGAAGAATTAACAAACTTAACTCATTTATTAGCTTCTTCAGCCCCTATAACTTCGGAACAAATCGTACGGGCTTCGGAGAAGATTTTGGGCGTTCCAACTCTGACCGAGAAAGATTGGAGAATCAAGTTGGTTGGAAGTTGGGAACGATCTAACAGAGTGTGGGGGCTGTTGGAAATTGCTCCGCCCCCTCTGATGGATTGGGTACCTTCGGAGAAAGGGCCCAAGAAAAGGAAAGCCGAAGCTGGAACTTCGAGCTCCGCCAAGACTCCGGTTAAAAAGGTGTCTCGAAAGCCAAAAGTTCCCGCACCTTCAAGCCCAAGAGCTTCAATCTCTGATTCTCAGGAGGATGAAGGTAGGCTGCTCGTAAGGTTGATTGACGAGGATGCAGCTCAAAGGGCTGTACAAATTGAAGAACCTGCGAACGTGCTGGAGTCTCAAGAGAATCTTGAGCAAGCGAGGACTCCGGCTGTTCAAGAAGATTTACCTCAGGACGGAGCTCCTGTGGATGAGAGTGGAGTCGAAGTCACTGTAGCTTCGATTCCGGATGAAGCAACAATGACTGTTCAGGAAAATGTTCCGACAGTCGAAGATTTGACGCTTGATTCTGACGAAGATCTCGCCTTTGATCCGCCAAGCAGTCCAATGCTCATCCGCCGCCAAAATGTCGAAGGTAAACTTCGAATAATTCTTTTATCCTTTTTTTAATGCGAAATTATACAATGTATAATACCTTTGTTTTTACAGAGTCCACTTCTATGGAAGAGGTCCGTCCTCGAAGATACAGTTCCTAGACCTTCGACAACTTCGGAGCCAATTCCAGGAGCCACTCAAATGGGGCCTAGAAAAGGCAAAGGGAAGATGGACTCCCTCCCTGCTCCGAGCTCAGGATCAACTCCGTCTGAGTCAATAGACGAGAGCCAATCTACTGAGGGGGGCCAGTCTATTGGGGCTCCGAAGACCACAGCTCAACACTCCGGACCTTCGCCAAACAAAGATGACAAACAAGCCTTAAGCATGCTCCCTCTGCTAGCTCCTTTCTTAGAGCGAAGAACTGGGCTTCGGACTTTGCTCGAGCCTTTGGATCGAGCTAGTCGCGAAGTCGGGGAGACAAACTCGATGGCCATCTTGAGCGAGGCAGAGAGTTCGGAGCTTAATGCTGCCATGGAACGTGCAGCATACTAGGTACAAAGTATCTGCAAAACTGAATCAAATTTATATACGAATAATTTCTCACCTTGGTTTTTTCTTTTCGCAGCAAACAGTCTTGGCCCGAGCTGCGAACATCTCCAATGAATGTGGAAACATTCGCCTTCGAGAAGAAATGAAACTCTTCAACGAAATCTGACTATCTCCGAAGGTCGAGTGGTCCACATGGACAACATGGTTTCAACAGAGCGTAGTGCCAGACAAAGCTTGGAGGCTGCAAACAAGGAGCTCGAAGCAGAAAAAATTGTGCTTCGAGCAGAAATTGAAGAGATGCGGGCGGAGCACGCTACTGCGGGGGCCGAGCTTGTTAGGATCCGAGAAGAAGCTAGTCAGCTATTGAATCATAAGAATTCCTTAACTACGGAAGCGGCTAGGCTCTCTGGAGTAATAGAAGAGCTAACTTCGATGAAGGATGCGCTGATTGAAGATAAGCTGAAGTCTGAGAAGGTAGCTGCGGAGGTCATGGACCAATTGCTAGGCGTTCTGGAGTACTTCGGTACTACTGGGACGCTTCCTTCAGATGACGACATCTCTCTACTGCGCCGGCTGAAAATGATTCAAGGAGTAGCGAAGCAAATGAAGACAACAGGCATTCGTTACGGAGAAATCTCCGGACAAGTGGCTGTTGTTGGCCTACTTCGTTACTACGAAGATCTGGGTCGATCGATAACTCTGAGCGCAGGAGAGGGTCCTATTACCTTCGATGACGACAAGCTCCTTACTCCCTCCGAAGGTGTGGCCGCTGCTTGGCAAGCCTTTCAAACTTCATGGAGAGCTGAAGGTCGCTCTGCGATTAAGGCCTGGATTGACGAAGGACAACGCCAGAAGCAGGCTCGGTCCCAAGCTTCGAGCAGTCAGCCTCCTCCAAACCCGCAGGTTTAGAATTACCTTAGGATCTTCAACTATGTAAAGCATTATGCTTATGTACATTTATGAATGAAGATTTGTTTATCATGTTGTTAGGCTTTGCCTCATATGGAAGATGTCGAAGTGTTAGATGTTAACGACGAACTTCGCTTATTATGGGCTACCTTCGATATCTTAAAACTTCACAAGCGTCCTCGATTTCTAGTTCCTCGAGATAGTTCCAGAGCAATTACGTCCGAAATAAGTAAAGATATACTATCTTGTATTAAAGAGGAAGAAAAAGAAGTTAACTTGGAAACTTCGTCTTTTGAAGACATTATATGGTCCGAAGACGAAGATGAGGTTCATGGTAAAAAGCCTGAAGAACTTGGAAGCTAGGAAAGAAGTCCAGAACGGCTTCGAACTTGGGCCGAGCTTCAACAAGAACAAAAGGACTTTAGAGCTTCGAAAGGAGGCAGGAGAGTTAAACGCAAAGTTGTTAGGACTCCCGGCACTGGAACTAGTCCTTCCAACCCTAGCTCTAGAGATCGAAGAGGTCTTCGATTCCTTCTTGGTATAGATACCAATTTTTCATGATGTAATCATATTTGCTTGAATAATAAATATCAATTTAAAATTGTCTCCCTATTTATTAGCCCCTCTTTGGGCGTGAGCAACTTCGAACTGTATTCAAAGATGGTTAGGCACAAAGAAAAACTTTAGGAGTACAATTTTGGGGATTCGGAGCCCCTCTGTAATTTAAAGATATTTTAAAATCTTATAAAATGTCTTCGACTATTTGTAGTCTGAAGAATGGCGACTTAACACATTATGCTTTTGAAAGAAATCACTTGAGATAACTTTCCGGACACTTTAGTGTCTTAGATAATTTGTCACTTTGAACTTTCTTAACAGACATTCGGAGCTCATGGCTCAAACTCTGTTTTGTTTTGGCCTCCTTCGGCTCTTTTTTGCGAATTCTATCAAACCGGTGGTTTGGAGTTCGCATTGGTCTCTTTGGACTCTTTTTACGGATGTCTACCAGCCGATGGCTTGGACTCCGTATGATTTGGTCTCCTTGGACTCTTTTTACGGATGTCTACTAGCCTATGGCTTGGACTCCGTATGATTTGGTTTTGGGCTCTTTTACGGATGCCTACAAGCCGGTGGCTTGGACTCCAGATTATGTCAGCCCCCATGTCGGAAACTTCGAACCAATGGTTCAAATCCCGAAAATATGATTCAAATTAATGACACTTCCCTCTCGGTCAACTCCACGGTTCCAGTACGTCCACTAGGAAGCTGGAAGTTTTTGAGGGGTAGGCACTATCTGAACCATATGCTTTATTAATTCAGAGGATGATTACAAATGATTACAAGGAGCCCCTATGCGAAGTATCGCTTTAGGTGCTCCGCATGCGAAGTATGCGCTAATTCTTCACCTTCCAAATTAGCTAATTTAAAAGATCCAGGACGTCCTGAACGAACAATTAAGTATGGACCTTCCCATTTATTTCCTAATTTTCCTGGCGCTATTATGCTTCCTAAAACGAGATGACTCGGTCTAAGCTCATTGATCTTAACCTTCGGGTCAAACCAAGCCTTTGTCTGCTGATGATACTTTGATAAATTGGCTACAGCTCGAAGTCTTGTCTCCTCTGTTAAATCCAGCTATGCTTGTCTTTCTCCTTCAATCTCCGGTTCGGTGCTGCGAAGTGATCCTCCTTTGAGCTCCGTTGGAGTCATAGCTTCATCTCCGAATAGCAATCTGAATGGAGTGAAACCTGTGGACCTTGTTTGCGTAGTCCGAATGGACCATAAAATCTTCGGAAGTTCTTCGGTCCTACAGTCCTTTTGCTAATCCTACTATCCTTCGATTTAGCCCTGACAAAATATTTCCATTGGCTCTTTCTACAGCTCCATTAGACTAAGGATGCCTCACTGCAGCAAAACATAACTGGATGCCTAGATCTTCGCAGAACATTCTTGAAAGGTTCTGCATCGAACTGTGTTCCATTATCAACTGTGAGTTGTCTAGGCACTCCGAACCGGCAAATGATACTTTTCCAAAAGAATTTCTGTACATTGTTCAAAGTGATAGCTGTTAAGGGCTCTGCTTCTACCCACTTAGAAAAATATTCAATAGCTACCACTGCGAACTTTAAATTTCCCTTAGCTACTGGAAAGGGACCAATCAAATCCATACCCCATCTAGCCATGGGCCATACCGGAGCAATAACTTGAAGAGCTGTTGGTGGGCGATGACTCCATCGATCCATCCACTGACATCCTTGGCATGTGCGGACTAAGTTCTCCGCATCTGCTACTATCGTAGGCCAATAAAGCCCTTGGCGAAGTGTTTTCCCTGCCAAAGCTCGAGGGGCCAGATGGCTACCGCAAAGCCCTTCATGAATATCTCGAAGAATATCTTGGCCTTCGGTTTGGGATATACATCGGAGTAAAGGGGAACATACTCCGGCCTTGTATAAAATACCGTTGATTATTTGATAATTCCTAGCCCTGAGTTTCAATCTTGAAAACTGTGGCTCTTCAAACGAATTTGCTCCTCCTTGCAAAAGTTCCATGATCGAATTTCTCCAATCTGTACTTAGAATGCAAAGAATCTCTGCGGAGGGAATTTGTGGCACCGAAGGTGTACTGAGCTCCTCATAAAAAGCTTCTTCTGGTATATCCATAGCTCCGGCTGCAGCTTTTGCTAAGATGTCCGCTTGCACATTTTCTGTTCTTGGTATACTCCGAATTGAAATACCCTTGAATTGTGCTTCGATCTTACGGATTTCTTCTAAGTACTTTGCAAGCTGTGGATGCCAAACTTGAAAGCTTTTATCTACGTGCCCTGCTACTATTTGAGAATCTGTCTTTATAACAACTCTTGTAGCCTCTAGAGCACGTGCTTTTCGGAGTCCCAGTAAAATCCCTTCATACTCCGCTATATTATTGGTAGACTTAAAGTTGAGTCTTGTGGAGTACATTGATCTTTGCCCTGAAGGCGAAATTAAAACTGCTCCAACACCTGCTCCGGATGCTTGAAAAGCCCCATCAGAAAAAACAGTCCAAATTCCTTCACTTGACTTCTCTGGAACCCACGTTGCAGGGGGAGTCCATTCTGCTACAAAATCTGCTAAGACTTGTGATTTGATTGCTGTCCTTGCCAGAAAGGATATGCCGAAGGGTGCTAGTTCAACTGCCCACTTTCCAATTCTCCCAGTGGAATCTTTACTTCGGAGCATATCTCCCAAAGGATACGAAGTTGGTACAATTACATTATGAGCTAAAAAATAATGTCTCAACTTCCTCGAAGCCATTATCAGAGCATAAGTGAACTTTTCGAGCTCGGAATACCTTGTCTTCGCTCCTGATAATGCTTCGGACACAAAATAAACTAGATTTTGTACCAACTTCCCATTGAAATCAACTTCTCTAACAAGGACTGCGCTGACAGCAGAGCCTGTAGCTGCAAGGTAAAGGAGTAGGGTTTCGTCCGCAATAGGCACCGTGAGTGTAGCAAGATTACTGAGATACTCTTTAATATCTTCGAAGCTTTTTTGACACTCCGGTGTCCATGCAAAATCTTCGGACCTTTTCAATGTTTTAAAGATGGGCAAACTTCTCTCCGCAGACCTTGCTAAAAATCTGCTAAGTGCTGCCAGACGACCAGTCAGCTTCTGTACTTGCTTTAAATTTTCTGGAGGAGCCATCTTCTGTAGGGCAGTTATTTGAGTAGGGCTAGCTTCAATCCCTCTGCTTGAAACTAAATACCCTAACAACTTCCCAGCCTTAGCTCCGAAGATACATTTCTCGTGGTTAAGACGAATCCCACATGCCCGAAGGCTATTAAATGTTTCTGCTAAGTCTAGGCTATGTTGGTGCTTTAAAGCACTCTTTATTACAATATCATCCATATAGGCCTCCACATTGCGACCTAATTGATGACCTAGAGCCTTAGCAACTAACCTCGAAAAAGTAGCTCTGGCATTTCTTAATCCAAAAGGCATTCTTACATAACAGAAGACTCCGGAGGGAGTTACGAAGCTTGTCTTGATCTCATCTTCGCGTTTCAACCATATTTGATGATAACCAGAGTACATGTCAAGGAAGCTTAATAACTCCGAACCTGCGGTGGAGTCGACCAATTGATCAATTCGGGGCATGGGGTAGGGGTCACAAGGGCATGCTTTATTCAAGGATGTGAAATCAATGCACATGCGCCACTTCCCGGAGGATTTCTTCTTGATGAAGACTGGGTTGGCTAACCATTCTGTGTGAGCCACTTCTCTGATAATCCTAGCCTTCAACAATTTTTCAACTTCGTCTTTTGCAAGAACAGCTCTTTCTGCAGACATTTTTCGGAGTCCTTGCCGAACAGGCTGGGCCTTCAGGTTTACAAGTAAACTATGTTCAATAATATCCCGATTGACTCCGGTGATGTCTTCGTCAGACCAAGCAAAGACATCTAAATTCTCCTCAACTACTTTTTCCAATGAGGTGGCAACTTCTGGAGGTAAATCTTTACCAAATTGAAATGCATATTCTTTACCATCTTTAACAATAATCTTCGTTGCAATCTCTCCTTCAGGACTTGGTCTTGGGAAGGATTTCTTCGAAGATTTGGAAGGAGCAGAAAAACTTTCTTGATTATCTTGCACATTATTCACTTGTCTTGGATCATGAGGGGGCCATGACCATATTCCGCTCTTCGGGCGGTAGCTTGATCTCCGAATATAGTGAGCACTCCCGCTTGTGTGGGCATCTTCATGCACAAGTAATTGTGGTGTGCCACAGCTCCGAACTGATTTAACATGCCTCTTCCGAAGATGACGTTGTAGGCATATGGATCATCCATGACGTCGAAGATTACTTCCTCTGTCCTGGCTAACAATCCTTCTCTGAAGGTAACTTCCAGGCCAATTTGGCCAAGTGCATCAAGCGGAGGTCCTGCGAAGCCTTGCAAAGGACGAGCCGCTGGAAGGAGGTGCTTTCTGGAGATGCATAATTGATCGAAGGCTTGAACAAAAATAATGTCTGCCGAACTCCCTCTGTCAATTAGCACTCTTCGAACCTCAGTTCCTGCAATGTCGGCAGTAATGACAAGTGGATCTGCATGTGGAAATTTAATGGCAGCTGCATCCTCTGTAGAAAAAGATATTGGCACATGGGACCATTCAGGCATAGCAGCTGCAGACGACGAAGTTCCAATGTACCCCACTTCTCGGACATACTCTCTCCTCTGCCTTTTTGACATGCTTCCGAGAGTACCTCCTCCGGAGATAGGGAGGACTACTCTTTTTCCTCGGTCTTGCCCCTCTTCTTGCTTCGGAGGTGGCATAATATTGACCACCGGAGGGCGTCTTGCAGCTCCGAAGTTTTCTATCCGCGCCACAGCCTAGACAGGCTCTGGACTGCACTTCAGCTAGAACTCGGTCAGTAGTACCTCGACCCGAAGTTCTCTCTAGATATTCTCCTCTCAGGGTAAGTATAGCTTTGCACGTATCAGTTGCGTGACTTCGGTTTTCACCATGAATACAGCAGAAAAGGGTCTGGCCCTTGCCAGCCGGTTTCCCTGGCGGCCTCCAGCCGCTGACCTTGTTTCCCTAAGGTTGTGGAGCTCTTTGGGCAAACTTCTGCGGGGGTGCAATGTTCAGAACTTCTGAACGAGGATGCTTTTGCCCCCTTCTCCTATCATTCTGAACTTCGAAGGCAGGTTCTCGCGGCTGTGCCGAAGTTTTCACTTCCAATTTTACTTCCTGCAGTATGGACGGAGAAGCTGCAGTTCTCCGAAGCCAGCCCTCTTCTGACCTTGCATATTCTTCAAAATAGGACATTAGCTGAGAAACAGAAGATATGCTTTTCCGGTGGAGTTTATCAAGGAGGCCTGGATGAATGACTCCTTCCTGAGCTGCGTCAACTACTGAAGACGTAGTTAACCCTCGGATCTGTGACTTCGTATGAGCGAAGAGCTTGAAGTATTGTCTTAAGGTTTCCCCGGGGAGCTGCTTCACCTGGAAAAGACTTCCCATGGACATTGGAGGCAGGAAGGTGCCTTGGAAGTTACTCACGAACTTTTTCTTCAATTGTCTCCATGAACTGATTGATCCTGGTTTTAAAGACCAGAACCATCGCAAAGCTACTCCCTGAAGAGCTAGGGGAAAACATTTTTCCATGGTGTCCCGCACTCCTCCACTGGCTTCAATCGCCAAAGCATAAGATCGGACAAATTCTCCAGGATCTTCTTCACCGGCATACTTGCAAAGCTTCGAAGTCTTAAACTTCGGGTCAAAGCGAACTTTTTGCAGTTCAGGATGCAGCGGAGATTCGGTATCAAAGGAGGCGTTCTCCAGGGCTTCAGGATAGATAGGTTCGTCGTCTTCAGGCACTTCTGAAATAACCGGGATGGCTTGAGAGCGAAGCCTATTTGCAGCTTCTTGTCGCCATCTCTCTACTTCAGCTTGGAGACTGGCCATTTGAGCGGCCATATCACCAAGATTGTCTTCATCTCCTCCGGAAGGATCTTCCGGGTCTTGAGAACTGTAAGGATCAGTTTGGAGTGGAACTTGAGGTGGGAGAGGAACTCCGGGTGGTCGAAGTATAGATGGAGTTGGCGAAGGAACTCCGTATACTCGAGGAATGGGAATCCCTTCTGGAGTTTGAGGTGGAGGAAATCGTCGAAAGTCCTCCGACCTCAACTGTGTCTAGAGATATCACTCCGGAGGTCCGAGGGGACCTCCGAACAGGGTTACCAGTTGCGCTCCGCTTAGGAGGCATGGTGTAAGAAGTTGGTAGAGAACGAAGTTTCTTGGACTAAGTTCCCCACGGACGGCGCCAACTATTGGCGTAAAAGATTACGCTAACAGGTTTCTGAAGATTAGAAACTAACAAACGAAGTGTTTGCGAAGTAAACTATTCTAAGCCTCCGAAAGGATAATAACTTAGAATAGTTCGAATGTGTATATTGAATAACTTGTATTCGGTCCTCATTACAGGGTAAAACGGGGGGTATTTATAGGCCCAAACATTAAGGAAAAGACCTTTTTACCCCTCTATTACAACCGACATAGTGGAAACTATTCGGTACCCTTAATAGGGCTAAAATGGTAAAAGACTAATCTAGTTAGAAAGAAGATAAGTCTTCCATCTTAGCTGGCAAAGAAGTTCCTGGAAGAGTCTAAGTTCGAAGATGTACTCCGAACTAGAGCCCATCATCATACTTCGAACTTGACCGGATGCATCTCCGAAATTATATATCAGATATCTTCATCTTAATCACCAGTCTTTATCTTGTTGCTACGATAATCTTGAAGATTGAATATTTTCCCCCAACACCTATGAATAGACTACTCTACCCCTAGGTTTTACACTGATTTTGTCTCATCAAAACAGGGTGTACAGATGGTAGTCTACTTTATTTGGAGGCTTCTTTTGTCAGCTTTGCAGAGGAGACAACATCAGCTTTTGTAGAGCAGACACGATCAGCCTTTGCAGTTTTGGAGTCCTATGCTCATCGAGTATCGTCCTAGCCATCTCAACCAAAGTGCGGTTTTTCCTCTCAACAACACCATTTTGTTGAGGGACCCACGGAGCAGAGAATTGATGTTCTATGTCATGCTCCATGCAAAAGTCAACAAAAAGACTGTTCTTGAACTCAATGCCATTATCACTTCGAATGAATTTCAATGCAACAGGGAGTTCAGTGAAAAGTCTCGAAGCCAAGCTCCGAAAGTGTGAAAACACTTCATCCTTGCTGGCAAGAAAGAAGACCCAAGAGTAGCGAGAGAAATCATCAACAATGACTAGCACATACCACTTGCCGCCTAAAGAACTATCCCGAGAAAGACCTATAGTGTCCAGGTGGAGAAGTTCTCTGAGTTGTTCAGTCATCACCGTGGTGACTGGTGAGTGCGAAGCGGCAATCATTTTTCCATGTCGACATGGAGCGCAAACTAAATACTTCTCAAACTTGAGCTTGGACAATCCTCGGATCAGACCTAGGGAACTCAGACAAGCAAGCAAGTCAAACTTCATATGCCCTAGTCTCCTACGCCACTTCCAAAGCTCACAAGTCGAATGTGCAACAAGACAATGAGAAGAACTAGATGACTCAGAAAAATCAGCTACAAAAACTCTCCCAACTCTAAAGATCTTATAGACCACAACGCCATCAGAATTGAGTACTTGCGAAGTATCGCGATGGAATCGCACTTCGAAGCCCTCATCAAGCAATTGTGATATAGAAAGCAAATTGTATCCCAAATTTTCAACCAAAGAAACATCTTTGAGAGTGAAATTTGAGTTGATTCTTACCACAACTTTACCTTTCACTCTACTCCTTCTATTGTTGCCGAAGGTGATATGTTCCTTTTGCTTGGTTGTGGTGAGGCTGGAGAACCATGTTGCATCTCCGGTCATGTGGCGCGAACAACTGGAGTCCATGATCCATGTGCCCTCCAAGCCTCGGTCTGGCGCCTACACATGATAAGAGAATCTCGATCGCTTAGTGCTGGGGTGAGTGAAAACATGACGAGGCATCCAGCACTGAGTGATACGAGTAGTAGGCACAGTAAAAATAAATTGTCTGCGCACAAGAATATCAGAATGATGCAATGTGCGAGGTACTACCTACATGTTGTGACCCAAATGCATGACGGGGTCTCCTAACCTGTCGAGGCATAAAGTTACTCACACGGGGTCTACCACCATATGGAACATGGTGAACACCTCGAGGAGCAAAACCTCTCTAGGAAGTACGAGGAGCCTCGAAAATAGGACGTGAGTAAACCTCAGACTCATGCATACCTAGAGATGGGTAATGCATGTTCTGGAAACTCATCGCCTGAGAGCGTCGCTCATCTTTGATGCGATGAAAACAAAACCCAACCAGATGACCCCCCGCTGACAATAGGAACAATGAAACACTCTCCTAGGGGCACTCTCATGGGTCATAGGAGCAATCCTCATAGGCTCCTTGGGCTTCTACTGAGTTGTTTTCTTGGGAGGAATTTTCTTGGCAGGAGGAGTGGTTTTCTTTTGAGTTTGGGTAGGCTTTTTGGCTGAGGAAGTGTCTAACTGGGCTCTTTCTTTCTATAAGGTAGTGAGTGAGGTAAAAATAGTTTTGTTCTCACTATCTGAAGGTATCCTCTCAAAACCCAATCCCAGAGCTAATCCTGCCCTATCAGCACACATCTTGGTCTTGGCCAAGAGCAAGTCCATCCTACCCTTTCCCTCAGTGCATTTGTTAACCATGGAAAGAAGGTATTCGTTTTCAGTCATGAGGTTTTCAGCTCGCTCTCTAACAGTACCTAGATGGTCCTTAAGGGTTATGAAAGTGTCACACATAGGTTGCACATCCTTAGAACTACCGGCCCTCTCCAATCTAGCCTCTAAATCATGAACATGCTTATCACGTAAATCAATGATATCACGTAATAAAGAACAATTCATGCATTCATTTATATCTTGAGGACTAGAATCAACCATCAAAAGTTGCTTCTGTGCAGTCTCAAGCTCAGAAAGAGTTTGAGCATGCACAGAACGCAACTGAGCAAGCTCACCCATGACAACAGTGCAAGATTCACATTCAGTATCATTAACCCTAGACATAAGTATGTCATAATCAGTAGAAATAGATTCTAGCCTAAGTCTAAGGTCTTTCCTATCTCTAGCGGCTTGCACAAGTAACCTATCCTGTCCAAGAACTACTTCATTCAGTTCATCTCTACGTCGGATGAGTAAAGCTCATCGCTGCTGTGATCGATGTCGTCCATGTAGCAGAGGCCAGTGAAATCTCGTCCCTTCTTGTCCTTCTTCTCCTCCTTCCTTGGAGACTCCTCCTCCTCATCAGAGCTCGACTCCTTAGTTGAGGAAGTGTTGATGTCGCTGAGAGCAGCAACAAAAGCTCTTGAAGCCGCTTTGACTACCCTCTTAGCCACCTTGTCGCACTTTCCCTTCACAAAGGGTTTCCTCTCCTTTTTGTGGTATTTGGGACGCTCACTCTCATCTCTTTTCTTGAGTTTAGGATAGTTGGCCGTGATGTGAGAAGTGTCGCCACACTCAAAACAACCACTTAAAACCACTTCTCCTCTGATCCCATCTCTCATGGTGAAAACGGGTGAACCTTTTAGGCAATGAGAGCAAGCTCTTCATCATCCAGAGTATCCACATGCTCCTTAGTGATGGAGACCAGGGAGGACAAGGCAAAACAACCTGCTAGAACACAAGTGCCTAGATGAGCTTGGTTCTATAGTGGTGCCACGGCTAGTGCTAGAAACTAGTGCCAAAGGGTGTGGCAAGGAGTTCCTATGCACTGCAAGAGATGCCTTGGCAATCTCCGTGGACTTCAGCTTGCTGAAGAGCTCATCATAGGTCAATGTGTCATAACCTGCGGACTCCTCAATACTGGATTCTTCACTTCCCATATGCTACAATCAAGAGGATAGAGAAGCTTGATAGCCCTGTCATGATCATTGTAAGCAAGCGTCCCATTGGACCGCAAGTTACTCACTAGCGCATCAAAGCGAGAAAACATGGCATCTATAGATTCACTAGGCGCCTGCACAAACAGCTGATACTGTTGATTGTACGTGCTTTGGCACCTAGAATTAATCTGTGTAGAGCCCTCATGAAAAATAGTGAGTGTAGTCCAAATCTCACTAGCTGTCCTTAGGTGCTGAACCCTATCAAACTCACTCCTGACTCAAACCAATGAACATTATATTTCTAGCCTTGGAGTTAGCATTATACTGATCCTTTTCTGTTTGAGAGGTGCGAGTTTCAGGGATGGAGTATTGTGAGTCCACCATCTCCCAAATTGCATTTCCTTGGCTTAGAAAGTAAGCCTCCATGCGCACCTTCCAGTATGAAAAATTAGTCTCATCGAATAGAGGTATTTTACTAACTCTGTCAATGTCGCCAACAGATCACAAAACCGGTTAAGGTCATCTGGTGATCTTAACCTTCTCTAATACCAATTGTTGGACCAGAAATGGCGACCAGAGGGGTGAATGGGAGCTTTTAAACTTTCAGGCTAAAAATAGCCTTCTGTTTTAATACTATTGTTGGCGTAAAAGATTACGCTAATATGTTTTCGGAGATTAAGAACTAACAAATGAAGTGTTTGTAAAGCGGACTATTTCAAGCATCCGAATTGGATAATAGCTTGAAGTAGTTCGAAGTTGTGTATTGAATAACTGAGTATTCGATCCTTATTACAGGGTAAGAAGGGCGGTATTTATAGGTAAAAATCTCAAGGAAAAGACCTTTTTACCCCTCAATTACAACTGACATAGTGGAAACTATTTGGTACCCCTAATAGGGTTAAAATGGTAAAAGACTAATCTAATCAGAAAGAAGATAAATCTTCCATCCTCGCTGGCAGATAAGCTCTCTGAAGATTCAACCTTCGAAGTCATACTCCGAACAGAAGTCTGCATGGATTCTTTGAGCTTGATCATGTACTAAACCGGAGTTAATACTCGAACTTCAGTTTAGTAGATTGGCTTTGTCTTATTGCTGTAGAGACCCTGAGGATGAAGTATTTTCCCCCAACAGTAGCCCCTCGAATACGCTTCTCCGAGTGATCTATAAAGTTAGGAGAGTAGTATACGCAAGAAAAATAATCATGCGCAGGGGTTAATAAAATTTATCAACCTTGGAAGTATTCAAAAATTTAGAAACTTCGAATCGATGTCCAAGCAAAGGTCTTATTCGAACAGCTCCGAAGTCAATTTCTACGAAGCTGAAAAGACCGTTAGACTCAGAAAAATAGTCGTTATCTTTTTCCTTTCAGAAGAAGCTATAATGTTGCTTTAATTTCATAAATAATAATGGTACAGAAGACGGAACACCGAGTATGAACGGTAAAAAATCGTGAGTTCAGGCTATAAATAGAGGAGCAAGAGACATTCGAGATACTTTTCCCACTGTTCTCGCGCAATCCCTTATTTAGGCTCCAGAGTCTAGTTCCAAGCTTCTCGTTCTGTTCGATGGCGAAGACAAGCTTCAAGGCTCCCGGAACAGCCTCGACCTTGGCCAGGCAGCAAGCCATGGCAGCAGCAGCAGCGGCAGCGCCTGCGGAGAATCCCCCACAAGCCGGCCCCCACGACCTCCTCCCAGCTTCCTCCAATTACTCAGACCCATCCTACAAATTGGGGCCATCAACCTGCAAGAAGAAGATGATCGCAGCAGCAGTTGCAGGGAAGATTAGCCCAGGAGTCAAGATCCGTGCACTCGTTCAGGAAGTGATCCCCTCGCCTCGGCCCAGAGAGGTGGTTTTTTCGAAGCCTTCTTCGAGGCAGGGTTAGGGCTTCTAGTTGTGGACTTCTTGTCGGAGATATTAGAAATTTTCCATGTCACCCTTCTTTAACTCTCTCCGAATGCCATAGCGTGCCTTGCGATCTTCGAGTGGGTGTTGTGAGCCGAGGCTGCGAAGGGAGAGCAGAAATCTTCGCAGCGCTT